>JAKZZE010000006.1:0-1200000 GCA_024220505.1 Rhizopus arrhizus | reverse complement strand
ACTAGAGATGGCCTCGTTACTGGCGCTTTATTGGCCGTCTTGGGTGTTGCTGCTTATACTTTCTTGAAAAATCCAAAAACTAGTAAGTATTACAAATTATTTTTTTGATCCGCTCATCTCACAAAATTTAAAAAAGACCCTGTCACAAATGCCAGAGAACATGCCAACAAACATGCCGAAATAATAAAAAATCAAGCCGATCATAACGATGTTGTGAAAGAAAAAGTTTCTTCCGAAGAACAAAAACCAGGTTGGGAAAATAAAATTGAAAAAAATGTTGCTGGTGATGGAGAAGATGGTAGCCACCGTGTTGATAAAGATACAGAAAAGGCAAAGGATAATTGGAAGAGTAAGGATAAAGAAGATGACAACAAACGCCCTACGGTTCCTGCTGCTGCTTCAGCAAATGAAGGCGGGGGATTTTTCAGTAACCTGTTTGGTCAATCCAACAAGAATGAAGATTTGACGGCCGAGACGAATCAGTCCCCAATGGGCAAAGATGATCAAACTCAAGCTTCCTCTGGTTCCAATAACATCCCTCACTCGACTGGTAACCCCATGGTAGATGAAAAGGCAGCTCCTGGTCATCAAACCAAATCAAACAGAGACATGAATATGGAAAGTCATGCCAATGATGTGACACATGATTCCAGTGGTCTCGTTGGAAAAGACACAATGAGAGCCCAGAGTGTTTCAAAGGATGGTAGCAAGCCTTCTTTGAATGCAAATTCGCCTAATGAAACTTCTTCCTTTTGGTCAAACCTCTTTGGTTGGTCTAAATCTAAGGAGGCTGAAAGTTCTTGGAACGATGCCAAAGACAAACTACACAATGCCAAGGAAGATACAGCTAACACAGCTCAACGAGATGCTCATCGACTCTCTGGTGCATGGGAAGACTCTAAGGATGCTGCCGCTGCAGAGACTGATCGTATAAAACACAATGTGAATGGTCACTCAGAGTCAATCAAGCACAAAGCCAATGATGCCTATGACTCTGCCCAAAATTTAGGCGCTCGTGTAAAGAGTGAGGCAAGCAACGAATACAATTATCAAAAGGATCGTTTGAGTGGTAGTATTAATGGACTGCATAAAGAAGTCTCTGATAATGCGGATTATTGGAAGAATCAGACTGAAGACAAAGCCAAGAGCTGGTATGAAAAGGGAACTGAGCAAGTCAAGAGTGGCCTTGCCTCTGTCAAGGACTCTGCTCAACAGGATATTTACTGGGCTGAGAAGAAAGTGCACGAGGGTTTGAATACCGCCAAGGATGAGATGGATTATGTGCTTGGTAGAAAGAAAGATGATAGTGGTTTGAAGCAGCATGTACTTGCCGGTGAACGATTTGCTGAAATTGAAGAAGGTCAATTAAGACCTACTCGTGATCAATTGGGCCGTCTGCCCGCTAGATTTATTGTTGAACATGCTCGTGGTACTGACATGTAAATAGCTTTTCGCTTTTTTGTTTGTGTAAATTATCCTTTTTTTTTTATAATAAAATAAAAAAACATTATTTTAATTGAATTAAAAAAAAATCCAGTGTTAATACTGTACGATTGATTATATTATTAGATGGTTGCAAACGAAAAGAGAAAGTTTCTAAAGAGTAATACAATTTATAAAATAACCACAAACAGTATATATTTGCTTACCAATAATAAGCTGATTGAAATTAGTCAAATTTTCATATCTTTAATTCGGCGCTGTAAAAATAAGAACTGCATAAATCTCTCACGCTTTTACTAGAACGTATTTATATCAATTTTTTTCTTTTTTTTCCCTCTTTCTTTCTATTTAATTTACAAATATGCCTGGAAAGTTTTTTAATTATTTCGTATTTCCTGTAACAACGATTGCTTTGGTTGGAACAATTATTCGTAGTCAAGCTAGACCTGCAAAAGCTCACAGTCATTTTATGAAATCAGACCAACAAACTAGACAAAGTTGGAAAAAGACTAATGATGGACTTAGTGTTCAGGACGTTGGTCGTAGCGGTGGAGGTGTTTGATCTTAAAGTTATTTAAATATTCCCCTTCACAAGTATAAATAATATAATGAATAAAGTTGTTTCTCGTGTACTTTTTTTCTTTCTTTCTTTATGAGCCTGATGTGTAAAAGTATGAATTTTCCCAAAAAGGTCGATAGTCATTGATTGCGGCTATAAAAAAAAGGATATTAATGTTGAACAAGGTAAAGGTTATAGCTTCTCTTTACCTGTTATAATAGAAATAATCGGTTTATGTTCTGTCGCATCACATAAATTGTCTAATAGCAACCTACAGCAAAAGTATTAGAGGTTGTTATTTGCTTATGCCATAATTTTTTACCTTGTTACTTTTGTATACATTGGACCTCGTAAAAGGTAATAAAGCAGCAAGTAATTTCTTCTTTTCAATTCATCACTTTCCAAAGGCGATTGAGGCTGCGTTTTACTTGCTACCATAGATACTAAGTCAATACATAAAGAAACTAGCCATGGTTTCCAGGTTATTGACTCCTCTTCTTTTTCCGAACAATTTTCTTTTTCAAAATGAATACCCCTTTGCTGTAAGAAAACCATAGAAGCTAAAATATTCATAAATAACGCGCTTTTAATCACTTGTATGTCTTATTTTACCGTAGACGAGTGGTCGAATTTTCCATAATATCTCACCTACATGGGCCCATCCTTTTCTACTATTGTCACTTTGCAGCGAAAGCTCTTTCCTGTTCGACATTGCTATACCTGTTCTTGGGTCCAGATGAGATAATTCAAGTTTGTCTTCAGTCGACTGTAAATCGAGTGTGATGGGGTCTATGTCCCTTATATAATGTGTTGGATGTAGTATCATTCGTCTCTTTGCACCATAAAATAGTAAGAGCCGTAATATGAGTCTATATTATGCAATACTTTGAATATTATAGATTTGAATTAATATTACTTTACTTTGTCCCTTCAATGCCTGTGATCCATTTCCACCGATCTATTCTTCCTTTTCTTATTCTTCTGCTTAATAACATCTCCATGATGACCTCAGTGCAAGAAATGATACTTAATATCCAAGAAGCTATCTTTAATGATTTTATGTACTGATATCTTTGAATAAAGCGTTCATTAAATGTGATTTCTTTTGTTGTATAAGTGCCCCTATTTCTAAGGTGTTTCTGGACAAGAAATTTCGTATGAAACAACGACACCAAATTCAATCCTGTGAGGACTATTATTGCGAAAAGGAAAGTTTACATACAAGCTACATTTTCTATACCAATTTTATAATTACTTGCTTGGGAGCAAAGGTCACTATCCTTAAATCGGCCTTTTATATTTCGTAAGTAAATTGTATAAAAAATTGCTATTGTTCTCGTTTTCTTACCAGGTAATAATATAGAAAGGGCTCTTAGCGAATCTTCGATAGTATTGATATAAGAAGAATAATCATTTCTTAGATTATATTTCTTTTTATCTGTAAAATGTAATAACGAACTTGGAAGCATATGCTTTCAGATAAAAGAAAGGAAGAGAGGAAATGCTGATGCGACTGTGTTTTTCTCACAAGTTTTACAAAAAGAGAAAAACTTGTATCACGAAAGTCTTGTTTTTAGTCATCGTAACCCTTTTCAGAAAAAAAAAAATATACAAGTTAAAATGTAAAACATCAGTGGTCTTGTATTAAAGCTTTTAACACTGAACAAATATTATTCTTGTCTGCGGTTGATGTACATAGTTGATTTGCATATATTGACTTTCAATTAATATACAAACCAATTTATATAAACAAAGGAAATAGGTTCAGGATTATACTGAAAGAAGAAGGGAATCAAGCAATAAAGGACAGGTCAAAGCTTTTTCTTGAAATTCACTTAATCTCTTCCAAGTATTCTGTGATTGAATACGAATGAATTTACAAGCTGCTTTCAAGTAAATGTTTAATATAAATGCTATTTCAGATTATAATAAATATATTAACCACTGATTAAAGAGGAAATTGTTAGATTGTTATCCATATTTTAATATTTTTATGATGCTTGCTAGAGAATAAAAAGTGTCTGAAAGATATTTAAAAGCCAAAACAATTTTGTTGTAAATTACAGCATCTTTATATTAAATGAATTTTCGTTTAGTTAGTTGATAGTATATTGTTATCTATGTGACTTTGGAATGCAAGTAATACTGATCAAAAAACGTCTTTACAAACTCAATATTATAATTAAATCCAACAAGTTCGTCTCGTTAAATACGTAAGGTAACGACTTGAGCTTGTTTTTTATACCATCTGATAAAAAAACAAGACTGCGTTAATATTGTTAAATACAATGATTCCTTTTATGTAAATCCCTCATGACAATAAAATTCTTTTTACAAGTAAAGATCTTTATATACAGACTGGAAGAACAGGACGTATTTGTTTATATTTCCGATAACATAAATAAAAGAAAAAGCCTATGGTTAATCCATTATCTTCCTTTTCAATGTTACAGATTATTGTTTGTTATTAGTCAGTTGATTGTAGATAAAAAGTTTTCATGTTGTTTAGATACAAGAAACCCTGAATACACAAAACCATAAAATACAAGTTATAGTTTTTAGTATCACAATTATATATAGAAAGCAGAAACAAGTCTAATCGATGAAGTTCGGGAAGCATGTTATTAAATATTTTATTAAACGACAGCATTACTTTTATTGGGAAATCATGTAATTGATATTTAAACAGTTTTGTCCTTTTTTAATATAAATTAAAAAAAAATCCATCCTCCTAAACTTCAATCATCTTTTTTTTTTTCTTTCCATTTTTTCTTTCCCTCTCTATATTCTCTCCCTTTACACACATTACACTATGCGTCGATCAAACACAATACGTGAAATATTAAATCAACTTGTTAGCACATTCAAGCAAACAAAACGTATTGAAATGCATCATGATACTACACAAGCTACTGAAGAAACATCGCAATTTGAAAAAACATATTTCTCATTTCCTGAATTTATAGAACCAACACCAATATATCATCAAAATAATACAATTTGCCAAAATTAAACTTAACTTATTCTTTCTTTTATACCATCATTTATATTTACTTTCCTTAAAGACCCTATTTATCTTAATAAAACATTCATCTACCTCATTAACAAATTCTCATTGCAGAGTTTCACTTTCTATTTTATTTTGGATTAAATGTTTTCTTGATTTGAAAGATGTTTGAATTTCTAGATATGGTTTCACAATCCCGAATACTTCACTCATATTTCATACAGATTTTTTAATATATCTTATAAGGGAACACAAAGATGGTAAACAAAAGAACATAGAAGTGTTTGCAAAAAAAGAGACAAGTGTGACTTAAACATAAATGCATATTTTTGAAAAAATTGCTGCAATTGTTAAAAGGAAGAAGCACCATTTGAGTTGAGTAATGCCGATATTAAAAAAGAGCTTATGAAGGGACAGGATGATGCTGCATAGGGTACTAAATTGCCCCAAGTGAATCCCATCTCACTCATCTTTTACACAAGATGACTCGGGCTTTTAGGACGGCACATCTCTGTTTTGAGAGGTGGCTTGCTTTCTTTAGTATATGATTGTGAAATGGTGTACATTTTGCTTTAAAAAGAATAATATAAACAAAGAGCACTGCAATTACTAATTTCTTTCAGCCTTGGGCAGTATTGATATACATCATCTAGAACAACTTCTAGGCTGATATTGGTATTCCATATTTATAAAGAATGCACTAACGAATTTAAGCATAAAAAAGAAATTTACAGAAGTTTTAACTGAGTTAACTGTTGTTGTACCTGAACCCCGGATGCGGTCCGAGAAAAGTTGTAATAAACAATAAAGTATTGTACGACCAAAAATATTAAAAATCGGGTAGGGCAATAAAGTCGTTTTATTAGAGACAGTAATCAAGAATCCCGATTTTTGATATTCAATGTTTACATGTCAAATAGAAACAACATATTATTTCGTACATTAAATAATATCAATTAATATGTACATGGCTTCCTATTATTTCTCTCTTTTTCTCTTAATGGGTTAGTGTATTAACAAACAGGTTTATATGATTACACACATAAACTCACGTATGACTAGTCCAGTGTTTTTATTAACTTATACCTACTTTTGTAAGTAAACAAATATAATTTTTTTTTTTTTTACAAGAAAGCAAAAAGCTAAGCACAAAAAAAAAAGAATAGATTATTTGTTTTGTCATAATACATCAACAAACAATATACATTGTGACTTAGAGTACCATCCACTGTTCCATCCGATCTACATATTTTACTATCAATTATCTTTCTATTCACATTATCTAATACTTCTTTACCAAAGCTTAATCCATCTGGATCCTCTATATTCACTTGATACAATACCATTGATCATGTTTAACTGCCTTGCTTTTCTCATTAAACTTATGTCTATGTAAGGCTTGTGCTTTTCGTGATACATTTCAAAACTTGTCAATTGTGTAGTATTACGGCTGTAGCTTGTTTTCTGTTGTACACCAACCATATTGCCATAATAGTGTCATTTATGCTGCTTCCAAAAGTAATAACCCATATGAACTAATAATGATACCATCTCTTTTTAGCTGATACATGAAGTAAAACTATGAAAGTGTAATTAGTGTACTTCAGAATCAACATGCAAAGCACTATGTGTATCTCTTGGACATAGTACAATACAATCTATTTGAACGATTAATAATGGTATATTCTATCCAAAAAGATTGTATGATGCTGTTTTTATGTATTTGATAACATCATATAAATGACATCAATGATGAATGGTAGTCTAGTAATGATTCATCATGATCCTCTACCTGTCTCTGTTCTATATATGTGAGCCCTCCAACGAAAGCAGCAACTCAAAAACTCGGATAAAGGGAGCAAGCTCATCATTTTTGCATGCGTATCACATAGGACGCTATAAGGGTTGACAGCATTCGTTTTGGAATATTCATCATTATCATAGCTCAAGATGTTTGTTTTTCGAGTTAAGAAGAAGATACCCTGTTCATTATACCGAGTTAGTAAGCTTATCTATTTGGATCATGTTCACATAAATTTATTTTCCAACACTCTCTCAACATCATCATAAACAGGTTTGATTTTTGATAAACAATACGCCATAGAAAACTTCTATAGAACTCGTTTCTTCCGAAAGGTACCTGTTCCATTCTATGACACACTTTTGAGAGAAAGCATCTCTCTATTAATTGTTGTGCCACACACAATTTTTCTTTGCACTTTCTTCTTTAGGATCTAGGTATCATTTTACCTTGTTTATATATTACTACGAGAGAATAGTAAGATGATAACCTATCGTTTATTTAGTAATAATTGAAGAAAGCATTAATAATATAATTCGCAACTTTTGTAGTTCAATTCTTTCAATAATCCAACCTGGAAAGCGCCTGAAGCTAGTTTTAAACGAAAATCAAATGCGTACGATAACAGGACCGCGTTTTGCTTCAGTATAGAATAGCTATCATTTGAACTTTTCAAACACAAGTTTAAGCATAAAAGCAACATTTGCTTAATAAGTAAAACACTACTCGTACACGGACTTGTTTTGTTTTGCTCACTCTCCTTTCACTGTTATAGTAGCTTCCTAAAAAAATTGTTGGGAATACTCAAATGAAAAATGATTAACACATATATCCCTGAAAATAGAAATTTTCCTCTTTTGTGTTTGCTTCCAAGAACTGAAAAATTTATTAAACATTGTTAATTTAGATTTCATTGACAACAAGAGCTAAAAAAAAATGAATAAATGATGCCTTTCATCACACACAAAACTTACCAGGAGGAAGAGATTGTCTAAGCTTGTTAGCCTTGGACTTGTCCTTGACAACAAGGGTGTAAAGATAGCGAGAGCATCTAACCTTGAACTTGACGTTATCAGCATTCTTCTTAACGCGAGCAGACTTGGCGTCCTTTCTGCGGGCAATTTCAAGGAACTCCTTAATATCCTTAATTTGCTTAGGCTATAGAGTAAATATAATAGATTAATACCTTTTTAATTAATATACACCAAGTCAGTAAGAGACAGAGTAGAAAGAATTCAATGTTGAAAATTAGGAATTGATTCACTTCAAGCATATTCTAGATTCAGCTGAATAATCATATCCATCCATCCATCTATCCTTCTATTCAAACATGATCCTTTCTTTCTCTCTTTTACTTCTATACAAATAAATGAATTACTTTACCATCTCTGAAGCTTATATATAAAAAAAGAGGGAAGGTTGGGGAATTCATCCGTTTCTCTCATTTGCACCCACTCGCTCTCTCGCTCTTTGTCTCTCAAGGCAAATGAGTGGACACTAAAAAAAATCTGTTCGGAAATTAAAAAAGTTTGAGCCCAGCAGCAAAATTCATTTGATCATGAATCAAGTACCTGCATGATCATTTTGGTTTTCCAAGGCTTGAAGTTTTGAGTTATTTACTTGATTATATTTTATAGAAGTATAATTATGTGCATAATGTGTGTCAATATTATATATAACATCATATCAATTCTTTTTTATAAGAAATTTTCGTAAATCTTTGTCTCATTTACTTTTTCTTTTGTTTGCTATTTATTGTATATCATATCAGCTATGCATCTTTAAAAAAAAAAGATCCCAAAAATTAAGCAAAAAGCATTTATTTTTCATCCTCTTAGTGTTTCTCCTTTGGATGCTCAAGTAGCAAGATATGTGTCGCCCCGAGCTCTCTTAAACAAGAAGAGACATGGCATGAATCGGCAATCAATTTTTGTTTCTTTCTTTCTTTCTTTCTTCTCTTCATGCAATGCATCCTCTGTACAAATCAATTAGGTTTTTATATTCACCATTTGCCTTAGCAGAGGCAGTACTTCTCCCTAGTTGTCAGCGTACTTTCTATGTGAGGTTTTGAGATTACTTTACTGGTTCTTGCTCCTTTTCGTCTCCATGTGTGATGTAAGCCTTGAATAACAAAATATTATACAATTACAAGGCCTCTGTGTAAGAATGGCTTCATTATGTCCCATAGAATCCAAGCTGGCTTCCCTCCACTGTTTATTTGGGCTTGAACCACTTTATTCTTGATATCATCTGTTGAGCGTCATGCTTAATTTAATGGATATGAGTCACGAAAGGATTAGACAATGATTACCCACGTATGACCATGAGAAACTGAATTTGGAAATGAACAAGACCAAAGTATCTGCTTTTCAGTGCTGTAATTAAATTATTTATTTCTTCAACAGTCCAACAATCAGATCTATTGGGTCTTACGTTGCGCATATAATGCAGTCAGAGTGAGTTTGCTTAATAAGTTCCTTTTGGTTATTATTGAAAGATTTTTGGTTGCTTGTAAATATTATAAAAAGCAGAAGTCCACTTTTTTTGTTTATTGTCAAAGCTTTTTGTAGTATTTTCGCGCATTTTTTGAGAAAAGTTTTGTGCATAAAAAAATAGATTTTGCGAAATTAGAAAAGCATCCGAGCATAAAAAGTTGAGACCAAATTGTTTTGGTTCTCTTGTAACAACATCGAAGTTAAAATAAGCCTGTAGGTATATATACTCGGTATTAAACCTTTAAACAGCACTAACTTTTCTACGATAGGCACAAAATATTCCAAGCTTACAAACAATTTTGTTCCCAAGCTGTCACAAGTCTGGAAATAGTTATAAAACGCACAAACGTTGTCCCTTTAACCCTAACAATATGCGCAATGATTTAAGCATGAGCGAGGTATCAGAGGCAGTATGTGAGAGCTGCGACTGACTTGGACACAGTTGTAATATACACTGTGATTACCCAATAATCCAAACAACTTGGAAAGTAATGTTCAAACTGTAGAACAAGCTTCTATCATATGCTCCAGCTATAATCAAACAGGACTCAATCATCGAACACACTGTAATTACTCACATAAGATTTCCAATCGTGTGGACATCAGCTACAATATTAAGAGACAGACTTCGGCAGTTCCTGAGCGTCATGACTTATGCTGAACGTCATCTGAATGTGAGTTTTGCTGCCCTTTGATGTGGTATGAAGAAAAGCCTAGCTGTAGTTTGCCCAACTATTAACTCTAATTATGCTGCAATATGTGTAATATCGCAATCAATAAAATAGTTGTCTCGTAAATTCAATTTATTGTCTACTATAGCTACTCGTGGTGTGCTAGGTCAGATCTTCACCATGGTGAGTAGCTTTAAATTTAAAGAAGAGTGTGACCATGGTTGGATTGCTTTTCCATTCACTCTTTCATTCGTCAATATGAACAGATAATCTTCAAGGCCACACAAAGAACAACAATGTCAAATTCATGCCTGGTTCATGTTTGAAACCATCTTCGGTTCGGATGATAACTTGAAGGCCGTTGTATAAATAATTAATACAGATAAAAATAATTTTAAGGCATCGAAATTAATACTGTTATTTTTTTTCAGGAGAGAAACATCAAGCTTTGCGTCCAGAAAAAGGTATATTCTTGTTGTTGAAAAATGAAAAATATTAAATTCGGACATAAAATAGACCTTGTCTTCCGTTAATATGATAATTTGCATGAAGTTCCTACCGAGTTCGGCGCTGGCGAAATAGTTATTATGATGAAAGGAGAACCGAGACCAAACATATGAAAGAAAGTTTCATGGACCAGCTAGGGTTCTTAAAGATATGCTAGACGTTTTGTCAAGTCATGTTAGGCATGATGAGGTTGTTGTTGAAAAATCAAGAGCCGCTGGCCTGCTATACTCTGGTTATCATATGAAAATATTTAAGCAATGACGCTAACAAAATTGTTCTTTATAAAATGCTTCAGATACAACAGAGGTATAAGCTTTATTTTGTTTCTTTCATATATGAACGTTTACACTGTATTAAAGCAAGGGATCATAGGGCGCCAACTATCAATTACTTTCTCAATTGAAGCCAGAAGTCCCTGAAATCAACATTGAGTCAAACGCCGACAGTATGATCACAACAATAACAAAAACCATTTCCGAGCCAATAAATACTATATATGAGCTTCAAACTGATACAGGCGACGACACCAATAACAGCAAGCAACAGCACAAAGCGATCAGATGAATCTTTTCATCAGTTGATTTACAGCCATATTCTGTATCAGGAAATAACAGCAAGGCGTATTTTGGAGTAACAACTAGCAGCCAGCTCCTGCTAATAGTTACAGCCTATTAAGAGCAAGTACTCCTATTTCTGCTTGCAGTACCAAAAAAAACGTCAAAAGCAACAGTGCTCCTACTAATACTACCACTGCTATTGCAGAAACAAGCAACGAGTATCTCAAATTTCTTATATCTGTAAACAAGATAAATTTTGCTCCTTTATTTAATAATGCTGACGAAGAAGTTGCTGAAAGCTAATAGACTCTATTAAACGAAAACTAGGTTTACGACTACTGTTTGCATCTCGCCTGTACCCAACCCTTTGCTGGATGCTTGCTAACAGAAAAAAAAAAAGTTGTATGTTTTTAAATATATAGTTTATGAAACTGGATTTTAGCAAGTTCATACTTTATATTTAGAAATCGCTTCAGTAATACTCAGCCTTGAAAATGCAAACTTTGTTATTTCTTTGAAATCAATTGAGGAAAAGTTTCACAACATAATTGTATTAAACTATAACAATGTATCCTCAAAAATTTCCAAAATTCAATGAACTTCAAAGATGACACAAATAGCTAGCAATTTGAACGCTAAAATTGCACATATTAGGATTGAAAGTGTCAAAGGTTATCGTGCTTAATAATTGATCTATTTATACATATTATACAAAAACAATGAACAAGATTGATTTGGAAGCAATTACCTTTGCTATTCTTAACAATAAGTTAGGTATGTCCGCTTCAAGTGATTCTACTACCAGTAGCTCAATTTCAACTGCGTCGTCCTTTACAGCTGGTAGTCAATCAGGCTAAGTGACACGGATAAAAAAACTCGTAAAGAGCATGCACACCGCTTTAGACAAAAAGAAGATATGGAGACTTTCCTCTTGAGTGGCGGTTGAAGAGGTTATGACGAATTTTATACTGCAGCCCAACTACGAAAAGTAAATGTTAATATTTTAACATCACGATTATAACTTAGATTCATCATTTCCTTTAATAATTGATATTCTCTCTCATTCACTAATATGGATATTAGAGATGTTTGCTGGTCCAGTATGTTCATCAAAGAAGATCCTGAGGAGACAAGCTTTTTCAAGTTGAAGCAGCTTGAAAATATTCCTGGAGAACTTCAGGATTATCTGGATTATCTCAAGACAATCGATAAGATTGATAATCTCTTGAAAGCTGTCATACAAGAGTCGTTCCACCCGATTGCTGATTCAACTAGAGAATGGGCCTAATCGATAATTATTGTTTGTTAAAGCAAACAATGTACAACTATTGTCCTATAAATCAATCATTCCTGCCTCCTTAGAAAAATTCTTGTAGTTAGCGCAGTAAAGGTTAAAAATAAAGCATACTATGAACTGTGTTCATTCAGGTCTTCGCGTCTTTATTATTTTTATCATTTCAACTGTTTAAACAAAACTCTTAATTATTTAATAACTTAGTGAATATACTTCAAAAAAGAAATAGCAATGAAAAGAGGAAAAATAAAGACAAAGATTATTTAATCATGAATTTTATTAAGTTTATTTGAATTTTAAATAATAAAGACCATTGATGAGCACAGCATCTGAATTCCATAAAGACAACCATGACTACAACAAAATTAGTATTTATTTATTTTTTCATTTGCAGTTTAATATATAAAAAAAAAAAACCTCGGACAACGTTACAAGTTATCTTTCAATAACCTACAACTCAGGCGCTCTTCTACACAGCTTGAGACCCTCGCAAAATCGCCTAAAACGTTTCTTGAGTTCGTCTCGTTCCGGCCGTGCTTCGTCGCGGAGACTGGCCCGACTAGACTTTATTGGATGTATAGGCTTGAATCATATCCCTCCACTATGACCGAAGCCATAACCACTAAATCACTAGTGTGTGGTACGTATCGAGACTAGCAATAGCGACAGGTGCCTCTTCCTATGTCCTCGCAATGAATCATGAGCCCCTTCAGACCGCAACTATAGACCCACCATCAGTAATCCTTCATCAATGGCATCTAATAGCCCAGTAAGAAGACGCCAACCCCAAAACCAATAATCAACCTAGCGGTGGTTTTTACATTGATTTTTAAAATAATTTTTTATCCTTTGTATTTATACTTTTTTTTTTTTTTTTTTTTTTTTTTTTTTTTTTTTTTTTTTTTTTTTTTTTTTCCCTCAGCAATTCGTGATTTTAAAACGAGTTTCTCCTTCAATAAACCAAATATATCCTTCATTCCAGCCACTCTTTTTAACATATCCTTTTCACTCTTTATTCTTTACAGACAATTTGAAAATCGTGCTGTCCTTTCCTCTTCTTTTCTTACATTTCTTGTCTATCTTTTTATTCATTTTTTAATATTTTTCCCATGAAATAGCATCGTATGAAGATCAGTTTTGTGTGAAAATAGATTATCTTTTCTGAAAAGGAAATATTCAATCAAGACTAAAGCGTACAAAAAGTAAGTTTATGCATTGATGTATGACAAAGTGTCTATTGGCTGAAACAAACTGTACTTTTTTGCTTCTTCTTTTTCCTAAATAAAATAACAATGATTCCTGATATTTGCAAACGCTTAAGAATTGTTTCCATTTAGAATAAAGAAGGGGAAAGGGTTATTGAGTAAAAAAAAGGGGACCGTCTTTGAAGCAAAACGATATTTTAGTTTTGACCAAGTAAGCTTAAAAACCGCATAAAAAGTAAACAAACTGAAAAGAGTAATTATTGCTTAGGTTTGATTGGTTCTTGCCTTGTATCTCAATCGTATCTCTTCCTTTTGTTTAGCCCAACATAAACAAAGGAAGCACCGGATCATATCAATCCTACCTACAGTACGGTTAGGATAGTGAAAAGATAAAGTGAAATAATAATAATAAACAAGCTCAGCTAGGGAATAAAGAATAAAGCCAAAGTGGATTGAGATAGCATATTTACTGAAATAACAACAGTCAATCGATATTGGCACCATTTTGCTTTCTTTAACATAGAAAAGGTCAAAAGTACTGATGTCATCCAAGGTAAGTAAACCAACTTAAGAATGAGGATGATGGCAATAACTTATAGCACAAGAGAAAGCATGTTCTATGAGAATATCCCTTTGATTTATAGTAAACAATAAAAGATAGCGTTTGATCCAAATTCTTATATTTTATTGAAACATAATAAGATGGATGTGCTTTGTAAAGTTTTTTATTGCAGATAGTAAAGTTGAGAAATAAAAAGGGAATAGTATTTGAAAACCTAGTGAATGAGTCTCTATGTAATCTATTTATTAGATTTCAAGACGAGAGAGAAAACTCATTTCATCAAACTATGCCTTCATATAGGAAATTGAATTATTCAGGAACAGAAGTGAATTCAGGGTCAACTATATTATTGAGCTTGATGGGCAATGTAAATATCTTATTTGGTTAATACAGAAAAGAAGTTTTAGAGAATATGTAATAAGCAAGATTATGTATTCAGTATTTGTTATTTCTTGTATAAGATTTGAGTAATCTTATACGAACAACAAGTATTTAAGAAGGTAAATACGACAACTTTGATTTTAGATGCTGATGGATTACGAAATTAAGAAGCCATCATTAGCGAGATCATCAATCAATGGTCAAACGACCGCATAAACATAAGTTGTAGATAATTGGCTTTATTTTGTGACTTTATTACTTCTTTGTAAGGAAGGCACTCAATCCTATGGTGCGTCAAATTAGACAAATTCAAAAACAAGATAAAACTATACTGTCATACGCTTACAAATTCCTTACAATTCTCTATGCTAATATCGTTTGTACTTTTATGATAAGTCGCTGTTTCATACGTTCAAACTAGATATTTTATTTACAGGCTTAAATGAGTACGCGGCGTATCAAAACACCCCAATGACCCAAGCCAGATCAAATAAGATGTAAAAGAAGCTAGAAGGATCCCTTATGGGCAAGGGACAAAAAAAGAAAGAAAGTGAATGAGGAATGAGGGAAAGGCATGTCATAGACATCGTTGTGACATCAGCTGACGACGTTGGCAGATCTTTTTACGTAAAGTAGGTAGGTCAGTTCATAAAAGATGGTACAAGCAGTTGGATGAACATAGTGGATATTTATCCACAGAGTCTATACATGGTCAAGGATAGATCCTGTGCGGTACTTGTATGGTGGGACAAGGTCATATGACGCCAAGTCGTCGAGGTCAATATGGCCAGAGTGGACAAATAAGTTGGCAACAGCATTGTAGATGGGAGTTCCGAATGGCTGCAGGGCGACACAGATTCTATGGAGGAACGCTTTGAGAGCACGTTGTACTTATAGTCAATGAGTTCATTGACGAGAGTAGGGTCGCGGATGATTGAAGGATCGAAATCGTCGAGGACGGTGATGTTGAATTTGCTCAAGTGTGAACATAGCTCAGGTTCATAACCAATGTGGATAAGGAAGCTGACTAAATTTCTATCTGAATAATGAATATCCAGAATTCGGCAGGTGTTAATGCGTTATTTGCGGAAACTAGTGCGCAATGGTTGTAGAGGGAGGCGGTGTCAAAGAGGAATATGGATGAGTTTAAAGTCTTCTGGTTCAGCAGGTGAAGAAAATTGTCTGGCAATAGCAGCCAGGCTAGGTTAGGAATTATTCTGTTTAGGGTGAGTCATCTTAGGCGGAGGAGGGAAGGTGTTGTTAGCCGACGAGAAGCGCTTAAATGGGGTGGGAGGGTTACGGTCGAGGGAGGAAGCGGTTGGCGACGTGGTGCGTCTAGATGGAGAAGGTGGGATGTCTGTGGTTGATGGCTTCGGAGCAAGTTGCTTCCGTAAGAGAGCATTCTCTTGTTGTAACTTTTGTATCTCAGCATGAGCAGTAGTTAAGTTTGCCTGAAGTTGTTGGAGTTGCTTGCCGTTGCGTTGCATAGCGAGGACTTCCAAATAAGACAAAAATCGATAGAAAGTGATAGAAAGCGGAAAAAGGATGATAAAGCTTACAAATAATGTAACAAATGCCATCAAAGGAGTCACCATGCTATAAAACAACTATATATTTCAGATCACGAACACATAGGTTTTCAGAAAAGAAATTTATGATGTTTACTTATTACCACAAAAGCTTAATACACCTCAGCTAGTAAACCATCATATGTATGCAGCAAGATCATTCATAAAACCAAATTGATCACTTATCATAGCAAGTTCGCCTCATCATAAAAGAATAAAGATCTGTATAGGCAAATAAGAAGTGTGCCATCTGTTGAATGAGAAGGATGAAAACACAGTCTTCCAAACAAAATCTAAAGGATCCTGGTTCTCTAAAGTGAGAGTATTTTTATTTCCGTGCCTGCAAGAGTGGCATGCCCAATCTTGATCTCACACCAGGTATTCTAAAAGACAGATTTTGAACGACACTGTACCAAGCCGATGTCACCCAATACAGACTAATGGCTACAGGAGCATGAGCTGCGATGGGTATAAATGCAATCGATAATCCCCTGAATAGGTTTGTCATGATCTTTTGTCGTGGCGTTTGAACCCCTTTAGCATACCATGCATTCAACTAGAGTCAAAGTCAGTTTCCTTTTTCCCTCTCTCGCTTTCATCATCCTATTTACCTCCACATTCAACAAGTTTCCTGCTCCCACCAAGACCGGCAAGATCAAGGTAGGATCTGTTGCTGTCAAATCCAGAAAGGGTTCCAGCCCGCCTTGATCCAAGCCTTGCACAGGACTCTGCGCTGTCTGTCCAAACCAGGGTAGGGGATACGCCGTCATATGCCTCAAGGTGAGTGACATGGACACAAATAGAGGAATTTGAACGTAGGGCAGCAGTAGCAACTTGTACCTCGAACAACCATATTGGGCATAGATTGCATTCACCTTTTTACGGTATTGTTTCTGTAACTCGGCTTGATAGGTCCCATAAGACCATCCACGGTCTCTCGAGTCCTTGCCGACCTGGACCTTGAGCGTCTCGGCCCAGCTTTGGACCATGGGTGCCAACGCAATCATCTTGGCCAGACTGCGTTGTTGATAGATGGCAATGGGTAATGTGAATGTGGATCGAAGAAGTAAGGTGCTGGAAATAATAGTAGCCCACCAAGGTAGGCCTGCATGATGCATACTTGTCAGTATGGATTCGTTGAGAGCGAGAATGCTTGGGAGGGTGGATTCCGTGCTTTGTGGATCGATTTGAGAAAGGGGTAGACTGGATGACAGCCAAGCTTTGTTGCTCTTCTTTTTATGGGGTATCACAGCCGCAACATGTCCTGGTCTAAAGAGTGTTTGTCGGTGGTAGGCGATGAGTCGTTGGCTGTTTAATTTTGAAAGCAACATGTTTCATTAAAAAAAAAAGAGGACCGCTCTTTTGAAAAAAAAAAGAGTTTCTCTTTCCTATTTTGAACAATACGATTTAAGCATACTTTTTTTGCTGACAGTAGTCCATGTAAGTCTTTTGATTGTTAAAGAACCTGTATTCTAATTCAACAAGTAGAATGAAGATTTATACAAAGACAGGCGATAAAGGTTCAGCTCGAGAAATAAAAAATTTACACATAAAATAATACATAACAACAGGAACTTCAAGTCTATATAACGGAGAACGACGAGATAAGGATGATGCTATTTTTGAAGCTTTAGGTGAATATGATTATTGATTGAAAAAAAAAAAAAGTCAGTTGAACAATAAAAATAGGTACAACAGATGAATTGACGTCCAATATTGGGTAAGAAATAAAAAAAAGAAGTGATAAACACATCTGATAAAGAAAAGGTTGGCTATTGAATTCTTGGAAGAGGATTCAATTTGGGGTCCAAACATGATAGATAAACTAGTTCACGTAAAGATTTTCTTTTTGGCTTTGCTTGTATCAAATAACCTTTTGCAATAGATTCAATGCTTATTGCAGGACGTTGGTTCTAATCTTGCAACACCTCGTCAAAAAACAAGTGAATCACGGTTAGGTAAGGTTTGATAAAATATGAGTTTTTTTTTATTTACTGTGGTTCTTATAGCTCGTACAGCATTTGATATATCTCATGTATCCAAATTAGAAGAATGGATTGATGAATTAGATGAAGATTTGCCTAAATTAACACAATTCATTTTACCCGTAAAAGATACATTCATTGCTCCATCACTTTTATTAACTATTTACGTGTGCTGTAGTCTGGTGGAAAGGCAAGTGCTAGTTTACATATCGCACGATCTGTTTGTAGACGTGCAGAAAGAAGAATTCAGCCATTGGCTCGAGATGATATTTGTGATGATTCAGTGGCCATATTTCTTAATAGACTAAGCGATTTTTTATTTAATGCTGCGAGATGGATAGCTCATAAACAAAACAAACCAGAAAGGATTTATAAAAAGTTTTAAAAATAAATGACACACAAACAGCATTTTTCTTTCACTGAGACTTTTTTTTTTTTTTTTTTTTCTATACCTACAGTTATGCAACAATCGACTGAACAAACATCTATTGACGAATTCATTGCACGCATTCTTTCTACTACACAAGATTGGATACAAATTGTGCCTGAATTAAACGCGTTAACTCAACAACAACTTTTATCATTCACTTCAGATAGTTTGGATCCTTTAACTATTCTTGATCCTTCTCTACAATCTTTGGCTTATTTATACTTTATGTAAGAAAACCACACGCATATATTGATACATGTTGACTTGATTCGAAAATAGTACGGCACGATGTTTTAATTCTACAAAAGAAGAGGCTTTACGCTATTTTCAACTGTTGAGTCGTTTTGTTCAAGTGTTTGATGTTGAGCAAGTTGTTTTATCACCTACTTGTTGTAAGCTTTTTTTTTTTTTACAAGATTGTTTATAACTATATACTTACAAGCATTTTAGTCAGATTAGTTGGATCAGCGTGCTTGCATTTAGCTCAACTTGTTCAACAGGTAAAAAGAAAAAAAAAACAAGACTTGACTTTATGACATATTGACACTTGCTGCAGCCACTACTACCACTTGAAGTATTGTTATCAGCCATTCAAAGATATTCCGGATCACCTCTTATTCTAACTTCACTTCATTCCACTTTTGTGAAAGCATGTATATTAGCCAAAATGTATACGTATCCACTTCAACTCTTGGATTACGATATTGAAATCATTGATACCACAGTAAGTCACTGGGCACAAACGCAACCTCTTTTGTAACTCGATCATTTGGAATAGAAAAATGATTTGGATATTCAAAGCGTATTGGAGTACTATTTTTATGGATCCATGGTTTATATTGCCAACAAAAACTTTGTACGTGCTCTTGATTTTTTATCCATCGTCATCTCTGCTCCTACACAGAAGCTGTTGAGCGCGATTCAAATTGCTGCTTATAAAAAGTATGTGTTAGTTTGCCTGATCGGTGAGGGACAGATGAGACCCTTGCCGAAATATACAGCCTCCACAGTGGAGAAGGTGTGTAAATCTCAAGCTGTAGTTTATTTGCAACTGGCGGATGCTTTCAAGGATACAAACATTCGCATGTTTCAAGATATTGCTTCTCGATCCTCTAATATTTTTGAGAATGTAAATACAGTACGCATAGATATGATGATATTAATGAGATAAACAGGATAAACACATTGGATTAATCAAACAGTGCTTTCAATCACTTTTAAGAAAGAAAATTAAGGAATTGACCAAAGTGTACATTACAGTTGGATTAAATGAAATGGCTAAAAAGATTGAAAATGTCTCACCTAAAGAATTAGAATTGATACTTATTGAAATGGTAGGACGCAAATATTCATCTTCAAAAAGAGAGACTAATAATACAATAGATAAATCAAAAACAAATCTCGGCTAGTATCTCTATCACCGAACAGCTTACAAAGATGGTTCATTTTAATGATGATGAAGAAGAAGAAGAAAAACAAAGCAAACTTGAAAAATCTATATTAAATTTATCGACTATTAACAGTAGAATATCATACATGGACAAATTGGAAGGGTTAAATAGAGATTTCCAAACAAAGGTAAAAAAAAAAAATTAAAATATATTTACAAAAAGGATTTATTACAAGAGTATTAATTCAATTTAATAAAGTACATGACATTAAGTTCAACTGGACCTGGAGGAATAAGTGAACATTTTGTAGATGAAGAAATGGAACTCCCAGTAGATGAAGAAGCAAAATCATCTTTTGCTGTATAGTTTTTTTCTTTTTTTTTTTGGTTTTTATTTTTTACTTAGTTCATCCACTGCTAATTGTCCTGATTGAACACCTATTTTATAATTAAAAATCAATAAATTCAAGATGAATTGCTTACTTTCACTAAGTCCTGTAGCCTGTATAGGTTTTCTTGTCACTTTCTTTTGTTTCTTTTGAGGCTTAATGACCGTAACAGGCACGGGTGATTTCTGAACGAGAAAAGTGGATATTGAATCCATAAAAAGGCTAGTACGATCATTAAACTCTGAAAACAACCTCTCATCTCTCCCAATCGTTTTTACCCTTTCATTGTGCCTCGACCCTTCGTTCCACAGACGACCATCGTTAAGGATAATTTTGTAATCTGTTTTTGATAAGTCATACAGAGTACAAAGGCCACTGTTTGATATTTACCAATTGTGATAAAACATCTTTAACTCTTCCACAAATAGCATAAGTAATCAAGTCAACATCAAATAATAACATTTGATCTAATATTCTCTTGGCTTCTTCTGTTATCCTTTCCGATACCTTATTCAACTAGCCCCAAAAAAGAGAGGTGAATAAAAAGAAAAACATGATGGGATGTTTACCTCTTTTATGAAGGATGCACCCGATTGTTTCACACCTTCAGACTTATCTTCTCTACTGACTGCAGTCACCACATGCAGCCGGTCTCCATCACGCATCATTGTGCCCATGGTCCACTCGATCGCATGCATACTCTCTGGACTGAAATCGCATGCGACCAGATAGGACCTTGGACGTCGCTTCGGTCTGAATTCCTCACTCAGCTCACCCTCTGGTCCAGCGCCATAATGATGCTGAACGATGATCCGATCGGATTGTGTGGTCACGTTCTGTTTGTCTGCGAATACCAGCAGATTCTTTCTGACGGTGACATCTTGACTTCGAAGTGACTTGACTCGATGCATCACTGGTTTCACTTGTTCTTCATAGGGAATATATCGATTGGATTCCGTAATCTGATAGAGTTCTTGATCTTCTTCCTCTTCTTCTTCTTCACTGAATTTTATAATGTTGGGTGAGGGAGCTGGCATCATGAGACTCACTTGTTCCCTTTCCTCTCTGCTTATATCCTTGTATTCAGTTTCTAGTTGAAATGATTCAAAGGGTTCTTCTGCTGTTATTGGATGATCATTTAAAGTGAATGTGGGTGTCATTAAAATCTGTTGATTCATTGTTTCAAATATAAAAGAAATGACTGAAAAAGAAAAAAAAAAGAAATGAATTGGTTTTTATATTCAATTTTTAAAAAAAAAATTATGCACAATACTTTTTAGACTTGAAAAAATTTTAATATTCTAGGTTTCAACGTGTTTTCTGTTTTCTATTTAATTAAAAAAGAATAGAAACTGAAGTGATCTGCATATGAATTCTAATTTTACATTTTGTCAAGCGTGAATTGTGTAACAATCAAAGAACATCATTCTGTACACACGTTCTAGGTCAACACATGGCATCTTTTGTAAATCATGTTTCTTTTGAACCAAGCTTCATAAACACTTGTTTCTTTTATCCCCTTCTTTTCTCTGAGGCTTTTAATTCATCGCTCTAGGATCATCCTTTTGTTGCCATGTTACACACACCTGCATACCATGTTCACTGAAAAGGTCATTTTGTAAACAAAAACAGTCTTTTAAAAGGGAAAAAAAAAGTGAATCTTTTTCAGTTTTATGGTTGAATTCCATTCTATGCTCGTGCGATACATAAAGATAAGCAAAAATTCTTTTTTACTTGCTGTGGTGTATTTATAAACATGTTTTCTTTGGCATGTAAAGAAAAAAAAAAAAGACAAATACACCTAATTCATATATATCCTGTACACCTTACCGTACTTTTTTTTAAAAACAAAATGCCAGATACTCTCTCTTGGACTGATCAAAGCTTCTTCTTTTGATTATTGTAGGATGAAGCTGTTGTCAATAAAGAATAGTTTAGTGCGTTTCTACCCTTTGTAAGCAATAGAATTCCCATTCATATTTGCTTGCATCAGATCTCTTGCCATATGTTCAACATGTGTGTTCAACAATCAACTCAGCCAATGGTCTCGTATCTCCTTTTTTGGAAACAAAAGTACATCAAGAGTCCAGACAGACAGACATCTCCCTCCTTTTGAAATCATGTAGTTGCAAAGGTTTCCCCTTCCACTCTCTTTGGTTCTTCAAGACACATGGACTTGGACCTATCCTTGCCCTACCCAATGACTTTGAACGGACGACTCAACAGTCATTTGATGAATGCTGTAAAGTTCAGGCTTTGAATCATTAAAAAGAAGAGTCAGTTGCAATACTTTAATCCCTAGACTCCTGCCATGAAAAGAAGTACATCTTTTTCTAAAAGCAAAAGAGCAAAAAATACAGTCTTTATCATATTTAACATGAGTACTCTTCTCAAGGCTATACATTTTATTAGTCACTTTATGAAAAAAAAGTGAACAAAAATATATTTTTTTTTTCTACAAAAAGAATCTTTTGCCATTTGAAAATAAAATTGGTTTTTTGGTGTTACAAACGTTTTTTTTTTTTATAAAGAAAAAAGCTAGGGTTTAAATGTTTAATTATATAAGGACTTGTGTGTCTGAAAATAGGAAAAGATATATAGAAAATGGAGTTGACCTTGACTTGAGTTGTAAATAGCAGTGAATAAAGTAGACAAACACAATAACAAAACAAGCTTAGATATCACCAACCGTATAATTGCCATGGCCTATCCTGGTGAAGGTCTTGAGAGTTATTATAGAAACTCTTTTGATCTCGTTAAAAAGTAAGAAAGGACAAGAAAAAACAAAACGATGAATAAAGAATAGGTTTTTAGATGAGCAACATAAAGGACATTACAAAGTGTATAACCTGTAAAACAAACCAAAAAAAAAAAAAATCCCAAACTCTTCTTCTTATCTTTTACCACAGCCGTTCAGAAAAACTCTATGATTTGTCTAAATTTGAGCACGGTAATAAAAGGGGGGGGGAATATGTACTTTACTGTCTACTGATGATTGAATTAGCTGCCAATTATCCTTTTCTGGATCATCAAGCCCCGCCTTTCCGTACGTTGATTGACTTTTGTAAAGACACGTGGGAGTGGCTATCGAGAGATGAACGCCATGTGGTCGTGATTCACTGTAAAGCAGGCAAAGGAAGGACGGGCACGGTGATCGCGTGCTTGCTACTGCATCTGGGGGAAGCCAGGGACGCGGTGGAAGCCATGGGGATCTATGCGGAAAAGAGAACGAGGGATAGGAAGGGCATAACGATTCCGAGTCAAAAGAGATATGTGGGATACTATGAATACATGCTACATCATCAAGCACTCTATCATCAACATCAATCCTTACAATCCACCTTGAACACCCTCACCCTGTCCAGTGGCACCCTAAGCGACTTTGCGATCCGTATTGATTGTCAGGATGTCTGTGTCCATCATGCGTTGATCAAGGTAAGCTTCAGTTGATCATTCGATCCATTCGCTCATTTCAAAAAACAGACGACGGACGATCCGATCAGCATCCATCTCGAACAAAAAGTGTGGGATGATGTCAAGATCACTTTCTCAAACGTAACTCATCCCTCCTCCTCTTTTCTTTACTCACTCCCCTTTTCTATTAGGCCAAAGGAAAGGTTTGGATGAGCTTTTGGTTCAATGTGGTGTTTGTGTTTTTGATGAACAAGAATCAAGTCTTGTTGAGAAAGCAAGATTTGGACTTGATTTATGAAAACAAAGAATTCAGTCATGATTTCACTGTACAACTCTTGTTTTCAAACTGAAAAAGTTTATTTTTATTTACTTTACAGTCTGTCCTTTTTGATGCGAGCGAAATGATATAAAATGTTGAATGAGGTATGGATGATGTAGGTTGAATTAATCACTGGCTGGTTTTTTGCCTTTTCTTTTGATGAAGCGAAGAGAGGAGGTCTGAATGACACGCTTCTTTCCTGATCCAAGCAACATTTTCTTGCTTGTCTGTAAATCTTCTTCCAAACTGATTTCCTGTAAAGGCAACCTCTCTTCTCCCTCTCTCCATCTCTTTCCCTCTTCCTTTCCATCCCACGGTGATCTGTTTTCTTCTTCCTCTTCACTCATCTCTTCACAGGCCGTGTCCTCTTGATTTCTGTTGTCATGATACACCCGCACTAACCAAGCAGTACTCGGATCATGGTATCGATCCACCTCGTCTTCATCCTCAAACAGTGATTTTCTTGTAGGTGGCGTGGCTGACAACATGGCTTCATCATCAAACGGTGGATAGAGATGATGCGCAGGTGAAAGAGAACAGGGATCGGATGAAAAGAAGGCGTCGTCGTCTGATTCTTCATCTTCAGAAAAAGAAAATGGCTATAGCGCATCAGTACCCAGTCTCATCCCAGCTCGGTCTTACCCTCTTTTTATCAAACAACGTATCTTCTCCCTGTCTCACTTTCTCTTCCATCCATCTTTCTTGAAACGAACTCGTCGGTCGTGGATAGTCTGTGACAGGGCCAATCGTCATACGTGAAAGTCGAGTGCAGGGTGTGAAGGTCTGATAGGCTGACTGACTCACTGTGGGCCTGTCAGGTGTCTTGGGTGTGTTCATGTCAAGGTTTGAAAGAGAAAAAAAAAAAAAAAAAAAAAAAAAAAAGGAGAAAGAAAGTATTAAAAAAAACAATAGTTGTATGTCCTTTGCCTTGTTGATTTCATATGCCGATGTCCAGTGAAACACGTCCTTCGTGTTTGAAAATTCCTATATTTAGAAATCGGTCGTTTTTTACGTGTCTTTTTGGTGTAGGACAATAAAAGAACAAGAAACAATGAACATTGAATGTAAGAATTGAATGTCTTGTGATTTATAGTATCAAAAAGTAGATTAAAATCGAGTTGAGTGAGGAGGAAGAAAAAAAAGTACAAGAGGATTTTGGCTTTGCTTTCTTTTTTTTATAAAAAAAAAAAAGAAGAGGAAAAGAGGTTCAGAATGCATTTGTGCCTTATTTCTTTGGATTTGTCCTACACCAGTTTAAGCTCAGGTTACTTTCTTCCCCCTTATCCATTCATAAAGAATGATGTTTTCATTGTTGAATTTAAATGCATTGTTATTACACTTTTGAGAAAGTCATCTTTTTCACTATTTAGTGGAAAGCACTGGCCCTGATCTACTGAAATCAAGAGGAGCCACTTTACAATCCTTCCTTCCTGTCCTGGGATGCTTTGGATGACGTGCACTGTACACAAGGTACGACAGCTAGCGTATGTTCCACTGACAAGACCAGAATTCTTTAAAAGCATCATACACAGAGGATTGTTGAAATAAAGGATCGAATAGGATCATGAAGGAACCGTTATTGGACTACAACCTTTATTAGCATCCTCCACTTTCACCGTCTACTTTGCAAGTGGTCCATATCGGCCCATGATACAAATCACAAGAGCTAAAAGTCAATTTGTATATGCATGAAAAACAAATGATGACAAGGCTGCTCATTTCTGGATGAGGTCAAACAGGACCTGTCGGTGACTGTATCGGATGATCGGTTCGTAAGCTTGAAGATCACCGTTTTGGACAGTGACAGGGCATGGGGGTGTTCATCCTGTTTGAGAAGGGTGGATCATACGACGCTTCGGTACGCCACATCTTTCTGGTCCCAAAAGGGACCCATGTCGTTCTGAAAAGAGTCTATCAAAGCATGTTCATCTCCAGTCACTCTACTCTCACCTTTCTTGCCTTTTTTTCCTCTGTATGGCTCGATCGATTAGATGGCCCATCTTATAACAAACGAAAATAGTGGGTCAAAGCAATAAAAGAAAAATAGACCCGGTCCAAAACCACGATTTGACAACGTTTCTTTTAGCAGATGAAAAAGTGCTGGTTGAGAGCTTTGGTTGATCATTGGTATTTGTATGGAGCAAGCAAGATGTATTTTTGTTTGAAAATACGCTCAATTGAACGTAGCAAAACTTTTTTAAAAAGAATGGAAAATGTTAAATATTGACAGTCGCTTGACGAAAATCCATTGAACCTTCCCCCTCTTTTTTTTTTTTGCTAATGTACGAATGAATTCTGAAACTTTTTATAAAAGAGATACAACACCTCAAAAAGCCTTCTAGAAATAACTTTTACAGAAAAAGAAAAGAAAAGCTAAAATCAAAAGTCCTTGTGGTATTTCAAGTCTTTTTGACTCTTTTTTGACCTTTGTTTGCATGGTTTTCAACAATGAAATAATTTATCATTCAACAGTGAGGGGTCTCTTTCTAATTTCTTGCGTTATTTTCATAAAAGCAGTGATCAACAATAACTCTTGTTGTTCCTAAATGGTTGGATTTGCCAATCACTGCTATTTCAATTTTTTTTTTTTTTTTGCCTGAAAATCCAGCAAAGAAGACAGATGTGATTGTTATTCTATTAAAATAGATTGACTCAAGATGAAGATACATTATCGTTGTTATCAATTTTTACCTTTTTGTCCAAAGAAGCGCTTCTGAACAGGCAAAGGAACCTGTAGTCCGATCTCCTAATTTTGCAGACAAAACCCAATTGGACGCTTGCTATGCCAAGATTACCAATTGAATCAAACGTCAGACTTATGTTCACAAGAGACATGTCACTGCTGTTTTCCACAGGTCCAAAGAGACACTGAACGCTTGTGTGTTGCCAAAGGAGACGCGTTGCTTTATGTGAACACGGTAAACAAAAACGGTAAAGAAGCAACCCAACGTGTCAGCATCAGAAGACTTTCCTTTTAATGAAGCAGTGACTAAAAAAAAAAAAGCTTCCGGTGTAAGTTGTTTAAAAACGATGACTGCTGTCATCGAGGGTTGTTTTCAAGAGATTCGTCAAGCACGCACTGAAAGGGAGCAGTGGAGGGTTTCAAAAAGAAGAGATCCCAAGGACACATGTCATTTCCCTTTTGCAGAACATGAGTTTTATGCTTTGACTATCCATCCATTCCACTCATCTCGGATGAAATGCAAAAGATGAATCATTGCTTTTTGATCCAATCTCTATCGTGTGCCTCCCAAAGAGTGCTTGCTGCCTCAAAAAATAGTGAGATAAAGAATCATTTGGTGGATGACAAGACATGCTCCTTCTTTCAAAGAAGGGGAGGAAATCAAATGTGGATTGTGTGTGTGTGTGTTTTTTGTAGAAAATGAATGTGCTCCTGGATTTTATTTTTGTTTGGGACGGATGAAAACAAGTGAATTCAAGCAGTGTTTGAATGTGTTGCATAAAGATGTGAATACGATGCGGATACGAAACGTATTTGACAGGATGTGATCTTTACGGATCGATGGATGGAAAGGGGGGGGGAAGACAAGTTCCAGAGTGAACATGTTTCAATACTTGATAGTATCATTGATCATCAAAACTTGTTGATGACATAAAGTGAATAGAGTCATCCTAAAGACTTTTTTTTTATCAAATAAACTATTTAACCCTGAAACGAGTTATTTCATGCAAATTTCAAAATCCTTCTCTCCTTTCCCCCCTTTGTTTTTTTTTGTAGGTGAAATACAGCCATCATGAGCCATACCTCCTCTTTGTGTCTTTTTATGAAAATATAAAGATTCTATGTTTGCATGTGTTCTCTCTTTCACTGCTCGTGTTTTTCATTTGTGGGAGAGCTCTGTTTGAGGATCCAAACCGAGTGTTTGACATGACGGTCGATGTCGGTGTGAATCAAGCTCGTCATCACGTGCTAACGATCCAATCCTTTGCTTTCTGGGGAGAAATAAGATTGGGTTGGTTTTGCCCAGTGGTCAAGTACGCCAACAGTTGGCATACGGTTGGTGACACTCTGTTCATCACTGGGCGTTTGAGATTCGGGAGAGAAGAGAGTGATAGCTTTTGGTTAGGTGGATCTAAAGTGTCAGAAATAGTTGGTAAATAAAATATCATCCCAAAGCAGTCTGGACACCACCCATCCATTCTGTATTGCTCACAAGCAGAGTATTTATTAAAAGTGGGGACACTGCAAGGACACGGTGTGGAAAGATTCAAAGAGAGCACATTTTTTGACGTGTGTAAGAGAGGATTGGGATAGACTGAGCACATGTCAAATGACTTGTTGGAACATTCTTTTTCATCTACACTTTTTAATTTAGTCTCTCTTTGATAACTAGTGCATCAGTCATTCAAACTGCAGAGCATTTTCAAATTTGGCAAGAACCTGCGTCATGGTCATTGTTTTCAACCCATGCTGGTTCTGGATCGGTGCCCTAAAGACTGCAATCGGTGACGCTTTTCTTTTTTTTTTTTCTGTAGACAAGTTGAAAAACGAGATGCTGTTTGAATAAGAAAGGAATGAGGTTTATCAAATGTTTAAAATGAGTGAGGAAATGAGAGGAGTGAATGAATTGAGCTCAAAAGTGAATTAGTTTGTATGATCCTCAACCTGTGATTGAATACCTTTTTTCTGGAAACAGAATAGAGTCATGTAGAACCTAGAGACAGACCATTCCTTTTATAGTAAAAATCTCTGTTGGTACAGTTTGTGTAATACAAATAAATTAGAACGAGACGCTTGCATTTATTTCTTATCTGCAGAGTATCACAGTGGATTAAGGGATATTGTTTCATCTGAGACCTTTTTGCTCACTTTTTGTAAATCAATAAACTCATTTGTCACACTCTATCCGTAAATCATCAAGGGGGGGGGGCATGTACAACAGAATGGTTTCAGGATCCAATATGATTAAAAAAAGGTTTGATTGAAACATGTGCTTGAGACTCTTTACACAAAATCGATAAGGTCTCATGAAAGATGAACTCTGATCACCACACACACATACACACCTCTTTCCTCCCGCCCTTGTTTCTATCAAATTAACACAGGGTCTCTTTGTGAGAGGGGAAAGAAGATCTTTCTCCTGAATAAAATTGAATGAGTGATGACACTAAAGGGGCTGACCAGGATTTGAAAGCGAAAGTTGAATGTGCTCTTCTTTTAATCATCACCGAAGCACACTTCATTGAAGGGGACAAGAGTTTCTGTCGAGTGTAGTCATCCTCCTTAATATCAATTGTAAAATGTTTGTAAAGAACTTTCTAAAAGGAATTACTTTTGAGGCTTTTATTTTTGGGAGCAAAACAAAATGACTCGTATTTGAGAATATTGATTTTTTTTTTTTAAAAACAAAAAAAAAAAAAAAAAAAAAAAAAAAAAAAAAAAAAAAAAAAAAAAAAAAACAAAAAATCTTATTTGTTTAGAGACTTTTTTTTCCTAAAAATGATTTGCGTAGGTTGACAAAGAATGAATGAAATATTCAGTGGCAATACGATAGTCTAACAAGATATATTCAAATAGACCTCTTAACAGCACCCCCCTCTTTCATCCCCTTTCTTTTTGCCCTTTTTATTTTCTTGATTTAGTCATATAAAATCTTTTACTCTAATTTTTAAAAAAGAGATAAATTCAATCTTTTATGAAATAGATTCTCCAACTTGAAACTAATAAATAGAAATATAGCCTTTTTCATTAACACAATTTAAAAAAAAATCACGTTCTCTCCTCCCCTTCTCTCACTCCCTTCTAAATAGAAGAGGCATTTATTATGACCAGTCCGTCAGATGACGAACAAACAAAACTCTTTCAATTTTCAAAACTCATCTGCAACTTTATACAAGAAGCAGGGACAGGATGCATAGAAAGCTTTATGTGTGGAGAAAAAGAGAGAGAGAGAAAGAGGGGGGGGGCTTAAAAGAGTTTGAAATGTTTATTGTTTTGAACGATAAACAAACACATGGAAAAAAGACGAAAAAGTGTTTATGAATTGCTATAAACAAATTTGAGTGGCTAACAATCAAACCTTATTTACAATAGTTGCCTGCAGATCCCAATGATATAAAAAAGAAAGCGCCGGTTTATAATAAAAGTTGCCACATCCAAATCAGTAGGTGGCTCATGCGTCCACCCGTGCTTCATCCGCGTCACTTTTCATCTCTCTTGTTTTCATCTACTAGACAAGAACGTATCATTTATTCTTATTATCAAACCAATCACTTTTTCTTTCATCATCCAGGACCCGCGCATACCTCATTACCTAATACCCCCCCCCCCTCTCTCTCTCTCCTATGAAACATGAAACGCCTCGCTGCATGGCACGTGCGTTATTGTTCGACACAAACAGACTGCTTGTCAGGGCACCATTGTTGAACCATCCACTTTAGAAAACACACGTAACATCTGGGGAAATCATCCCATTCTCCCCCATTTTTTTTTTATTTATCAAAAGAGAGAGAAAGAGAGAGAGAGAGAGATCCACCGTTTTTCACCAACCGGCCTACAGTGGCCTCGACCACTTTTTAATTTACCTCGGAAACCTATTTTTGTGTAATAATAAAAAGCCAAAAGTGTTTTTTTTTTTTACAGAAAAGGACGTCAAAAAGGCTTTTTTTTTTTTACATTAAAGTAAGGGGGTAAGTGAGAGAGAGAGAGTGAGAGAACAGAAAATAGAATAGTAAAGAATAGAGAGAGAGAGAGAGGGAGGGAGTGTAGTAATTGGATTTGTTTCTTTTTTTCGCCCTTAAGCCTCATAAAAGGAGGGGGGGGGAGGGGGTGTGTGTGAAGAAGATATAAATACAACAAGCATCAACACCCACCTTTTTTTTTTTTTTTTCTTTTTTTCTTTCTTGCAGATTATTTTATTAAATGAGTGAACACCCAATGAACTATATGAGTGGCATGTTTGATCCAACACTTTCCCTTCAGCAAGATCTCTTTCTTCCTTCACCTCCACTGGACATGTACCTCTTCAATTCACCTCAACTCTATCTTGATACCGTCTTACCTACCCAGCAACCCAAACGGAAGCGAGCCAACACGGGACACATTGAATGTTACAACTGTCATGTCACCAAGACACCTCTCTGGCGACGCACACCCGATCGCGTCCACTCTCTCTGTAACGCGTGCGGTCTGTACTACAAGCAATACAATACCCACAGACCTCTCCAGGTCCGTCAGAAACAAAAGATGACCACCAAGCCCGTGATGAGGAACAAGAAACAGGAAGCGACAGAGCCAGTGATGGAAGGAGATGATACGAAATTCAAGTCTTCACTGGACCGTATGTCGACCGAACAAATGGAAAACTTTTTGAATCTGATGGAAAGACGTTGTGAAATCCTTCGATCCATCATTTATTCTTCAAATCATAGAGAAATCAACATTTATACTTTGTAAATTATTATATAAAATAAACTACTTTTAAAACACACACACACACACATACGCTTTAGAATAAAACAATTTTAAAACACACAATTTAAAAGTAAAATATTAAAAAAACAAGATTATTTTTTATAAAAAGTTATTGGTTCAACACTTGAGCAGCATGGTTGGTTTGAACAGAAGAGAAGCGACGCATTTCCTTGGCATCCATGCTCATCTTCTTCTTACCACCCAAAAGTTTCTTTCCAAAGTTTTGAGAACGTTCGAGAGACTTGAGGGAACGAGTACGGTTAGCGTAGTAGCGAGCAGAAGAAGTACCTGAGAGAGCAGACGCACGACGGCTTTGACCGGCCATGGGTGTCTTGGAGTTCTTCAAGTCATTCTTGGGTTCAAAGAAGAAACGCATGGCGAACTTGATCAAATCCATTGGCAAGAACCAGATGATGTTCCAGATCCAAGCAATACCGGCCCAGTTCCAACCACAACCCTTGAGTTCGGTGAATCCCCAGTCGGCATAGACCGCAATGAAAGTAGCCACGAGTTGAGCGACGATGAAGGCACACATCAACATGATCGAGGGACGTTCGGTGAAGAAGAAACCACGAGAACGGGTGATGAAGATCAAGGCTTGAGAGATGGTAGAGACCTGGAGGTAGATCACAGAGTGGTACACACCATCGTTCACGTCCTTGACACCATCCGCATTCACATTGTGAGGAAGACTAAAGTGAGTTTCAAAGAAGGTCGTCTTGTAGATCACAGCAAAGAAGGCAACGGTGGAGGCTGTCAGGTAGAGACCATAGACAATAGCATAAGAGAAAATTTCGCGCAAGTTCCAGGCATCAGGGTAAGGCGAGGGCTTGACACGGTCGGTAGAGATCGTCATGATCGTACCATCGTTCAGGATGGCAAGAATCAAGACCATGAAAGGAGGGAAATTGTATTGGAAGGCAAAGACGAGAATGGCAAAACCGACAACGACACGAATGGTGACGGAACATGTATAGATCGAGTAGTTACGCATACGTTGGAAAATTTGACGAGAACCGATGATGGCTTCAATAATCACAGAAAGACCGGGTTCGGTCAAGACAATATCGGCAGCGGAACGAGCAGCATCGGTAGCATCAGCGACAGCGATACCGACATTGGCCTTGGAGAGAGCAGGTGCATCGTTGACACCATCACCCGTCATGGCAGTCATGTGTCCCATGGCTTGAAGACGTTCGACAATTTCATACTTGTGTTCAGGATAAACACCAGCGAAACCATCACAGTGCAAGACCATTTCGTCCACGTCAGAGTAACCAGAACCAGCAGGAGGTCCTTCCTTCAGAGTCTTGGACAAGAACATGTTATCACCCATACCGAGACGACGACCGGTTTCTTTACCAATAGCCAATTGATCACCGGTAATCATCTTGACAGAGACACCCAAAGCGATAGCGCGATCGATGGTTTCTTTCGTATCAGAACGAGGAGGATCATAGATGGGCAAGAGACCGATCAAACGGAAACCTAAACCTTCACCTTCGACTTCACCCGAGGGAACTTCATCCACAGCAACAGCAAGAGCACGGAGACCACGACGAGCAAATTCATCGACATCATCGTTCAAAGCCTTGATCTGTTCTTCCGTTTTATCACGAGTACAGAGATCCAAGATGGTGTGGGACATACCCTTGGTAACACGAAGCACTTTGCCATCTGAAAGACGCTTGTAAGTAATTTCGGTACGCTTGACGACAGGATTGAATGGCTTGAATTCTAATTCTTCAATACCCTCACGGGCCAACTTGGGATCGGGCAAGGAGTTGACGATACAGAAATCGATAGCATCTTGGTTTTCGGTACGAGAGGCATAGGCTGATAAAAGGATGATGTCATCTCCACTGGCTTCTGAGTATTGCTTGATGGTTGGCTTGTCGACAATCAACTTGTTCAAGGTCAGTGTACCCGTCTTGTCCGAACACAAGATCGTGACAGCTGCCATTTCTTCAATGGCCGTGATACGGGTGACGATGGCCTTGTGTTCAGCGAGTTGCTTGGCACCGATGGCGAGAGTGACAGAGAGTACGGTAGGCATAGCGATCGGGATACCACCGATGAGCAAGACGAGGATGTTGTCGATACCGGTTCGGTAAGCATAGTGGAATCGAGGGTACATGACAAGGATTTCGAGAATAATAAAGAGGGTGATGGTGACAAGACAAAAGTTACCGATCTTGGCCAAAATGGTTTGCAAGTGACCCACATCATCATTGGCTTCACCAACAAGTTTAGCAGCACGACCAAAGAAAGTGTTGGTACCCGTACCGATCACGATGGCTTCTGCTTCACCTTGTTTGACAGTAGAACCAGAAAAGACTTCATCACCAGCTTCTTTACCCACAGGTAAAGATTCACCGGTCAGGGCAGCTTGATCAATCGAAACTTGACCGTGGGCCTGTGTGTGTGAGAGGAAAGGGGTTAGAAAATGAATTCATAAAGTCCAGTCTACTTACAGCAATCAGACGACCATCGGCAGGAACGACATCACCCAATTTGATACTGATGATATCACCAGGCACCAATTCAGCCGCTTCCAATGTCTTCCACTCACCACTACGCTTCACCTTACATTCAGGAGCCAAGGCAGCCATGAGGGCCTTGACTGCATTACCCGCTTGACGTTCTTCCATGAAACCAATGGTTGCATTGGCCAACAACAAGAGTACGATACCAATGAAATCAGGGTAATCTGGGGGCTTGCCACCACCATTGGAAAGAGCAATAGAAACAATAGCAGCGGCTTCCATTACCCAAGAAAGAGGATTCCACATGAAACCCAAGAATTGAAGAATAGGATTGATTTCCTTCGATTCAAGCTTGTTGCGACCAAATTTTTCAATACGACGGGCGGCTTCTTCGGAAGTTAAACCATCAGAGGAAGTTCTAAAGGTGTGAGGTTAGTAAAAAAAAAAAAATTTATGAAAAAGTTGTGATCCCCGATGATTTGAAACAGAAAGAGTGGAGAAAAAAAAATTTTTTTTTGGGAAAAAGGGGAAAGAAAAAAAAAAAAAGATGGAAAATAATGAAAAAGTGTTCAAGGAGAGATAAAGGGGAAGAAGAGGCAGTAAAAAAAAAAGGGGATAGTAAAAAGAAGAATCATACAAGGGGAGGGGGTAAAAGGGGGTTCCTATACGTACTGTAAGAGTTGAAATACATCTCCAGGTTCCATTGTAGATAAATCAAATTTATCTTTGTCATAAAGTTCCTCGACAGTCAAGGTCGTAAGATCACCAGAAATGTTGACAGTCTTTTGAATAATGACTTCTTCACCAACGATTTCTTGTGTTTCTGTTTTCTCAGTCATGATTTATATAAAGAAGGAAGTTGAGAGATTTTTAAAAAAGTGTTTTCTTTTTTTTTTTTTCTTTTTTGCTCTTCTTTTTAGTTGTTGTGTTCCAATACAAGAATTAAATTAAAAAGAAAGAAAAAAATGAATGGTGGGAGTTTTTTTTTTTTTGTTTAAGAATAGAAAAAAAAGAAGAAAAAAAAAAAAAAAAAAAAAAAAGGCAAGAAAAAGTATTAAAGATGCTTTTATATAAGAGATCAGAAAAAAAAAAAAAACTCAGCACGGGCAGGGGAACGAACAAAAAAAAAAAAAAGTTTAATCCAATCTTCCAAATTGAGTATGAAGACTCTTGTATGGGGTATTTACAATACCACTAATACAATGGACCAATGATTTTTTTGTGTGCTTCTCTATCCGCTTTTGCCCGCTTTTTTAGGTGGGCGTCACCTTTGCCACTTTATAGCATCGGTCAAGAGCCGGTTCAGTAGAGAACACCGTTACGCGATTTCTCATCCTTCTTACTTTTCTTTGGATTCTATAAAAGGGGATTTTGTCTTTACAGTGTAGATCAAATAAACAAGCAGGGTTGTTTAGCTTTCTTTTTCGGTCCAATTCGCGTTACCACGTTTTTCAATGTTATCTTCGCCGACAGAAAAATGAAAAAGTGGTTACATAAACTCATTTTTTTTTTTTTTTACTTGCAGAAATAAGAAAAAGAATGTTTTGAATCTAAAATAACAAAATAATTAAAATGAAACTAATAAAGTGAAATAATGGAAAATAAAGAAAAAGATAATAATTGGCTTCATTGTCTTTTAATCAAGTTTTATATTGTATCATGATCAAGCTCCGATAGAAACAAATACGAGGGGAGAGAATAATAAAAAAAAAGAAAGATGGCATCTTTTTTGTTTCTTTGTTTGTTATAGAATAAAGGATAAATGATGATTTACATTTATTTAATTTTCTTTTTTTTCTTTGTTTTTTGAATTATTTCAAAAAGTGATGAGATAAGATAGATAGACAAATGAAACACAAAACACATGTATTAAACACAATTTTTGGATCTTCCGGAATTAAGTTTAAGCTCAATATTGAATATAAAGTAATTGGATCAAATGAATTCAAGTGTAACAAATAAACAGAATGATGCAATCAGGCACACAATACTATATAAAATGGATCAATCGTGTTCCTCCCTTTCTCCCTCCCTCCTCCTTTCCTCTTTTTTATTTTGTGTAAATCATACAAATTAATATTTTTATCCTTCTTGACCTAAAAAAGATATGAGTTTAAAATAATGAAAACTTGTATTCTTGTTTTACCAAAATCATTTGTGAATTTTATTTGTTGTTCAATATCTTCTTGATTCACAGTAGGTCTCGTATTCTGAACTGCCTTTAAAAAGTCTTGAATCGTCAACTCGGGTTCTAATAATTGTTCAGATTCAATGTCAACCCAAGTCATTTCTTTTGCCTCAGGTGCACCTGGTGAACAAGGTGTCAAATAACGCGCTTTTTGACTTGGGTCTTGTCTTGCGGGTGCTTCTACCCATCTAAAATGAGTTGCCATCTGTACTTTACGAATAGGTTGCATTAATGCATCTCTTACAAGTGTTGCAATATCAGAACCAGAATATCTATTTTAAGATGAGCATCATTCCCTTTTTCATCTTCACATCTTACCCTTCTGTCATGTCTGCTAATTTCCTATAATCCGCTTGTGTTAAAGTACATGGGGTGGATCCAACATTCAAGGCAAATATAGATGCACGAGCAGGTGCATCAGGAAGTGCAATATAAATACGCTTTTCGAATCTAATAAAGAGTGAGTAGAAAGGTGAGGATGAATAATAAATACCTTCGACGAATAGCAGTATCCAATTGCCAAGGTATATTCGTTGCACCCAAGACAAGCACACCATCCATATCATTCCCCACACCATTCATTTGAACAAGAAATTCAGTCTTTATACGACGTGATGCCTCTGATTCTCCTTCTCCACGAGCGCCACACAAAGAATCCACTTCATCGATAAACACAATCGATGGCTTATTTTCACGTGCCATCTGAAAGAGCTGCTTCACCAATCGTTCACTCTCTCCCAACCATTTCGAAACCAGGTCCGAAGAGGACACGGAAAAGAAGGTCGAGTTGGCCTCGGTGGCGACTGCCTTGGCCAGATAAGATTTACCTGTGCCTGGGGGACCATAGAGCAAGATCCCACGCCAAGGTTTTCTTTGACCAGTAAAAAAGTGAGGAAACTTGATGGGCAGGATCACGGCTTCTTTCAGGGCTTCCTTGGCTCCTTGTAAACCAGCCACGTCGTCCCATCGAACATTGGGCTTTTCAGTTAAAATAGCGCTTGTTAAACTGGCCTTCATCTTTTTCAAGTCTGGGTCTTCTTCTTCTTCTCCTCCTCCTGCTGTCTCACTGGATGCATTTTTCCTATAAAACAAATCAATAAAAGTCAACGAGACAAAGAAACTTACTTTTTGGAGTCAGGATCCTTTTGCTTCTTTTCTTGATTGTTTAAAAACTGTTTCAACATCTCTGCTCTACCAAGATATTCAACAAATCTTTTTCGAATAGGTTCCTTTAAGCGGTCATTCTTTTCATCTTTTTAAAAGTGTTAAACTTTCTTTTTTTTTTTATCTATTTTATAAATTACATCGGATGGCAGTCATAAAATACTCCAGTGCATTCTGATAAAGGGTATATGCTTCTTTATAATTGCCTTTGTGGTCCTCTTCAGTGGCCTTTTTCACAATCTCAATTGCTTTCTATTTATTATTCACATCAACATTCTCCCTCTTTTAACGCACTTTTGTTTTACTTACTGCTAAAAAATCTGTATTCGACATTAATAAAAAAAAAAAAAAAAAGGAAAAAAAAAAAAAATCTTGGCGTATTTTGTTTGTGTGCGTATGAGTGTGTACTGGTGGGAAACGGGGTTTTTTCTCCCCCAGCTGGCTCTCTCTCTCTCTATCTCTCTCATGCGTGACTTTTTTAATAGACAATCAACGTCATTACGTATTTTTTTTTTTTTTTTGTTTTTTTTTTATTATATAAAAAAAAGAGAGATCCAAAATATACATGGCAGAAGATTCATTACAAGATATTACAACACAAGAACCGAATGAGAATCAAGAGCAGCAGCAACCACAACAACAGTAAATATAGATTTGATTTATAAAATAGGTGTGTTAAATATTTCATAGTACCGGAGGACCATCATTCAGTGGTGGACCACCCGGTTTTGATCCTTCTGTGAGAATGGTCAATCCTTATCAGAGGATGCAGCAAGTTTGGTTCATGCAGCAACTTCAAAGACAACAAATGCAACGACAGATGGCTGTAGCTGCTGCAGCTGCCGCTGGTCCTCCGTCCAATATTCCTCCAGAATCTCAGAAACCACCTACGGGTTATGTTTGTTTCAAGTGTGGACAACCAGGTCACTGGATTTATTATTGTCCCAATGTGCCCAAAGGTCAATTCGTACAAAGAACGGTCAACAAGTAAATAATTCACGCAAAGAGAGAAAAAAAAAAAGAAAGGTATTGAAAGTGTGATATAGGACACAGCAAGAAGAAGAGCAACAAAAACCTAGTGAGCTTTGTTGTATGATTTGTAACAAGTTGATGACAGAGGCAGTCGTGATAGCTTGTTGTGGAAAATCATTTTGTAAAGAATGTACGTATATTATTATCTTTAGTTTATTATTATTATATTTCTGTATTTTATGTGTGAATATTATTTATGATTGCTGTTTATCAAGTATACAAAAAAGTCTATTTTTTATTATAAAAAGAAATCTGAAAAATAATGATAATAAACTAAAGAAGGTTTTTCTTTTGGTTGTTCGCAAGTTATTTACTTTACTGTAGGTATTAGCACTACGCTTGAGAAAGGTGCAAGTTGTCCTCACTGCAATCAAGAAAATCTATCGACAGATCAATTGATTCCTAATAAGACATTAAGAAGAGCCATTGAAGCTTATGCGGAAGAACAAGAAGAATTGAAAAAGAATGCTCAGTCCATGGAAGATGCTGTCTTGGAACAGCAACCAGAACAGCAAGAGAATGAAGGGAGTGGGGGAGGAGAGGTAAGTGATGTGTGTCTGTGTAGAAGGCGTTCGTCTATTAAATCCTAAATGCAGCCATCCAAGACGACGGGTGGAGGAACAGCGATCCAAGTGTTTGAATCATCCGATGAAAGGCCGATGAATAGAAAACATAACTTCAATATGGACAACAATATGATGTTCAACATGAATTGGATGCCTAGACCCCCCTTTACTGGTTTTCCACCTTTTGCTGCTAATGCGGATTGGATGAATAAGAACAGTGAAGGAAGCGGGGGAGAGAACAACAATCAGGGATTCATGAATTTCCCATTTAATGAAGAATACAGCAATCCAATGGTTCCCTTTCAAGACATGTTTGGATATAACTTTGCCCGTGGCGGCTATCGTGGAAGAGGCATGAGAGGTCGCGGCTATCACGGTTCTCGAGGCCGTGGTGATTATCACTATCACACTAACCATGACTCAAATGAGGATCGTGGACGTTCGCCCAGACGCGATCGTTCACGCGATGACAGCCGAAGACGCGGATATGACGATCGACGTGAGGAAATCAAGGAAGACAGAGGCAGCAGACGATACGATGAAGACAGACGACATGAGGAACGAGAGGAGAAACGAGATCGTCCAGGAGATGATGAGAGTCGCAGCAAGCGAGAAGAGAGTCATAAAAGAGAGGACAGTCGTAGAAGAGAGGACAGCCGTAGAAGAGAAGACAGTCGTAGAAGAGAAGAACGTAGAGAAGAGAGCCATAGAGGAGAGGAGAGTCGTCGTAGTACGACACGACGCGACGATAGGAAAGATGATAGACGATATGATAGGTACAGCAGCGATCGATACACTCGCGACGAACAAAAAAGTCATCATCGTGATGATCGATACTCTTCCAGAAGACGCTCCAAGTCCCCACGATCTTCCTCTCGTCATCATTCTCGCCATCGCAGTTCTTCCAGACGTCATTCGTCTAAATCAAGATATAGAAGCCGTGAAAGAGAGAAGGAAAAGTCAAGAGACAGAAGCCATAGAAGAAGATGATGATTAGGTGTTTTTTATTTTTTATTTTCATACAATAATAAAACGAGGTGCACGCTTTTTTTTTTTAATTCTTTAGAGGAAAAGTCCAGGATACTTGTCCTTTTTGTTCTTTAATAGCAGGAACAAACGAATTCTTTGGGTGTCCTAAGAAAGGTTGATTCATTTTGTACTTTTCTTGTAAATCAATGATCTCCGCCGAGTTTTGCTTAGGAAGCTCATCCACACTAGAATAAAGCAAAAAGTTCTTTTCTTCCGCTCGACGGTATAATAAATAATTGCCAGGTTCAAGTGTTCTATTACCTAGTGAGTTTCTTGAGCTAGGATCAATGTTTTCACTTACCTGTGCAAATGTGAAAAGGTATGTCGGAGCATCTCGCTTTCTTCAATCGGTCTCCAGTGATCACCCATGATATCCAGCATTTGCTTTTTAACAATGCGAATCAAACGATTTTTGACCACATCGATCCTTCCTTCAATCAACATCGAATGTCCTCCGATATAAGACCTTAGCCAATTCATCGCACGTTCAGCACCTGTCGTCGATTCCTCTCGGCCCTCCGTTATTTGGTATTCCAGTTTTGAAACTAGACTGGCTTTTTTGTCTGCAACCTAGGATTGTGAAATTTAATACAAAATAAATACGCCTATTTTGGTGAAAAGGGATCTTTACGTTAAAAACATCACCGTCCGACTGATTTCTGATCAATAGGTTCAAGTCTCCAAATGTCCAATGATTATATTGAAGGTTTTCGTCATTATTATAATCCCATTCAGGGGTAGATGCATGCTGTTTAGAACTTGACGATATCGCGTGCCTCTTTGACCAATCTAAACAAAGGCTTTTGAAAGCTACGTCATAGACCAACTTGTTTCTTTCTCTTGCAGTCGACACATCTTTTGGTAAAGGACGATCAAAGTATACAGTTTTTGCTATCAATAACGTCAGATGGTGTAAAGACATTTTTTTTTTTTTTTTTTTCATAATCATCTTACTTTCACCATCTTGTTTTACCATCAGTGGTATATAGCTACTCACAGATGGATCATCGTGCATTTCCACTAGATTCAATAAGCAAGAAGTAGATATGACAACATCCATTTTAATATTTTCAAGTAAACTATGCGCTGCTTCATCATTACTTATAGTCGGCGGTATCTTCTTTTTGTAATGCGCATCCTCTTGCGTGTCATGGTTGCTAAAAAAATAATTCTTTGAAAGGTCGATTTCTACCGGTAATGTGAATTCATCCGGTTTGCACCAAGTGATTTGTCCCTTTTGTTTTTCATAATGAGAACCATGACTATTTATGAGCTAGACTATCACTTACGGTCTTCATCAATGTCTTTTTAAATGATAATATGGGTTTCTCTGTAGTCATGTCGATAGGTGGTATAATGAATTGATTGTAGTATTTGTAGTATCTCTAGTAATAACGTGTTCATTGTCCCTTTCATGCATAACTGCTATAGCGATAAAAACTTACGGGATATTTATAAACTCTTTGTTTCTCAAGATGATAGTGTTCTTGTATTATTTTATTCACTCTTTCATCCAACAAGTCATAAGCTCCAGACTCATTCATCTTTTCACGTTGTTCATTTATGTATTCTATCTGCTCTGCTCTAAACTTGCTGCTCATTTCTCTATGCCACCTATCTTCTTCTTCTGATAGTGCAATACCCTAATAAATAGTGAGCTCTTTGTTGTTATCTAAAGAATCCTACTTACAGCATTTATCTTTTCAGACAAAGAAATAAAATGAGCATGGTCTTGTCTTGTATAAGCCGAACACCGTGTCTCATTTACAACAGGTTCATTCAGCTCGTTTTCTGCAGGTTGACTCTGTTCCTCTTGAACTCTTTCCATTCGTTGGCTCTTTTCAAATTCTATTCTATACTTTTGTGCCATTTTAAGTATCTCTCTCTGTTCGGGTGTAAAGCCTTGTGGGATAGAGTAAGCTACATAGGCCTCTCGCGTGAAAAAGGTGCCTGAATCTTTGAGCCATTCACTGCGTGCGCGCTTTGCTTCTAGGCTTGCTGTTTCACTGAATTCATATGGGCTTTTTATATCGCTATTGGCATTAGAAACTGGCTCTGTAAATACTTGCTCCAGTGGTTCCTCGCTTGCGATTTCATTAGATTCATGTGGGGTGAAACCACTGTCCATGGGGTGGATGAATGCCTCATACTGTCGTTGTGAACCACTTGCAGACTCGCTTGCTGTACCATCGGGTTCTTTTTGTTGTTGCTCCTTCATGCTTTCTGTTGACTCAACCTGCTGTTGATGCTCTGATTCAAAATCGTTTGCTGAACGATTGGCCATATTGTCAGATCCAGTGTCGATTGATCTTGATGAATCATATATCTCGTTTGGCTTGCTGATCACTTCATCAGATTCAATGTCCCCAGGTTGTATTGTCACATTACTTGGTTGAGCATCTTCAATTGTCACATTATTAAATTGTGTTTCAGTATCTTTTGCTTTATTGTCATCGAATATTTGTATTTCCTCCTGCTCCATGTATTGAGCTGGCTCGGATTGTACTTCAATAAACTCTTCTTGTATGTTTGTTCGATCGTCCAAGGATGCCTGAATGTTCTCTGAGTGATCATCGATTGATTCATTTGTAATGCCCAGCGCATCAATTCTGACAGGTTGGCTGTCTTTGTTTGATTTGCTCATTTTTGAAGGTTGCTCTTCTACTGATTCATTTCTTATTCGTTTTGATTGTCTTACTGGTCCTGTCATTTTTCTAAAGTAAAAATATGAAAATTCTTTTTTTTTTTTTTTTTTTTTTTTTGTCGTTGTGTGCATAATTTAAATATCCGCTTGTCAACACTGAGTTTTTGATATACATGAAGATACATACATGCATTTGTACAAAAAATCCTATAAAGCTTTATTCTTTATTAAATACATCCAAAAAGTAGATAGGTTTTTACACAAGTCATACACAGTAAAAATTACATAGAATAAAAAAGGCAATATAATGTAAACTAACATAGAACGACATGAATGAAAAATTAGATGCCATACTTGACAATTCCCATTTGGCTGACAAAACCCAACATGTTAGAAGAAACAAGGATGCTCCATATAGAATTAAAGATGGGTGCATCATGATTAATCTTTTAATTTCCTGATAACTTGCTTCTCCAATAATCATAGTAAAATAACGAATGATCCCCGCGATCATCTTATTTTGCTTTGTAGGGATGAGGAAAAAGGGGTTTAGAAAGAGATGAAAAATAAGATCAAGAGGCTTCGAATTCATATTCAACTTCTTGATACACTAAAAATGGCCTTTGAATAATATCCTATTGTTGCATGGACCGCGCCCCGTTTACAATACTCAGCAGCAATTAAAAGTGACATGAATTTGTTGCAACCCTACCTCCTAGCTTAAACACAAGACATGTGGAAATTAAAACAAGTTATTTATTGTAAAGAATAGATTTGGTCTTGATGATCTTTAACAGATTATTTGCAAATCTATTTTAATTAATTGTAAATAAGATAAAGGGAATAGTATCACAAACGAAACACATACACTTTCTTTTATGAGACACTGATCTCTTTAATTAAAGTTGTCTTTAATAATATTCGAAATTTCTCGCAGGGTGCTAATGTGAAACTTTTTTGATAATTAAATATTAGAGATAATTATCCAATAAAAATTGCATGTTTAACGGGAAGTTAGGGGGTTATTATTAATATGCTATTATCTATGGAGTAAAACCAGAAACAAAAAAAAATCTAGACCTTTCTGTTGATGATCCTAACCACTTTCAAGATGAAATTAAAGAATTAAATACAAATAGAATGAATCAAACTGATACACATTTTGAGAAAGCAAAAAGGAGCTTTAGTGATACAGGCATTTTTATATAAAAAGCTTAAAGTGACCGGAAGATCTGAATGAGTAACGAGTATTCTTTCCTTTCTTGGCAATCACAGCCTTCATCCTGTCGAGCATGGACGCCATATACTTGTTCCATGATGATGGATCAAAGGGGCCCTACGCCTCCTTGAGATTATTTTGCAACATCTTATGCATGAAAAGTCCCTCCTTGCTCGCTTGTGCATCAGATCCTTCATTTGTTTTCACAAGTTCACAATTAAATAAAAGACAAGCAACGGAGTGACTGAGTTCAATCATTGAATGCTTCCATTTGGCTGCCATGGAGCTTCGATACATGGGTGTTCTATCCTCAGTAGCATCTCGTCACATCCACTCGAAAGGAAGCGATGGATCTTTACATATCCCTTTCAGCAGACGTTCAACAGTCCTCTCATTATTAATTCGACATGAACAGTTCAATTTTTTTTCTTCTACATTTAATGGCTTTTTAATTCATCACAAAAAAACTTTTTATTTTTAAAAATTGGGGAACTAGGCATTCTTGCTTGTGCCCGTCATCTGGTTTATGCCAGATGTGGACAGGGCTAAAATCCTTTTCAACTTCAAAAAAAAAATCATTCTTTCAAATCATACGATTTTATACTCACAAACAAGTTGAATGCACTCTTTTATGTATTTATGACCCAAGAAGGCTTTTATTTATTAATGTGGCTGTATTATCCAGCTTTATATAGTTCTTCTCGTACCGTCCTTGTGCTTGCATTTCCTGGTATCCTGTTTGTAATTTCGTCCATATAAACAGTATTTGTTTAATACTGTGCTTACAAATTACCAACCACTACACTTGCCAACATCCTTAAATGTTCTGAGCATTTGAGCCGTTCTAAATTCCCTTTTTGTTGAAATAATAATTGCAAAGAATTTTAAGTTTAAATCTAGTGTATTCCCCTGTTTCGCAAGCAGCACGTTCCACGTCTCGGTAAACGACGGTCCCAAGATTTTGTTCCTATATTAACTGCTTATTTTGTGACGTTTGGACAAAGAAAAAGTTAGAGATTTCGTACGGTAACTGTTCACGTGACGATCCATTTAACATTTACTATTAGAGTAACTCAATAAAGTCCATAACGGATGTTGGCTGTTGTTTATGTTTGATTTATTGTAACTATATTGATAGAGCGTTTAGTATGTGAACGTTGCGATGAAAATAGATGAATGATAAATTTAACAGTTTCTAGTAGTTGCTTGATAATTAGGGTCAACAGAAGTTGCTTGTAGATTTTGCCATAACACTTAAGTACTCGACAACGATATTTATGTTGTCATTTACAAGAGGCTATGCACTAAATTCATGTTTGTTTTGCGTTAAAGAAGTTAACAAATTTTACAATTATCAATAAATCAATTCGCAACATATTAATAAGAAAGATGGCAGGTTGAGCAAGAAACAAAGACAATCTGGGATAAGCGGACTTTGTTTGATAATTCATTTAAAGAATAGAAAATAAAAGGATTGTTATATACCTGTAAACCATACAGCTTCTGATGCATAATCTAATATTTTTGTTAAGAGTATAGGTTTCACTAACTGTTGTCTACAATTTCTTTGCGTTTTTGATCTTACCATTACAAAATGGGAGTGTAAGTAGTATACCATGAGCCAAAAGCCACCATAAATGTTATTTCTGATATAGTGTCAGCTTTACCAATCTCCACAGACATTCTTAATTCCAGCTTATCCTATGGCAAAGTTGGTAAAACATCTTGTTTTCAAAAAAGTGTCTTTTTATTTTAAATCCTTAAAAATATCTTAGCTCAAGACATGGAGATGTAGCTAGCTTTAGCTTGTAATTAATCGTCTTTTTCTAGTAAAGTTGAAGGTCTGCCTTGAGTTACATTTAAATTTTCAAGATATCCATTAGAAGCCTTTTATACTGACACAGTAGCAGGATTGTATAAAAGATAAAATGCTATACATTTTATATCAACCATATACACCCAAAGATATACACTTGCTCTTTATAGCTTGTTAAGAATACCTATCAAACTAGTTCGAGCCACAAATTTGCCTTTGGATTAGAACCATCCCTTGTTGATTCTGATCGCTCAATAAAAATCGAGTACTTTATCTTCAAGTTAAAGTAATTTACTGTGATTTAAAATGACAACAGCAATATGCGTGATAAAAAATGTAATGCAACATAGCACAGTATAAACAGTAAAACTGTTAGTTCTATTTATTGTGTTATAAAATTACATTCATTTAAAACCATTTACACACAGTCTAAAAAAGCCTCTTGTGTAACGTATCAGAAGACGCAGAAATTAAATTTCACACAATTTTTTTTTTTTTTTTTTTTTTTTTTTTTTTTTTTTTTTTTTTTTTTTTTTTTTTTTTTTTCCTTTTTCAAGAAAATGTCTACTATAAATAATTTACCAGTAGAAGTTATATCAAAAATACTTAATATGCTTTGGAAGCGAGATATTTATCAATGCCTGTTTGTAAATAAAAAGTTTTATTTAGCCTCAGTGCTTGTATTATGGAAAGCGATCGGGATATATTCAAAAGAAGAATTTGACCAGTGTCTCTATGGATTGAATAGTTCTAAACATCATATAGGAAACAATGTTAAAGATATAACTATAACCCATTATTGTATCAGAGGTGAAGATTTTGTGAATATGTTACCTTTGATACCTAATTTGGAAGCACTTCGCATTATTACGTGTACGGGTCTTACGGAAGAAAGCATCATGCAAGTTTCGCAGTACTGTAAACAGCTAAGAACTTTATCCTTGGGTTATTCAGCCATATCATATCAATCAGCCATCTCTCTTTCTCATTGTAGTCATCTGAGTAGTCTTTACTTTAAATGCTGCCCTTCTTTGACTTCTGAAGCCCTACGCGCCTTTATCAACTTACCGATCGAAAGGCTAACAATAAAACACTGTAGATGGCTAACTACGGTCGAAACGGCTTACGATATACGCTCGCTTACCTGTCTAAAACATCTTAATATACAAATTGATAACGATGAACTAGTCGAATTCATTTGTTGTCTTACAGTAGATGACAAGGGCATGCCATATCTGCCCTATTTGCAAGCATTTGGCATCGAAGGCACCATGACCCAACCCTTTCCTTTCGATATTCCCATTGTCTCCTTTTTAAAAGCACACCCACATCTACGTGATCTGTACTTGTTTTCTGTTGGTGTGTCAGATGAAATGCTCAAAAATATGGATTGTTATCTTCCTGACTTGGAAAGTCTTTTGATAGAAGAGGAATGCACAGAATTCTCAGCTCAAAGTATACGTGACATTGTTTATTGCTGTCCTAAGCTGTCAAAGCTAGAAATGTATGATTGTTCATTTTCAAGCCATGAGTTTCCAGAGATTTATCACAAGCTTGAATCCTTTAAATTAATGTTGGATAGTGCAGATATACAACTTATAAGAGCACAACAAACGACTAAAAAGATTGATGAATAAAGCACATAGTAATGTGTACTTTATTGCATTTTTTTGGATAAATAGCGTAAACTGATAATTTCCATAAACAGTTGTACATCATGTAAAACGCAACCTTTTGTTAACCATAATTTCGTTTTCTAGTAGCTCCAAAGTAAATTTAAATAAAACACACATCTTTTAATTCAATTCTTGTAATCCTTTATCATAACCTTTTCTGTCTCTGTTCCAATCACGATACTGAGCATCTTTTGGGCATTCAAAAGCATGTTTACCATCATAATCTGTAAATATCATAGGTAACGAAAGCACCCACGTTATACATTGAGCTGATATGAATACACTCTTGAGTTTAGTATCTATTGAAAAAAGCTATTTTTATTCAGATCTATAGACTTTTCAGTTTATATTCTACAGCACTTCGTAAGAACAATTCACTGCTGAAGACTTGCACATGTAAAAAATTTATTGAAAATCGCCAACTGCAGAGAAAAAAAGACATGTAAGGCATTACCTTAACAAGCAGCAGGTTGCTTTCTTATCATCCGACGGTCCATGTCATAAAGTGCCTTATCCAACTCTATCTTTGTTTTCTTATAACGACATGATACAGCCTCACATATCTAACAAGGTTATCTCACATACAATCTTTAAAGCGTTTAAAGAACCAGGTTATTCCTATGTCAAAATCATCTATCTCTTCCATTTCCATCAGGGCTCTACAGCATATCTATCTGTGTTCGATTGCAAGTTTTTGATAAACATACTTTATAAAATGGCACTAACTGCGGTAATTCACTATAGATCAATATTTTGTGAAAGTAACTGTTGAATTGCTATCATTCATCGTACGTGAGATTAACAAGCCTGGGCCATTCCAATGCAAATTTTTACACGGCTCAATCTATTTTATCTACTTTTGAAAGAATAAAATAACTCTATTTATTGTATTTAAGATTTGAAATTCAAGGACTTGTACATCACATCTACACTTTGCTTTTTGTCATATATCATCTTAATTCTATGCATGTAGTCTATTAAACTAGTAATTTGATAAATCGAATTATTTGCCGTTTCATTACAAGGCAAAAATTTCGAATATATTATATTCTAATGTTTTTTATATTCATATGAACGATTGTTTGCCACGCGCTCCAAATATTTGGTTATATACTGGATTATGCAAGCTAGTGCAGCAATGTAATTTGACTTTTTTTTATAAATTTGTAAAATCTTCAATCATCTTTTCTCTAGGTTATTTTTTCTTGCTTCCCACAAAGCATCATTTGTAGAGTGAAAAGAAGTGACTGTGTTTGGCTATCATCCTTTCATTTTTCTGAAGTCATATCAAACTGCATTGCATTAAATAAACATGTTGATAAGTTGAAAAAAGGGGGTTTGTGCGACATTGCCAAAACAAAAGGACAAAATTCCATTCAAGCATCTTCTTTCGTCTTTTTTTTTTTTTTTTTTTTTTTTAGTTTTACAGTAAAATGGCTGTATTGGTTGATTTGCCAAAAGAAGTCATATCGATGGTGTTTGGCATGCTTGAGAAACAAGCTATTTACCAGTGTTTGTTTGTGAACAAAAGGCTTTATTCAGTTTCGGTAACTGAATTATGGAAGGCGCCCGAAATACATTCAAGAGAAGCACTTTTGCAGTTCATGAATGGATTGAAGCTCTCAAGAGTTAAAATAGGAAGCAAAGTTAAATGTATAACGATTCACTGTGAGATCAAGGATGCGTGGTTTCTGAATATTGTACATTTGATACCTAATTTAGAGGAGCTTGCGATAGGTGTAGGAGGATTACTTGCTGGTAAAACCACGATGCAAATCTTTCGTTACTGCAAGTGGTTTAAAACTCTCAGACTGGGATATTCTGAAATAGCGCAGCGACCAGAAACCAAGTTTATACTACCACATTCATTTGAGAGACTAATAGGTGTGCAGCTCAAGGTGAACTCTGAAAATCTACGCTCTTTTATGCATCTGCCAATAGAAAACTTAACAATAAATGGTCAAGACTGGACCGATGGGAATGAGATGGTCAGTATCATGCGCACATGGACCCATCTGACGCATCTTACACTAGGCGTCAGTATGAATTTCGTATGTGAATTGCTGCGCTGCATGACAACAGATGCTGAAGGTATGCCCTGCCTTCCACAGCTACAGTCCTTTTATGTCGCAAGTCCTCATGGAAGATATTATTCTGTTAACATTGGTATCAATTCATTTCTAAAGACTCATTCGCATATACATGAGCTATCTTTATTCCTAGGTGGCATTTCAGACAGCATACTCATCTATTTCGCTGGTTTGCTTCCTGATCTGACTGTGCTTCGAATCGATCATTCTGAACGAATCTCGGTGCAGATTATACATGATATTGCCTGTCTTTGTCCCAAACTGTCAAAACTAGAAATGTTTGGTAGTGTGTTCATTGAAGATGGTCTTCCCAGAGTCCATGAAAGCAGCGGCTATGATTCATTAAAGCTGAACCGTATACAAATTGACCAAATAAGAGCAAGCTGTTCAGCAAGGACATTTTTCTGAATAATCAAGGGGATCTTATCAAGAATTTTTTCTTTACTCATAAAGATGAAAATGAAGCTGTCTCCAGCAGCTATATAACAAAAAAAAGTATACAAACACCAAGGACCCACATTAAGCTTGGCCTATGGTTAATATCTAGCACAGTAAGATAGACGATGTGGTATGTTTCCTAATATTACTCTTCATATAAATATCATTTATTACATCAACCATCTCACTTATTCTTTCCCTGTCCATGTGAATAATAAAAAAAAAGACTTTAATAGAATAAAAACTAGCAACGATACTAAAACAATTCATATTTTTTTAAATCGGTGTTTACTATCATCGTCCTTTCTGCGCACATTATTCTAATTTGGCTTTAAAAGAAGCTTCAGAAGAGATAGTGTCCAAATCTGTGATTTTCTATTTTTCTAGAACATCGCTAGATTGGATCCTGCAAAAAAATATTTTACCATAAAGCGTTTGTGATTTTGCATCTCATCCTCATCATCTGTCAAGACTGGATTATGCTGAGGATGATTTATTTAAATTAATAAATTTCGATACATGTTATTAATAAACCATGCCAATATGATCAACTTAAGATTAACAGTACAAAACTAATGGCATATACGCTTATCAAGTTTTACGCGTACAAATCAACTTCAAATATTTTGCTTTTTTTTTTTTTTTTTTTTTTTTTTTTTTTTTTTTTTTTTTTTTTTTCTATAACGCATCGCTTATTGCTTTTGTTTATTGGTGATTTGGATGTATTGCTTTTATATTTCATTTATATAAGGATATGATAATTATAGCATGTTTAATAGAATGTATAAAAGCTAGACATGCACTTTATAACTCTAGATGCTCTTCGATGATAGAAAAATACGTTGCTATCTACAAGCTGCTACACACCTATCATTGAAGCATATTTGATTCCATAGATTCTATTAAACTTATACAAGTCTGTTGTCTTTTTTTTTTTTTTTTTTTTTTCGCGATGCAGAATATATCTTGACTTTCCTTTCATCGACTTGTACCAACTTGATGTATTGAAAAAATTGCCTTTATGGAATGTTGACAATACAAGATGAAAAGAGTTGGGTTTTTGATTTATCCAAGAATAGAAAGGAACAAGAGAGGACGAGACTCGATTAAGAGATTGCTTTATTTAATAAAAAAATGATACTCTATTTATACTTTTCATACACGGATAATATTTCATGTCATGGATTAATAATTAATGAGTATGATATAACTGATGACAAATAGATAATGGTTACGTGTTCTTCCATTGTTATCTTTGTCATCATAAGCATTTATCCATAGAATACTCGTATATGATTGACTGCGATTGACTGTGATTCAGTCCCTGGATTTAATATAATTTAACCGTGCAATTACGCAGCACCTTATCCTTAATGAAGATTATCCGAATTAACCTGTAGCCTATCTATTGGATATATTTTACATGTAGCTTATTAATACTGTTTTCATATCGAGTTATGAATGATGGATACATCAGTTTTATTGACAATATTTTTCTTCAATCTTTTCACGCTTTTCTGCAAAAAAATGCGCTTGCCGATCTTTCAAAATAAGTGATATTGAAGATATTTGGCCTACTTTATAGCTATGAAATACCCCTATATTTATTTGTTAATAAAAAGTTTCATTTAATTTGGTGCCTGCATTGTGGAAAGCGTCTGAGATACGATCAAATGAAGCATTGCACCAGTTTATGGATGCTTTAAAGGTGTGATATTTAGGGTTTATAATATAAAAAAAAGTACTAAGTCAATCAACAAATATAAAAATAAGTGAGACTCAAAGTAGATTGTCCTTTATTCAAGTTAAAAATATGAGGGTATTTATACTTTTCTATCCACGGCTAAATAATAGTATTCACAGTATATGATTATTGATTATTAATCGATATTAGACGATGCGTTAATTATATGATTGGTATTGTTTAACATCTTTTATCAAGAAGTAATTATTAATCCTGATTCAGGAACTTGTTAGAATATTCTGGAGTGGATCGGGATATAATTTTATTTGACGTGGCATAATACAATGTCCGATATTCCTAATTTGGATGATCATTGTTCGTAGTAATTTACAGTATTACTTTATTATATGTGTAAATACCACAAAAGGATCGAATAAGTGGCGCAAATACAGTGAGTTAAAAAACCATTTCAGTAAAATTGAAACTCACACATTTATCCTGAATTTTAAACAACTAGAAACCTCGACTTTTATGTGCTTTTTATAGACAGCTTTTATTTTTATTAGTGATATGTCTTTGTTAATAATAGGTTCATACATACTTAAAGGTTGATATTTAATGAATATAGTTTTTCTTGTCAGTTAAGTGTAGTGGAAAACTGATGAAAGGAAAAGGAGGAAAAAGCTTAGATTCTCATTAAATAGCCTTTTGCTACTGCCATTTGGAAGCACCAAAATCTGCTCGTACTACATTTTCCGACTTTTCGCATTTCCAAATCATGCTCTCACTACGAAGCTTTCAAAAAAAATTTGTCTTTTGCTTAGAGAAATTTTTCTTTGCCTTTTGTTAACTGTTCTTTTCATATTTTGTATTTTTTTTTTTTGAGTTCTTTTGTCCATATTTGATATTTATACTTGATATATTTGAGTTGTTGAGGAGATCCTAGTTGTTTCGTTGGTAATACTTTCTTACTTGAGATCCGTTGACCGCCCTTTTTAGCCTTATGTCTTTATCATTTGCCAATATAAGTACATTATTTGCTTTCTTGACCAATACTGTATATAGCTTTCTTCTATACTTGGGATCCAACTTGTTCTTTCTATTACGCTTCAACAGAAGTATCTTGTCACCAACATTTATCTTAGTATTTTCTGCTTGCGTGATACCGTTTTCATTATCATAATCCACCATAAAGTTTTGTAAGCCGTTTCTTTGTTGCAAGTAAGCGAGACGTTCAAGACCAATTCTTCTCCCGTATTGTTGGAGTACGTCTTTGTCAACATCGAATGGTTCTACACCAAAAAGCAATTCATAAGGAGATAGTTTCAATATGCTATGAGCTTTTGTTCTGTAAGCGTATAGGACACTAGGCAGTAGGACATCCCAATCTTCTTTATGCTCGTATGCAATCTTTTTTAATGACTTGACGATGACACCATTAATAAATTCGACCATACTATTGGTTTGTGGGTGTTTTAATCGTAAGATTAAATAAAAAATTAAACAAAAACAATAGCAGCAATATAAAATTAAAATCCTTCTTTATTGCAGATTTCTTTATATTGCAAAAGGGCCTCGCTTTATGGATAAAAAGTTGGCATCTATTTATATTCTTTGTGAGCGTAGATATAAAAGATACAGTAGGTGAAAAAATACGAGCAACCTTTTGGCAAAATCGACTTTTTTCGCTATATCAAAAGGTACATGCCAACTACCGGCTTGAGACTCCTATGGTATATTTTCGGGGTCATGTGTCTTGAAACAGTAAAGGTCTCATGTAGCAATGCTGGAAATTGAGAGAGGAATGAGAATCCGAATTTAAAAATTTGACTTCCGACCAGCTTAAATTATATACGGTAATCATACGTTTACATTTAAGTCAACAAAGAGCATATTGGAAGACTATATAGCGTACTTGTATGGAACTGTGAGTGTTCCTTATTGTATTCATATAAAAGCAAGTGCGACTTCAAGAGCCCTTGGTTTCTTTTTTTTTACTCTGTTTTAATCGCAAGATTAAATAAAAAATTAAACAAAAAAACAATAGCAGCAATATAAAATTAAAATCCTTCTTTATTGCAGATTTCTTTATATTGCGAAAAGGCCTCCCTTTATGGATCAAAAAGTTGGCATCTATTTATATTCTTTGTGAGCGTAGATATAAAAGATATAGACTCGGTCACGATGTCGTGCTGAAGAACCAATGATTAAGCTAAAGCTTGTCGATGTTCTAATATATGCATCTGAAATTGAACAATAGAAATAATAACCAGTCAATTAACTTTGATCTAATTACTTTTGGGGTTGACAATTGATTAGACTCTCTAGGATGACAGATATTGATCTTATTGTTCTACAGTTGTTGGAATAATTGTTCGGATGTTTTGCAATTTTATACTTTTCGCCTTGTATCTCTGCAGTCAGATAAGATACAGCTGCTTACAATACCTCATTAGAAAGCGACAGTTGTCATGTATAACATATAAAAATTGTTTGGCGTACCTTTAACAATCCCTATTGACTCCGACTCGTCTTCCAATGTGGTAAACGCTCCAAGAGCCACGCTTTTATTTTCCTTTTTTGTAATATTTTAAAACTAAATTATATAAGACTAATTTCAATGCAATATTGCCTTTCCTCTTCATACCTTCAAAAGCCGCGCATTCGTGGAATAAACTATGGCAGAGAACAATGAACGAACATTTACTCAATCAGAAGTTGAAGCCTTATTCAAAGAATTCGAGAGAAGACTTACAATCAAAGACGAACTTAAGTCGAACGAGACCCCACTACCCGTGGAAATCGTTACCGAGTTGGAGAATTTATCTTCCAGCCAACATGAAACAAACTTCAAAAAGTTTAAAAGAGAAAGCCACAGATACATCCTTGATGAATGGACAACACCTGAAAAAATCAACAAAAGTATTTACCCAGAACTCAAAAGACATACAGTCGAAACATCTTATGTCGTCAACCATGTGTACAAACTTACAGAAAACACACGTTTTCAAGCCAAAACAGCCACTGAGATATTCGAGCAACTTAATTTTCTCACAACAGGAACCTTGGGAGAAGAAGAGATGCAATCAATTATCCTTAGATGTCGAGAGCAGAGTAGACAATTGGCAATCTTTGGATTCGTTCAAGCTAAAAAACAAGAACGAGAAGCTAAAGACATGGCACTTAAAGCCCTTAGACTCCCAACTAGCCTCAAGTATATGGAATCCGCTGAAGAAGATGACCAGAGATCAAACAATGCCTTTGACACAGAGTTCCTTCAACAACTGGAAGAAGCAAGATTCAAACAAAGACTCCTGCAACAAGCCAATAGTAATCGAGGACGAGGTTATGTCCGTAGTGGACCTCGAGGAGGAAATTACCAATCTAGAGGTGGATCCAGAGGAGGCAATGGATACAACAGAGGATCTTTTTTTGGACGAAGCCAACACAGAGGAGGGGGTACGAATGGGAGTCAGTACGACAACCACAACAGCAGCAACAACCTCAACCTCAACAACAACTCTCAAACACAACAATAGATCTACCTTCTACACAACAGAAGATAGAACCCTCCAATTATTCCATACCGGAGGATGGCATTCTCCCGGGGGACGACTACAAAAATTTTACCAGCAATGGTCAAAATTGACAAAACACACTTGGCCATTATCGATAGTAAAAGAGGGATACCAAATTCAATTTCACCGTCAACCTTCACCTTGGAGAATTCGACACTTGAACCTGAGCCAGACGGAACAAACAGCGGTCAACGAAGCAGTAGACAAATTCCTTCAAGCAGGAATAATAGAGGTATCCCCCTCACAATCAACAAATTACTTATCGAATTTCTTCACAATACAAGAAACCAACAAACGGAGACCGATTTTGGATTGCCAGAAGCTCAACCTTTTTATTCAATGCCAACATTTCAAAATGGAGGGAGTTCCAGCTCTTCGCGAAATTATGGAGAAGGAAGATTACATTTGCAAAATAGATCTGAAAGACGCTTACGTAGTAATTCCAATACATCGGAAATCACGTCAATATCTCACATTCATGAACAGAGGAACGGTCTACCAATACAAGACTCTAGCATTTGGAATGAGCGCAAGTCCAAGGATTTTCAGCAAAATGATGAGACATGTAATGGAACCTTTGAGAAAACTAGGCATCCGCTTGGTTTATTATTTGGACGACATTTGCATTCTAGAGAAATCAGTGGAAAAGATGAATTAAGTCACAGAACTAGTTATTACTCACTTGGAGAACTTGGGCTTTTTGATCAACAGAAAAAAGAGTATGTTAACCCCATTGAAAACACAGGAATTCCTAGGCTTTACGTTCAACACAAAGACAATGAAGATTTCAGTTCCAGAGAGAAAAATATCCAAATTAAAGAGTCGAATAAATCAAGCATTAGTCACATCAAAAACAAGAACATGCAGATGGTTTGCGAGTTTGATTGGGAAGATGACAGCTATGATTCCGGCAATAGGCGAAGCACTACTACATATCAGGTATTTGCAGAGAGACTTAGCACAGAGTCTACATCTACATCATCAAAACTGGGAAGCAAATTATACATTGTCAACAAACAGTTTAACCGAATTGAATTGGTGGATCAAGTGGATCAACTTCAAAAATGGCTTACCAATTCACAAACAATACTTGAATCCTTCGATTACAATTCACGCGGACGCATCCGATTTAGGATGGGGAGTAGCTTCACCACTAATACAGACATCAGGGAGATGGACGGTGGAAGAGCTTACACACTCAATCAATGTGAGGGAGTTGAAAACAATTCTATTTTCTCTACAACTTCATGTACCGTGTTTGAAGAAAGGATCAATAATCAAGATATTCACCGACAACATGACAGCGTTGAAATACACAACAAAATCAGGAGGAACTTCGTCAATTCACCTACAATCAATAGCAGTGGAAATACAGGAGATATGCAATCAACATCAGTTTCAAGTAATATATCAACACATTCCAGGTATTCAGAATATTCAAGCCGATGCATTGAGTCGACAAAGTCACCATTCACCTTTGTACGAGGCAACACTACCGAAGACAGTGTTCAACAAGATAAACAAACATTGGGGACCACTGAAAATAGACGCCTTTGCGTCCAGAACGAACAATCAACTGACAAAATATTGGAGTTTACAACCCGACCCGACAGCAACAGCAACAGATGCACTGGCGCAGAAATGGTTGAAGAAAGGGATGTACCTGTTTCCACCATGGAAGTTGATCCCTCAAGTCATACAACAAATACGGAAACAAAAAATACAAAAGACAGTGTTAATCACACCGAACTGGCCCACTCAACATTGGTACCCACTGATCACTCAATTACATCAAATACAACCACCTCAACAATTTCGACTCAAGGGATGGACGATGACCGCTTGGCTGTTATCCGGCAGAAAAGAAAATACGAGGGAATAGATGCAGATGCTTCAAATTTCTTGGAAAAATCAGTACGCACAAACACAGCAAGAGTATACAATGGAGGTTGGAAGAAATGGGTAATATGGTGTAAAGCCCAAACGCCAATGATTGAACCGACAAAATATGATGTACAACAAGTTTTTAAATTCTTAATGGAATTCAATCACCTTTCATCCAGTCATCTAAATGGAATACGATCAGCCATCGCCTCCACATTTAAAACACTACATCCTGAAGAAATACCACTTGCAAATCAACCCATTATCATTGAATTTTTTAAAGCAAAGCGACATCAAGAAATTAGAATCCCAACGAAGAGTCAATTGGTCACTTGGGATATAAATATTTTGATCAGGTATATTAACAAAAAATTGAAGAACACCAAAAACCTAGCTTTATATGATTTGCAGATCAAGACACTTCTACTTCTATGTATGAGCACTATGGGGAGACCAAGGAGTGATATAGGTCGTTTGCAACATCGAGACATACAACTTGAATTTTACGAAGATAAGGTAGTAGCAGCAACAATTATTTTTCGAGAGGCAAAAGAAACCAACATAAAATCATCTCAACTTGGGTTAATCGAAGAGGAAGACTTACAGTAGCGGACAAAACTGGTGCACAAAAATTAAAATCAACATTGTATCTCCGCCATATGTCTACGACTTTTGTGGCATATACCATCTGAAAGACAGTCCAAAATATACATTATGTTATGTAAACCGGAACTGTGCCGGACATCCTTCAGGCATAAGGTCATTTTTAGTGATTTTTTGCATATTTCAATTTTCGCCAAAAATGTAGTGCTTGTCTAGCCTTCTTTCAATTTTCCCCATATCTCTCCCGTTTGCTTTCAGATTTCACCGCATATTAGTAAATTTTAGTAGCTCTTAAAAAATATATAAAACCGTAGTTATTTTGTATTTCCCATTGAATCCCCCCTTTTGTTTTTACCCTATTCACTATAACAAAGTACTAGCATTATATGTTTAAGAAAATAAGCAACTGTAAAAACGAAACTCTGAGATCTCGAACACGCCTAGTTCGTACGACAGCAGATATTTCTAGAGTAACAAGAATCTCTAAATGGACAATCAACAGGAGAAAGAGGGAAGAAAGAAACTTAATGTCTTGTGATCATGAAGGTATTCCGCTATTAGCCTGAAAAGTTATTAGTTCAGTCATCAACCTAGAGCTTGGACAAGGTCCGCTACACACAGTTCCTGATGCTCAGCACATTTTGAGGACCTTAAGATACAGTGTTAGCAGACTGTCAGTCTAAAGGCACAGTAGGAAGCTAGATTTTGAGTCTGGAAGTAAGGAATCGAAGAATTTCATCAGCTGTATAAGTCGGAAAAAGCGATGAATGTGGTATCACGACAAGCCATTGTATACTATAGAGGGCTGGAAGTCTGCTATCTTTAGCAATGAAACAAATATGAACATTATGGATGCAGACAGTATACACTAATATTGAAAGCAAGTCGAGCAACCTTAGCGATTTTTTCACGGTGATCAAACAATGAAGCATGCTGGCTGCTCTGTTATGTTTTAAGGCTGTATTAGATATTGAGGACCAGAATATGTGTGTCAGGTATACGATGGTATAATGAACTCATAAATATACACATATATTTCGCTTACTTCATACCACAAAAGCCTAGCGTATAGTAGTCTAAAACGTCGTAATCTCTCGTTTCAGTATGACAATGACACAAGGCACAAGTCAACGCATGTCACAAACTCAATATTTGATAACAGCGCTTCTGTGCTACAAGTTTAGCCGCCACTAATCCCGGCCTAAGTCCGCTTAAGCATGCCAGGTGGCAATTGATGGCAAAGGTATGATGATACGACACTAGATCAAAAAGGGTCGATGATCTTTGGAAAAGAATAGTTAAAGAGCCGGGTTCTTTTACTGAAAATGATATACACGCATATTATTAGCATATGCAAAGAAGAATATCCGATAATATCAAGAGATGAGATGATTATATAAAGTCTAAGATTTTAGCCACTTTTGCGGTTTTTAGAAAATATAAAATTTTATAAATTCAAAGCACGCTTATCGCTCAGTTTTAACAATGTCATGCTTAGAACATACATAGATTACAATGACTAGTATATCCTCCTTCTAGTACAGTTTCATGACTATTGCAATTACCATGAGCAGGTAATGGTAGTTAAAAGCTGAAAAAAAGTTTTGTGCACCAGTTTTGTCCGCTACTGTATGTCCAGTTCGTACACTAGCCTGGTTTATGTCCGTATCAAGTAAAGTAAGACAACAACTCCCAGAAGATCACACTTTGTTCCTAGCATACATCAACGACAACAACAAGGTTAACTCTGTACGTGCATCTACGATTTCTGGTTGGATAAAAAACTCAATGGCAGAAGCAGGGATTGACACTTCAAATTACAAACCACACTCAATCAGGTCAGCTTCAAGTACAAAAGCGGTGGAAAAAGGATCTTCTATTGAGGAAATAAAACAACATGCAAATTGGAGCAGAAGAGCATTCACCTTTGAGGACTACTACTACAAACCAACAGCACAACAGTCCACAAGCACAGAAATAGTCAACTCAATTTTTTCTATGTCTGAAAACCATACCACATTGGAAGACGAGTCGGAGTCAATAGGGATTGTTAAAGGTACGCCAAACAATACTATAGTTGACGTAGACGAGTCTAAAAATGTGGTAAACCCCACACCATGGTACAGAAGTTGGTTCTGAATCCCCACCCTTAAATACTACAATACACACAAAAAATTGATAACTTGCTTGCCTTTTGAAGGTATGAAGAGGAAAGGCAATATTGCATTGAAATTAGTCTTATATAATTTAGTTTTAAAATATTACAAAAAAGGAAAATAAAAGCGTGGCTCTTGGAGCGTTTACCACATTTTTAGACTCGTCTACGTCAACTATAGTATTTAAGGTTATGGGATTACTTCCATATATAGTAAGGTCAATTTGCGTCAAGCATATGCATTCGAACAATTTTTCCAACTCAATGCATTCTATAATGATGATATCATTGACGTTTCTGACGTCACAAATACAGCATTACAAAATGACGTAATAATGAAATAGCGCTTTTGCTTTTAGTCAGAGCTTAAAATATAGAAATAAGGCTGGATTTTGCAGTGTTTCCCTTCTATCTCGTACAGCCTATACTTTTTTATATCATGGTACACCCTTTATCTCGTAGCAAGCAAGAAAGAATCCGGTCGTTGTTAAAAAAGGGTTTATCATACTCAGAAATTATGAAACGTGTTCCAGGAGTATCAAGGTCCACTTTGAGCAAGTACAAGAACTTGTATGCACCTAAACGTACTCGAGGTCATGCTGGTAGAAAGATTACTATAAGCTCAATAACAAAGAATTACCTGAAGAGAGAGCTTATAAATGGTTCACTTCAGACAGCAAAGAGCATATGGTCATAATTAAGCAGCATTGGTTATAATGTTGGCTATTTTGATACAGTAAAAATGCTTCACAGCATGGGTTTCAGTACCCAAATTAAGAAGAAAAAGCCTCTCCTCAAAAAATCACACATGGAAGCTAGACTAAAATAGGCTAAAGCTTACAAAGATTGGACAGAAGATGACTGGAGACGTATGGTGTTTTCTGATGAGACCAAGATTAATGTTTGGGGCTCAGATGGTTGTAAATACTTTTGGAGAAGACCTGGTGATAAATTGCAACCTCATCATCTTGACCTTACAGTCAAAGGAGGAGCTGGCAGTGTAATGCTTTGGGGTTGTATGACGTGGGATGGTCCTGGATATGCCTGCACGATTGAGGACGGTACTATGAAAGCATCAGATTATGTTCATATCCTGTCAACTACACTGATGGACAGCCTGAACTACTGTGGCTACAAGCAGGAGGCTATCTATTTTCAACAAGATAACGATCCTAAACACATATCGAAGCTTGCTCGTGCTTGGTTTAAAGAAAATGGGTTTAAAGAAGAGCACACCTTCAATTGGCCAGCTCAAAGTCCTGATTTGAGTTCTATAGAGCATCTCTGGCACCATTTGAAGTTGAGGCTGAGTTTATATGAAGGTAGGGCTAAAGGAGTGCATGATCTCTGGTCTAGAATCGAGAAAGAATGGAACTTTTTTACTAAAGAGTAGTGCCAAGCATATATCAAGAGTATGCCAGCTCGTTGTAGAGCAGTCATTAAAGCTAAAGGCGGTTATACACGATATTAAATAAAAGATGATTCAGTTGGAAAAATTGTTCGAATGCATATGCTTGACGCAAATTGACCTTACTATATATGGAAGTAATCCCATAACCTTAAATTTTTATATGTTATACATGACAACTGTCGCTTTCTAATGAGGTATTGTCAGCAGCTCTATCTTATCTGACTGCAGAGATACAAAGCGAAAAGTATAAAATTGCAAAACATCCGAACAATTATTCCAACAACTGTAAATTTGGAAAAGTGTGGAATTGTTCAATCATAGTTTAATCTTTTGTGTATCGTTATTTATTTTAATACAACTGATATCATATAGAAAATAACTATGTTTACAACATACTCAACTTCTCTCACTACTTCTCATCATCATGCCTAAATCTATACCAATGGAAAAGCAATCCAGAAATAAAAGATATATCACTAAATAGTATGAAGCTAGAGGATATCATAGATAAATATTACGTTCGTTCTCGCACAGTTTAAAGATATGCTAAAAAGCTTTTTCCATGAAATTCACACCTGTCGGCTGGAAGACATGCTATTGTCCCTTATGTCATGAAGTACTATATCGAGCTGTGTATTATTACTGGTCATCAAACAGTAGCGAAAGAGCTATTCAGGGAGTTGGGTAAGTTTGGTTACTTGTTGATGTATCGTTCAGGAGTAAACGCGCTGAGATCCATAAAGTGCCACCGAGAGCTAAAAAAAAGAAGGCATTTTTAAAAAAGGATCATTGAAAAAAGCAGATGGCCTGAGCAAAAAGGCATCGCAACTGGTCAAGTCAAGAGTGACGACCAGTAGCGTTCTCAGCTGCAGCAAAGATTGTAATAAACGAAGATAAAAAGAAATAAAAAAGCACCAAAACGATAATTACTTTGAGATACTTTTTATTCTTGATTATATCCAAGTTAAAGTTATCCTTTTTTCAATGAGGATTTAGATGGGATATTTATATTCTTTTGAAGAATAATTCATGGGGATGATTGAGTTAAATCAATTGGTTCTTTCTTGATGTTTCATTCTGGATTGGGGCATTGCCATCATATCTTGTTCCATGGAATCTTATCTTGTATAATTATATTATAAATCGTTGTTCTAAGCTACTAGTGTTGCATTTATAAATAGGCATCCATGGAATTGTTGTTTAAGACGGCACTTGTATTTTGTTCCTGAATGATTATTGGGTTTGAGTAAACTTGGTTACTAAATTAGTACAGAAAGACTGAAACCTAATAATGGAGACAACAGGAGTCATTAAGGCACCAATCGGATTATTGATAAGAATATTTCTCAATCATTCGTTTAGATCGATAAAGTTACTATGCAAGAAAAACAATATTCTATTCTGACACACATAGTCTCAATGCAACTAAATACATTGGATCATAAAAGAGATTATGCAAAGACTTAATACTATAACAGGTTGGTATTATACATGCAAGACATTTATTACTCTTTATGATATAATTCATCGTCAGATCTTTATGGTTTAACTATGCTAGTGTTGGAGATGTTTGGTTTATAGCATAATTTATTATTTTATTATGTCTACCTATAACAAAGATTAGCATCTAGTGATCAGATGGAGTAAAATACTATGGGGTAGTATCAAATGACATTTTGCTCCCTCATCACATCGACATTACAGTAAAGCACAGCAGCCGTAGGACCAGCATATGCGGTCACATAGCTACTCCGGGACCAGCTTAGACATGTCAGCTTTATGGTGGTAACATAAACTCAACGGCTTGTCTGCATATACTTAGCATTATTTACATGAAGACGTTAGAGTACTATTATTTGAAGACGTCCGATGTATACCTTCAGAGTGATAGCGGCGTAAAGTATAAATTAAAATTCATAACTCCATAGGTACGCGGTATCAGTGTAAGGTATATAAATTATTGGTATGCTCAAAGTCTGGATTTAAATCATATAAAGCATATTTGGCATCAGCTCAAACTTAATCTGACACCACATGAAGTCGGAGAAAGAGGTGTCAGAAAGCTTTAGCCATTTGAGGATGTAGAGCGAAATAAACTCAATGCAAATGCTTGCAAGAGGCACATCAATAGTATGCCAGCCAAAGTAGAAGCACTTATTAAAGCAAAGGGAAGATATAGAAAATATTAAATAAACATAGCGAATTTTGAAAAATCATCATTGGCTTTTTTATGACTGTCTTTCCCTTTTTAAAAAGCTTGTACTTCAAGTAGAGTCAATCTCTTTAGTGTATGATATGTATCTTTGTTGCCCTAATTAGTGTGTGTGACATCAAAGCTCTGGCAAATGTACACACGAAAATAAAAAGATATGAAGACAAATCGAACAGAGTGAAGTGTTTTAAGTATTCAAAATAAGAAAAAGAACAATTAACGAGACCGAACAATAGTTCTAAAGTCGAATACTTTTATTAAAGAAAGATTTCAAGGCTATTTATATTAGTTGAGTAAGACCTGAGATTAGATGACAAAAATAGTTACGACCGATATGATTTGACATGTATAAGAAAAATTTTATAGACTGATGTTAATAATCAACTGTTGAGATGAAAGTGAAACTTGGCTGTTTAGGGCAGTGATAATTATCAGGTTCTATTCTTATTCAAACTCATTTGTAAAGATTTAGTCCAGAATGATAAGACTGTATCTTATTGACATGTCAAAACATGACACAGAGGTTGCTCGTATTTTTTCACCTACTGTATAGACTCAGTCTCGATGTCGATTAAAATAACGGATTTTATTCAATTAAACGTCCTATTGGGCGCAATGAAAGACCGCCCGGACGAGGTCAGAAGGTTTGTAAAAGAATCTAAAAAACCCCTTTGGGCACAAGGGTAAAAAAGGTATGATAAAAATAAAGGCAAATGAGGCTAAGGATTATTTGTTACCATCGAGCCAACGAAGAAAACGTTCACCCGATGAGTTGGTTTCCTGGGGGAAGCAGTCGTGTTGAAGTTGGTCTATTTCAAAGAGAATGGAACAGATAGTCGGCCAATAAAACCGCCAAGAGTCAACATACCTTTGGGAGACGCGAGGAATTGTGGGAAGCTTATTGAGAAGAAAAGACAGAGAATCTGAGATGGAGATTGGGAGGCATAGTCGTTGATGTATCTGACGGCATGTAATGACGTGGAAACGAGTGAGCATACAAGTAGGATGTATGAGACATTGACGTGGTTTCCCTCCAGGCAACCAGCTAAGGCGCCAACGAATACAACGACTACGCTCTTGATGGGTCATGGGTATCCAGAGGATTGGGTCAATAGACAATTTTGGACGGCACTGCGAGAGGAGCTTTGATCCATAACCGTTCATTCGTTGTTGGAGGCGCTGTTGCATGTATGCTTTCTTAACAGAGCGGAAGGTCCGCACTGTCAAGTCTTCAAGAGGCGTAGGTAGTTGCTTCCAAAGGACAGTGTTGGAGAGGGCATGCCATTGATATCCTCGAGTATGTTGTACACTGGGGAGCAAATAGCCAAGGAGGGAGTCATCTGGCACGTATAGAGAGCGAAAGAGAAATTGAGTTTGTAGAATATTTACTCTTTCAATCATAGTTGGGAGATTCGCCAAATGTAACATTACCTTAGTGGAGGAATGGTCGTGTGCGCCATAGATCATCCGCATACATTTGTTCTGGGTATCCTCAAGTCTTTTCAGCTGAGAATGGGAAAGCAGATTTATGGCTAGCCCATACTCCATATGTGGGCGAACGATTTGACCATAGAACCTAGAGGATAGAAGCCTCGAGAAGCCAGAAGGGTTCAGTCCAATTGATTTGAGAATATTCATAGTAGCAAGGGCTTTAGTACAGTTTCGGCTCACTAATGACTCAGGATCCAGAAAACCTCCAGGTTTGAACGGTACTCCTAAATAAGCGAAAGATGCTTGGCGAGGTAAAACCTGGTTGTAAAGCTTGTAGTCAATGGGCTGAGGATGGTTATCCAAAATAACACACTTCACGGGATTCCACCTGTAACCTGTCTCTAGGCTATGTTGCTCACATATCTCGAGTAGGTGAACCATTTTTTGTTGATCAGAAATAAGCGCCACATCATCCGCATATAGCAGGCAGTTGAGCAGTGTTTAGGAAAGGGGAGTTTTAGGTAAATATAATATAGCAATCAAAGATAAAGAAATACTGTTAGAACTTGGTATCTCTTTATTAAGTTAAGATAACTATGATTAGATAAAAAAATCAATTCTACATGTAAAAAGTGAAAGTATTTATAGACATGATACGGATAAAGAATTAGGACAGATTTATAATCAATTTGACAGAATAGATGATTACTATTTCTAATTATTAGTTTAGCCTGTCCCTAGCCTGTATTGTCAATTATGCTATTGGGATGGTTTCAGATATAACTATTTAAGGAGACGGTACGGATGAATATAAAGGCTTTTAGTTCCGTGATTGGATATCATTGCTAATAATAATATCTCAGTCAGGATAAATGTTTTCATGACTAATGATGATCCGGTAAGTAATTGTCATTCCCTATTCAACGTGCTCATACTATCACTAAACTATATTACAACCATGTCATCTTATTTGACTATGTGAAGTTAATATGAATAAAGCTTAATATAAAAATCTAATCAAAGTATTTTATTGATCTGTGTTGGGAATAATGTTATAAATGATTCCAAGTTATGTCAACATATTATTCAGAATCATATCTGATTCCTTTTACTAAAATAAAGTGACTATAATCTTATGTATCCTTAACAAGGTTGTTATGTTCTGGTAAAGTAAAATAAGGAATAACAATAAAACCAAAGAATACTTTTTGAGACTGAACTTTATTTAAGACAATCTTAATTATTAAAAAGAAATCATTACAAAGTCTACTATTTATATTCTTCTATCAGTTGGCGGGTAAATGAGTAGTTATGAGCGTAGATCCAATAATTGACATGTTTGATTGAAGAATGATCACTGAATCGATTATGAAAATTTTTAATTCGTTGTTTTATAGATCTTATTGTTCTTTAACTGATCTGGGAGAATTGTCCCGTCTTCATTGAGAGGAAAGATATATTTATATGAAATGCCTCCAGTCAGATCAAAGTTGACTAAGTACCTGATCCATTATTATTCATTTACAGAAATGATGAATAGTAAAGATCATGACTTATTTATTGTTCATGTTTACTTTATAGAATGAATCTAATTGTGATAGTTTTATATAAAAAGAAGAAGAATATATTTTACTTAATAAAGATTTAAATTATTATCTTTTATCAATTTAATATACTTCTTTTAGTTGTGATTATTCAATGTCCGTTATGATCAGACGCTGTTCTACAACATAGGTCTACCAGCTGAGCCCATTGTCCTATTTGAAAACAACCGCCTAGAGTATCTACTAACAGTTGATTCATGTACTCCAACCTCCTTAGCAATATCGTACGTTGATGTGGATCCAGTTAATGCTTGCTTGAGATCGTTTACTTTTTCTTCTGGCAGTCGTTTAGGCATGCGATTGGTAATAAGGTAAAAAAGAGAAATAAGTTAGATAAGAAAATTTAAAATTTAGAATAAAGGAATTTTAAGCGCTTTTATATACTGGCAACATTCTAATCATGTCAAGAATGTGAAAAATTATGATAACAACTGGTTGGGTCGTATTAAAATTTGTTATTCCAAACATATGTAAACAAGTAAAAAATGCCGGATGTTTATAAAATTCCCTTTAACAATATCAAATTCCACCAATAACTATTGCCCATATCAGATAATCGACGAATAAATGCCCCTTCTAGTGAGGTACAAACAATCAATGTTTGAGATAGTTTCATGCAGTATCCATAGACAACCAGCTGTAAAACCGGTATTTTGCAATTCCTTGCAGCAATTTTTTGACCTACTGTAACCCAAAATCAATTTTTCTTGATTTAGATCTTTGTGTAACAAGCTAGAATTACATCATTCTTTTCTTCTTATACTATGACGTATGGGCTATCTAATGGCTTTTATTTCGTAGTTCTGACGTAATTATAGCACTGTGCAGGCCATTTTATGGTTTTGTTAGGCAGTTGACAGTAGGACTGTATGTCATATTACTAGCCAAAAGCATTTGGATTTGTTTCTGAACAGATTTGCTGATAGTAGGAGTCATTTGATGCAGGACAAAGTTGTAAGAAGTGCAGTATATAAAGAGACTAAGAATAATGTAAAAAAAAAGAATAACGTAAAGCTATTTATAGTTTACATTAAAGATATGAGTCATACATTACCATAGATAAGACTGGTGTATTAGTTCCGGTGATTTCTGACTGATAAGAAGGCGATGTTTAGAACACATTGCAAAATAAGCAGGTAGCGGAAAAATTGTCCCAGTGCGGTGTTTTTTTTCTATTGTTGATTAACTCAGACTGTGTAATCTCCGAACACCGGCTCTTTGATATTACGTAGCACGAAATGCGACCTTTCTAATGAGCATGAAACTAGCCACATAGCCTAAGAATCGGTCGAGTTACAGTGTCCAAAGTAAAAAATGTTGAAACACTGGGACAATTAGTCCACCCACTGTAAATACCAGATACAATAATATTAAATAAAAATATAACTTTTTTAAGTCTCGTTGAATTTTATAGTCTTTTTATTCTTACGAGATAACACAAACAATAGAAATAATAATCATTCAATTAACTTTGATCTAATTACTTTTGGGGTTGACAATTGATTAGACTCTCTAGGATGACAGACATTGATCTTATTGTTCTAAATTTGGAAAAGTGTGGAATTGTTCAATCATAGTTTAATCTTTTGTGTATCGTTATTTATTTTAATACAACTGATATCATATAGAAAATAACTATGTTTACAACACAAGCATCTTGTACCGTTATTGCGTTCAAGTCCTGAAACTGCACACATAAGCGTTTTTCGCCTGTTTTTTTCTTCACATACAAGACGGGAAACGCCCAACCACTGGCTGCACCACCTGGTGTAGGGATCAATTGGCCATTAGAAATCATGTCTTCAATCTCTTTCTTCAGGTTTTCTAATTCTGAATGCGACATAAATCTATTGGGCTTTCGGTATATGGGTTTCGCGTCGCCAGTGTCAACCGAAAACTTCAATAGATTGGTCTGTTTGAGGCCCTTGTAGTCCAAACCAAAAACATCAATAAACGAAAGGAGTAATGCGTGTTGTAGAACAGTAACTGATCGTAGTAGACATTGATAAGTACACTAGGTGAAAAAATAGGGACAACCTACCCTAAAATAATCTTTAACTTTCTTTTTCTCCTCCACTCCGTACGACATCCAAGCCATGCCTATAGAGCGTAACCTTAGGTAGTGAGTATTAGGTTCCCGCATATAAAACTGATCAGGATAACATATGGCGGAAGAAAAGAGGAAATAGTTGCAATAATTTTATAAGTGTTATATTATAAAATGGGTAGTATTTATTTAATAACGAGTACAGTAGGTGGAAAAATGGTCCGGATGTTTTTAAATAATTCACAAATATCGCTATAGCTTTACCAAATCTCAATCAAATTGAACAGAACAAACATTATTTTGAAGAGAAAACATTACGTTATCTTTAGTAAAAATTTGATATGTCACACAAAAATTCAAAGGGAGCTACAAAAGATCAAAAATTTCAGCAACATCCGGACCATTTTTCAGGGTGTTCCATAATATCTGTTAGTAGTCCGTATATCCCCCTTTTGCTTGAATAACAGCTTTGATTCTATCTGCCATACTGTCTATATACTTTCTACAATCATCTTTTGTAAAGCTCGCCCATTGTTCTTCAATTCGATCCCATAGTTCATGTACGCCTTTAGCTCTGGTTTCATACGCACTTAACCTTAGCTTCAGGTGATGCCAAATGTGTTCAATCGGGTTTAGATCAGGGCTCTGAGCTGGCCAACTGTAAACAGACTTGCTGTCGAAGTTGTTTTCTTCAAACCAAGCTTTTGCGACCTTCGACGTATGTTTCGGATCGTTATCCTGCTGGAAGTAGATGCGTTTAGGGTCATAATTGTAGTAATTTAGGGTGTCCATTAGCGTTGTGTCCAATATATGTACGTAATCCTCTTTCTTCATTGTTCCATCATAGATACGACAAGCATACCCAGGACCATCGTATGTAATACAGCCCCACATCATAACGCTGCCTCCACCTCCTTTTACTGTTAAGTCAAGATGGTGGAATCGAAGCTTATCATCTACTCTCTTCCAGTAGTACTTCACACCGTCTGATCCCCAAACGTTTACCTTAGTCTTGTCAGAGAATACCATACGACGCCAATCATCTTTTGTCCAATCCTTGTGGGCGTTGGCCCATGCAAGTCGCTTTTTCATATGAATAGCCTTTAAAAACGGCTTGCGCTTCTTAATACGGGCCTGGAATCCCATCGATTTTAAAAGTTTTAAGCAGGCAGAGTAGCCAATTGCTCATCCAACATCACATAAATATCGTTGTACATCCTCCCCCGTCTTTAATTTACCTGTTATGACTGACCGTCTGATGAAGGACTTGGTTGTAGCAGTAATTTCGGACTTGCGGCCTGATTTAAGGGGCCCCATGTTAGGAAACCATCTTCGCTTATAGTCGCTGATGGTACTTTTCTTGACTCCAGGCACTCGTTTTATGATGGATGAGTAAGAATGACCAGATTTGAGTAAGGACTTGATGTTATCTTGTACATCCAAAGGCAAAGAGCGAACCATATTTGTATAAAACAGCAATAATAACGAAAGAAGAAGAAAGCATGCTAAATCAGCAAAAAAAGTAGATATTTATATTTTTTTTTTGATTATTAATACGAGTCTAATGTATTATTAATCATCTGAGACAAAACTGACGGCTTCTGAGTCAGCAGCATTGAACAATCTGGGTAATTAAAATTCTATAGGGCACCCTGAAAAATGGTCCGGATGTTGCTGAAATTTTTGATCTTTTGTAGCTCCCTTTGAATTTTTGTGTGACATATCAAATTTTTACTAAAGATAACGTAATGTTTTCTCTTCAAAATAATGTTTGTTCTGTTCAATTTGATTGAGATTTGGTAAAGCTATAGCGATATTTGTGAATTATTTAAAAACATCCGGACCATTTTTCCACCTACTGTAAATCTCCCTTTTGATTTGATTACCGCTGCTATGCGATCAGGCATGCTGTCAATGTAGCTTCTACAAACATCTTTATCTAGCTTGTTCCATTCAACGTCAACTCGTACCCATAGCTCGTCGATGTTTCTGGCCTGTTGTATCCACACAACTAGTAAAGTGAACATTCATGGATAAACGAGAGATCTCCGCAATAGCCAACTCTGCCCTGTTGTCTCTATCGGCGTTCCCACGACTATATCGGAACCTGATTACATCAACGGCAGTTCAATCCAACCTTATTCGATAATTATCGTTAGATCAATAATTTATCTACTTCATTGTCCCTTGATTCGTCAAGAAGACAGCGGCTATTGATTATCTACTATCTTTCCTTTATCTTCCCATCCTTCCCACATTATTCTTTTAACCGATCAATTGAAATAGCGGTAAAGATCCAGACATCCAAAAAGTATAAATAGCCTCAAATGTTTTTATTAATAAAGCAACATATAATCTTTAGTTTCACAACTATTGTCTTTTTAGTTTTTGTCTTTTATTTTAATACTTGGCAAAACATCTCTTTATTTATTTTTTATTAATAATCTGTCCAACGTCCTTTGTTCTGAATACACTTTTGTATACGTTGTGGCACACTTTCTATAACTTTTTGACACCCTTCCGGCTTCATAAGGTCGTACCAAACGTTAGTCACTGAAGTGTTTTAAGTGTTGTAGAACAGCAACTGATCGTAGTAGACATTGATAAACATAAGTCTTAATACAAGATCATAATTAAATAAAATAAAAATATAAGTTTATTTAAATAAGATCATACAATCAATTCCAATTAAACATGTTCTTTTAGAATATGTTTTGTATTAATGAGAGTTCTTTGATAAGAAGAAGTATCAACTAAAATAACAAGATCCAATCCAATATCAGGAATATTGCTAATCTTTCACATAATTGAAATAACGCGTAAAATAACCTTATTCAAATCAGTGAGGAATTCCCAGAATAAAAGATAATCTATGACAGATATACAAAAGAACAAATGAAAAGTTTTCATAATCATAATTATAGATGACACTTGCTAAAGTACCTGAATATTAGAAGAACGCTTACAATAGAAGATATCAAGCCACTCACTCAATAAGATATAAATACCTACCTTCAATTAGAATAATTTTTACTAAAACTTAAACTGAAATAAAGATCAGTCTCAAAAAGTATTCAAACTGTTTCTTGATCTTTGTTTCTACCTTTTTCTAAATCATTATTACCATTATACAACATTTTACTTTTTGAATTTTGCTCTTTATTTGAAATTTAAAATACGTATGTCTGAAAATACTCTTGGTGAAATTGCTGATGGTACTAGCAATACTACTGATTCTCCATCTACTGTGAATCCTTCTGTCCAACTGGGTACAATGGCTAGTAAATACGCTCACTCTGAAGTTACTCCTATGGAAGAAGACACACCTACTCCTGTAACGCCTAAACCAGAAGATGTTGCTCTCAAAAGCATTGGTATGATCAAGGATATGAAAAAACAAGCTTTGGTTCTGTTTGCTGCCTATATGAATTCAAACCAATCCAGTCCTGATAGTCCAGAAACATTGCAAGCTTTGTCGTTGTATAAAGAATTTGAACAGAAGATAGTGGCTGCACAAGAAGCCCATAAATCAATGATTTCTCTTTTTGAAGACAAACAAGAATTAAATGGCTCTGATAATCTTGGTTCGGTGCGTTTAGTAGTCCCTAATGATTTGCCTGTGTTACAATTGCGTGGTGAGGCACTGTGGAAGAAGAAGGCAGACCCCTTTGATTCTGCTTATGACTTCTGCAATACTTTTGAAACGGTACTACATGCTCATGGTTTGTCGCTTAATTCAAATTGGGAAAGATTATTGCCCTTATGCATGAACCCAGAACAAGTCTCTTGGTCCCGTGAAGCCTTAATGAACAAGCGTTACACCTGGAAAGAAGTCCGTCCTATTGTTCTTGACCACTTTGATACTCCGTATCGAAAGTTTTTGCTAATGGTTGAAGTTGGCTCTATGCGTCAAGCTCCTTATGAAAGTAATAGGGAATATTCCAACCGGTTTCAAAAGATGAGAAGAGAAGCGGGTATGGAAGATGGAATCCAACTGGCTGTAACCTATTTTGCATCACTTAAACCTTCTGTCAAAACCGTGGCTCAAGTGGCTATCTCATCTCATTTGGGTGCTAAACTCCCTAATTCAATTAATCAAATAATTGACTTGGTCCTTGCTTCGGGTGAAGATTCTGCTTTTTCAATTAAAAACCCACACAAGCGTAACAGAGGATCTAAAGAAGAACAAGTCTCTCGTATCTCTTTTGTAAAGGCTAATAAAGCTTCACCAGGAGCTAATAAAGTCATGAATGGTATCAAATTGAATAATGTAAGCACCAATAAGGGTACTAGTAAGCCCAAGCCGTGTACATACTGTGGTAAAGAATGGAGTAAAGGCCATCGCTGTGAAGAATTCAAGGAGGCAAAGAAGTCTTTAAATAATGCAAAAGCAAATGAAGGATTTTCCCTCTCTCGTGTCAATCGTATGGCAATCCGCTCAAATAATAATGAAAACTCTGAAAATGATGAAGACGAAACTAACGGTCATTTAAACCGTATGGCTCTTGATTGAAAATTAAAGAATAAAGACATAACTGTTACTCGTGATTTTAAACTGACTACAGATGATTCTATAAGCTTTCCTATCCTTGTAAATAATGTAAAAGCAATGACTATCTTAGATACAGGTGCAAATTTTTCGTCAATTAATAAAAAGTTTTGTCTAGAACATAATTTTCCTATTGTTCCATCTAAGGAAAAAGATGTAATAAAATTGGCTGATTCTAAATCTACTATTACACGAATTGGTACAATTGAATTAAACATCAGATGTAATGAAAAAAATTATACTCATAACTTCGAAGTAATGAACTTAACAAATGATCATGATATGAGTATAGGTACAGATTTTATGACTAAACTTGGAATCGGTCTTACTGGTTTACCATATAAATGGGATACTGATGAAGTAGACAATATTCAAGCTGCACAATCTAAATATAGTGACAATAGTGAGCTCTTAGAAGAAGTAGATAAGGAAATGTCAGAACTTGAAGACTGCCCCGCAGGAACTCCTTGTTAAGGATACTGAAGTGTTTTAAGTATTCAAAAATAAGATAAAGAAGAATTAACGAGACCGAACAATAGTTCTAAAGTCGAATACTTTTATTAAAGAAAGATTTCAAGGCTATTTATATTAGTTGAGCAAGACCTGAGATTAGATGACAAAAATAGTTATGACCGATATGATTTGACATGTATAAGAAAAATTTTATAGACTGATGTTAATAATCAACTGTTGAGATGAAAGTGAAACTTGGCTGTTTAGGGCAGTGATAATTATCAGGTTCTATTCTTATTCAAACTCATTTGTAAAGATTTAGTCCAGAATGATAAGACTGTATCTTATTGACATGTCAAAACATGACATTGCCCCCTTCCAGGTTGTAACTATATTTTCTGGGATTAATGTGGCAAGTAAAAATATGTTTGTTTAAGTGAATGTCGAAAATGAGGTTTGAGATGTCAAGATGAGCTCTATTTGTTGTAAGAAATAGGTGCTTGGTAGGGTTAAGTCATATAACGTATAGTGGCTCTTTATATAAACATATAAAGTATAGTGTTCAAGAATGGAACAAAGCATTTAGGCGATAATAAACCCTAAACAGGAATTTATTGCTAAAGTGATGTTTGTCTGTAAATGTGACTGCGTACAAATGTGCATATTGAAAAATATTAAGGCATGAGAAAAAAATTCATTTTTTTTTACTATCCTTGTAAATATTTTATAATTGCGTAATTTGCTGGTAACGTATATGTATAGTTAATGAAAGTTGGTGGAAGAAGGTCAATGTATTAACGTCTGTTTCTTTTAGAGTTAGTTACACTGCGATGCACGTTTTTTCTTTTCTTAGTCGTATCTTTTTTAGGAACAAGTTGAACCTCGCGCGCTGGTTCTTGTTCATTTAGACGTGACCAATATTTTTGGATCGGTCTGTAATCATGGAAATGACTAGCCGGTTCCCAAGTGTCATCTTCTTCTCCATAACCTTTCCATCGAACTTTATATAAGTAATTACCCGGTGATCCCTTATGGTGTAGAACTGCCTCAACATCGTATGATTCAGATTGATCAGTATTGGATAAGGATACTTCCTGGGAAATAACCTTTATTTGCGATGGAGGTACATCTCTTGGTAAGAGTGCTCCAGTTGCATCAACCAACACATATGAACCACCTTGAGTTTTTCTTTTGACAGTATAATTACCAACGTAGAGGGGATCACTTTTTGCAACACGGTTTACATTCTTGAGCGTGACTTGACTACCAGTGGGGATATCGGTTAGAATTCTGTGAGTTTGGTTGAACTTGTCTCGAGAAGCAGCTTGTGAAGTTTTTATTTTTTCACGAATAGCCGGTAAGACAGTGTCATTAAACTCGTTAATTCTAGTTTCTAACTGTTTCATCGTTTCAGGCGATTTAGTTTTGTCCAGCACGTTATTATAATCCTTGTTTTCATTGGGACGTCTTGCAAACATCAATGAGAAAGGTCTAGTGCCGTGTAAAGCTGTATGCGTATTGTTGAGGGCTTCTTGGGTACTGTCAACATACAAGTCCCAATCCTCAGTTCTGCCTTGTAATCTTTTGTGCAAAATATTTTTTGCTTTGCCAACCCATCGTTCAACTATACCGTTAGCTCGGGGATGATAAGCTGATATGAGACGATGATCAATACCGGATGATTCAACATATAGTCTGACGAGTTCATTGACATACTCAGTACCATTATCACTTTGGATAATTTTTGGTCGACCGAAGAGCGATAAGATACTCCTTAATGCAAGTGCAATAGTGAGAGAGGATTTATCGGGCAAGGCTTTGAGTACACAATATCGTGTAAAGACGTCTACTACCAGAAGGATGTATTGATTACCTTGTACTGAAGTAGGGAAAGGTCCGGCTGTGTCGATACAGATGTGATCCCAAGGTGCATCAGCATAGATTGAGGTCAAGGGATTGTATCCGTGCTTTGCGATATTGAATTTTTGGCAATCAGGACAACTACGTATTATTTCAAGTGCATCTTCCTTGAGCTTTGTCCAGTGAATACCATCACTATGTAAAGCTGTTACGATTGCTTGAGCTCCACGGTGTCCTTCTAAATGTGTATCCATGAGTAGCTTTTGTCTGTCTTCTGGTGCTGGGGTCATCAAGTCAGCAGGCATCATCATTCTGGATGTAAGAATTGATCCGTTAGAATTGATAATTTGGGAAGTGACGATTGTTTTGATGGTTTTATTATCCCCCTCCAGCGTTTTTTCAGGTTCAAAAAGACGCGACAAAGCATCTGGTAGAATATTTTGAATACCAGGTCGATGGATGATTTTGAAGTTATAATCCAGTATAGTGTCCAGCCAATTGATCATCATAGCGTTAGCTACAGGCTGAGTGTGGAGATAAGTCAAGGCCTTGTGATCGGTGTATAAGGTGAACGGATTACCCCACAAAAATGGATGAAACTTCTTTAGTGCAAATATCACTGCTAATAGCTCACGTTTAGTAGTAGAATAATTCTTTTCAGATGTAGAAAGTGAGCGTGCCATGAAACCGATATATCGTGTCTCATTTTTGATAACTTGGTAAAGAACAGCACCAATTGAATAGTTACTAGCATCAGTAGCAACATAAAAAGGTTGTTCTAGATCTGGATGATGAAGAAGTGGCGCAGAAGACAATAATGCCTTGATCTTTTCAAAAGCTCTTTCTTGTTCAGATGTCCAAAGTTTATCAAGTTTACCTTCGAAACGTAATTTGTCCAAAGGTGCAGTGACTTCAGAAATATTTGGCAAGTATTTTCTAAAATAATTTACCAGTCCTAAAAAGCGTTGAATCTCTTTTCCAGATGAAGGTCTAGGCCAAGTCAAAGCGTTTGTAACTTTACGAGGATCGAGTCGAGACCCTTTGGCATCAACACAGAACCCAAGCAAGTAAACAGTAGACTGCGCAAAATGACACTTGTCTGGGTTAAGGATCAAATTCACTTTAGTTAATCTCTGAATTATGTTTTGCACATGTGTGATGTGTTCCTCATAAGACTTGGAAAATATGATGATATCATCAACAAAAGCCTGTGCATAAGGTAAATCACGTAACACTATATTAATCACTCGTTGATAACGGGAAGCAATATGTTTCAAACCAAATGGACAACCTCTAAATTGGTATTGTTGACCTTCAAAAGTGAATGTGGTCTTAATACGATCAGGCTCATAGATTTGGAATCGATGAAATGCTTGTCGAAGATCAAGAGTGGTAAAGATAGTTGATCCTTGTAATCGATCGAAAATCTCTTCAATCTTTGGAATAGGATGTCTATCATTTGACACAAGAATAGAATTTAACAAGCGAGGATCGAGACAGGGTCGATGTCCTGTGAGATTACCAAGCAAGTCTTTCTTAGGTGCCAATGTTAAAGGAGAATTCCAATCTGAATTAGGTGATGCACGTTCAATAACTTCATCCTTTAACCAAGTGTCAATACATTCACGCATGATTGGTAGTAATTTAAAAGGAGTACGATATGGTGCACGGTAAGCAGTTTTTCCTTTAACAGTATCTAAACGTATAACTGACTCGGGTACAGTACAAAATGAATTCTTTGGTATTAAGGCATTTTGATCAACAAATGGTTTAACAGCATTATGGAAATGAGCTTGTTGCTCAGGTGTACCGAAAGGAGCTTTGTTAGGTTCAGGTGTATCATCCGTAATCTCTTTGTCAATAACTGGTGCAAGATTAGGATGTCTGATAGCTAAGTTGGTAACAAGAATGTTTAACTTGTGCATCAGATCTAATCCTATTACAACTTCAGTATCCAAGGAAAGAGGAAGGACTTCAAAAGAATGGGATGTATGAATAAGATTTTTATCATTATCACCGTAAATAACACTTAATGGAAATTTGGTTGTACCGAAACGTTTACTAACATTATCACTTGTAGCAAGAATAACGGAACCAGATACATTTCTATCAACTGCAATATTGTATTTATTAACAAAATTTGTGTCTATCGAGCTAAAAGAAGAACCACTATCAACTAGGGCCATAGTGTTCACATTTTCTATAGTGATAGGTACAATTAAAGAATGGTTAGTACTTTTAAATACTTCATTCTGTTTTGTTAATTTCTTACAATCATAGTTAACTGGATAACCCTCGTCATCCACGTCCATCAAGTTGCTATCACCACTAGACATCTTGGAAGATGCCTGTTGTAGTCTAGCTTGAGGAGTGATGGTGAGGTTAGGCTTGCTACCATTGGACCTTGAAGTGTCCAAGCGAACAGAACGGATGGCCTTGGTTGGACCTTGATAGGGCTTATCCCGAGGACAGTGAGCAGCATGTTCTTTGGACCATGGAACATTACCCAAACAGCGATAACAATTCTTGGCAGCAGAGACAAATGATAAAGGTCGACTGGATGTAGCAGGAAGAGAGATCACCGAGGAAGAGTTTTGCTTCAGCAAGTCCTTGTACTTATTGCACCTTTCAGTGGGATGATTAGCAATACCATGGATGGCACAGCGGAACTTGTTCTTCATACTGCCCATAGAGACTCTTTTAATATTGGCAAGTTGGTTATTTAATGTTTCCAAATTGTTTGGATTGTACTTCGATGCTTCTGTTCCTTTTGAAAGGAGAGGCGAGGATGAAGTTTTTAATCCAGAATCTTGACGATTAGATGAGCCGCTATCTGAACAAAGGTTTGATGACAGGACCATCCGTGCTTTGGCAGCAACTTTTGCCACAGAGTCTTGTTGATCTCGACCAAGGTTTAGCAAGGAACGAGAGACCTCCTGACGTAAAAAGCCTGGTAAAGCACGCTTGTAAATGGAAGCAGTCTTGATGTCATCATCCCATTTAGCAGCCCGTCGAATGCGTTGAAATCGATCTGTAAAGGCTTCGATCGACTCAGTTGGAAGCATTTTCAATGATAAGAGTTGATCCATGTACTCTAATTCTTGAGCTACGTCTTGAGCGGCATAGGTCTTGACAATGATCTTTCTTACTTCAGACCAGGTCAAACTACGCCCTTTTAGCACCTCGTTAAACCATGACCGCTGATCTCGGTTCATCTTGATTGGGACCAGGCGAGACCAACTAGAATCGATAGATAGACCGTTTGACTCGATGATTAAGGAGAAGGTGTCAAGTAAGTCTTCTACAGAGTCGTGTACATCGGCATCTTTTCTCCAGATATTACCCCTCCATTGCCAGATAGGAAGATCAGGTGGGATAATGTGAGCCGATCGAGGGTTAAGAGCAGTACTTGAGAGGCCAGAACTGAAAGCAGCATTACCTACCGGTGTAGGAGGAGTAATACAGAAAGCTTGAGCATCATCTAAAAACTGGATACAGTTCTTTATATTAACTGCTTGTTCTTGTAGCTTGGTTAGCTCTTCTTGAGGAGCTCCAGTCACCACAGCACGAGCGATCTGTTGTCTAAGGTCTGTCAAAGTAACTCTTAGACCCATAACCGCATCAATAGAGGGATCTTCTTTTAATTCAAAACGGTTTGAAGTAGTAAAAGCAGCCTCTTCAACAATAGCCATTTCTATGTCTTCACTGACTCTTGACGTCTCTTCTTGTTTATCAATGTTACCTTTTTCATTAAGGGAAGGAACTTGAGTGGATTGATCGTTGTCAGCCATATTTTGCAATTTTAAACAAGCGTTCAGAATTCGTTAAAAAAAATGAAGTGTTTTAAGTATTCAAAAATAAGATAAAGAAGAATTAACGAGACCGAACAATAGTTCTAAAGTCGAATACTTTTATTAAAGAAAGATTTCAAGGCTATTTATATTAGTTGAGCAAGACCTGAGATTAGATGACAAAAATAGTTATGACCGATATGATTTGACATGTATAAGAAAAATTTTATAGACTGATGTTAATAATCAACTGTTGAGATGAAAGTGAAACTTGGCTGTTTAGGGCAGTGATAATTATCAGGTTCTATTCTTATTCAAACTCATTTGTAAAGATTTAGTCCAGAATGATAAGACTGTATCTTATTGACATGTCAAAACATGACAGATACATAAGATTATAGTCACTTTATTTTAGTAAAAGGAATCATATATGATCCTGAATAATATGTTGACATAACTTGGAATCATTTATAACATTATTCCCAACACAGATCAATAAAATACTTTGATTAGATTTTTATATTAAGCTTTATTCATATTAGCTTCACATAGTCAAATAAGATGACATGGTTGTAATATAGTTTAGTGATAGTATGAGCATGTTGAATAAGGAATGACGATTACTTACCGGATCATCATTAGTCATGAAAACATTTATCCTGACTGAGATATTATTGTTAGCAATGATATCCAATCACGGAACTAAAGGTCATTATATTCATCCGTACCGTCTCCTTAAATAGTCTTTATCCAGAGTTATCTGAAACCATCCCAATAGCATAATTGACAATACAAGCTAGGAACAGGCTAAACTAATAATTAGAAATCGTAATCATCTATTCTGGCAAGTTGATTATAAATCTGTCCTAATTCTTTATCCGTATCATGTCTATAAATACTCTCACTTTTTACATGTAGAATTATTTTTATCATATAATAGTTATCTTAACTTAATAAAGAGATACCAAGTTCTAACAGTATTTCTTTATCTTTGATTGCTATATTATATTTACCTAAAACTCCCCTTTCCTAAACACTCCTGAACAATTTCAATCTGCTATAAATGACATTAAACCATTGATTCAATTAAATCAAGGCATACCTAAAGGTTCTTTTTGTACAATTCCAGAATCTGTTGTCTCAATTGAAACTCCAGAAAATGTAACATCTTATCGAAGTCCTTACCCGATCGCTTTAGTGTATCATCAAGTTGTACAGGATCAGATTAATGAATGGCTGGATAATGGTGTCATAAAACGTGTTCCTGCTAACACTGAATGGAATTCGGCTTTAACTGTAGTAAAGAAGACAAATGCCAAGGGAGAAATAACTGGTTATCGTGTATGCCATGATCCTAGACATATTAATGCTCTTTTATCATCTATTGACCGAATGCCTTTACCAAAAATATCTGAACTCTTTGAAGAATTAAAAGGAGCTTCAGTATATTCCACTTTGGATCTTAAATCCGCATTTAACTCTTTAAGGTTGCGAGAGGATCATGCTCATAAATTAGCATTCTCATGGAATAATGTACAATACGTGCCAATTGGTACTCCATTTGGTTTAAAACACGTATCTAGTGTGATGCAAAGAACAATGAGTATAGCACTTGAGAATATGCCCTTTGCTAGATGCTTTATCGATGATATAGTAGTCGCATCTACTTCAATTGAAGAACATAAACTACATTTAAAAGCAGTAATAAATAAGCTGACCAAAGTAAATCTCAAATTAAATCCTGATAAATGTAAATTCTTTCAAAATAAGATTAATTTACTTGGTTTTAGAATATCGCCTAAAGGTGTATCTCTTGACGTTCGTAAAGTTGCTAATGTACAAGATTTCCCTATACCTAAAACAGGAAAGGATATCATGAGATATTGTGGTCTCATAAATTACTTCCGACCTCTTATCCCTAAAGCGTCCACACTCTTGGCTCCGCTGGATGCATTGAGGAATGAAAAATCACTTGAAAAATTATGGAACAATAAACATCAAACATGCTTTGATAATCTTAAAAAGGTACTTTTGGAAGGAACCATCTTAGCCTATCCTGATTTAAATCGTCCTTTCTGTGTTGCCACTGATGCTTCTAACGTCGGTGTAGGTGTTGTTCTCTATCAAGTGATTGATGGAAAAATAAAATATATTTCCATGATGGCGAAAAGTCTCTCTAAAAGTGAACGTAACTACTCAGCTACTAAGCGTGAATTATTAGCAGTAGTCTATGCATTAAAAAAGTTCCATAAATATCTCTGGGGTAATCACTTCACTCTATATACGGATCATAAAGCATTGACCTATCTTCACACGCAAAAAATAGCAAACGTAATGCTGATCAATTGGCTGGATACTTTATTAAAGTATGATTTTAAAGTCGTTCATCTGCCAGGAATAGATAATATCTTACCTGATACACTTTCTCGTCTCTATGAAATTGAGAATCCTGTCAATGAACTGGGAGGGGATAATGCTCGTCTGCTTAACAGAACAGCTATAAAATTACCTAGTATTAATGACGGTGAATACATAACACCAGCGGATTCAGAAGAACGTAAAGAACTTCTTCTTAAAGAACATCTAAAAGGACACTTTGGTTCTGATGCAATTTACCATGCTTTAAAACGTAAAGGTATCTACTGGAATAATCTAAAAGAAGAAGCAGTAGAATTAGTAAAAAGTTGTGTACCATGTCAACAATTTAACATAATCAAAAAAGGTTATAACCCTTTAAGACCTATAACAGCCACATTACCTGGTGATAGTTGGGGCATCGACTTAGCTGGTCCCATGAAAACTTCCTTGAATGGCAACAATTACTTGCTGATTATGGTTGACATTGCTACTCGTTACTGCATATTGAAACCTATCCCTGATAAACAATCTATGACGATTGTAAAAACATTAATCGATGTATTCTCTAATTATGGTTTTCCTCGTATACTCCAATCTGATAATGGTGGTGAATTTGTAAATGAGCTTATGCAATTACTTGCTGAAAATGCTGGTTATGATCATAGACTCATATCTAGTTACCATCCCAGAGCTAATGGTGTAAGTGAACGTTGGGTACAAAGTGCTGTAAAAGCCATAAAGAAACAAGTCGAAGGTGCTAAAGCAGACTGGGATTTATATGTTCCTTCTACACAACTCTACCTAAATAGCAAATATAATGAACGTACTAAGACGCCACCCTTCACTTTAATGTTCGGCCGTAATCCAAATGACTTTGAAGACTTCAGTCAGGAAAAAGATGAAGCAACTAAGGAAGAATTAAATACAGAACTTTTAAAAAATATAAAAAGATGACAGAAATTGTATTTCCTGCTATATATGAAAGAACAAAAATAATAACAAACAAACAAAAGGAAAAATTTGATGCGTCACATAAACTTGTATCAATCCCCGAAAATAGTTATGTAATGGTAACAGTAAATTATAAAACAAATAAGCTTGATGCTCCATATGAGGGACCTTATAAAGTTAAAAGGATCACCCAAGGTGGATCATATGTGCTTGAAGATGAAAAGGGAGATTTATTACCTAAAAACTACCCACCATCTGCACTCAAGATGATATCACAGGATGAAGTAATATCCTCAAATAAATTCTATCAAGTTGAAGCCATCTTAACACATAAAAAAGTTAAAGGAAAATATATTTATAAGTGTAGATGGAAAGGTTATGATGAGAGTGAAGATACCTGGGAACCTGCATCTCACTTTGCAGATCTTAAATTCATAACTGAATATTGGCAAAGAATTGGTATTGTCCCTGAAGACATTAAAACAAAATATAAAATTCTTGATAAAAAAGAAAAGTCAAATAATACAAATAAGGAATCTAATCCTCAGTCAAGTAAACGTAAAATACTAACAGACTTAAAAGAAACCAGCTACTCTTCCACAACAATTAATGAGAAGAATAAGAGCCAAGGTAAACCTAAAAGATCTAAACGGTATTGATCATACCTGGGAGGGGATTATGTTGTAGAACAGCAACTGATCGTAGTAGACATTGATAAACATAAGTCTTAATACAAGATCATAATTAAATAAAATAAAAATATAAGTTTATTTAAATAAGATCATACAATCAATTCCAATTAAACAACTTCTTTTAGAATATGTTTTGTATTAATAAGAGTTCTTTGATAAGAAGAAGTATCAACTAAAATAACAAGATCCAATCCAATATCAGGAATATTGCTAATCTTTCACATAATTGAAATAACGCGTAAAATAACGTTATCCAAATCAGTGAGGAATTCCCAGAATAAAAGATAATCTATGACAGATATACAAAAGAACAAATGAAAAGTTTTCATAATCATAATTATAGATGACACTTGCTAAAGTACCTGAATATTAGAAGAACGCTTACAATAGAAGATATCAAGCCACTCACTCAATAAGATATAAATACCTACCTTCAATTAGAATAATTTTTACTAAAACTTAAACTGAAATAAAGATCAGTCTCAAAAGTATTCAAACTGTTTCTTGATCTTTGTTTCTACCTTTTTCTAAATCATTATTACCATTATACAACATTAAGTATTCAAAAATAGGATAAAGAAGAATTAACGAGACCGAACAATAGTTCTAAAGTCGAATACTTTTATTAAAGAAAGATTTCAAGGCTATTTGAGATATTTGCAGATAATAAAGTGAGAAATAGAAAGGAAATAGTACTTGAAAACTAGTGAATGAGTCTCTATGTAACCTCTTTATTAGATTTCAAGACGAGAGAGAGAACCCATTTAATCAAACTACGCCTTTATATAGGAAATGAAATTATTCAGGGACCGAAGTGAGTTCAAGGTCAATTTTAGTATTGAGCTTGAACAATATAAACATTGTATATGAGCTTTTAAGGAATATGTAATAAGTAATATTATGTATTCAGTACTTGTTATTTCTTATATAAGATCTGAGTAATCTCATACGAATAATAGTATTTAATGAGGTAAATACGACACTATTTATATTAGTTGAGCAAGACCTGAGATTAGATGACAAAAATAGTTACGACCGATATGATTTGACATGTATAAGAAAAATTTTATAGACTGATGTTAATAATCAACTATTGAGATGAAAGTGAAACTTGGCTGTTTAGGGCAGTGATAATAATCAGGTTCTATTCTTATTCAAACTCATTTGTAAAGATTTAGTCCAGAATGATAAGACTGTATCTTATTGACATGTCAAAACATGACAGTCACACGTTCATAAAGCTCGTTCATGCCTTTTGGTGCAGTTTCATAGTCATTAAGTCTTCTTTTCAACAATGACCACATATTTTCGATAGGGTTTAAGTCAGGAGATTGTGCAGGCCATTGTAAAACAGCATAAAATTGTTTTTGGAGATACTCCTTTACTACTTTTGATGTATACTTAGCGTCGTTGTCATGCTGGAAAAGTATCTGGTGACGTTCGAAGCCTAATTTAGTGACACCATACTCAATTGTACGGTCCAGTTCATCCTCCAAAATCCCTTTATACAATTCTTTGTCCATATTACCATTGATTTTGCACATCCAACCAACCCCAGCATAGGTAATGGCACTCCACAGCATGATATTGCCTCCATCGTGTTTAACGGTCATCTTCACGTGATGGGATTTCAGGCTTTCTCCTGATCGAATCCATGCCCAGATGCGTCCATCCGAATTAAATCTATTGATTTTTGTTTCGTCTGACCAAATAACACGTTTCCAGTCATCTATTGTCCAGTCCTTGTGAGTAATACACCAAGAAAGTCTGTTGCGGATATTCTTCACGCTGAGTAATGGCTTCTTTGGCTTCTCAATCGCACCTAAGTCTGTCTTCCGAAGGGCTCTACGAACTGTTTCGACACCTACTTTCTTTCCAATATCGTTTTCAAGGCATTCGGTAACCTTCACAGCACTTGGAACACGATTTTTGGTGACCTGGCGTACACAGTAACGTTCATCGGCTGCAGACAACACCTTGGGTCGACCCCTGTTTGGCTTCATAACACCAGTGCAATGGGTTTTTCGGAGTCTCCCAACAGTACTCTTGCTTAAACCCGTCAATTCTTCCACCTCCCGAACCGACTTACCTTGTTTAAGGAGAGAAATAGCTTGAAATACCATACCTTGGGGGACTTGTTTCATATTGAGATTTAATGAGCGAGTTATAGCAGAGTAGGAGCTTAAAACTTCAGCAAATGATAATTTGGACATCAGATATGCTTGCGGTGCTAATATACGCAGTTTGGTGATTGTATGCAAGTTGTGGGTGGATATTTTGTAGAGATTCCGATTTTTTCACTATGCTCCCAAAAGTGTCCCAATGCACCGCTCGTTTTGTATATTTTATCTCCGCCCGTGTTACATCAATTGAAATGTAACTTGTACCACGTACATCTACACTACCGTAGCTTTCAAATGAGGTACAACAAGGCATATTTTATGCAAACAGCAATAGCACCAATGACAGTGAAAGACAAAATTACAAAACATTGGGACACTTTTGGGAGTCACTGTATCTGACTGCAGAGATACAAAGCAAAACGTATAAAATTGCAAAACATCCGAACAATTATTCCAACAACTGTATCTTGGATGAGCAATCGTCTTTTTACATAGCCTGAAAGGCTTTCCGAATTCATTGTTGCCCGGGAAACGCCACCTTGATTTTCGGGAATGCCATAAATCCCAGAGCGAGTTTGAAAATCCTCGGTGTTTTGGGGAACCAGTGAATAATGACCAGTACAAGTAGTAAATATGTAAGGAAAGACTAAAGCCAGAAGGCTAGGATGAGAGTATCTAATCATTTTTCCAACGTTGTCTTTTCCAATTATTAGGTCCTTGAACTCCACGTCAGCTGCCTGAGGGTTTACATCCTCATTAGCAAAAAGAGCATTGTTCAACCAGCCTTTATCAATACTGACATGCTTTTTGTTTTCGGAAACGTGGCAATTTACCAAGGAAAATGTTAGCTCGGGCATGTCGTAGCGAGATAGCAAAGGATGCATTCTTTGTAAAGCTCTATAAGCTTCCTCTACTTTTTGTTTTCTGATCATGACAGGGTCACCTCGAACAAAGAAAAGGCTCAGAGTACCTCCATAGGCCATCTCGGCAAACTCATAGGTGTGCGTCGTGTACATAGGACCTTTGAGTTCAAAATGTCCAATTCTTCCGTGAGACAATGTCGACTTTCTTGTTATCTGAGACATAAACTTTATGGGAGACAGAACCGACCTTTCTCTGTAGTTCAAGTCCTTAGTTTCAGGTATAAGGTCACTTATTTATGAAATTTACATTTAGTAATGCATAAATGATGGTCGCAAATATAGGTTTTAGTACCTGGATAAACCATGGATAAATTGGAAAATCCACTTTCTGCAGTAACGAGATGAGCTTTACAAACCATTTTCATAGTTTCATCGTCAGCTTTACATATAGGCTGCAATTTTCACTCGGTACAAGGCAAACCAGCAACATTACTAATGCTTCTAAAAAATTGATCTTCAGGATAAAGCACCTTAAGACAAACACAACAAAAACCTGATGGTTTTTGCATAACAAAGTCTTTAAAAGCAAGGACTTGCTTTTTCTGAGCCCGGGTAAAAGAAGAAAGGTTATTATCAGTTAAGCGAAAAGCGAAGAACATTGAAAAAATAAATTTGAACCTTCCAAAAACTAAAATTGAAGCTCTTTTATATTCATAAAATAATTTACTTAAAGGATCATGTTATTGTTTTGCTTGATTAATACTATGAGCTACATGGTAATAACATTATTTGTTTTTTTAATCGAGGTCTCGTTCATTACTTATTAAAGTAAAATATACAAATAATATTCAAAGCTTAAACAATCACTGTGCCATCCTTTATTTGTAAAAAAAAAAAAAAAAAAAAAAAAAAAAAAAAACTAATCGTCCATTGTTGAAGAATGAGGGCTGCCCGTATCATTATCGTCACCATGTGAATCATTTTGAAATACAGCCGAATCAAAGGAGGACGAATCGTTGATGAGAGCATTGTATCTAAAAGATGGATGATCCCATAAACGGTCCATTTTATTTACAGCAGTGCTGAAGCTGTAAATAGTTTTCATAACCCGAGGTACTGGTCTGTTTATGTTTGGATCATTTTGAGGTCGAGTGATTCGTTCTTCTACAAAAACAGGATTCAGCCCTGAATCAATCAACTGTCTTCCAACTATCAAACTATCCAAAACAGTCAGTAAAAATATACAGTTGTATAAAAGATATTGCATAACAGTTTAAGTACCTAAATCTTCATACATATCACTTAGATGAAGCGCAAAAGCCTCCACGTTTAAGCCCCTATTAAATACTATATCGCTATTATGTATGTTCTCCCATACATGCTTGTAAACAATAAATTTCATCTTTAAAAAATTAAGGGTTTTTGGGAAATCTCGAGATCTGATTTTTTTGGCTTGAGTAGTGATAACCAATCCATCATCGTCAACTTGAAGAATTGGACGTACATCAGTTACACTTAATCTTATGTTGGCAAAAGCTTTAGTGCTGTCATCGAAAGTATATGCTGAAACATTTAACTAGCCTACAATAGAAAACTGATTAGCCATGAAACTTGATGTATAAGACAAAGGTTTTTTACCAGCAAAGCTGTGGCGAGTGCCTGTGTCAGCAAATCTTATAAAGTAATACATCAGGGCAGGATGGGAAGTATAGAGTTTTACTCTTGAGCCAGAATCAATGCACTTAGATTCAAGAGATACGGATCTGGAATTGATGCGGAACAGAGGTGAACTAGTAATAATCGCATCGGTTACTTCACCCAGAATCTTTTTTTTTTAATACTATATACAAAATAGCGCAAAAGTCAATATTTCTTGCTATATTTATACTAATAACAACAAAAAGTTTATGTTTCAAGCCGCGTCGGTGATCAAGTATTTGTGATCAGTGATTAACAGTCGATTTCGATAAGGATTGAAAAAGAAATTGGAGAACGGGGATGTTTGAACACCCAAATAAACAATATCTTTTATATATCAATTTGCTGTTTTTTATTATGATTACTTTTATGTTTTAAAATGGTTTCTGATCAAATAAATCAGTAAAGCTTTTTTTAACCATGATGAGAAAAGTTTCTGATATTGTTTTCTAGCGGTATAAGTTTGACTAGTTAGAACACAATACAATCCTATCCTTAACAGTTTGAACGAAAAAGGGAAAAATAAGCCTTTGTTTATGGCTGTGTTGGGTTTTACAAACTTAGTCTAGTTGTTACATAAAGACCAGCTTTAAACGATATGCATGTAACAAAGAACATCTAAAAGAAAAAACCAGTTTTTATACACAACGACAATACAAATTTTTCTGGTTACATTTGAGCTACTATTTAGGCAGAAATAGAGGTTTGTGATCCAGTTTATAAGTAATGATTTTTAAATACAAAAGAAATGTGCAAGATAATGTCAATAATTTTTTAGATAAACAACAACAAAAGCCTCAAATTAATACTATTAATTGACTTATGGAATGCAAAAACTATCAAACTCATTGTTTTATATCCGAAAGCAATCAGTCTGACAAAAACTCGAGCAGCCATAGCGAAAAATAATATTTCAATTTTCAATCATTTCACCTATTTTCCTTTTGAGTGTATCACTTATAAAATACGTCCCTCGGTGTTTGGCTATAGGTGAGTTCAAAGTAATTGATAGGGATGGGATGAACAAACACAGTTGATTATGATGTATTTACGTTTATTGATTCCCAATTTATTTCAATAATTCACGGTTAAGAAAAGGAAAGATGACATAGTAGCACTATAAGGGTACCACCATATTTAAGTTCAAAGCCTCTCTCCCCACCACCCTTCGAAAACAAAAATCTTGATATTAACAGGTCTGCCCTACATATTTTTGATTGAATTCTTTTTAGCATTGAATATGAAATGAAAAAGTATCTATTTATGTAAGAAAACCCATTTTTTCTTAGCATATTATAAAATTACAAACCTTTTAGTCAGTCAGCTTTGTAAATAGCAAAAAAAAAGGTTTCGCCACTTTTGTCATCGTCCTAACACAAATTCTCGTATAAAATATATTAGTTAGAAATATTAAATATCATACTTAATTAATTATATTAGCCTTTTTGTGGTACTGTTTCAAGAGTGTGGTATTTACACATATAATAAAGTAATACTGTAAATTACTACGAACAATGATCATCCAAATTAGGAATATCGGACATTGTATTATGCCACGTCAAATAAAATTATATCCCGATCCACTCCAGAATATTCTAACAAGTTCCTGAATCAGAATTAATAATTACTTCTTGATAAAAGATGTTAAACAATACCAATCATGTAATTAACGCATCGTCTAATATCGATTAATAATCAATAATCATATACTGTGAATACTATTATTTAGCCGTGGATAGAAAAGTATAAATACCCTCATATTTTTAACTTGAATAAAGGACAATCTACTTTGAGTCTCACTTATTTTTATATTTGTTGATTGACTTAGTACTTTTTTATATTATAAACCCTAAATATCACAAAGAGTAAAGCTCTCAAACTACCTCATAGATTGTAGTACATTTGCGCCACAAAAAAAAATGTTTATTTATATTGATCAGTTTACGTAAATAAAAAAATGCTTACGTTCTTACTAAGAGAGTAGGATAAGAAAAAATATAGTCCATCATAAGCCTGTTCATTCAACATATATTGTTTCTTTTTTTTTTAGCGCATTTAGAATATAAATCCTATATTGAAAAAGTTAAAGACACCATTACAATTAACATTTAAAGAAACACAAAAAAATGCAATCTGTTATAACTTCTACATTTGTCGGTGTATTTTTCCCTCATTCAATTGAGTTTGATCGAAATAATGATAAAGGATATTTCACTTTACGAACCTTATAAGGCGTAGGTTAAATGAAAGTTGTTTATGGGATAAATTAATTCAGATTGAATCAATAAATTTCAGTTGTTTCCAAGAAGCTCATAAAAGATTTCTTTATAGCAACTATAGTGTAAAAGTCATTGCTAATGTGAATTTAGTTCAAGAGATGATTTGTGGATATGATAGCGAATGGGATATCTCTAGAACAAGTGAAAGAAAAGATCCCTTAATACTATTTGCAACAGGCGTAATGAAGCAGCAGCCAACCGTAAGAGCGTTTTTGGGTAGGGTTGTGGAAGAAAACTTCCATATGCAGGCACTTGCTTTGACAATCATACCAGGTATCTCACTTGTTCCAGAAAGATTAAAAGATTTGGTCCATCCTCAAGTTGCCCCTCTACTATTAAATGAGGGTGTTAAAGAAGGATATTTTTATGTAAGCCTATCGATGAATCAAGAATTCTCAAATGGACCTGAATTTTACGAAAACACCACAAATAGGGAAGAGCTTGGTAAGATCAAATTTATTTATTGAAAAAAGTGCTATATCCGCATTTTTAAATATATTACTATCTACTAGATGATTATGAAAGAGAAATTTTAGAAGAAGGCCGAAGAAGAAATCAGGAAGCTCGTGGTGACGATGTCGAAATTCCAAATTTCACTGACAACAACGAAGAACGACAATATAATCAGTATTTTACTGATGAAGATGAGCCCTATGTGCCTCCAGAAAACCTATTGTATGTTAGGCGTACAGTGGCTCACAAAATTGTACAAGTGTTTTGCATTTTTTGCTTCAGTAGGATTTATCGACACTAAAATGATAAATAAGCTACAGCATGTTATACATCATTCGAAAGTATAGCTTCTTGGCGTTTTGCTAATATTATTTAGTCGGCGATAAAATCAGTTTTGATGGAGTTATGACCGTTTACAAATTCCGACTACACTTGTACAATTTTGGGACCGTTTCAAACATTTCAATATCAGCTTATAATCTTGCTCGTCACAGCGCGTAAGCCACCAGAAAAGATTTTTTTTTTATTCTTCAATGCTCAAAGTATGTTTTTCTTTCCTTTTTTGCCATTTTACTTACATCTACAGGAGCTAACTGCTATATAAAAGTGTACCAACGTCCAATATGCAACCTATCAGTGAAGATCTCCGTAGTCGTATCATCAGCTGCTTAAAAAGCGGATACTCTATATCAAAAACAGTAAAAATAACTGGAGCAAGCCGTGGAACTGTTCAGAATGTTCGAAAAACAATAAAAAACGAAGTATAGAGCATTAAAGCAGGTCGCCCCAAGTTACTCAGCAGCAGGGATGATCAGTATTTAGTCCGATTGGTAACTGTTAAAGGTCAAGAGAATGCAGTAGAAGCCAGAAACACACTTGAGAATGACTTGCAAAAGATTGTATCAGCTGAAACAGTTCGAAGATCGTTGCGTAGGTCTGGTTTAACCTCTTTTGTGAAGCCTCAAAAACCATTGCTCAGTGAAGTAAACAGACGAAAGCGATTAGACTGGGCTCTTAATCACGTTGACTGGACCATAGAAGACTGGAAACGCGTGATTTGGTCTGATGAGACTAAAGTTAATCGTTTTGGATCGGATGGTAAGCTTTATGCTTGGAAGAAACCAAATGAGAAGCTTAGAAGAAGGCATGTAAAGCAAACCGTAAAACATGGTGGAGGCTCACTTATGGTTTGGAGCTGTATTAGCTGGTACGGGGTGTTGTATAATGGTAATAGTTATTAAGAAAAAGGTAGAAACAAAGATCAAGAAACAGTTTTGGTACTTTTTGAGACTGATCTTTATTTCAGTTTAAGTTAAATTAAAAATTATTCTAATTGAAGGCAGGTATTTACAGTAGGTCAAAAAATTGCTGCAAGGAATTGCAAAATACCGGTTTTACAGCTGGTTGTCTATGGATACTGCATGAAACTATCTCAAACATTGATTATTTGTACCTCACTAGAAGGGGCATTTATTCGTCGATTATCTGATATGGGCAATAGTTATTGGTGGAATTTGATATTGTTAAAGGGAATTTTATAAACATCCGGCATTTTTTACTTGTTTACATATGTTTGGAATAACAAATTTTAATACGACCCAACCGGTTGTTATCATAATTTTTCACATTCTTGACATGATTAGAATGTTGCCAGTATATAAAAGCGCTTACAATTCCTTTATTCTAAATTTTAAATTTTCTTATCTAAATTATTTCTCTTTTTTACCTTATTACCAATCGCATGCCTAAACGACTGCCAGAAGAAAAAGTAAACGATCTCAAGCAAGCATTAACTGGATCCACATCAACGTACGATATTGCTAAGGAGGTTGGAGTACATGAATCAACTGTTAGTAGATACCCTAGGCGGTTGTTTTCAAATAGGACAATAAACACAGGTGGTAGACCTACATTAGTCTCCAAAGTGACGAAACGGCTAATCAAAAGAAAAGTCATTGAAGGGGTTCTAAAGACTGCCAAAGAGGTACACCGGGAGCTGGTTCAACTTGGCTATGCTATCTCATACCAGTCAGCAATTAACGTCCTGAAATCAATGGAGTTCCATTCTTCAATAAAAAAAAAGAAGCCGTTTCTGACAAAAGCTCATATGCAGCATCGATTAGAATGGGCCAAGAAGCACCAGGATTGGACAGTGGAAGAATGGCGAAAAGTCGTCTTTTCTGATGAAACCAAGATCAACGTATGGGGCTCTGATGGTTGTAAGTATTATTGGAAAAGACCAAGTGATCCTCTTCAACCGCATCATCTAGAGTTTACAGTCAAGCATGGAGGCGGCAAGTTGATGATGTGGGGCTGCATAACATCTGAAGGACCAGGATATGCTTGTCAAATTTACGATGGGAACATGAACGCGGATGTTTATCAGCATATATTAGACACTACACTTCGTGATACTATGGAGTACTACAATTTCAACTGGTCCAACATTTACTTTCAGCATGATAATGATCCAAAGCACAAGGCAAAATCCACAATAGCCTGGTTAAATAATCATCAAGTGCGCTATATTAGCGATTGGCCAGCTCAGAGTCCGGACTTAAATCCAATAGAACATGTATGGCATCAACTGAAGTTAAAGCTCAGCTGTTACGAACGTAGAGCAAAGAATACGGATGATCTTTGGGAACGAGTAGAAAAAGCATGGAATGAATTTGATAAAGAACTTTGCCAAAGGTATATCGATAGCATGCCAGCAAGAATTCAAGAGGTTATTAATAGAAAAGGAGGATCAACTAAATATTAATAAATAAATTCATTTCGTTCAAATTTTCGTTTTTTCAAATTTTCAAATTGCGCACCTCATACTTCCTTCAATACTTATCCGAGAGGGCTTAAACTCTTTCGGATTTTTCAAGACATGTAGAAAATCTACTATGTAGAAACAGAAGCAGTTTGTACCATTGTGACAGGATGTACGCTACAAAAACTGAGAAAAATGGATTCCTTGCAGCAATTTTTGACCTACTGTAGATGATGTCTTTTATTACTGTTATTATTCAGGGCTATTTATATTAAAATACAAAGGTAATTCATATACAGTCATTATTTAACATGAGTCATCTTGATAGTTGCTAAGTACTTCTTGTGAGTCATGGTTCATAATACTTCTACTTCTTGTGAGTCATCAATGGTAACTTGCTAATAATTACTTGAAAAGGAATTCTTGTTTAACATACCAAAAGTAGAATCAAAAGATGTGACACACAAATATCCATTGTTATTTTATATAGATTGGCTTGTTGTAAGTGAGTTAATTTGAGTAAAGTTTGCTTGTAAAGCTTGATTGTAAGGTTAAGATTGCCTTGTAAGTTGTTGTTTTATATAGAATTTAAGCGGATGCTTGTTAAGTAGTGACCACCAGATCTTATATGTAAGATCAATACGATGTTTCTTGATAAAATAATATAAAAAGTAAAGTAAAATAAGAGATCAGGAACTTTTATGAGTAAGTTAGCCTGCTTTATTGAGTTAAGTATATATAAAAATATAAAAGAACTTGACTAATTTTTCTTCCTTGACTGAATGGTTGGGGATATATATATATAATAATAATTTTTTTTTTTTTTTTGACTTTTTTCATTTTTTTGACCTTTTTCACTTTTTGACTTTTTTCACTTTTTGACTTTTTTCACTTTTTGACTTTTTTCACTTTTCGACTTCTTTCACTTTTGCTTCGTGTAACCTCTTTACTGCCTACTTTGGTCACAGATCCCCGCAATACCAGAAGAATCGCCCACGATTCTGGCCCAATTGTCTTTCTGTTTGATCTTGAGGGTTAAGGCGCGATATAATCTGTAATCTGGTATGATGGCTTTCAACATAATTTGCTTTGCTGCTAAGTATGCTGTTACTGATTCTGGGGTATCGTTGGGTCTTCTGAACCGAAAATGTGCCCAATGATTAATGTTCGTAGCAAGTAGATCACACAGTTGTTCTTTTAATTCCTGTATTCTTTCAAATTCATGTAGAGTATCTACAAACTGCTTATGTTGATTCTTGATAAGTTCTTCTAGATTTTTCAACAGTTCCAAATCATCTTCATCTTCCCAGTTTGCTTCATAGATGTCACCTTCATCTTTCTCTGCGCTCACCATTGCGCTTATGTTTTTAATTGTATATACGGCGTATTCTTCTCTTGTACAGGTTATACCGTCTATTTCATACAGTACTTCGGTAGGGCCGACATTACAGTCTTCCCACATCATTAAGAAATCCATTATAGCAGTCATGGTAACTTCATAACCTTGTTCCTTGTAGATTTTTATCAGGTAAGCGTCCATATCCATAGAGAAATCTTTTGAAAGGCACTTGTTATTATTTGTAGCGTTCATGTTTTGGTGTTATTATTATTTTCTTTTTTTTTTTGAATTTTCCTTGTCTTTATATATTGTTTTTGATTCTCTTCTTTTGTTTATGTTATTGAGTTGGAGGTCATCAGTACTCTTCATTGAAGCAGATCATTTGTTTGTTCATCCAAGTTGGTCATGATGCTTCTTTCATTTTCTTGGCACCATTGGACTTTAGGTAATAGATAAGGTTTCATTCTGTTTCCATGTATTCTTCTAAGCTTTGTATCATGAGGATTCATGCTTTTGATATGATATGTTCCTTTTCCAAGTATATGCTGTATAACGTATGGTCCTTCCCACTTATCTTGTAACTTTGCTGACCATGATGTTGACAAATAATCTCGGTAAATGAGGACTATATCTCCTAATTTGAACGGTGGTTTCAGTTCCTTGCGTTCATCTAGTATCTTTTTTTCAATCTGCTTTTTCTGCGTTTCTTGAGCTCGTTGTATGTTTTGTACGGCCATTTCTCTTATTCTGTTAAGATTGTATATTTGATGAATTGTCCGGTGTCGTAAGATAGCGTCAAATTTGGGTGAATTCCGTTCATACACATGATGATCTACAGTAGCGGACAAAACTGGTGCACAAAAATTAAAATCAACATTGTATCTCCGCCATATGTCTGCGACTTTTGTGGCATATACCATCTGAAAGACAGTCTAAAATATACATTATGTTATGTAAACCGGAACTGTGCCGGACATCCTTCAGGCATAAGGTCATTTTTAGTGATTTTTTTGCATATTTCAATTTTCGCCAAAAATATGGTGCTTGTCTAGCCTTCTTTCAATTTTCCCCATATCTCTCCCGTTTGCTTTCAGATTTCACAGCATATTAGTAAATTTTAGTAGCTCTTAAAAAATATATAAAACTGTACTTATTTTGTGTTTCCCATTGAGTCCCCCCTTTTGTTTTTACCCTATTCACTATAACAAAGTACTAGCCTTATATGTTTAAGAAAATAAGCAACTGTAAAAACGAAACTCTGAGATCTCGAACACGCCTAGTTCGTACGACAACAGATATTTCTAGAGTAACAAGGATCTCTAAATGGACAATCAACAGGAGAAAGAGGGAAGAAAGAAACTTTATGTCTTGTGATCATGAAGGTCTCCCGCTTTTAGTCTGAAAAGTTACTAGCTCAGTCATCAACCTAAAGCTTGGACAAGGTCCGTTACACACAGTTTCTGATGCTCAGCACATTTCGAGGACCTTAAGATACAGTATTAGCAGACTGTTAGTCTGAAGGCACTGTAGGAAGCTAGATTTTGAGTCTGGAAGTAAGGAATCGAAGAATTTCATCAGCTGTATTAGCCGGAAAAAGCGATGAATGTGGTATCACGACAAGCCATTGTATACTATAGAGGGCTGGAAGTCTGCTATCTTTAGCAATGAAACAAATATGAACATTATGGATGCAGACAGTATACACTAATATTGAAAGCAAGTCGAGCAACCTGAGCGATTTTTTCACGGTGATCAAACAATGAAGCATGCTGGCTGCTCTGTTATGTTTTAAGGCTGTATTAGATATTGAGGACCAGAATATGTGTGTCAGGTATACGATGGTATAATGAACTCATAAATATACACATATATTTGGCTTACTTCATACCACAAAAGCCTAGCGTATAGTAGTCTAAAACGTCGTAATCTCTCGTTTCAGTATGACAATGACACAAGGCACAAGTCAACGCATGTCATAAACTCAATATTTGATAACAGCGCTTCTGTGCTACAAGTTTAGCCGCCACTAATCCCGGCCTAAGTCCGCTTAAGCATGCCAGGTGGCAATTGATGGCAAAGGTATGATGATACGACACTAGATCAAAAAGGGTCGATGATCTTTGGAAAAGAATAGTTAAAGAGCCGGGTTCTTTTACTGAAAATGATATACACGCATATTATTAGCATATGCAAAGAAGAATATCCGATAATATCAAGAGATGAGATGATTATATAAAGTCTAAGATTTTAGCCACTTTTGCGGTTTTTAGAAAATATAAGATTTTATAAATTCAAAGCACGCTTATCGCTCAGTTTTAACAATGTCATGCTTAGAACATACATAGATTACAATGACTAGTATATCCTCCTTCTAGTACAGTTTCATGACTATTGCAGTTACCATGAGCAGGTAATGGTAGTTAAAAGCTAAAAAAAAAGTTTTGTGCACCAGTTTTGTCCGCTACTGTACGATGGTATAATGAACTCATAAATATACACATATATTTGGCTTACTTCATACCACAAAAGCCTAGCGTATAGTAGTCTAAAACGTCGTAATCTCTCGTTTCAGTATGACAATGACACAAGGCACAAGTCGACGCATGTCACAAACTCAATATTTGATAACAGCGCTTCTGTGCTACAAGTTTAGCCGCTACTAATCCCGGCCTAAGTCCGCTTAAGCATGCCAGGTGGCAATTGATGGCAAAGGTATGATGATAAGACACTAGATCAAAAAGGGTCGATGATCTTTGGAAAAGAATAGTTAAAGAGCCGGGTTCTTTTACTGAAAATGATATACACGCATATTATTAGCATATGCAAAGAAGAATATCCGATAATATCAAGAGATGAGATGATTATATAAAGTCTAAGATTTTAGCCACTTTTGCGGTTTTTAGAAAATATAAGATTTTATAAATTCAAAGCACGCTTATCGCTCCGTTTTAACAATGTCATGCTTAGAACATACATAGATTACAATGACTAGTATATCCTCCTTCTAGTACAGTTTCATGACTATTGCAATTACCATGAGCAGGTAATGGTAGATAAAAGCTAAAAAAAAGTTTTGTGCACCAGTTTTGTCCGCTACTGTATGTGGAAGCAAGACCCATTCGTTTCCAAACTGCATCAGAAATCGCTTTATTCTTATACGAAGAAATCATATGTAGACATGGTTGTCCCACAATTATAGTTTCGGATAATGGCAAACCATTTGTTAGCAAGCTGATACAACAAGTATGCAAGAATTTTTCGATTATTCACAAGACCACTACACCATACAATCCTCAAAGCAATGGATTGATTGAACGTTTCAACAGAACTCTAGGACAAATCCTACAAAAGCGTACAAAAGAAGAAAAGGACGATTGGGACTTGTACTTACCAGCTGCACTATTTGCCTATCGAACCATTAAACAAGGATCAACAAAGAATACACCATTTTTCTTACTATATGGGTATGAACCGAAGACACCATTCGACATACAGTAGCGGACAAAACTGGTGCACAAAACTTTTTTTTAGCTTTTATCTACCATTACCTGCTCATGGTAATTGCAATAGTCATGAAACTGTACTAGAAGGAGGATATACTAGTCATTGTAATCTATGTATGTTCTAAGCATGACATTGTTAAAACGGAGCGATAAGCGTGCTTTGAATTTATAAAATCTTATATTTTCTAAAAACCGCAAAAGTGGCTAAAATCTTAGACTTTATATAATCATCTCATCTCTTGATATTATCGGATATTCTTCTTTGCATATGCTAATAATATGCGTGTATATCATTTTCAGTAAAAGAACCCGGCTCTTTAACTATTCTTTTCCAAAGATCATCGACCCTTTTTGATCTAGTGTCTTATCATCATACCTTTGCCATCAATTGCCACCTGGCATGCTTAAGCGGACTTAGGCCGGGATTAGTAGCGGCTAAACTTGTAGCACAGAAGCGCTGTTATCAAATATTGAGTTTGTGACATGCGTCGACTTGTGCCTTGTGTCATTGTCATACTGAAACGAGAGATTACGACGTTTTAGACTACTATACGCTAGGCTTTTGTGGTATGAAGTAAGCCAAATATATGTGTATATTTATGAGTTCATTATACCATCGTACAGTAGCGGACAAAACTGGTGCACAAAACTTTTTTTTAGCTTTTAACTACCATTACCTGCTCATGGTAACTGCAATAGTCATGAAACTGTACTAGAAGGAGGATATACTAGTCATTGTAATCTATGTATGTTCTAAGCATGACATTGTTAAAACTGAGCGATAAGCGTGCTTTGAATTTATAAAATCTTATATTTTCTAAAAACCGCAAAAGTGGCTAAAATCTTAGACTTTATATAATCATCTCATCTCTTGATATTATCGGATATTCTTCTTTGCATATGCTAATAATATGCGTGTATATCATTTTCAGTAAAAGAACCCGGCTCTTTAACTATTCTTTTCCAAAGATCATCGACCCTTTTTGATCTAGTGTCGTATCATCATACCTTTGCCATCAATTGCCACCTGGCATGCTTAAGCGGACTTAGGCCGGGATTAGTGGCGGCTAAACTTGTAGCACAGAAGCGCTGTTATCAAATATTGAGTTTATGACATGCGTTGACTTGTGCCTTGTGTCATTGTCATACTGAAACGAGAGATTACGACGTTTTAGACTACTATACGCTAGGCTTTTGTGGTATGAAGTAAGCCAAATATATGTGTATATTTATGAGTTCATTATACCATCGTATACCTGACACACATATTCTGGTCCTCAATATCTAATACAGCCTTAAAACATAACAGAGCAGCCAGCATGCTTCATTGTTTGATCACCGTGAAAAAATCGCTCAGGTTGCTCGACTTGCTTTCAATATTAGTGTATACTGTCTGCATCCATAATGTTCATATTTGTTTCATTGCTAAAGATAGCAGACTTCCAGCCCTCTATAGTATACAATGGCTTGTCGTGATACCACATTCATCGCTTTTTCCGGCTAATACAGCTGATGAAATTCTTCGATTCCTTACTTCCAGACTCAAAATCTAGCTTCCTACAGTGCCTTCAGACTAACAGTCTGCTAATACTGTATCTTAAGGTCCTCGAAATGTGCTGAGCATCAGAAACTGTGTGTAACGGACCTTGTCCAAGCTTTAGGTTGATGACTGAGCTAGTAACTTTTCAGACTAAAAGCGGGAGACCTTCATGATCACAAGACATAAAGTTTCTTTCTTCCCTCTTTCTCCTGTTGATTGTCCATTTAGAGATCCTTGTTACTCTAGAAATATCTGTTGTCGTACGAACTAGGCGTGTTCGAGATCTCAGAGTTTCGTTTTTACAGTTGCTTATTTCTTAAACATATAAGGCTAGTACTTTGTTATAGTGAATAGGGTAAAAACAAAAGGGGGGACTCAATGGGAAACACAAAATAAGTACAGTTTTATATATTTTTTAAGAGCTACTAAAATTTACTAATATGCTGTGAAATCTGAAAGCAAACGGGAGAGATATGGGGAAAATTGAAAGAAGGCTAGACAAGCACCATATTTTTGGCGAAAATTGAAATATGCAAAAAAATCACTAAAAATGACCTTATGCCTGAAGGATGTCCGGCACAGTTCCGGTTTACATAACATAATGTATATTTTAGACTGTCTTTCAGATGGTATATGCCACAAAAGTCGCAGACATATGGCGGAGATACAATGTTGATTTTAATTTTTGTGCACCAGTTTTGTCCGCTACTGTATTTAGTAAGGTAGTCGATTCCTGCTATGATATATCTGTTTCCGGATCGCGAAGCTTGTACATGTTTAACGTCTAAAGCGATGCGATCGAAAGGTTTTACTGATACTGGCACAGGGTATAATTCTTCTTTTAGCGACTTTTTCCCATGTCTTTGACATCTGTGACATTTCTTTACATATTCCATTATGTCCTTGGTCATATTTTCCCAATAATAACGTGATGCGATTTTGTGTAGTGTATTGTTATATGCCAAATGTCCACCAAGAGGGTGTTGATGATATGAGTACATGATTTCTTCAGCTTCTTGCTTGTTCAGTACTTTTCGTATTATTCCGTTTTCGGTGTTGTATCTATACAGATTATCCTTGTATATGGTAAACTTATGTGCTTGCTTCTGTAAGTATATTTTCTGTTTGTGCGTGATATCTTCTGGTAGTTTCAACTCTTGCAGATATTGTTTCACGATGTCAATTTGCTGTTGTTCCATTTTTGGTAATATGAAGTTCTTGATATGTTATTGTTTCAGGGTCTTGATTTTTATGTGTGATATTTCCAATTTTAGTGCTGTTAAAGTTTTTTCTTCTCACGACTGTTTGTTTTCTGGGGCTGGCCTTCCTCTTATGATTTTTGAAATTTTCTATTGTTTTTGATGATCTTGTATATTTTGTTTCAACTTCCCCTCCCATCCTCCATGTAGTTGATAATATGAATTTTTTTTTTATGCGTATTTTGTGTTGTTTTTGGATTTTTCTTGAGTTTATGTATCATCTACCCTCCCATCCTCCATGTAGTTGATTAATATCCAAGCCTTGACAGGAAATCTGCACTTTCGTTGACACGTCCAGGTCTATATTTAATTTCAAAGTCGTATTCTGATAATGTGACGATCCATCGGGCTATTATTCCGGTTGGGTTTGGTGTCTTGAGAAGTCCAGTTAAGGCTGAGTGATCCGTAATGATCATGAATTTCTTTCCAAGTAAATATGGTCTAAAGAGTTTTACTGCCCAAATAACTGCTAAGCATTCTAATTTTGTGGGTGCATAGTTGGCTTCGTTAGGTTTAAGTCCACGACTTGCATATATAATGGGATGTTCTTTTCCATCATCGTCGAGTTGAGTTAAGACACATCCTAGTCCTAACTTTGAGGCGTCTGTGACCAAGATAAAACTTCGGTTAAAATCTGGTCTTGCTAATACAGGTGCAGTTGTTAACAGTTCCTTGAGTGTTTCAAATGAAGCAGTTGTCTCTAGTGTCCACGGAATTTTCTTTTTTGTTTTAGTTTGGTCATGTAACGGCCTTGCAATAGCTGCAAAATTCTTTATAAATCTTCGATAATATGATGCTATTCCTAAGAAAGATCTGACTTGCGTAATAGTGGTTGGTACTGGATATTCTACAATCTTCTTTATTTTGTCCGGATCGGTTTGTATGCCTTGGTTGGTAACGATGTATCCAAGAAATTTCAAATGATCTTTAAAGAAGAAACATTTCTCTGGATTTAATTTGAGATTGGCGGTTTCTATGCACTGAAATACTTGTTCTAGATGTATTAAATGTTCTTGATCGTTATGGGAGTATACATTAAGATCATCTATATAGGCTACTAAGCACTTGTTCATTAGCGGACGGAAACATAAATCTATTAAACGCTGGAAGGTTGCTGGCGAATTTACAAGTCCCATAGGCAAGGTATTATAGTGATATGTTCCGTATTTGGTAGTGAAAGCAGTAAATTCCTTGCTATCCTCGTCTAATGGTACTTGATGGAAACCAGAGCGCATGTCGAGTGCTGAAAATACTTTGGCTTTTCCTAGGGTGTCCAATAAGTCATCTATTCTTGGTAAAGGATATGCATCTTTCTTCGTCTTTGCATTTAATTTTCTGTAATCTATGACCATTCTGTAATCACCATTCTTCTTCTTTACTAATATCACTGGTGCTGCCCACGGGCTATTCGATGGTGATATAACTCCTAATTTACAATATTTATCCAATTCCTTTTGAAGGTGATCTGCTTCCAAAGGACTGATTCTGTACGGGCGGTGACTAATAGGTAATGTATTTTCTTCTATGATAATCTTGTGATTGATTAGGTTTGTGCGTCCAATTGTATCGTTGTCCCAGTCAAATATATGCTGGTATCTTTTCAGTAACTTAAGCAGTTCTTCTTTCATTGATTTATTTATATCTCCTATTTCTAGTTTTTCCAATAGCTGTGGCTTTAGCGTATCTTGTTCTTCCTTGTTTAGATTTTGTTCAATATTATCGTGTTCTAAAGTGCATAATGTCGAGTTTCTGTCTACTTCATATGCTTTGATTATTGTATCGTCATTTAGATCATGACCTTCCAATATTCCAATTTCTTCACCAGGTTCTAGATAAATATCATTTTCTGTGCGATTATATATGCGTATGTCGAGTGACTTTTTGTTGATTATGAATGAAGATGACTGATCAAAATATCCTGAAGACTGCATTAACTTTGGATGTGTAATGTAAAAGTCATATTGTATGTTCTGAGTGTCTTCTTTGGATTTGTCTAAGCTGATATGTTTCGATGAATGCGCTTGTACTAAAAGTCCTGTGTCTGTTGACTTTATCGAATACATTTCTTGTGAATTTGTTATAACTACTTCCTCGTATTTGTCATTTTCCAAAACTTGCAATGATTCTTGTTCATAACTTCTTTCTAAGGCTGTTACTTCCATTTCTATATCATCGTCACTGGTTTCTTCGCTTTCTGATTCAGATTCCTCTTCGGTTGATGAGTAACTTCCTTCTGAATCGCTATCTTCAAAATGCACATGCTTATCGGAATGTGAGTTCGTGAGACTTATAGGATGTTGATAGTCTTGATGGAATGTTTTCATTTTGGGTAACGGTGTACTTTTTCGTATGAAGTGTATTGGTAGTTCTGCCTTTTGGTTTTTATATTTGACTTTTAATGAAGAGCTATTGAAATCAATCTTGGCTTTAGCACGGTTTAACCAATTGCTTCCTAGTATAAGATGTGAAGGGCATGATGGCAATACTTCAATTGTGTAGGGTATGACCATGTCTTCCTTGACTTCAATTGGGACGTCGTATATCAATCCGAGAGCGGGTTGCTTGGTTCCATTTCCTAGTGTGAATACGTTTTCGGATGCTGAATCTATTTCTAATTCAAGAGCGTCTGCTAGGGCCTTTGACATACAGGTTTTTGATGCTCCACTGTCTACTAGGGCTTTAATGTTTTTGTCTCCAATACTCACAGTTGAGTAGGCTGCAGTGGTATTGATTTCCTCGTCTTCTATCAGAGCCATTGTTTGTTGGGTAGCTTGTTTATTTCTTTCTTGTCTTGGCTTTCTTTTTGGTCTACATTCTTCCACAAGCTTTTTGCGTAAAGATGGGGCTACTGTGATCAAATCTCCAATTTCGATATCGGCTTTTTGTTTTAATACATCTGAGACTATATCATATTTGATATCTGGCTCTATTCTTCTAGTTCTTGGTTTATTTAGTCGACTATTAACCTTGTCTTGTATAGGAAGATCCGTATCCATAGCTTCAGTTCGAGTGGGTTGCGTTTGTTGTACTGGCGTGGGATTTTTCACTTCTTCGATATGACTTCGTGTAGTGACTTTTCTGGTTATGGTAGGTTTTGCTACTTGCTTTCCTTTTTCTTTGTTTGTGGGTCTAGAGTTAGGATAGGGTGTAGTTGTGGCAACGTCAGGAGGTCTTTCTGGTCTGATTGCTGCATAGAGATCCTTTTGTTTGTTATTGTATTTATCTGTTAATATTGCGTTGAGCTGTTGTTGTTTAGGGGTTTTAATGGGTTTTATATCTTTTTGGGTGTTCAGTTGACCATTCTTCTGTGAGTTATCAAAAGCAACCGACCCTAATAGTTTTTTGACTGATTATTCTGTTGATTGTTATGTTGGTTACTGAGTTGGTTATTTGGTTGCCGTTGATCCTGACTTGCTGGTTGGTCATATGATCTCCTTTGATTTGGCGTATAATTTCTGTTACTGTTATCGTATCGTCCATTGTTGTCGTTATTTCCATATCTTCCAGACCTATTATAATTATTGTTATAATTATTATACCTGTTGTTTCTAGTAGGTTGCTGTTGATATTGTTGACTACTAAGCTCTTGGCGAATTGTTTGTTGTATAAGACCAATAAGATCTTGCTGTTGGTTAGGACGTATGTGTTGATGTCCGTTGTATTGAGTATGATGCAACTGATTACGGTTTCTTGATGTATTCATTGTTGTCAATTGATTTGTGCCATGTGTATTGTCATAATAGTAATTATTACTAGGTTGAGCATTGTTATAATGTATTTGATTATATGCTAGTGCTGGCATGGCATGTTCATTTGTATCAACTAAGTCAATATTATGATTACTTGATAGATGATGATGGTTATGATTTTCATTATGATATATCAAAGCTTGATTGGCATTCCTTGGTATGAAAGGATTATCAACCATTGCAATCTTTCGAGGTCGATTGGCGTTCCACCATCCTTCGGCGTGATTGATCCAGTCTTGTAAGTTTTTAGAACTACTCTGTATACAGAACTGTTTGATTTCTCGTAAGAGACCTGCACGAAATCGGCTTTCGATGACTGCATCATTAGTTATGTTAGCAAGGTCTGCGGCTTCTTTTAGTCTGGCCAAGAATATTTGTGGGTGTTCCTGTTCGCCTTGATACATTTCGTTAAATTCTAATTCGTAACTCTGTATCAATTCTGGAGTTATGTAATAATTTTTCAATAGGTCTACGGCTTGTTCGTAGTTGATTCCAGGTATTCTTTTGAGTATTTCTTTTTCGTAATACACTTTGGCGGCTCCTCTTAGTTGTGCCTTGAGAATAATAAGCTTGCGTGGTTCTTGAGTAATATTGTTAATAGCAAAGTAAGATTCCAAACTTTCTACAAAATGACGGAAGTCTTCTCCTTCGTAGCCATGGAAATCAATTAAAGCAGGTCGATAACTTGCGTTCATGTTAGCATTTGCCAACGCGATGTGTCCGTTTATATAAGCCATTTTAGTTCCAGGTAAATTTGATAATATTTTTTTGTTTAAGGTTGTTTCTTGGTTGTTGAATTTCTTGATTTGATGTTTTATTTCGATTTGATTTCTTGATTTGTTGTTTTATTTCCCTCGTAGTGACCACCAAATGTTATTTTATATAGATTGGCTTGTTGTAAGTGAGTTAATTTGAGTAAAGTTTGCTTGTAAAGCTTGATTGTAAGGTTAAGATTGCCTTGTAAGTTGTTGTTTTATATAGAATTTAAGCGGATGCTTGTTAAGTAGTGACCACCAGATCTTATATGTAAGATCAATACGATGTTTCTTGATAAAATAATATAAAAAGTAAAGTAAAATAAGAGATCAGGAACTTTTATGAGTAAGTTAGCCTGCTTTATTGAGTTAAGTATATATAAAAATATAAAAGAACTTGACTAATTTTTCTTCCTTGACTGAATGGTTGGGGATATATTGTTATTTTTCTTGGAGTAGTAAAGGTTGTTATTAATAAAGAGAGTTTTCTTGAGTTTTTACAAGTTTAGTTGCTTGATGTGACCACCAGATCTTTTAAGTAAGATCAAATATAAGATAAAAGATAAAGATAAAAATAAAGGGAACAGGGACTTTTATAACTAAAGATTGCCTGTTTGTGTAAATGAAAAGATAAAAAGAATTGAACTTGAGTTATTTATTGAAAAAACTGAATTGAATTGACTTCAACAAGAGAAGGTATTTATATTGTTTCTTTGTTTGTGCTTTTGACCTTTTTCACAAAAATGAAAGTTTTCATTTGACCGACAATTTTCGATCTAGCGACTAAAGTCGCTATTTTGAAAATTTTCGGCTTGATCGGGTGTTACATTGTTACTTTCTTCTTGGTTACAATATATATATATAATAATAATATTTTTTTTTTTTTGACTTTTTTCATTTTTTTGACCTTTTTCACTTTTTGACTTTTTTCACTTTTGCTTCGTGTAACCTCTTTACTGCCTACTTTGGTCACACCATATATAGAATAAAAAGATATGACACATGTCGTGCTCTTTATAGTATTGTATATAAAAGGAAATATAGTCTTAAAGATTAGGTAGTGGATAATTTTCCTTTTATTTCTAATAATTATTATGTCTATTTATATTACTTTACAAAACTAAGATATATACAAGTATTGTCATAATTCATGAGTCATGTTGATATTGAATATAAACAACTCTCTTGTGAGTCATAGCATGTAACTTGTTGAATACAAACTTCATTAAAAGGAAAGCAACACAAATATCCATATATAGAATAAAAAGATATGACAATACCCCCTCTCCAAAATGTTGATAGTCTCTTATCAACTAAGTAAGGAGAAGGAAACCAAAGGAAATCAGATTATTAAGTCGAAGCAGAAACATGTGTGTCGTCTTCATTTCGAGCTGCTCTAGGAACGTACCAGGCTTTGTTTATAGAAGAACCATTGTATTTGCACAGGTGTAGTCTGTCAGTATGTACCCAAGAGGAATAGATCTTGCCCGAAACTTCTTGCAGTTGATATGTGTTAAAATCTAAGTTTCGCTTGATCACCTTGTAAGGACCCATCCAATTGTATTCCAAACCTTTCTTGCTTTCATGCCGCATTAATACGTAATCACCAACAGTAAACACTTGTATGTTCTGATTTTTCAGCAGTGAATCCCAACGAGCTTTGTCAATAGCAGATTGTTTCCTTAATCTTTCTTCTGCAAGGTAACGGTTTTCACGTAATCGCCTAAGATAGTCCAAAGCATTTTGGGAGATCAACTCGGCATCCTGTTCAACGAATTCTTGTATAAAAGGTCTTTGATGGTCACCAGGAATACGAGGATCAACTCCATAAGTTAGATAAAATGGGCTAAAGCCGGTAGTGGTATGTTTTCGAATGCGACAAGCAAATAAAGCAGCATCTATATACTCGTCCCAACTGTGAACAGCACCATCAACATATTTGGTGAGCATTTTCTTGAATGTTTGGTTGAGCCTCTCGCATTTTCCATTTGTTCTTGGATGAAAGGCACTAGTCAAATTGTGGCGAGTCTTAATTTTTTTTATATATTGCTTCACAACCTTGGACATGAAATTTGGTCCTCTATCTGTAATGATTTCTTGTGGGCACCCAAAACGCATAACTATTTCTTCATATATGAATTTTACAATTTCTTCACCTGTTGCATTTTTCAGTGCTCTAGCAATAGGCCAATTGGTAGTATAGTCTACAGCCATCAGAAGCCATCGGTTTCCATTCCTTGTAATAGGCAGTTCACCTATAAAATCAAGATGCCATCTTGAAAAAGCTGGAGGTACTTCCAAAGGCTTCATAGGAGCATGGTGATTGTTTTTATCAGGAGAAGCAGCCAGTTGACACTTTGGGCATTTAGAAATCCAAGCGTTGATGTCTTCTTGCATACGAGGCCACCAAACACGTGTCTTCATCAAATGATATATTGTGGTTCGACCAGAGTGACCATATCCAGCATGAAAATCATTTACTAAGTCAGCTCTTCTTGAAAAGGGTATAAACTTAAGTTCGATATGATTGTCAGTCTTTTGTATCTTTTCAATTCTATAAACCTGCTTGTCCTTAATCACGAAATGGTGTTTCAACTTGATTAAACTATCCTTTAGCTTCTCAGGCCATTTATCTTGATCATTCAAGTAATGCAGAGGCCAATCTTGTATGGGATCTTGCTCTAATATGGGAAGTGACTTGAGCGCCGCAGTTATATGATAGACATATCTCGGTTGTATAGATTTAGGGTCAGGAATTGAGTCAGGGCCATCTCTTCTCGATAGTAGATCAGGAATTTGATTGTCAGCACCAGGTTTGTACAAGATTTCAGGATCATATAGCTCAATTTCACTTAACCATCTTACCAATCTGGGAGTCGGCTTGTTTTGAGATCGTAGGTACTTTAAGGGCAAGTGATCAGTGAATATTTGATAAGAATTACCTTCGATAAAGCATCTCCAAGTTCTCAGAGCATGCAATATACTGAGTAGTTCTCTCTCTTGTGCAGGGTAGTTTCTTTCCGCTTGCGACAATTTCTTCGATTCAAAAGCCAATGGTTTCCATATTCCTTCAGATTCTTCTTGCATGAGTACAGCACCAATCGCAAAATCACTTGCATCACATTCAATTCGAAATGGTTTGTTCATATCAGGGGTCATCAAGACTGGAGCACTTGAAATCATTTTCTTGATTAAATCGAAGCTCTTTTGACATTCATCATTCCATGTGATGGCACGACATTTGTGACCAGTACCTTTTGTTAAATCTGTCAAGGATGCAGCAATACTTGCAAAGCCCGGAATAAATCTTCTATAGTGTTGTGCTAATCCAATGAATTGTCTAACTTGTTGGACGTTCTTTGGAACTGGCCATGACTGAATCGCTTCAACTTTTTTGTTGTCAGGATGAATGCCTTTTTCATTGATAGTAAATCCAAGGAAGGTTAGTTCTTTTCGATTAAATTTGCATTTCTTTTTGTTTATAATAAGCTTAGCTTCGTCTAGTTTCTTCAATACTAAGCGTACATGCTCTTTATGTTGTTCTTCATTTCCATTTGTAAATATCAGAATATCATCAAGATAGACCATTACGAACTTATCAATATATTCCGATAATACCGAATTCATCATTTTTTGGAACGCAGGACCACTATTAGACAAACCAAAAGGTACCACTTTCCAACAGAATTGACCATAACGAGTACTTATTGCAGTTTTGATAGAGTCAGCTTCGGTTATTCTCTGTTGATGGAATCCATTAGTCAAATCCAAAGAGGTAAAATGCTTAGCATTGTGTAGTCTCTCTAAACATTCATCTATCCTTGGTAGTTGTATCTTTTGTTTTAAAGTAACCTTGTTCAGCATACGATAGTCACAGCACATTCTTAAATCACCATTTGGTTTTCTAACAAAAAGCACAGGATTTGACCACTCCGAAGCACATGGCTCAATCAGTCCTTTATTTAGCAGTTCATTCAGTTGTTTTTGCAGTTCAGAAAGTTCTAGAGGTGACATTTTGTATGGTGGTCTTGATACCGGTACAGTATCAGGCTTTGTCACAATTATATCTTGAGTGTCCCTCATTGGAGGCAATCCTGTGATTTCGCCTTTAAATACTTCAGGGAACTCCTTGCTAAATTCTGTAGACCATGAAGCATCAATATCATTTATATTGTTTAGATATACCATTTCATTTTCTTTAAGATGTACTTGAGCAAAATAGCATTCTTCAATTTGTTTGGTCTTGTAAAGTCTTTCTAATTGTTTGGCAGATATCAAGTAGTTGACTTCATTCTGCTTCTTTATAAGTGATGTTGGTTCTTTAACTGGATGTAGTACTACCATTGACGAGTCAGGAAGCGCAATCGTCCATGTACTATCAAACCAATCGGGTTTTGGCTTTACTTGCTTTAACCATGAGTTCCCCAAAATGATATCAAACTTCGATTCAAAAACGAAGGCCTTGAAAGTGCTAATAAAGTTCCTTTCCTCCCCCCTTATTTCCATTTTGCATGTAGCTTCACCATGAATAATCGTTTGTTCACCATTAGCAGTCTCAACAGCTTGATTCTTAACTGGATGGTATGATTCCACAAATTTGAGTACCTTTGGGTGAATATAATTTGAACTGGCTCCACTGTCAATCAAAGCATTGAATGCATGACCATTTATGTAGATTTTGTACGTGGGTAATGTTGAATTTTTTGCATTGGTATTTAACAAAAAAGCACGATCTTGTGAAAAGTCAAAGGAATAAGGGGAAAGGTCAATTAAAGAATCTTTATTAACACTATCAAAAGAGCAATCATTATTTCGTTTAGGCAAAGTGTCATTATTACTTGTGTGAAATTCCATAGAATCAATATTGTTGACTAAGTGATTCCTAAATGGCCTTGTTCGCTTGTATTGTCGATTTTGCCGTATTCTTGACTGCTCAAATTCTTTGATATCACGTATTCTTGTCCTACAATCAGCCATTATATGTCCAGGTTTATTGCACCAATGACAAATTATCGTAGATCGTCTTGCATATCCATTATTCTGTCTGTTTTGTTGAAAATTGTTGTTGTCCTTGTTAGAGGCTACCATTGCATTGAGTTGATGTAACAATACAGATAAATCCATAGGATCGTTGACATATCTATCTTGTTGGATTTTTACAGGCATCATTCCTACTTGTTGTGCGCTTTCAAATGCAATAGCGAATTTACTAGCTTCTTCTAGTGTCCGAGGTTCTTTAGTCAATACATGGATTCTAACATTGTCTTTCAATCCTCTAACAAATCTATCCAAGGATTCATCATCCGAAATATTTGGAAGATCTAGTAAAATGTCTTGGAAAACATCCACATATTCAATAACCGATGATGATTGTTTGATGTTAGCTAATCTATCTCTTGCAGCTTGTTGAGAATAGGAGGGTTTGAAAGCATATTCTATATCTAACTTAAATCTTTCCCAAGTAGTCGATTGTTCATTCCTTTCTGTTAGTCTGTTCCACCATTTTTGGGCTCTGTCTCTCATAAGAGTGACTGCGTAAGGAATCCATTGATTACTGGGTACATTGTAAAATTGCAAATATCTTTCTACTTCTTGTATCCAAATGTTGATAGTTGCAGCATTTCTATCTCCACCATATGTCGAGGGAACTGGGATCCTGATATGGCTGTTTGTGTTCTCTGTGTTTTTAGGCATTGCTGAGCTTATTGCTGACGCGATCAGTTGTGCTAAATTTTCCATGTTAATATTGGTATTGTTATTGTAGCTCATAGGCGATTCTTCTAAAATAAGTTGTCTGTTGTTGTTAAGTATAAAATCTGATGCGAATTTGTTTGCTATTGTCTCAAAGTATTCTGCTGTTTTTCTTCCGTAATTGATTCTTTGATCTTCAGGGTATGTTGGGACTTTTCTGTAAGCAAGGTATTTTGTTCTAAATTCTGGTGCTAGTAATCTGTAAACTCTTTCTTCTATTTCAAAAATTCTTTGTTCTTGCGATATTGTTGGCTTGCTACTTGACATAAATAAATTCTGTTGCAATTGGAATGTTTACAACAGATGCTACCAATTGTCGTGCTCTTTATAGTATTGTATATAAAAGGAAATATAGTCTTAAAGATTAGGTAGTGGATAATTTTCCTTTTATTTCTAATAATTATTATGTCTATTTATATTACTTTACAAAACTAAGATATATACAAGTATTGTCATAATTCATGAGTCATGTTGATATTGAATATAAACAACTCTCTTGTGAGTCATAGCATGTAACTTGTTGAATACAAACTTCATTAAAAGGAAAGCAACACAAATATCCATATATAGAATAAAAAGATATGACACACACGTGATCAAGCACGACAAGCGATGCCTGAGAAAAAAATGATTTCTGCCAGACTCGAACTGGCGACCGCCTGTGTGTTAGACAGGCGTGATAACCAACTACACCAAGAAACCACTTTCTTTCGCTTTTGGTTAAAAAGGTAAACTTGACTCTTTTTTTGGAAAGCCGATATCTCTGTCAAATCTATCCATCCATCAACAATTTTTACATCAATCGACTCCTTTTGATCTATACTTTTATTTGGTCCAACTCTTATTCTGATATCTTCATTACTTGTTGCTTAATCGTCGTTGAAAGTTTGCATCCAAATGTCTTCAACAAGAAATACTAGAGGATCCAAGATCCTGAATGCCGCCGCCGGACTCAATTCGCCGGACCTGGAAGTCACTGTCCAGAATCTCAGTCACGCACTTGAAGCGGTCACTGCTCGTCTCTCTGCTCTAGAACAGCTTAAGCTAGAGCTTGAAACCTTACGAGGTGAGAATGCTCGCCTTGCCGAAACAACCCGATCTCAGGCCAATGAGATTGCTTCCTTGCGGTCCCAACTGGCCGCACAAACTACCGGGGTCCCTACAAGCACCCCAAATTCAAGTACCGCTGTTTCTTCTGCTTCTGCTCCTACTGGTGCTAAAGAGTCCGTTCCTTCGCCCTCCTTGGGTACTGCTGCATCTTCCTGGGCTACTGTTGTCTCTCGTTCTGCAAAGAACAAACTCCGTCGCCGTGCTGCCGCTGCTCGTGGTTTCCAGCCCGTTTCTGGTGAACAAGGCTTCGAGTATGTCTATATACCTCGCTCTCGTAGGATGACCTACACTGAAGCTCGTCGTCGTCTCTCTCGTCTTGGTGTGGATAGCTGGCGCATCTTGGATGTTTGCTATCCTGCTCACTCTGTTGTCGGTCTGCTCGTACATCTTCAGTACAAGCCTGCTCTTCTGTCCTTGCTCGAAAAGGCCAAGATCCCAACCTTGGATACTTTTGATCCACTCGACCCATCCAATCTGGCTGATCCCAAGTTTGACTCTGTTTCTGTCGAGGAGCGTAGCCATGCTATCTCGCTGATTAATGACGACCGCTCTCGCAAGGCTTTAGAGCGCTTGCGCTACCCTGTTGCTGTCTCTGTCTCTCGTTACTTGTTGGCGCAAGCCCTTGTCTCTGATGAGACAGTATCTGAAGTTCTGTCTGTCAAGGAAGACCGACCCAAGACTACCCGCCATTACGATGATATGGCTGAAGACATGGCTCTTGATGACTATGAGCATCACCGTCCTGCCTCTCGCTCTAGCTTTGGATCATTATAATGATGAGTAGTAATACTTGTCATTATAGTGCATCCTTGGTCTCTTCATCTGGTATGGTCCCAGATCAGTCAACTCCTTCCTCTCCTTTGGTTTCTCTTGGTTCTCATGGCTCCCATGGTCCATCCTCTCATTTGTCATCGTCATCTTCTTCTATACCGCTTACAATCGGCTTGTGGAATGCCAATGGGCTTCAAGAATCCACAGCCGAAGATCTTCTTCGTCACTGCCAGTCGTTTTCCTTGGTCTTCATCACCGAAACCTGGTTGCTTCCGCCTCACAGGATCCGTACCTCTTGGACCCAGTTCAACCTGTATGGCTCTCCTGTGATCAACAGCTATCGTGGCTCTCAAGGTGTCTCTGCTCTGGTGTCTCCTCGGTGTCCGATGGCTGTGGTACAGTTCCCGGTTCATACCAAGTATGCTCTGGGTCTGCGGTTGGGTCGCTCCTTGCGTCTCATCTGCCTGTATTTGCCCCCTTCCTTGTCCAACGACGAGGTCTCTTCTGTGTTGGTTTCGTTGCCCTTGACAGACGACACGATCATCTGTGGTGATCTGAACGCGCGTCTTGGTGCACTAACGGGTGATTCCGTTGCCAATACTCGAGGTTCGGTGCTGCTTTGCTGGTGTGAAGAACATGGTCTCTCTGTTCTGAACTCGACTCTCGCTCCTGGGGTACCTACTTTCTTGTCCTTTCGTGGTGGTCAAGTCAAGCAAAGTATGATCGACTACTTCTTGACCAACATGACCTCTGTCCTTCGGTCCCCTCGGATACAAGTCTACAGTGATCTCTCTCTTGGCTCTGACCACAAACTGTTGTCCTTGTCCTTTGACTATGCAGTCCCTGACGGTTATCCATCGCAGCCCGTTCTCTCTTCTGCTTCTTCTTCTGCCCGTCGGCTATGGAACCTCTCTCGGTTGAAGGAACCTGATGTCTGTAGTCTGTACGTGGCCACATTCCAGTCCTTGGTCTCTCCATTGGTTGATCAGCTCAAAGCTCTGAAGTCAAGTCCTCCTTCTGCTGCTCCGCCTATAGACGCTCTCAATGACACTCTGAATGAGGCGATCTATAGTGCACTCGACAAGTCGGTTGGCTCTCGCTCTTCTCGACCTTCCCAATGGAAGCCATTCTGGAATGCGCACTTGCAAGAACTCGCCGATGTTCGTGAACACCATTACCGCAAGTGGCGTCGAGCCATTGGCATTGACAAGGCCTTGTGGTGGGATCGACATCAGGTTGCTCAAGCCCGTTTCCGTAGTGCTCTCAAGTCTGCCAAACGTCTCTCTTGGCGTGCTTTCTGTGACTCTCTGGCCCGTGGCGAACTTGCTCGTGCGATGTCGAAGGTGAAGGTGATTCGGAACCGACGACGTCAACAGGTTGGATTTACTCATCCTGACGGCCCTGCTGCAGGTGCGAACGCGATGCGTCAACACCTTGCCTCGGTCTACTCTGGTGACGGTCTTCCGTCAAGGCGTCCTGACCCTCTGCCCTCTGTCTCTGGTATGGTGCCTTTTGACCTCGATAGTCAAGACCCTGGTATGCCCTCGTTCTCTGCTGACAGTGTGGGTTCACTGATGCGACGTCTCCCTCTGCGTAAGGCTCCTGGTCCTGACCACTTGCGTACGGAGATGCTCCTCCCCATCAAGTCTGTTCTGGCCCCACTGCTCTCCTTGCTTTTCAGTATCTGCTACCAGTGGTCATATACCCCTTCTCTCTGGCGTCAAGCTCAGGTGGTCCCCATCCACAAAAAGGGTGATCCTACCTCGCCAGGGAACTATCGTCCAATCTCCTTGACCTCCATCGTCCGCAAGCTCTTTGAGATGTGTCTCTTTCCCTTTGTTGAAGATGTCTCTCCTCCGCTCGATGTAGTTCAAGGTGGTTTCCGTCACCAGCGTAGTGCATTGGATCAAGCTCTCTGTCTTCATGATCTGATGCACTCTTACCGACGCCGACACAATCATTATCCTGTGGTCGCTTTCCTGGACATCAAGTCAGCCTATGATACAGTCGATCGTCGTATCATATGGCAATCGATGCTCGCCTCTTCTGCTCCTCTGTCCTTGGTGTCCTTGTTGGCCAACATGTTTGATGATGTCTCGGTGTCTGTGTTGTTGCAGAACAATGTCTCTGATCCGTTTGTGCCGAGTACAGGTGTCCTTCAGGGCTCTGTCTTGAGTCCTCACCTGTACTCTATCTATGTCAACACATTGCCAGCTCTGCTTCGTTCTGCTGCTTCTGCAACAACCACCTCGGTGCTATCGGTGTCTCCTTCTGGTCCTCCTGGTCCTGGTGCTCTGGTCTCCGATGGTCTTCCCTTTGGTCCTTTGGTTGGTACTGCTGCTTTGTCTTCCTCGTCCCTGTCGCCCACACCCATCAACAGCCTGTTGTATGCGGATGATGTGGCGCTGGTTGGGTCTGCTAGCGAAGTTCGGCATATGCTGGACCTAGCGCAGATCCATTCTCTGACTCTTGGTTACAAGTGGAGTCCACCAAAGTGTGCCGTCCTAAATGCACCTACTGCTACATCAAGTCGCTTTGTGTCAATGTCGTTGTACGGTCAAGATCTTCCTACAACTGAGGAGTTTACTTATCTTGGTGTCCCTTTTGATGGTAAAGGTATCTCGGTGTCTGCCATGATAAAGCATCGCTCTTCAAGTACCTTGGCGGCTATGGCTCAGCTTCACTCTATGGGTCTTAACCGTCAAGGCTTTACTCTGCTTCTTTCTTCTCGTCTCTTTGCTGCCTTCATCCGTCCTAAGCTCGAGTATGGCCTTGCTATTGCTCGACTTACAAGAAAGGACGGTGAAGAGCTCAACCGTGCTCAAGACCGGTGTTTAAGAATGCTTGTTGGTGGCCATCGAACTGCCTCAACTGTGGTTCTCCGTCATATTACCAATTTGCCGTCGATGACCTTTAGAGCTGATACCTTGGTCCTCAAGTTTTGTCTGCGTTTCGAGGGTCTTCCTGATGACTGTCTCTTGTCTCTGCTGTCTTCCTCTGTCTCTTCTTCACTATTGACACAGCTCCGTAAGCGGCAAATCGTACTCGACTACCCTTCGGATGCCCCTCATTCGACTTCTCGTCTTGCTTCTTGGCTGCGAAGGTATCGTCAAGATCAATTTCAAAGCTTCCTACAGTCCACCCCCCAGGTTCTGATCCGCGCTTGTCGTCCTGTTCTTCGGGTGGATCCCATCCTCTACTTGCCTGCCTCCCGTGCTGACCGGTCTCGTCTCATCAGATGGCGCATGGGTTGGATCCCAGGCAAGCCTGCTCCCTGTTCTTGTGGTCTTGGCGATACTTCTCGCTCGCACCTTATGGTCTGTACCTTGGTTCCTTCTGCTCTCTGGTGCTGCTTGCCTGGTCCGCCGCCTGACTATGTGGGTCACCACATAGATTATGTCTTGAACTTGCTTCCTGTCTCTGCTTCTGCTCGGTGTCCGCCTTTCTGGTCCGCTCTTTGTCAGATCCTCTGTCACTTTGACAAGATCTGTCATCCTGACATCGAGTACCACTCATCATCTGCTCCAGGTCAAGTCTGGATTGACAAGTCCGCTGCTGCTACTACTCCCTAATGACAAGCGCTCTGATCCACCCTCTGGCTTCTACCTCCCACTGCCAAACCATTTTAGTGCACGATGCGGAGGAGACCATGGTGTTGACGAGTTGCTCAGTAGTTAGCGCTTCCATTGGCCTTTTCTCTTTCCTTTTTTTCGCTCTTGTGTGCTCTGCGAGTGTTTTTTGTTTCTTGTCTTTTCTTTTTGTACTTGAGTATGACTATCATGATATTTATCGCTTGTCAATATACTCCTAATATATATTAATAAAAAAAAATTTTCGTCTACACCAAGAAACCCACTTTTCTTTCGCTTTTGGTTAAAAAGATAAACTTGACTCTTTTTTGGAAAGCCGCGCGCACTGCAAATAATTGGTGATTTTCAGCGTTATCAGTCATTGACAGTCACTGCTAACATCAAAATTTCAACGTTCTAAATAACTTTGAATAAACGAAAAAAATTAAAATGCTTTGTATTGCACCTTTTTGAAATTTAAAAAAGATTTAGATGCCAAAAAAATAAAGAAATTTAACATTTTTATTATTTTTTTTGTGGTATAAGTATTCATAGAGTTATTCATGTTTTAAAAAAGTGTCTTTTTTTTTCAAATAGTCTCTTTTTGGAAAGCTTTTTCTCCTCTATCGTTGAAAGACCGATATCTTTTTTTTTTTTTATTTTTGAGGGCAAAATGCGGAAAACAAAAACACATTATGATTATTTTGATCAAAAGAATACATATTAGGAAGGTAGTCTGTGATCTTTAGCTTAGTTCATTTGAAGCGTGTAACAGAACGTAACAAAATAGTTTCGTTTGGGAAAAAAAAAGAAGCTGAAAAATTAAAAGTAAAAAAAAAAGACAAAGTTAAAAAAAAAGACCTAGTGAAAAAAAAAAAAAAAAAAAGGGCATAGCAATAAAAAGTTCCTTATTCAAATGAAAACAATAATCTAACAGTAAACATGTTTTATAAAAATACAAATGCTTTTACAATGTAACAAAAGAATATGTGTATATTCTAAAAAGAATAAAAAAAAAGAAGCTTTGTTAACATCTTGTTACAAGGCAATTATAATTAATAGATACAAGCACAATTTTTTTGTTTTTCAAGTAAATAGATTGCTTTATTATTTTTTTTATGACAAATAATATAAAAGAATATATGTTTTTAAGCTTATATTGGTTCATTACTTACTTTATGTTTGCAGATGGGTGTAATTTGCCATTAGCCATTAGCCATTAGCCATTAGCCATTAGCCATTAGAGATGTTAACATTGCCAACTTCCTTTATCAAAAAGGGCTTTTTAACAACAAGCAGTAATATAAGTTTGATATTCTTATAGTTTTATCATGTTGGAAAGAACAACTTTGCTCATGTGGCTAATGTTCGTAATCCGAATGTGTCCCATTAGGAATTCCTAATGTTAAAAAAAAAAAAAAAAAAAAACTGACATTAGACTTGGTTGTTATTATTATCTTTATAAGCTTACATTTGACCAGTGCTTGAGCTTTCCCTTTTTTTTGTTTTGTGTCTTTGGCATCTAGTGTATTCCATGAAACAAAACAAGGGAGAAAAAAAAAGATGTTGTTTTACTGCTATAATTTGTTAAGATACCGATTTTTTTTTTTTATTTCAAGTAAAAAAAAAAATAAAATAAAATAATAACCTTCCTCCTAAACATATTGCATTCAAGTAATAAAACTTACTCAAGCAATGTATTAGTTATCTTTTGGGATATCATTAAACACAAACTATATGAAAAGCAACAGTTTTTGATTTCTAATATAGATAGACATTGAATAAGTGTAACATTGGTAAAATAAGGCTACAAAAAACGCACTTCTGTTTTTTTTTTTCTTTTTTTTTTTCTTCTCTTTTTTATAAAAGGTAAGTTCTTAATATTATATAAATTGTATTCATGTTCTAACGGTACTAGTACTTTAGTAATATTGTATTGATTGCTTTCTTTCTATTTTAAATGGTCTTTATAAAGTCTCTTTCCCAGGATTATCATTGCTTCTTCTTTTCCTTGTTGGTACAAGCTTGACTGGTGTCTTTTTTTCTTTTCTTTTTTTTTTCATGGTCCATCTAAAGCAAGGCACTATTACTTTTACTACATACACTCAATAGCTAATATTTATTATAGATGCGTACTGTTTCCTTTTTTTTTTTTTTTTTTTTTTTTTTTTTTTTTTACTTGTTGGTAAAGCTTAGCTAGTTTCCTTCCCATGGTCTATCTAAAGAAAGGTACTATTACTTTTACTACATATACACGATAGCTAATAATTGTCATAGATGAATGCTGCTTTGCTTTGGCCTCTTCTATCTCTTTTCTGTCTTTGCTTTGGTTCTTAAGTACTGATGTCTTTTCTTTTGCTTTGAGTGTCCAAGTCCTTGAATCCTTTGAATCCTTACGTCTTTGAATCCTTGGGCTCGGCTTTTTTTTTTTCTTTTTTTTTTTTTTTGAAAAATTTTAAAGTTCCACAAGGTTAATTGATGTATTTTTAGATTAGATGCTGCTATTCTGGTGACATTAGGTAAGTCAAATACACTTTTAAAACGCTACAAGCAAAGAAATATCATATTTTGTTATTATTATTTTATTTAAATAAAAAAAAAGCTATTTTTTATAAACAAAATCCCTATTTTTTGTGTATATAAAGTAATATTTATTGCAATATGAATGGTCAATAAAGAAGTATATAAGCTATATAAGTGGTTCATAAAGAAATATATAAGGCAATATGAGTGGTCAATAAAGAAGTATATAAGGCAATAGGAGTGTTCGATGAAGAAGTATATAAGGCAATATGAGCGGTCGATAAAAGAACAAAAAGACATATAAAGTAATGTTTTAAAACGTATCATTCGTTGCTCAAACGTTGACTAGTATTAATTGAAACGTAAAAAATGCTTCAGTAAAAGAACACTAAATGACCTCCTCTTGCTTGCGTAAAAGTTATTTAACGATTACTGCTCTGCCTCGAAAATCGTTTAAAAGAGCAATAAAATTCCGCGGATTTGCGTTAAACTTCGCGTAGTTGCGCTCATTTATGCTAAAAAACTACGTTTAATATCTCCAATTATTTGCAGTGGCGGCACTGCAAATAATGTTGCGCCTTTGACGTAGAATTCTGATATCGGTGACAGTCATAGGTCCACAGATTTTAAAGTTTTTTTTTAAAAAAACAATATATCTTGCTGTATTGGTCATTTTCGAAATATGAAAAATGATTTAGATGCGAAAAAAATAAAGAAATTAAGTAATGTTATTTTTTTCATTGTAAGGTAAATATTCATAAAGTTATTCACGTTTTAAAAAAATGTCTTTTTTTTTACAGATGATCTTTTTTTGGAAAGCTTGTTCTCCTCTATCGTTGAAAGACCGATATCTTCTTTTTTTTATTTTTGAGGGCAAAATGCGGAAAACAAAAACACATTGTGATTATTTTGATCAGAAGAATACATATTAGGAAGGCAGTCTGTGCTTTTTAGCTTAGCTCATTAGAAACGTGTAACAGAATGTAACAAAATAGTTGCGTTTGGGAAAAAAAAAGAAGCTGAAAAATTAAAAGTAAAAAAAAAAAGACAAAGTTAAAAAAAAAAGACCTAGTGAAAAAAAAAAAAAAAAAAAAAAAAAGAGCATAGCAATAAAATGTTACTTATTCAAATGAAAACAATAACCTAACAGTAAACATGTTTTATAAAAATACAAATGCTTTTACATTATAACAAAAGAATACGTGTATATTCTAAAAAGAATAAAAAAAAAGAAGCTTTGTTAACATCTTGTTACAAGGCAATGATAATTAATAGATACATGCACAGTTTTTTGTTTTTCAAGTAAATAAAGTGCTTTATTATTTTTTATGACAGATAACATAATAGAATATATGTTTTTAAGCTTATATTAGTTCATTACTTACTTTATGTTTGCACATGGGTGTAATTTGCCATTAGCCATTAGCCATTAGAGATGTTAACATTGCCAACTTCCTTTATCAAAAAGGGCTTTTCAACAACAAGCAACAATATAAGTTTGATATTCTTATAGTTTTATCGTGTTAAAACGAACAACTTTGCTCATGTGGCTCATGTTCGTCATCCGAATGTGTCCCATTAGGAATTCCTAATGTAAAAAAAAAAAAAAAAGAAACCGACATTAGACTTGGTTGTTATTACTTTTTTATAAGCTTACATTTGACCAGTGCTTGAGCTTTCCTTTTTTTTTGTTTTGTGCCTTTGGCATCTAGAGTATTCCATGAAACAAAACAAGGGAAAAAAAAAAGAAGTTGTTTTACTGCCTTATTTCATTGTTTAAGCACCGACTGTTTTTGCAAATTTACTACTCGTTTTTTATCAGGCGCATTTTTTTTTTTTCCTTCTTTATTTCTTTACAAAATACTAAATTCTTCAAAATGAACAACATCAACAACATTAAAATCGCTTGCACTTGTACCGAATGCAGCATGCATCCCGGTGGATTTAGAAGACTTGCAAAGAGAACTGTTCTTACTCATAAGCGTCTGGACAGATTCAGAGGAAGAGGTTATAGTTTTTATTTTTTCGTATAAACGCACTCGTGTTAATGTAAAAAAAAAAAAAAAAAAAAAAAAATAGAGTCCAGAAGACAAGTAGCCGAAGTCATGCAACAACCAACAGCCGTCCTTGAAAACGAAAGTGAGCATACCACCTTTGAAGGTATATTTTCAGTCGACAAAGCATTTTACATTAGAAAGGATTTATTTATTGAACTGTATTTTACAATTTGTTAGACCACATGAATGTTGATGGAGAGGAGGAATTGAGCCACGAAGAACAGCTCAAGCATCTTTTGGTGCTCTACGTGGTTCTTTTTCAAGCAAAGTACCTCTCTGTACAAGCTGGTGAAGAATTGTTGGCCTTTCTCTCTTTCTTTGTTCGTGCTCTTGGCCATGACATGGAGATACCAACAAAGATCTCCACGGCTCGTGTCATGGTCAACTACTCGTCTGCCAGCAGTGGTGTTTCTCGTTTTCTTGTCTGTTCCCTTTGCAGAAGCGTTTACACCACGGGAAGTTTGCATGCCCGACAATGCTCTTATGTCAGGTTTGCAAACAACCCTCACCGCCAAGAACAACCATGTGGTAATCCTCTTTTTGTTGGAAGCACCGTCAAGCCTGCTCTTGAGTACCCTTACAACTCAATTTTGGAAACGTTGAAGAAGTTTTTTGCTCGTCCTGCCTTCGAGTTCCAAATTGAGCAGTGGAGAAGTAGATCGGTGGAAGAGGATGTTCTTTACGACATCTATGATGGTAGAGTTTGGAGTCAGCTTGCCGACTCAAATGCTCAGCCATTTGTCAACAAAGAAAGGTCGTTGATGGTGTCGTTGAATGTGGACTGGTTTCAGCCTAGTGACGGTATGCACTATTCTTGTGGTGGTGTGTACCTCACTATCAACAATCTCCCAAGAAGTTCAAGGATGAAGACTTCCAACGTTATTCTTGTTGGTATGATTCCTGGTCCTGGCGAGCCCACGGATGACCAAATTCAAAACTTCTTGCGGCCAATGGTGGATGAGTTGATTGTCCTGTACGATGGTGTGGTTATACCCACCTATCAATGCCCAAATGGTATGCTTGTTCGTGTTGCTTTAATGTCAGTCAATTGCGACATACCTGCAGCGCGTAAAGTAGCCGGGTTTATGGGGCAGTCAGCTCATAAGGCTTGTAACAAATGCTCAACTGTCTTTCCTAGAATCAGTACTGGTGTGAATTCATCCAAGCCTGATTTTTCCAACTTTGATGATGAACACTGGATAATGAGGGACAGTATTCAACAAAGACAAGAAGCATTTGACTGGCTGAATGCAACTCACATCACTCAGCAAAGAGCCTTACAGACGAGCACGGGGAGTAAATGGAGTGAGCTCCATAGACTTTGTTATTTTGATGTGGTGAGATTGACAGCTGTGGATCCAATGCACAACTTGTTTCTTGGTACACCAAAAAGAATGATTGAAGTTTGGGAAGGCCGTGGTTTGCTCACTGTAAATGATTTCAAGGCAATGGCTGATGAATCTAGCTCAGTTATCATTCCTTCTCAATACTGCAAGATATCTAGATGTATGTAACAAATATAAAAAACTTTAATTCATGTTCAAGCTAACAATTATTTTTTTTTTAAAAAAAAAAAGCCAAGATTGAAAGTTGTTTCAGTAACATGAAATCAGACGAGTGGAGAACGTGGTGCGTTGTGCTGTCGCCATTTCTCTTGAAACAGAAACTGGCAAGAGAGCACTTTGACAATTGGATGCTGTACGTTGAAGCGGTGAAATTGGTCACTGGGCCCCTTGTTACAAATGAAGACATAGACATAGCCCATTCACTCTTTAAAAATTTTGGCAAGACTTGTGTTCGACTATATGGAAACTCTATGGCAACACCAAACATGCACATGCATATGCATCTCAAGGAATGCTTTTTGGACTTTGGTCCTTCTTATGCCTTTTGGCTTTATGGTTTCGAACGCCTTAATGGTAACATAAAAAATATAAACATTAATTTTAAGACAGGCTTCGAAACAACCTATGCAATTATGTTTATCCAAAATGTTCATACACAAGACCTCATACACTCATTACATTCATTCATTAACACAACCAACAATGACATGCTCCTATTAGTGAAATCTATAGAAAAGATAGGCGAGGTTACGAGTGATGAGAGTGGTTTAACGCCATTTGACTACTCTCGTTTCATAGACGGGCCTAGTTTATTCAATTCGACGATTACTGGTAGTGAGCCTCTGCCACCAACCTCCTATCCTTTAAAATACAACAAAAAAACACACCTTATATGCCATGAACATTATGAAGCTTTAAAAGCCTATTATATCTACACCTATGCAACTAATACATACATCGATACTACTATACATTCATTTAAAAATATCACTTTGCTTGGACAACTTTATCAGCCAGCAATTAACAATTCCTTTTCATCATCACCTTCATCATTCATTCAGGCCATTGTCGACAATCAACTGCGCATTGGTCAAATATCATATCTTTTCACACATTCATTTAACAATATGACTCATTACTTTGCATTTGTCAATTGGTACAGCCATGCGACCCAGCATTTCCCCACCTTCGATGGTACTGGCATCCAAGTGTGGAAGAATCAATATGAACCAGTGTCAAGACTTAGCATACTTCCAATTCATCGAATTTATAACCCTGTTGCTGTCAAATCATACATCGATAACCACATCCTCACTCTCTCTCTTCCAAGAAAAATTTATATGTAACAAATATGCAAAACCATTAAATCATTCATTTATCTATCGATATTATTATTATTATTTTTATTTTATTACATATTTTACTAAAGAATCATTCAATAGACTAGCTTTTTTTTTTTAACAAATGTTTATTCAATTTGAAAAACGACAACAAAACAAGGAACAAAAAGGAAAGGAAAAAAAAAAGTGGATGCCTATGGCATTGGGTTGACGGCGGCAAAGGAGGAAGAACCAGAAACAGAAGTTGGAAAGCCAAGAGCAGGGGAAGAAAAAGCCCAGGAAGGGTAATACTCATGGTCGAGCTTATAAGGGAACTCCACCTCAACATTTTCTATTCTTCTTCTAATAGCTGGTGGAGCCCCCTTTTTCTTTAACAAGTCTTTGTGCCCTTTCTGCAGCTCTTTGTGGAATTCCACTACCTGTAGGCAATTAAGGTATATTAGAAAAAGAGGTTTATTGATATGTTATACTTACTCTTTCACTTCTGAATGATGGCCGCTTGACAATAAATGTACGGCCATCTTCATCTTCTGGGCCATCCTCCTCATCAGAGGTCCAAGCAACCGTCAAGATCTTTTCGGCAAATGGGAACCGGGCGTGGTATGCTGCTGCGTTGGCGTTGTAAGCAATCCTCCTGTTAAGGAGTTTCTATCATAAAGTATTGATATAAGTATTATAGGCATTTTATATTATGATTTTTTGAATATCAAGTACTTACTGCATTTACGCGGCTGCGGCAGGCTGACGTTGGTGTCGCCACAGCTTTCCCATTTGCCTTATCCACCATGTAATAGAACTTACTTCTAATCATGGTGAATATCTGCGAATCAGTCAGGCAATTGAAGCGTTGGTGCTTCCTGACTTCATCGCGCAACAGATTTTTTACTTTTCTGTTGGCCTTGTCGGTGATGGACTTGAGCGTATCAAACTTGATGCCACGGCCAACCAAGTATTCACGGTAGTGATCAGCTATGTGATCCTATAATGTAAGTGAAAAAATTAAGAAATAAAGTTACTAAATTGAATTTACTAATTGATACTTTAATTTTTAGCTTACACTACACTGCTTTTTGATCTTGTTGATCTCAGCCACAGAAACATACTGCTGCCCTTGCTGTGGCTGTTGAACTGAATGTTGCTGCTGCTGCTGCTGCTGTTGCTGTTGCCACATTTGAGCAAAAAACTGCATTTGGGCAGCCATCATCTCTGGTGTGAAACTAGAGGCTGCTCCAATAGCCTCTGCACCAGTATGGCTACCAAATGTTGCAACAGGAGCGGCCACAGGAGCAGAAACGGGAACAGGAGCAGAAGCGGGAACAGGAGCAGGAGCGGGAACAGGAGCAGGAGCAGGGAAAAGAGAAGAGGAAGAAGGAACAACAGTGGATGATGATCCAGCGATATTTGAAGAAACTCTTGCCCTTTTTGGGGCATTGCTGGGAACGTTGATGGGTGTAGCGACGCGTCTAGACATTTTTTAAAATAAAGTATAAAGAAGAAGAAAAAAGAAGAATGTGCTACATTGTTTTTATATTCTTCAGTTTATTTTGTACTCTTTTTTTTTTTTTTTTTTTTTTTAAAAAAAAAAGAAAAAAAAAAACATTATTAGGGTTGAAGATGTTAAATTTAAATAAAGAATAAGTCTAACAATATATAAACAAGCTTTTTGAATATTTTAATAGCTGAACTGTGTTAAAAAATGCAGTTGAAACGAGCTTTCATGGTTATTAGAATTTACTAATACTGAATAATTGTAACACTTGTAAAATGAAGCTGTCATGTTTTGACATGTCAATAAGATACAGTCTTATCATTCTGGACTAAATCTTTACAAATGAGTTTGAATAAGAATAGAACCTGATAATTATCACTGCCCTAAACAGCCAAGTTTCACTTTCATCTCAACAGTTGATTATTAACATCAGTCTATAAAATTTTTCTTATACATGTCAAATCATATCGGTCATAACTATTTTTGTCATCTAATCTCAGGTCTTGCTCAACTAATATAAATAGCCTTGAAATCTTTCTTTAATAAAAGTATTCGACTTTAGAACTATTGTTCGGTCTCGTTAATTCTTCTTTATCTTATTTTTGAATACTTAAAACACTTCAGAAGCTATAAAAAAAGTACTTTTTTTTCCCTTTTTTTTTTCCTTTTTTTTTTAAAAAAAAATCTTTTCTGAAAGGTAAGTTCTTAATATTATATATACTCTATTATTGCTCTAATGGTACTTGTACTTTAGTAAAGTTGTGTTGGCTGCTTTCTTTATAGTTTAAATTGTCTTTATAAAGTCTTTTTCCCAGGATTATAGTTGCTTCTTCTTTTACTTGTTGGTATAAGCTTGGCTGGTGTCTTTTTTTCTTCTTTTATCTCGTGGTTCGTCTAAAGCAAGGTACTATTACTTTTACTATATACTCCATAACTAATATTTATTATAGATGCGTTCTGCTTCCTTTTTTTTTACTTGTTGGTAAAGCTTAGCAAGGTTTTTCTCTTAGCCCATCTAAAGAAAGGTACTATTACTTTTATTACATATCCTTCATAGCTAATAATTATTATAGATGTCTGCTGCTTTTTTTACTTGTGAGTATACGCTTAGCTAGTTTTTTTCCCATGGTCTATCTAAAGAAAGGTACTATTGCTTTTATTATATATACACGATATTTAACATCTATTGTAGATGAATGTTGCTCTGCTTTGGCCTCTTTCTGTTTCTTTCCTGGCTTTTACTTTGGTTCTTAAGTACTGATGTATTTCCTTCTTTTGCTTTAATTACCCAGGTCCTTGTGCCTTTGAGTCCTTGTGTCTTTGAATCCTTGAGCTTGGCTTTTTTTTTTTTTTTTTCTTTTGAGAACTTTTTGAGTTCCACGAGACTAGTTGATGTATTTTTAGATTAGATGCTGCTATTCTGGTGACATTAGGTAAGTCAAGCACACTGCTAAAATGCTACAAGCAAAGAAATACTATGTATTGTTATTATTATTTTATTCAAATAAAAAAAAGCTATTTTTTATAAACAAAATCCCTATTTTTTTGTATATATAAAGCAAAATTTATTGCAATATGAATGGTCGATAAAGAAGTATATAAAGCAATATAAGTGGTTTATAAAGAAATATATAAGGCAATATGAGTGGTTCATAAAGAAGTATATAAGGCAATATGAGTGGTTTATAAAGAGTAAAAAGACAAATAAAGTAATGATTTAAAAAGTATCATTGGTTGCCAAATTATTTATAACGTAGAATAGACTATGTAAAGCAGCTAACAAGAGAGACGCCTTCGCAGAACGACAATTGGGTCTGTATAAATCTACTTATAGCTATGGATCATCATTTTCGTTAATATCGGCACCATACAGAGACGCAGAATATATTGACAGACATTTAGGTCCTTAAAGGGTGCCGATATTGACGTCGGCATAAATACCCATTCAATCACAGCTTTTGGCATCGTTAAACAGAAAAGCATATTGCTAAAAATTAACAATGTGCAGAGTTTGCACGATTATTTGCAGTGCGCACTGCACCCAATCCCTATATTCTAAATTATTATACTTCGGGTGTTTTAACAGTTGAACTTCGAATAAAATAATACAAATTTGAATTTGCAGGATAGATATATAATATTTGTATCAAAAAAAACCTAGAAAAAAACATATGTTATATCTATAACGATATATATATGTTTATAATCTGTATATTGAATAAAAAGAAATTGTATTTCTTGTAAAAAAATTTTTGTCTCTTTTGTACTACATGAATCCATGCAAACTTATAAATTGGGAAAATGAAAAGTTTTCAAATTCAGTGTATGATTTTTTAATTTCAACAAAGGTCAATAACGTAAATCCATTGGACTGTAAGCTCGGAAATTTAACTGCTTGAGTTGCGACGTCCTCTTGCAAAGCATACTCGATTTGCTATACTGCAAAAAAAAAGAGAGTACTTAGTATATCTACCCAAAAAAAAATTGTACGTTTATAATGAGAAGATAGAGAGCAATATTGCTTAAATTGTGAAAGGGAACATGAGTTCAATGCTTTTATCCAACGAAGTGTAAAATTAATTATTTACAATTGAAATAAAAGAATGGTCTATAGGGAAGTAATAAATATAAACGTTAAATAAAAGATAAAAGCTAGAAACAAAAATGAACAAGGAAAAAGGAAAAAAAAAAAGAAAAAAGAAAAAAGAAAATGGTATTTCTTTTTTTGACCGTAAGGAAAATAGCATCTATCAAAGATGATAGTGCAATGTTTAAAGGACTAAAGCTAAGCAGAAAATAGAAGGGTATGGGTTTGGTAATCATTTTTATTTTTAATTGCAAAAAGAAACAACAATATTAACATCAAGTGAATTTACATGTCTTGAGATTCCTTATAACAGAGACTATAAGAAAGAGTTATTGTTAATGAAATAAAATAGAACATTTGATAGATTTAGAAAAAAAGAAAAAGTAATGTTGAAATTAGACAATTGCAATGTCGGAATTACTTGCATGTGAAAAAAGCAATGTTGGAATTACGTGCATGTTAAAAAAAAAGAATGTTAAAGTGACATTGCAAAAGAATACTTACTTTTACAAATTGTCTTAAGTTGAACAAACCTACTTACAGGACCTTCGTTTTATTTATAGAGCATACAGAGATTTACTTTGGGTTATAAAAAGCGGTTTTAGAAATTGCACTGAAATTGGAAATTTTTTTTTTGATTAAGTACTTTGAAAAAAAAAAATCTAGCTGAGACGTCAACTGCAGATGTTTTAATTCATTTGCCTTTGTGTGCTAATTACAATTTATTATTCAATATATATGCCTTTATTAATGAGTTTTTTGTCCTATCTTTGATTAAGAATATCATTACTTTGCCTTTTTTTTTTTCTTTTTTTTTTTTGGATTACCGCAGTACACTTAACTAAACTCCATCATTTTTTTTTGTAAAGTAGTGCACTTATGTAAGTCAATCAATATAATACTGAATATGATGGGAAAAGATTCAAATATCTTAACACAAAAGTTGAATTGATTTTACTTGATGAAAAATTTATTCTTGTTTAGCGGCACTTGTATAATGTCGGTAACATAACAACATCAATTGAAACTTGTTCTTCCTCTGGAACTTCAAACTGAGTATTAAAGGTTCTTATTGTTTGATTTTGAAGCTGTATATAAGGAGTTCATAAAGCGACATATCAATTGTATAAAAGTTTTTGTTGTATTTATACAAAAAGCAAATACTCATAGATAAATTTAATACTACTGAATCATAGTAAAACCATATCTCTATAAATAAATATGAGACTTCTGCAATGATCGTCTTTGATGTATTGTTCATATCGGTATTTAAAGAACCATATCGGAACCTGTTTTTAAGGATAGCAGATCAATGTAATCCTATTTGATAAATATTGTTAAATCAATGAACAATTCACACCATTCTTGATTGATTCGTCAAGAAGACAACATGTCCTATTTATCCATTATCTTTCCTGCATCTTCCCATCCTCCTTGTATTATTATTTTTAGCCGATGAATTGAAATAACGGTAAAAATTTGTATATTCAAAAAGTATAAATAACATCAATTGTTGCTATTAATCAAACAGTATATATCTAGTAACACACATTCTTTATTGTATTTATAATGTACTCTTCAAGCCCATACAAATTCCATTGTTACTGTACCCAATGCTCTGGAGGAGAAGTAGGCAAGTACCAAGTTGTTACGCAATGGACTCTTGCTCGCCATAGAAAAAAAGAAGCTGTTAAAGGTTTGTTACTTACATTAAAATAATTCTTTTGCTAACGCATCATATATAAACAGGTGAATCAGAGGCAACTCCAGAAGTTAATGCCAATAATGAAGTGATTCCGTCAAGTGAAAATGATTCTGAGAATGATGGTGATGAAGACTTTTCTAATTGGCAAATCACTGACGATGGTGAAGATGATGCCTCCAGTTGTATGGATGTTGTTGAATTTAATGTGCCCAAAGGTAAACGTCTTCTAAAATTGTGTTAGTAAAAGATAAAATACTTACTTTGTCAACTTTTAGTTAAACTTGAAGGATTCCAAAATGATGTTGTTGCTTTTATAGCAATTTTCTTGACCTATTTCCAGCTGTTTTTCATTTCTGAATATGCTGCGGAAACAGTAATGAAATTTGCTAACGATCTTGTTATCCTCTTGAATTACGAACCAATCTTTCCTGCCAAGTTGGATACTCTTCGAAATGCTGTTGGAATCGATTATACCTATAAAGGTATGTTTCGCCTTGTTGTCTGCCCTGAATGCCACACACTATACAGTTGCCGTCAAAACTGGTCGCATGTTTTCATATTTTGCCTATACACGTTGCGGTCTACTTCATTTCTTAGTTTATAGCAATGTAGTATACACCATTCGAAAGAGCAAACTCTGGGTAGCTCAGTGGTAGTACAAGTATTGCAGTAGAGCCAGTGTATCGGTAATCACTGGCCCTAAAAGTCCGACGGTACATGCGACCAGTTTTGACGGCGTTTATAAGTAAACGTTTTGATACACTTTATTTAAAAAAATCAATACTTAGTCCAGCGACCTTTTGCTTTAATAACTGCAGCACATCTTTTCGGCATACTTTCGATGTATTTTTGGCATTCCTCTTTAGAAATGGCATACCAGGTCTGACCTATACGCTCCCATAGCTCATGCATACTACTTGGTGGTGCCTCATTGTCATGTTTTGACATGTCAATAAGATACAGTCTTATCATTCTGGACTAAATCTTTACAAATGAGTTTGAATAAGAATAGAACCTGATAATTATCACTGCCCTAAACAGCCAAGTTTCACTTTCATCTCAACAGTTGATTATTAACATCAGTCTATAAAATTTTTCTTATACATGTCAAATCATATCGGTCGTAACTATTTTTGTCATCTAATCTCAGGTCTTGCTCAACTAATATAAATAGCCTTGAAATCTTTCTTTAATAAAAGTATTCGACTTTAGAACTATTGTTCGGTCTCGTTAATTCTTCTTTATCTTATTTTTGAATACTTAAAACACTTCATTTTTTTTAACGAATTCTGAACCTCTAATAACAAAAAGCAAATATGGCTAACGAAGATCAATCTCCTAACACCTTTACTCATGGTGAAACTGATGTGTTTAGAACAAACATAGAGGAGGCATCAAAAGCTATCGAAGATACTGAAATGGCCAATGCAGAAGAAACACCATCTCTTATGGCAACAAGCTTGGTATCAAATGATGATAAACCCGTTGATGCTGTTATGGGTTTGAGGGTTACTTTAGAAGACCTTAGGCAGCAAATTGCTCGGGCTGTGGTATCTGGTGCCTCACAAGAACAGCTCTCAAAGTTACAAGAACAAGCAGTCAGTATAAAAAACTGTATCATGTTCTTGGACGAAGCACAGGCTTTTTGCATCACACCTCCCATGCCTACAGGTGGTATAATTCTTGGTTCTGGTCACGCTACGAATGCTTCTCATCCTCGCTCTGCTCATGTCATCCCACCTGACCTTCCAATCTGGCAGTGGCAGGGTAATATTTGGAGGAAAGAAGCGGAAGCACACGATTCTGTAGAAGATCTACTCGACACCTTTGCTCTGATCGTTGAATCAAATGGTCTATCCATAGATTCTAGCTGGTCTCGTCTGGTTCCTATCAAAATGAACAGAGATCAGCGATCTTGGTTCAATGAAGTGCTCAAAGGTCGCAACTTGGTTTGGTCTGAAGTCAGAAAGATCATAGTCAAGACATACGCTGCACAGGACGTAGCTCAAGAGTTAGAGTATATGGATCAGCTGTTATCTCTTAAAATGGCTGCAGCAGAATCCATAGAAGCATTCACGGATCGATTCCAAAGAATCCGCAGAGCAGCCAAGTGGGACGATGACATCAAGACTGCCACCATATATAAGCGAGCTTTACCAGCATTTTTGCGTCAAGAGGTCTCTCGCTCCTTGTTGAACCTAGGAAGAGATCAGCAAGACTCTGTCGCAAAAGTCGCTGCCAAAGCCAGGATGGTATTGTCATCCAACTTGTGTTCCGAGGTTAACCCATCACCTCGACAAGCTTCTGTCCCCGTCAAGTCTTCATCTTTGTCTCTCTCATCAAATGGAACAGAGGCATCTAAGTACAACCCTAGGAACTCACATTTGTTGAGCAACTTACAGGGTATAACTAAGAAGTCCTCTTCTCCTGGCAACATCAAAAACAAATTCCATTGTGCTATCCATGGCCCGGCCAATCACCCTACAGACAAGTGCAACAAGTACAAGGATTTGTTGAACAGAAGCCCTCCGTTGGTGAACCCTTCCTCCACTACAAATAATTCATCAATGTCTTTTGTATCTGTTGCTAAAAGGTGTTATCGTTGTTCTGGTAATGTTCCATGGTCCAGGGAACATGCGGCTAACTGTCCACGAGACAAGCCCTATCACGGCCCAACTAAGGCCATCCGTTCTGTTCGCTTGGATACCTCAAGATCCAATGGTAACAAGCCCAGCCTCACCATCACTCCTCAAGCTAGACCACAACAGGCATCTTCCAAGGTGTCTAGTGGTGATAGCAACTTGATGGACGTAGATGACGAGGGTTATCCAGTTAACTATGATTAAAATGTGAACACTATGGCCCTGGTTGATAGTGGTTCCTCTTTTAGCTCGATAGACACAAATTTTGTTAATAAATACAATATTGCAGTTGATAGAAATGTATCTGGTTCCGTTATTCTTGCTACAAGTGATAATGTTAGTAAACGTTTCGGTACAACCAAATTTCCATTAAGTGTTATTTACGGTGATAATGATAAAAATCTTATTCATACATCCCATTCTTTTGAAGTCCTTCCTCTTTCCTTGGATACTGAAGTTGTAATAGGATTAGATCTAATGCACAAGTTGAACATTCTTGTTACCAACTTAGCTATCAGACATCCTAACCTTGCACCAGTTATTGACAAAGAGATTACGGATGATACACCTGAACCTAACAAAGCTCCTTTCGGTACACCTGAGCAACAAGCTCATTTCCATAATGCTGTTAAACCATTTGTTGATCAAAATGCCTTAATACCTAAGAATTCATTCTGTACTGTACCAGAGTCAGTTATACGTTTAGATACTGTTAAAGGAAAAACTGCTTACCGTGCACCATATCGTACTCCTTTTAAATTACTACCAATCATGCGTGAATGTATTGACACTTGGTTAAAGGATGAAGTTATTGAACGTGCATCACCTAATTCAGATTGGAATTCTCCTTTAACATTGGCACCTAAGAAAGACTTGCTTGGTAATCTCACAGGACATCGACCCTGTCTCGATCCTCGCTTGTTAAATTCTATTCTTGTGTCAAATGATAGACATCCTATTCCAAAGATTGAAGAGATTTTCGATCGATTACAAGGATCAACTATTTTTACCACTCTTGATCTTCGACAAGCATTTCATCGATTCCAAATCTATGAGCCTGATCGTATTAAGACCACATTCACTTTTGAAGGTCAACAATACCAATTTAGAGGTTGTCCATTTGGTTTGAAACATATTGCTTCCCGTTATCAACGAGTGATTAATATAGTGTTACGTGATTTACCTTATGCACAGGCTTTTGTTGATGATATCATCATATTTTCCAAGTCTTATGAGGAACACATCACACATGTGCAAAACATAATTCAGAGATTAACTAAAGTGAATTTGATCCTTAACCCAGACAAGTGTCATTTTGCGCAGTCTACTGTTTACTTGCTTGGTTTCTGTGTTGATGCCAAAGGGTCTCGACTCGATCCTCGTAAAGTTACAAACGCTTTGACTTGGCCTAGACCTTCATCTGGAAAAGAGATTCAACGCTTTTTAGGACTGGTAAATTATTTTAGAAAATACTTGCCAAATATTTCTGAAGTCACTGCACCTTTGGACAAATTACGTTTCGAAGGTAAACTTGATAAACTTTGGACATCTGAACAAGAAAGAGCTTTTGAAAAGATCAAGGCATTATTGTCTTCTGCGCCACTTCTTCATCATCCAGATCTAGAACAACCTTTTTATGTTGCTACTGATGCTAGTAACTATTCAATTGGTGCTGTTCTTTACCAAGTTATCAAAAATGAGACTCGATATATCGGTTTCATGGCACGCTCACTTTCTACATCTGAAAAGAATTATTCTACTACTAAACGTGAGCTATTAGCAGTGATATTTGCACTAAAGAAGTTTCATCCATTTTTGTGGGGTAATCCATTCACCTTATACACTGATCACAAGGCCTTGACTTATCTCCACACCCAGCCTGTAGCTAACGCTATGATGATCAATTGGCTGGACACTATACTGGATTATAACTTCAAAATCATCCATCGACCTGGTATTCAAAATATTCTACCAGATGCTTTGTCGCGTCTTTTCGAACCTGAAAAAACGCTGGAGGGGGATAATAAAACCATCAAAACAATCGTCACTTCCCAAATTATCAATTCTAACGGATCAATTCTTACATCCAGAATGATGATGCCTGCTGACTTGATGACCCCAGCACCAGAAGACAGACAAAAGCTACTCATGGATACACATTTAGAAGGACACCGTGGAGCTCAAGCAATCGTAACAGCTTTACATAGTGATGGTATTCACTGGACAAAGCTCAAGGAAGATGCACTTGAAATAATACGTAGTTGTCCTGATTGCCAAAAATTCAATATCGCAAAGCACGGATACAATCCCTTGACCTCAATCTATGCTGATGCACCTTGGGATCACATCTGTATCGACACAGCCGGACCTTTCCCTACTTCAGTACAAGGTAATCAATACATCCTTCTGGTAGTAGACGTCTTTACACGATATTGTGTACTCAAAGCCTTGCCCGATAAATCTTCTCTCACTATTGCACTTGCATTAAGAAGTATCTTATCGCTCTTTGGTCGACCAAAAATTATCCAAAGTGATAATGGTACTGAGTATGTCAATGAACTCGTCAGACTGTATGTTGAATCATCCGGTATTGATCATCGTCTCATATCAGCTTATCATCCCCGAGCTAACGGTATAGTTGAACGATGGGTTGGCAAAGCAAAAAATATTTTGCACAAAAGATTACAAGGCAGGACTGAGGATTGGGACTTGTACGTTGACAGTACCCAAGAAGCCCTCAACAATACGCATACAGCTTTACACGGCACTAGACCTTTCTCATTGATGTTTGCAAGACGTCCCAATGAAAACAAGGATTATAATAACGTGCTGGACAAAACTAAATCGCCTGAAACGATGAAACAGTTAGAAACTAGAATTAACGAGTTTAATGACACTGTCTTACCGGCTATTCGTGAAAAAATAAAAACTTCACAAGCTGCTTCTCGAGACAAGTTCAACCAAACTCACAGAATTCTATCCGATATCCCCACTGGTAGTCAAGTCACGCTCAAGAATGTAAACCGTGTTGCAAAAAGTGATCCCCTCTACGTTGGTAATTACACCGTCAAAAGAAAAACTCAAGGTGGTTCATATGTGTTGGTTGATGCAACTGGAGCACTCTTACCAAGAGATGTACCTCCATCGCAAATAAAGGTTATTTCTCAGGAAGTATCCTTATCCAATACTGATCAATCTGAATCATACGATGTTGAGGCAGTTTTACACCATAAGGGATCACCGGGTAATTACTTATATAAAGTTCGATGGAAAGGTTATGGAGAAGAAGATGACACTTGGGAACCGGCTAGTCATTTCCATGATTACAGACCGATCCAAAAATATTGGTCACGTCTAAGTGAACAAGAACCAGCGCGCGAGGTTCAACTTGTTCCTAAAAAAGATACAACCAAGAAAAGAAAAAACGTGCATCTCAGTGTAACTAACTCTAAAAGAAACAGACGTTAATACATTGACCTTCTTCCACCAACTTTCATTAACTATACATATACGTTACCAGCAAATTACGCAATTATAAAATATTTACAAGGATAGTAAAAAATGTAATTTTTTCTCATGCCTTAATATTTTTCAATATGCACATTTGCACGCAGTCACATTTACAGACAAACATCACTTTAGCAATAAATTCCTGTTCAGGGTTTATTATCGCCTAAATGCTTTGTTCCATTCTTGAACACTATACTTTATATGTTTATATAAAGAGCCACTATACGTTATATGACCTAACCCTACCAAGCACCTATTTATTACAACAAATAGAGCTCATCTTGACATCTCAAACCTCATTTTCGACATTCACCTAAACAAACATATTTTCACTTGCCACATTAATTCCAGAAAAGATAGTTACAACCTGGAAGGGGGCAATGTCATGTTTTGACATGTCAATAAGATACAGTCTTATCATTCTGGACTAAATCTTTACAAATGAGTTTGAATAAGAATAGAACCTGATAATTATCACTGCCCTAAACAGCCAAGTTTCACTTTCATCTCAACAGTTGATTATTAACATCAGTCTATAAAATTTTTCTTATACATGTCAAATCATATCGGTCGTAACTATTTTTGTCATCTAATCTCAGGTCTTGCTCAACTAATATAAATAGCCTTGAAATCTTTCTTTAATAAAAGTATTCGACTTTAGAACTATTGTTCGGTCTCGTTAATTCTTCTTTATCTTATTTTTGAATACTTAAAACACTTCACTCATAGCTATGAAATAGCTCTCTCTTTAAATGTGCCCACATATGCTCTATAGGATTTAGGTCTGGGGACTGAGGAGGCCATTCCAATGCTTCGAATGGCTGCTGGTCAATCCATTCTTTCACTACCTTCGATGTATGCTTGGGATCATTATCCTGCTGAAACACTATTTTGGAAGAATCCAAGCCATAACTCTCCATTGTCTTCATTAAGTCATCTTTTAAGACCTCAAGATAGGCCTCGCTATTCATACGATGACCTACATCAACTATCCACCCAACGCCTTCCCATGTAATGCAGCTCCAGACCATAATATTGCCACCCCCATGCTTGACGGTTTGCTGTACATGTCGCGAGTTCAACTCCTCATGGGGTAGTTTCCATGTATAAGCCTTTCCGTCGGATCCAAAACGATTTATTTTGGTCTCATCTGAGAATATGACCCGTTTCCAGTCGTCCACAGTCCAATGTTGGTGCGATTTAGCCCATTGAAGGCGTTTCATGATGTTTTGCGTTCGTAGCAATGGTTTTTGTGGCTTGACAAATGCTATAAAGCCAGCTTTTTTAAGGACGCGGCGTACGGTACTGTCACTTACAGACATTCCAAATTCTTCTTTTAGAGCTTTTTGGATCTCTACAGCATTATTTTTTCTTCCCAAGGTGACTAATCTCCGGATGTAGCTTACCATGCGTTGACTAATTAGAGATGGACGACCACCTTCATCAACATTTCCACTCATCTTCAGAGATGAGCGGTACTTCTGAACAGTAGTACGACTAACACCAACTTGTTTTGCTATTTTGCTGTTTGACTTCTTGGATCTTAGCAATGAGGAAATGCTATTTACTTTGTCAGTTGAAATTGCGCGCATGTCGAATCTGCAATGGTGCAATTTCTTAATGGGGTGTCGCAATGTAGCAAAAAACACTTACATGTAAACAATATTATTATAATAGAAGAAAGAGAAGAAAAAAATATAAAAATTTACAATTAAGTCACATTTTTGTGACTATATTATGTCCCTTATAAACGCCGTCAAAACTGGTCGCATGTACCGTCGGACTTTTAGGGCCAGTGATTACCGATACACTGGCTCTACTGCAATACTTGTACTACCACTGAGCTACCCAGAGTTTGCTCTTTCGAATGGTGTATACTACATTGCTATAAACTAAGAAATGAAGTAGACCGCAACGTGTATAGGCAAAATATGAAAACATGCGACCAGTTTTGACGGCAACTGTATGAACCTGAAGCAATTCATTGTGACTCAAGGTGTACTTTTTCCGAATTCCAAGGCATTTGCAATGCACAGCTCTTTCAATCTGTGAATATTGGTGCAAGCAAGATGTACGCTAACAAGGTCTCGGCATTCAATTCGATCAAGTACGCTTTGACAGTGATGTTCTCACGACCAGGCTTTGAATCAGCAATTGAAGCATGGCGCTATCGTACTCGTCATAACAACACTATGTACGATATCTATGATGGTCAATTTTGGAATGAATTCAAAGATAGAGATGGTAATATATTTACCAGTCAAGCTAGATCTCTTCTGTTCACTTTGAATGTCGATTGGTTTCAATCTTCAAAAAGAACCGTGTACTCTGTTGGTGCTGTTTACTTGACGATAAACAATCTTCCAAGATCCATCAGATACAAAAAAGAAAATATCATCTTGGTTTGTGTTATTCCTGGACCCAAAGAACCTAAAGACATGCAAATCAACAACTATTTGCAAGTTTTGGTGAAGGAGCTAAAGGATCTCTATTATGGTGACTTCTTCACATGTACAGCTGATTCTCCCAATGCTCCTGTCAAAGTTCGTGCTGCTCTGTTTTTGATTGCTTGTGATATTCCTGCTAGCCGAAAGGTTAGTGGGTTTACTTCATTCAATGCAACTGTACCTTGTAATAAATGCTCAACAGCATTTCCTGCTCGTTACAATACAAATCTTCAACGTGATTTTTCTTTTGGTCTTGAAGATCTTGGTGCTTGGTCACTTCGTACCAATATTGAAAATCGTCATCATGCAAGAAATTGGAAAGAAGCATCTACAAAGAAACAAAGAGTTGACTTGGAACAGAAATTTGGTACTCGATTTTCTGCCCTACATGACTTGGAATACCTTGATCTTGTTCGTTGTACTGCCATTGATCCTATGCATGGCCTTTTCCTAGGAACAGCAAAGAAAATGGTTAAAATATGGCGTACTACTATTTGTGACCTTACCCATGAATTATATTTGACCGATGCTGACTTGAAAGAAATGCAAAAGGAAGCAAACGATATCATACTGCCAGCACAATACACGCCAATCAATCAGAAAATTGCCAGCAATTTTTCTGACTTAAAGGCTGATGAATGGAGAACCTGGTGTCTTGCTCTTTCGCCCCTTTTACTGAAGTCTCATCTTCCAGTCCGTCACAAAGAAAATTGGGCAAAGTTTGTACAGGCCTGTCACATCGTATGTCGTCCATGCATTACTCAGAATGAAGCCATGATGGCCCACAAGCTATTCCATGAGTTTGTCATAGGTGTTGTTGAATTGTATGGTCCAGAGATGGTCACTCCAAATATGCATCTTCATCTGCATCTAAAGGACTCTATCCAAGACTTTGGCCCAATATACGCATTTTGGTTGTATGGCTTTGAGAGGCTTAATGGCGACATTAAGAAGATGACAGTAAACTACAAAACAGCGTTCGAAGTTACATATATGAAGAAGTTTCTTTCCGTTGTGCACTATGGTGACTACATCCGTAACTTACCACAAGGAATTAAACAGAATCCTGTGATGATGTCTTCCTTTGGTTACTTGTCACCAACGCCTTCTGATTCCCTAGTTGCTTCTTCATCTACTTCGACCTGCTTTGATTTCAGTTTATTTGTCAGTGCTCCTCTACGTTTGAATGATATCTTCACTGGTGCTGAAATTCTACCTCCTGATACGCAAGCTTTCGTTAGACACAAAGTTAATGTAGATAGATTGAATCGAGACCACTATGGTTATCTTTTCTCTTTTTACAAACTAGTATATGCTGATCGAACGTTTGCAAGTGCATTCACTCCAGAAGAATTTGACAAGTTGTCTACACACTACGGCGCAAAGAATCCTGCTTGAAGGATACGAATACTCGTTGCAGCATTTTTTTACAGCGCTTCTGGTGTATTTTTGAGTTTATTTTTTGGTTGTTCTCCGCATTTTTTTTAAAATGCTCTATTCATTTTTATTGCTCCACTTTTTTTTTTTTTTTTGCAGGTAAATATTGAAATGGGCTGGATCTACTTGGCAAAATCACTTTTTAAACTATATAAAACCTGAGTTTTGCTGTTAAAAGACGTAACGAACCGATATTACACAACTTGCATTTTTCTGCATTATGATTGTAATGGTCGTAAAAAAGATTCCTTTTCATTAGTTTTTTTAAGCAATTACAAAGAAAGTAGATTGCGTACAATTTTTTATTTTTTAAAAAAAAAAAAATGTTCTGCGACTCTCTTTTTTGTTTCTATCTTGAACTATATTTTGTGGTTGTTTTTATAATTGATAATTTGCAACAACAAAAAAAGAGACAACTTATAGCTCCATTACTGCCAAAAATGTAAAAAAAAAGAACAAAGCTTACGTTTTTTATGCCTCTGTCAATTGTCGTATCTTAAACCACTTCCACATCTTGTGCTCTAGCTGATATGTTTTTAATGGAAACTTAAAATGTGAAAAAGAAGACATGTAAGCATTATGGCAAAGAGTCAGTAATGCACCTGTGCCTTTAGTTCTATTTATTTTAGCAAATTTAAACAAGATATGCTTTGATTGCTGTAACTTTTCTTTGTATCCAATTGTAGGACTGCTTCATTATACTTTACTAGTCGAGTTACATTACAAACTTTTTATGTTAATTGAACTGAGAGTAATTTGTCATAGTTGTGAATCTTTATTTTTTTGTATTAAATATGGGGAAATAAACTGAAGAATATAAATGCGTAATAGATATAAAAAAGAGTTGTATAAACTATTATCAAATTCAGACCATATACAATAAAGTAATTTGTTTAAATTACTTCTTCATTGGGTAAAAATATTGATTTGAGTAGGTTGTCCTTTGTTATTATACTTTTTCTCTGTTATAGTCAGTTTAATTGAAGCCAAAGGAATTCAATCTGTTTGACTACTAATAATTGTTGTAATCATGAATTAAAATAAACCGAATTTCAAAAATAATTGTAATAAAAAAAAAAAACGAGTTTGCAAATGCTCTAGGATGACGTCGTTATAACTTACAAGCGTTTCAAAAAGTACAAGAAACTTCCGATTGTACTTCTTTTCTTTCTTCATGTAATCCTGCTACGAAATTCTTACGGCTCGTAATTATTTTTACTATTCTAAACACTTGCTAACAATTAAACTGTTATTATTTATCTTGTACCTTAATCTAGTTTTTACAATTATTTAACAAGAATTAGCTTTTTTTTAAGGTAAATAGTGATCGTTTGTTGATATACATTGCATCTAATGTATGTTTATAGTATATGAGCTACATTCCGTTTAGTCCTATGCTTTATGAAATATTTAGTAGAAAAAAGTCTTTATTTGGTAGGAAAAAAAAAAAAAAAAAAAAAAAAAAAAAAAAAAAAAAAAAAATACAAGTTCAGTACTCATAATGAAAAAAATCTTATTTTGATTAGCATATTGGATATAAGGCTATAAATCCCTTTAACAACAACGTAACACTATAGAGATAATGGAAGGTGTCAAATAACATATCATTTTGCAGTGCAACTTGTTAACAGATACAAAACCTGAAGCTTTGTTTAAAAACTCTTAAAACGATTTTTTTTATTACAGCTACAAAACGTATAAAAATAGTTTCTTGTAAAAGGTTTTAAGCATAGAAACATATGCATAGAATTTATTTGGATTATAGTCGAAAAGTGATTTACGTGAATACAGCAATACATAAGAGAAGATTAGATATATATTTTGGATGGAGTTTTGATGGTAATTAAAAAAAAGAACATGGAAAAAGAAGTTATTAAATCATAGACATAGGCATAAAAGCATAAAAAAATAAAAAAAAAGAAGGCTACATAAATGAAATGAAGAAAAAGGTATTAAAGATCGGAAAGCATACCATTATGTCTACCACCCGTTCTGGCACTCGTCCTACTTCTCGTCGTCAAAATAAAAGAGAAGAATATAATTGTTTCTTTTTCTTTTTATTGTTTTATCTTTTGTTAAATAAATTCTACTATTGTTTGTTAAATGTCGTTTAGAATTGTCTTGTCATGACTAGATCTCCATGATGGTAATGTTGGTACTTTTTTATATAGCTTAGTTATTATTCTTCAATGCCATTGGTCCTATGACGTTAATTATATGAAATAAACTTGCATGGATTTTAAAGCATTATTTTATTTTTTTATTTTTTTATGGCTCTTTTCTTTTTTTTTTTTTTTTCGTATATTCATTATTACTCTACTTTGTTAACAGTTTTTGATACTTTTAGTTATTGCTGATATGCACCATGTTTTGAAAACAAAATAGCTAAAACTAAATCAGCTCAAACAGTCAACGCATTACAAATGAAAAAAAAAAAAAAAAAACAATTATTATGTTGCATGGGTATGAAGTTGTTGGATGTTGTATTCCTTTTAACCATTTCTTTTTATCTTTGCTTATAGTAAGCTCTAGTATTCTTTTACTTCAAATATTGCGAGAGCTTTAGTCAAACAAGATGTTTTTAACGAATGGTTCACTAATTAAAGAAAACTTAGTTATGGCTACATTACAACATGCAACAACCCTTGCTCTTCTTCATATCTTTATTTGTATTTCTTTCCGCTCCTTACCTTGACACTTTACTGACTCTATCTGTAGTGTGCAACCTAGCTGTATAATCAATACTCTATCATGCTGTAGACCAGTTTGTCGCAACTATTCATCCTCTGCTTTTGTATACTATGCTTGGTGTGTTGTTTCATATTGTGTATGCTGTTGATATTAGGTAAAATTATACTCTATGCTGCTTCAGATAGATTGAACCTTAACCAACATCATATTGTATAGATAGTATGTTTGAACAAGACAAAAGGTATAATTTGTTTGCTTGTTACTTTTTTCTTAACTGATGTTTTTTATTTATTAGATTTTAATACTTTGTTTTATTTTGCAATGTGGATTTTGTATGAAGCAACTGTAATGATATTAACGATAACAGCAATGATGATAGAGTATTATGAAACCCAATAAAGCATAGGCGCACGGACTTGAGGAAAAGTAACAATGGTTGTATAAGACAATTATCTATCATGTGATAAAAAAAAGGAAAACAATTTTGGTAAATAGAAATAAAATTGCATATGTTTAAATATTAATTATTCTGTTGAATATAGATTGCAATGTAGATTGTTGAAAGTAATTAAATCTGCTAAATGGGTTGCATTGAATATTGTCGAGGACAGGTAAGTAATGACGTACGATTATATTGGATCTGTTCATTCTGTATTCCTTTTTTTTATTATTCCTTTTCTTTTATTATTCTTTTTCTTTTATTATTTTTTTTTTTTTTGCTATTACTTTTTTTTTGTTATTACTTTTTTTTTGTTATTACTTTTTTTTTTTTATTCAAATGAATAATATAATAAAATAAATAAAGCATCGTATTATTAAATCATTTAAATTTGTCCATTTATACTGCCCTATACAATAATAAACCTACCCATTTTACTGGACATAATTGATTAAACATAGCCATACTCTGCTTATATACAGAACAGCTAATGTCTGCCTCATCCAATTAAATTGTTATACTTTAGACCAATTTTACTCCATTTTACTCCAATTTTGCCTCATCCAATTAAATTGTTATGTGAAAGCGTATGAGAGTTCATGTAGCATCATGTTTTACTCCAATGTTATTCCAATTTTATTCTAAATTATGCTAAATTCGACATTTTTAGCATCTTTATTTTATTAATCCGCGCCTACAATGAGTGTTATGCGGAGATTTTTTTGCGCCGTAGTGACAATGGTGCTTCCCGATATTTCTCTTTTTTCTGAAATTCAAATTCTTGGACAAAGATATCGGTCAAAGGCATCGCGTGCTACTCGTGGTTGCTATATTGAAGTTGCTTGTAATTCTGCTGTTCTTGGACAAGAGCCTGAAATGCGAATTGGCGAAGTTCAATATTATTTTAGCCATCAGCTTCAAATGAAAAAATCTGTCCTTCCAAATGGTCAAGTCTTTGTACCAGAAGCCTTTGATGAGCATACCTTTGCTTTTGTACGTTGGTACAATCCTCCACTTCATCCCTTTCAAGGGTTTGAATGTCTTGGTGCCGCGTACTATCATAACTCATTTCGACCTGCTGATTCAGACTGCATTCTTCCAGTATCACGTATTTTTACTTGCGTTGCAATGAAAAAAGGTTATCCTGATAATCATGTTGTTTTTTTACCTCTTCCAAGAAAAACCATTGACTTGTAAAAAAAAAAAAAAAAAAAAAGAGTGAAGAATAAAAAGATAAAATAAAAAATAAAACCAAAAATTCAAATTCCGTATTCCTTTTTAATTTTTTTTTTTATTTCGCAAATGATTATTTTTACAACTGCAAGTTATCTTCATTCGATACTAACTCATCACCAAAAGCCCAGGCGATGCTTTGTTCAGTTATATTTTCTTTTTTTATCAAGCTGGGAACAGGCAACGAATATTTTCTTCGAATGCGAGGAAGAGACTGAATGTTGCTGGTTCCAGTCCTTTGTCTTTTGGCCCTGTCATTTTCTATTTGATTATCCAACAGGTTGAAAAATTCGGTACACTAAATGTCGGATAATTAGTTAATTGCGCTTAAAAAGATATTAATTAAACTCACTGCAGGGGATCTATACTTTGGTACACGAACTTCAAAATAATCAATGGTTTTCGTACACAAGACAGACATACGTTCCTTTTCAGTAAAAGGAGTTATTCTATCTGGATTTTGTTCAAGAAGAATTTCCTCCACCTTGTCCATTGTTTCGTCGTTATACATGTCTTCTTCTTCAGACATATATTGCTGTTGAAGCAAGTACTCACAGTTGGGATAGCTTTCGTAAACACCTTGATCCTTGTACTGCTCATATATAGCCTTACGTGCCTTGATTTTCTAAAAAAAAAAAAAGTCAAATATATGATAATTATGACTTTTATTTTACTTACCGTATTTTTGCGAGTTGTTTTGGCAGCCTTTCTTTTTTTCATAAACTCGTCGACAAAACCAACCTCTTCTCCAGCCATACCAGCTTTCTTGGTATAGTACTGTCGTTCAAGGTATCTTCGTAAGTCTCGGCCATTAGTACTCTTGTAAGCATAATGGCTATTGACATACTCTTGCAACAGCTTAAGTACTCTCTGATTCTCAGCAGACTTTAAAGGCTTGCTGAGATCGTACTTAGATGATGGAGGTAAATCATTGTAATGATTCCTCACAGCATCCTATATTTTAAGAAAAAAAAAAAAGTAATTAGTACACTTGTTTGAAATTAAATTATTAATAATCTTACTTTGATAGCTGTTGCAATTGGCTTTGCACTTTTGCTTGAGGCTTCCTCAAGCTCTCTATATTCTTCTTTCAGCTTGCTAAATGCCACTTGCAAGGCACGCTTTTCTTCCTGTTCTTTCCTTAACATCTCCTTCAGAGAGTCAATTTCCTTTTTCATATCCATATAAATGGAGAAGGAAAAAGAAGATTCATCACTTCCAATGTCCTCAGCCTCACGCATTCGCTTCTGGACATTGGTAATAGGAGGGAAGCCAGGTCTAGGATAGGCAAAGCTATCAAAAACAGCATCGCTTGAGACAACCTCAGGAAAAGCAACACGGGAAGGAACAGCAATTGGCTGCCCAGTAGAGCTAGGACCACGAGCATTGGCAGGTGCAGGGTTGAATTCGATAATACGGTCAGACATAATGATAGAAGGTACTTTGAAGGAAAAGTAAAGAAACATAACATTGAAGCTAGATACATCTTAAATACTATTGCGTTCAACTGTAAACTCAGTTCTATTCAAGTCAAAAAATCTATAAAAGGATTGATGTCTCAGATGAATCTTTTCTTTTCTTTCTTTCTTTTTTTTGATTTGTTATCCCAAGTAAGTCTCTCTTTTTTTTAAAATTTTTTTTTCTAATGTTCTTTATTAAAGATTTATAGATATACTCATGGCTGTCATAAGTTCTTGAGTCTTTTCTGTATCTGTTTATGTGGTAAGTATGCTTTTAAACCTTCATTATCTTTATTAACAATCAAATTTAGTTTTCTAGGCTTGATTCTGAAGCTGTTTGAATAGTTTGGCATCGTCTTCTGGTTTTTAAAGAGGTTTAATGTAAGAAAGTCGGGTACATCATGTTTCACTGTAATTAATCTTTCATTTTATCTAGCTTTGATTCTACTTTCCTCCTGCTTAGTCTACTGTCTTCATCTTTATATTGCTTTTGATCTCTTTTGAGGCTGCTTCATTGTATTTGTTTGCTTTGTCTGATTTGTCTGCTATATTCTATTGTTTGATGCTTCTGAGGTCAAGGTAAGCGCAATTTTGAAAAAAAAAATTTTTTTTTGTATCTACCGTTTAAAGGTGATGTTTCATTATTCCCATAAATTCCCTGCTCCTCCCCCCCCTCTTTTTTTTTAAATCATATTTAATAATCAAATGAACTAATAATATATAATCAATATGGCAAAAGAGCCCAAAAATAAATGAATAAAACCACATTTTTGACCAATAATACTGTATTTTAAGCCTATTTTTTTCCTAATACAAATCATCCAGAGCTATATATAATCATAATAAACCAATAAGAAAGTATTGTAAAAGGCAATAAGCCAATAAAGAAGTAATTTTAAAGAGAAATAGACCTATAAGGAAGCTTTGTTAAAAGGCAATAAGCCAATAAAGAAGTAGCATCAAAGAGAAACGCAAGCATGTAAGGTCCAATGGAAAAGCGTTATGTTTGTGTATCATCGTAGAAAGAACAATGAAGCGGCGCGTCACCAAAAGTAACACGGTATTTTATATACATATCTTAACATTTCGAGCAAAATATGCGAAGTACATATTTTATGGAATCTGTAAATATATTGACGTAAACCCGAAATATCTCATTATATTCTGTCAAATATAATGCTATATATATAGCAATTATGTGCAGTGCCGATATCTCTGTCAAATCTATCCATCCATCAACAATTTTTACATCAATCGACGCCTTTTGATCTATACTTTTATTTGGTTCAACTCTTATTCTGATATCTTCACTACTTGTTGCTTAATCATTGCTGAAAGTTTGCATCCAAATGTCAACAACAAGAAATACAAGAGGATCCAAAATCCTGAATGCCGCTGCCGGACACAATTCGTCCGACCACGAAGTCACTGTTCAGAGTCTAAGTCACGCACTTCAAGCTGTCACTGCTCGTCTCTCTGCTCTTGAACAGCTCAAGCTAGAGCTTGAAACTTTGCGAGGTGAGAATGCTCGCCTTGCCGAAACAACCCAATCTCAAGCCAATGAGATTGCTTCCCTGCGTGCCCAATTGGCCGCACAAACTACCGGGGTCCCTACAAGCACCCCTAATTCAAGTACCGCTGTTTCTTCTGCTGCCGCTCCTAACGGTGCTAAAGAGTCCGTTCCTTCGCCCTCCTTGGGTACTGCTGCCTCGTCTTGGGCTACTGTTGTCTCTCGATCTGCAAAGAACAAACTCCGTCGTCGTGCCGCTGCTGCTCGTGGTTTCCAGCCTGTGTCTGGTGAACAAGGCTTCGAGTATGTTTATATACCTCGCTCTCGTAGGATGACCTACACTGAAGCTCGTCGTCGTCTCTCTCGTCTTGGTGTGGATAGCTGGCGCATCTTGGATGTGTGCTATCCTGCTCACTCTGTTGTCGGTCTGCTCGTACATCTGCAGTACAAGCCTGCTCTTCTGTCCTTGCTCGAAAAGGCCAAGATCCCCACCTTGGATACTTTCGATCCACTTGACCCTGCCAACCTGGCCGATCCCAAGTTTGACTCTGTTTCTGTCGAGGAGCGTAGCCATGCTATCTCACTGATTAATGATGATCGTTCTCGCAAGGCTTTAGAGCGCTTGCGCTATCCTGTTGCTGTCTCTGTCTCTCGTTACTTGTTGGCGCAAGCCCTTGTCTCTGATGAGACAGTATCTGAAGTTCTGTCTGCTAAGGAAGATCGACCCAAGACTGCCCGCCATTACGATGATATGGCCGAAGACATGGCTCTTGATGACTATGAGCATCACCGTCCTGCCTCTCGCTCTAGCTTTGGATCATTATAATGATGAGTAGTAATACTTGTCATTATAATGCATCCTTGGTCTCTACATCTGGTATGGTCCCAGATCAGTCAACTCCTTCCTCTCCTTTGGTTTCCTCTGGTTCTCATGGCTCCCATGGTCCATCATCATCCTCTTCATCATCTTCTATTCCGCTCACAATCGGCTTGTGGAATGCCAATGGGCTTCAAGAATCCACAGCCGAGGATCTCCTCCGTCACTGCCAGTCGTTCTCTTTGGTCTTCATCACTGAAACCTGGTTGCTTCCGCCTCACAGGATCCGTACCTCTTGGACCCAGTTCAATCTGTATGGCTCTCCTGTGATCAACAGCTATCGTGGCTCTCAAGGTGTCTCTGCTCTGGTGTCTCCTCGGTGTCCGATGGCTGTGGTACAGTTCCCGGTTCATACCAAGTATGCTCTGGGTCTGCGGTTGGGTCGCTCCTTGCGTCTCATCTGTCTGTATTTGCCCCCTTCCTTGTCCAACGACGAGGTCTCTTCTGTGTTGGTTTCGTTGCCCTTGACAGACGACACGATCATCTGTGGTGATCTGAATGCGCGTCTTGGTGCACTAACGGGTGATTCCGTTGCCAATACTCGAGGTTCGGTGCTGCTTCGCTGGTGTGAAGAACATGGTCTCTCTGTTCTGAACTCGACTCTCGCTCCTGGGGTGCCTACCTTCTTGTCCTTTCGTGGTGGTCAAGTCAAGCAAAGTATGATCGACTACTTCTTGACCAACATGACCTCTGTCCTTAGGTCCCCTCGGATGCAAGTCTACAGTGATCTCTCTCTTGGCTCTGACCACAAACTGTTGTCCTTGTCCTTTGACTATGCAGTCCCTGATGGTTATCCATCGCAGCCCGTTCTCTCTTCTTCTGCCCGTCGGCTATGGAACCTCTCTCGGTTGAAGGAACCCGATGTCTGTAGTCTGTACGTGGCCACATTCCAGTCCTTGGTCTCTCCATTGGTTGATCAGCTCAAAGCTCTGAAGTCAAGTCCTCCTTCTGCTGCTCCGCCTATAGACGCTCTCAATGACACTTTGAATGAGGCGATCTATAGTGCACTCGACAAGTCGGTTGGCTCTCGCTCTTCTCGACCTTCCCAATGGAAGCCATTCTGGAATGCGCACTTGCAAGAACTCGCCGATGTTCGTGAACATCACTACCGCAAGTGGCGTCGTGCTATTGGCATCGACAAGGCCTTGTGGTGGGATCGACATCAGGCTGCTCAAGCCCGGTTCCGCTCTGCTCTCAAGTCTGCTAAGCGTCTCTCTTGGCGTGCTTTCTGTGACTCTCTGGCCCGTGGCGAACTTGCTCGTGCGATGTCGAAGGTGAAGGTAATTCGGAACCGACGACGTCAACAGGTTGGGTTTACTCATCCTGACGGCCCTGCTGCAGGTGCGAACGCGATGCGTCAACACCTTGCCTCGGTCTACTCTGGTGACGGTCTTCCGTCAAGGCGTCCTGACCCTCTGCCCTCTGTCTCTGGTATGGTGCCTTTTGACCTCGATAGTCAAGACCCTGGTATGCCCTCGTTCTCTGCTGACAGTGTGGGTTCACTGATGCGACGTCTCCCTCTGCGTAAGGCTCCTGGTCCTGACCACTTGCGTACGGAGATGCTCCTCCCCATCAAGTCTGTTCTGGCCCCACTGCTCTCTTTGCTTTTCAGTATCTGCTACCAGTGGTCGTATACCCCTTCTCTCTGGCGTCAAGCACAGGTGGTCCCCATCCACAAAAAGGGCGATCCTACCTCGCCAGGGAACTATCGTCCAATCTCCTTGACCTCCATCGTCCGCAAGCTCTTTGAGATGTGTCTCTTTCCCTTTGTTGAAGATGCCTCTCCTCCGCTCGATGTAGTTCAAGGTGGTTTCCGTCACCAGCGTAGTGCATTGGATCAAGCTCTCTGTCTCCATGATCTGATGCACGCTTACCGACGCCGACACAATCATTATCCTGTGGTCGCTTTCCTGGACATCAAGTCAGCCTATGATACAGTCGATCGTCGTATCATATGGCAATCGATGCTCGCCTCTTCTGCTCCTCTGTCCTTGGTGTCCTTGTTGGCCAACATGTTTGATGATGTCTCGGTGTCTGTGTTGTTGCAGAACAATGTCTCTGATCCGTTTGTGCCGAGTACAGGTGTCCTTCAGGGCTCTGTCTTGAGTCCTCACCTGTACTCGATCTATGTCAACACATTGCCAGCTCTGCTTCGTTCTGCTGCCTCTGCAACAACCACCTCGGTGCTATCGGTGTCTCCTTCTGGTCCTCCTGGTCCTGGTGCTCTGGTCGCTGATGGTCTTCCCTTTGGTCCTTTGGTTGGTACTGCTGCTTTGTCTTCCTCGTCTCCTACGCCCACACCCATCAACAGTCTGTTGTATGCGGATGATGTGGCGCTGGTTGGGTCTGCTAGCGAAGTTCGGCATATGCTGGACCTAGCACAGATCCATTCTCTGACTCTTGGTTACAAGTGGAGTCCACCAAAGTGTGCCGTCCTTAATGCACCTACTGCCACCTCAAGTCGGTATGTTCGAATGTCATTATATGATCAAGACCTTCCCTCTGTTGAGGAGTTTACTTATCTTGGTGTGCCCTTTGATGGTAAGGGTATTTCTGTCCCTGCCATGATCAAGCATCGCGCGTCTGGTACTCTTGCTGCCATGGCTCAGCTCCATTCGATGGGTCTCAACCGTCAAGGCTTTACTCTGCTACTTTCTTCTCGTCTCTTTGCTGCCTTCATCCGTCCTAAGCTCGAGTATGGCCTTGCTATTGCTCGACTTACAAGAAAGGACGGTGAAGAGCTTAACCGCGCTCAAGACCGATGCTTACGAATGCTTGTCGGTGGTCATCGAACGGCCTCAACTGTTGTACTTCGTCATATCTGCAACCTGCCTTCGATGACCTTCCGTGCTGACACTCTGGTGCTAAAGTTCTGCCGTCGTTCTGAGGGTCTACCCGATGATTGTCTCTTGTCTTTGCTGTCTCAGTCTGTGCCAGTGTCTCTTCTGTCTCGACTCCGTAAGCGGCGTATCGTCCTCGATTGCCCGTCGGATGTCTCTTCATCTTCCCGTCTTGCTTCTTGGTTGCGAAGGTATCGTCAAGACCAGTTCCATAGCTTCTTGCAGTCCACCCCTCAGGTTCTTATCCGCGCTTGTCGCCCTGTTCTTCGGGTGGATCCCATCCTGTACTTGCCTGCCTCCCGTGCTGACCGGTCTCGTCTTGTTAGATGGCGCATGGGTTGGATCCCAGGCAAGACTGCTCCCTGTTCCTGTGGCCTTGGCGATACTTCTCGCTCGCATCTCATGGTCTGTACCTTGGTTCCTTCTGCTCTTTGGTGCTGCTTGCCTGTTCCGCCGCCTGACTATGTGGGTCACCACATAGACTATGTCTTGAACTTGCTTCCTGTCTCTGCTTCTGCTCGGTGTCCGCCTTTCTGGTCCGCTCTTTGTCAGATCCTCTGTCACTTTGACAAGATCTGTCATCCTGACATCGAGTACAACTCGTCTTCTGCTCCAGGTCAAGTCTGGATTGACAAGTCCTCTGCTGCTGCTGTTCCATAATGACAAGCGCTCTGATCCACCCTCTGGCTTCTACCTCCCACTGCCAAACCATTTTAGTGCACGATGCGGAGGAGACCATGGTGTTGACGAGTTGCTCAGTAGTTAGCGTCTCCATTGGCCTTTTCTCTTTCCTTTTTTTTCGCTCTTGTGTGCTCTGCGAGTGTTTTTTGTTTCTTGTCTTTTCTTTTTGTACTTGAGTATGACTATCATGATATTTATCGCTTGTCAATATACTCCTAATATACAGTTGTTGGAATAATTGTTCGGATGTTTTGCAATTTTATACTTTTTGCTTTGTATCTCTGCAGTCAGATACGATAGAGCTACTTACAATACCTCATTAGAAAGCGACAGCTGTCATGTATAGCATATAAAAAGTTAAGGTTATGGGATTACTTTCATATATAGTAAGGTCAAATTGAGTTAAGCATATGCATTCGAACAATTTTTCCAACTGAATCATCTTTTATTTAATAACGTGTATAACCGCCTTTAGCTTTAATGACTGCTCTATAACAAGCTGGCATACTCTTGATATATGCTTGGCATTGCTCTTTGGTAAAAGAGGTCCATTCTTTCTCGATTCTAGACCAGAGATCATGCACTCCTTTAGCCCTACTTTCATATAAATTCAGCCTCAACTTTAAATGGTGCCAGAGATGCTCTATAGGATTCATATCAGGACTTTGAGCAGGCCAATTGAAGGTGTGCTCTTCTTTAAACACATTTTCTTTAAACCAAGCACGATCAAGCTTCGATGTGTGCTTAGGATCGTTATCTTGTTCAAAATAGATAGCCTCCTGATTGTAGCCATAGTAGTTCAGGCTGCCCATCAGTGTGGTTGACAGGACATGAACATAATCTGATGCCTTCATAGTACCGTCCTCAATTGCGCAGGCATATACAGGATCATCCCATCTCATACAACCCCAAAGCATTACACTGCCAACTCCTCCTTTGACTGTAAGGTCAAGATGATGAGGTTGCAATTTGTCACCAGGTCTTCTCCAAAAGTATTTACAACCATCCGAGCCCCAAACATTAACCTTGGTCTTATCAGAAAACACCATACGCCTCCAGTCATCTTCTGTCCAATCTTTGTGAGCTTTAGCCCATTTAAGTCTAGCTTCCATGTGTGGCTTTTTGAGCAGAGGCTTTTTCTTCTTAATTTGGGTACTGAAACACATGTTGTGAAGCATTTTTACTGTACCAAAATAGCCTATCTTATAGCCAATACTGTTTAAATATGACCATACGCTCTTTGCAGTCTGAAGTGAACCATTTATAAGCTCTCTCTTCAGGTAATTCTTTGTTATTGAGCTTATAGTAATCTTTCTACCAGCATGACCTCGAGTACGTTTAGGTGCATACAAGTTCTTGTACTTGCTCAAAGTGGACCTTGATACTCCTGAAACACGTTTCATGATTTCTGAGTATGATAAACCTTTTTCCAACAGCGACCGAATGCTTTCTTGCTTGCTACGAGATCAAGGATATACCATGATATAAAGAAGTATAGGCTGTACGAGATAGAAGGGAAACACTGCAAAATCCAGCCTTATTTATATATTTTAAGATCTGACTAAAAGCAAAAGCGCTATTTCATTATTACGTCATTTGTAATGCTGCATTTATGATGTCAGAAACGTCAATGACATCATCATTATAGAATGCATTAAGTTGGAAAAATTGTTCGAATGCATATGCTTAACTCAATTTGACCTTACTATATATGAAAGTAATCCCATAACCTTAACTTTTTATATGCTATACATGACAGCTGTCGCTTTCTAATGAGGTATTGTAAGTAGCTCTATCGTATCTGACTGCAGAGATACAAAGCAAAAAGTATAAAATTGCAAAACATCCGAACAATTATTCCAACAACTGTATATTAATAAAAAAAATCTTCGTCTACACCAAGAAACCACTTTTCTTTTGTCGTGTTAAGAAAGGTTAAGTTCTCTCCCCGCGTTCCGGCCCGCACTGCACCCAATCACCGTTATCCAAGTTGATAAAGTTGATCTTTTTTGATAGTGGTAATTCTATTAAATGAGTGAGAACTCGGATTTAAATGTTAGAAAGCTGATTTTTATATCAGAAGAAAGCTTGAAAAAAATAGATTGTAAATCTATAAAAATAATCAAAAGTATATAATATGTTTGTTGAATAAAAAGACATTGTATTTTTTAAAAAAATAAATAATTTTCTGTTGTGCTACATGATGCCATACAAGATTACAAATTGGGAAGACTATGCTTTTTCAACTTCAGTGCAATATTTTTTAACTTCAACAAAGATCGAAAACACAGTTCTATTGGCCTACAAGCTCGGAAATCCAAGTGATTGAGTCGTGGCGTTTTCTTTTCAAGCATTCTTCGGCTCTCATGTCGTATTTTACAAAAAAAAAACTTTGTTTAATACAAAAGGAGATTTATTTTGGTTACTAATGAACAAAAGAAAAAAAAAAAAAAAAAAAAGAAAGAGTAAAGAGGTACATATGAATAAGAGGGATGAAACTCTTATATAAGTGCATAATATCGCTATAATAATAAGTATAAAAGTATGTGTTTATAAATTAGAACAAAAACAAAAGAATGTGAATATAGTAGAAAGTTTAAAAGATTGAATAAAATATATAAAAAAAAGAAGGATTCTTTTGGCTCTAAAGAAGTTAAACTTGTTTTAAAGCTGAAAAAGATATGTTTTAAATAGTAAGATCACGGCATAAAAAAGACAGAGTATTTTTGATAATCAATTTTATTTTTTGAGAGTAAAGAAAAAAAAGGCGGCAACGGAATGAATGTCTATTATGCTACACGTCTTGAGATTTCTATGAAAAGGTTAAAAAACAAAAGAAAAAGTATATTGTTACTGAGTGCTTTTGAAAAAAAAAAAGTTGCAATGTTGAAATTGTAAAAAAAAAAAAAAAAAAAAAATTACATTCCCAGCATTGACATTACAAAAGGAATCTCCATTCAATGAATAAAAAAAAAGGAGCGTTTTAAATTTGGGTTTTAAAAAAAAGTACTTTAGAAATTTTTTCATTAAAAAAAAATAAAAGTGGACTAAATATGACGAAGGTGGAAAGCATTAAGCAGAAATCTAAAATAAGATTCAAAGACCACAATACAAACGGCAAACTGATTTTATCTGTAACCAAATCTAGAATGAAACAAAGGTAAAAAAAAAAAAAAATTAAATTTAAAGATCTAAACACCGCTTTCATTTTTTTTTTGTTTTATTTATTTCACAAGTTTTTTATTTTTTTTTTAAAACAGCAAGTTGATTTCATCCAACTCTATTTCACCACCAAAAGCCCAAGCGATACTCTCTTCAGTTATATTTTCTTTTTTGATGAAGTCAGGAACAGGCAACGAGCATTTTCTTTGTATACGAGGAAGAAATTGGATGCTGCTATTTCCAGTTCTTTGCCTCTTTGCCTTGTCACTTGCTATCTGATCATCCAACAGCTTAAAAAATTCGGTACACTGAATATTGGATAATTAGTTGATTGCGCTTAAAAAGATATTAATTAAACTTACAGTAGGTGATCTGTACTTTGGTACGCGAACTTCAAAATAATCAACTGTTTTCTTGCACAAGACAGACATACGTTCCTTTTCAGTAAAAGGAGCCATTCTATCTGGATTTTGCTCCAGAAGAATTTCCTCCACCTTATCGATTGTTTCATTGTTGTACATGTCTTCTTCTTCAGACATGTATTGCTGTTGAAGCAAATACTCACAGTTTGGATAGCTTTCGTAAACGCCTTGATCCTTGTACTGCTCGTATATAGCCTTACGAGCTCTTGTTTTCTAAAAAAACAAAGTTAGTTATGCGATTACAATATTTTATGTGGCACTTACAGCGCTTCTACGGGTGACTTTTGCTGCTTTTCGTTTTCTTATAAATTCTTCAACTGGATCTTCCTCTTCACCTGTGGATATTCCCGCCTTCTTTGTATAATATTGGCGCTCGAGGTACTTGCGCAAATCGCGGTTGTTGGTATTTTTATATGAATAATGGCTATTCACATAATCCTGCAGCAATTTAAATACTCTTTGATTTTCAGCAGACTTCAAAGGCTTTTCAAGAACATATTGAGATGATAGTGGCAGGTTGTTGTAGTGATTTCTCACAGCATCCTATATTTCAGAGAAAAGCGATTAGTATATTTGTTTAAAATTGAATTTTAATGTTCTTACTTTGACAGCAGTAGCAATCGGCTTTGCGCCTTTGCCTGATTCTGCTTCAAGCTCATCGTATGCTTCTTTGAGCTTGCTGTATGCTACTTGCAAGGCCTGCTTTTCCTCTTGCTCTTTTCGAAGCATCTCTTTCAAACCATCGTTTTCTTTTCTTAGCTCCATATAAATGGAAAAAGAAAGAGATACTTCATCAGTCTCCATGTCTTCGGCTTGGCGCATTCGCTTCTGAACATGGGTCATGGGAGGAAAACCAGGCCTAGGATAGGCAAAGCTATCTGGAATGGCATCGCTTGAAGCAAGCTCAGGAACAACAGCACGAGAAGGAACAGCGATTGGTTGCCCAACAGAGTTAGAGCCACGAGCATTGGCAGGAGCAGGGTTGAATTGAATACCACGATCAGACATATTGTTATAAGAGTAATTTGAAATAAAGATAAGTGAGCTTGGCATCAAAATTGAATCTTTCTTAAATATCATCGAGTTTACAATGAAACTCAGTCTTAGTATAGCAAAAAAAAAATATAAAAAGATTTCCTTTTCGAAATTTTGTTCCTTTTTTTTTCTTTCTGTTCAGCAATTTCCTTTTTCAACATCGCTCCGGTTATCGCAAGGTAAGTAAAAAAAAGAAAAAAAAAAAGAAAAGAAAAAGAAAAAAAGAAAACTTTAGTTCTAACATGCTGTAGTAGACATTCATACATGTATCCATGGCTGCTGTAGTTCCTTTGGTTCTTTGCATATCTGCTCAAAAGGTAAATACATTCATATCTTTCAGTAATCTTTATTAAAAGTAAAATTAACTTCCTTTAGTTTGTAGCTGAAGCTTTATGGATGTCTTGGCATCCTGTTTTGTTAGCAAAAGAGCTTTAAGGTAAATAAATCAAGTATATCATGGTTTACTTTTATTAATATTTTATTTTATACAACTTTAGACGCTTTGGCTTCTGTTGCTCCCTGTTGTCTATAACCTGTTATAGCTTTGGATTCTTTTTACTACTGGCGCGCTTTTCTTTATGGGCTTTATTTACTACGCTCTTTTGTTTGCTGCTTCTATGGTCAAGGTAAGCGTATTTTCCTTTTTTTTTGCATCTACCGTTTGAATTTTTTTATTTGATCGTTTCCATGGATCCCCTGCTCGCTTTCCCTCCTTCCCCTACCCTTTTGTAATACTGTAATGAACCAATAATATATAATCAATATGGCAATAAAGCCCAAAAATAAATGAATAAAACTACATTTTTGACCAATAATACCGTGTTTTAAGCCTATTTTATTTCCCAATATAAATCATTCAAAGCTAAATATAGTCATAATAAGCCAATAAGGAAGCATTGCTAAAGAGCAACAGACGAATAAGGAAGCATTAGGAAAAGGTAACAAGCCAATAAAGAAGTGGTATTAAAGAGAAACGCAAGCATGTAAGGTCCAATAGAAAGGCATCATGCTTGTGTTTCATCGTTAAAAGAATAATGAAGCGGCGCGTTGCCAAACAGTGATACTTGGTTATCGCACTGAAATAGTTAACATTCAACGTAAACAGGTTCAACTTGGCATACTGCAATAACGCTGCATTAAATATGATAAATCCCGATTAACTGAGGTATATCTGAGGGCTATCATACTTTGTAAATAACAATTATGTGCAGTGCCGCAGACGTGCGGACCGGACAGCCTCAAGCAACAAAGATTCTAGAACGATGCCCAATTTGGAAGGAAGACGTAATACTGGATGATCGACAAAGTTTCTTGAAGGTTCGATAACCTTTCGGACTTCATTTGTAAATAAGATAAATACTCGTTTTTGATATAAAATAAAGACATCATCTCTTTTTCTCACTTATACTCTTATTCCAAGATTGCTCATTGGTTGGCTCCATCGACAACGACGACAACTGGTAGCATCTGTTTGATAAAACGCTCACGTATTTGTTTCTATTTTCTTTAAAAAAAAAAAAAAAAAAAAAAAAAAAAAAAAGAAAAGAAAGCACATACCTAACTGTTTGATTATTTATCGCTTGCAAGAATGTCTCATATACCGGACGAAGACATCACTATGGAATTTACTCCTGGATCAAGTGGGAGTACTGGAAGCAACAGTATTACCTTAGACAAGGATGTGGTGGAGAAGCTGTTTGCTGCTTTGGCGAATAATGCTACGACTGCGAAGCAACATATTAAAGTGCATGAACCTGACTTGTTTCATGGTGAAAGATCCTCTTTGGCTGTAAACTCTTGGCTGAGTTCACTTGAAACGTATTTTGAACTTACAAAACTTAATGAAACTGAAAAATGCTTGTATGCTGTGACCCTCTTGAGGGGTGACGCTCTCTTATGGTGGAACCGAATCAGAAATGAAATAGTCGCTCCTAAGGATTGGTTCTCGTTCAAGTCTGCTTTCTCTATGGAATTCAAACCCTTCAACTCGGAACAGGCTGCTCGTGACAAATTGGCGGTCCTTCATCAGAGATCTTCCGTTGCAAGTTATATAAGTGAATTTCGTACTCTCCAGTTACAAATTCCTGACCTTTCTAAAGGGGATGCCCTCGATAGATTTATCCGCGGACTCAAGAAGAACTTGCGCATGGCTGTTCGATCTCGTTTTCCTGCCTCCTTGGATGCTGCTGAATCAATAGCTTTAGCGATCGAGGGAGCTGCCGAAGAATTACCTGTCTCGTCTCAAGTTGAGGGGGAGGTGGTAGTCACCAAAGCTGCGTCTAGACCTTTTGTCCGTGCGCCCCCAGCCGGTTATCAAGATGACCCAATGGACCTCGACGCAATCCGAGATGCCTTAAATGCCATTAACGCCAACTTGAACAGGAGGAATCGCTCTGCCAACACGGGCGATCGTCGCCAAATTCGCTGCTTTGGCTGTCAAGGTTTTGGCCACGTCAAGTCTGAATGTCCAACATGGCGTAAATCTGGTGGTTCACAAAGGGGCAATCGCTTTGGTGGTAACAAGAAAACACGCTCGTTGAATAGTATTGCGCCTGCAGGTGCACAGCGTCCAGCTGGCCCATCCTTGGGACACCTTATTGATCTCGAGACTGAGGATGAGGACGGTAACTTAAGTGCGGACCAAGCACACTTAATGAATTTAAACAATAAAGAATCTGATTTGCCTTTGTACGAGTTTGTCTTATGTAATAATAGTGATAAAAGAACCGTAAAAGTCCTACTTGACACCGGGGCCAGTTCCAATTATATATCTCCACGATTGGTTAACTCAAGTATGAAGGTGGTACCGTTACGTTATTCTCGGGAAGTCGAAACTGCAGGAGGTCACGTTATGAAGATCGACCGGAAGGTGGAATTCCAACTCGTGGTCCAAGGTTTATCCTACACGGTGCAGGCATACATCTTTGATATGAAGTTTGATATCATTTTGGGTCAACAATGGTTTCAGCAAGCCCGTCCGGTTCCTGATTGGGGTAACAGCTGCTGGAAACTGGTTGCTCCTGGTGGCATTGGTGAGGTGGTGTTAACTCCGTGTGATGATCCAAGGTTGGCTCAAGTTAAAGGCAGTGGTCATGATCTGGCGTATGTAATTTCGAAGAAACAACTCCAGCGTTATGCACGAAAAAGATCGGTCGAAGAAGTCTACTTGGTGCATTTTACGAAACCGGAGCAAAGCACCTCAGAGCGCAGTGCTGAAGCAGATAAGTTAGAAAAAACCATATTAGACGAATTTCATGATGTCTTCCGTAACGACTTACCTCCAGGACTACCACCAGTTCGGGTGGTCGAGCATGTCATCGACACCGGAGATGCGAATCCAATTAGCAAGCCACCGTTCAAGATGAGTCCTTTGGAACTGGATGAACTTCGCCGCCAATTGAAAGAATTGCTGACCCTTGGTTTCATCCGACCTAGTTCCTCTCCTTGGGGCGCTCCTGTCCTATTCGTGCGGAAGAAGGATGGTACACTGCGTATGTGCATTGATTATCGTGCTGTCAACGCGCTGACCAGAAGACTCAACACTCCCTTGCCTCGAATTGACGAATGCTTGGAGCGCTTGGGTGGTGCCAGATATTTCTCCAGTATCGACCTCAAAAGTGGATACCATCAAGTGCGTATCAAGGAGGAGGATGTTGCCAAAACGGCGTTTAACACAAGATATGGCTCCTACGAATTCTTGGTGCTTCCATTTGGCTTGACTAATAGCCCACCTACGTTTCAAAAAATGATGAATGCTGTTCTTCACGATTTCATCGACAAATTTGTGTTGGTGTATTTGGACGATATACTTATTTTCAGTAAAACTCAAGAGGATCATTACAAGCATTTGCGCTTAGTCATGCAGAGGTTACGTGAAAACAAACTTTATGCTAATCCAAAAAAGTGTGTTTTTAACAGAACGGAAGTTGAGTTCCTAGGATATCGAGTTTCTGCAAATGGTACTCTGCCTTCTGAATCTAAGGTTAAAGCGGTGCAAGAATGGCCTCAACCTAAAAATGTGCAAGAAGTACGTCAGTTCGTCGGCTTGTGTTCTCACTACCGTCGCTTTATACCTGGGTTTTCCTCTGTTGCTGCTCCTCTGACAGACCTGACCAAGGGTACTGGTGCCAAGCGTAGGCCGATTCAGTGGACGGACGAGTGCCAAGCTGCCTTCGAAAACTTGAAGAACCTCATGTCTTCTGCACCCGTGCTGCAACATCCTGATCTTGATAAGCCATTCGTAATCGAGACGGATGCTTCCGACTACGGTATTGGGGCGGTACTTCTGCAGCGTGATGCCAATGATATGCTACACCCTATCGCGTTCGAATCAAAGAAATTGTCTTTAACTGAACAAGGCTACCCTATCCAAGAACGGGAACTATTGGCTGTATTGCATTCTCTCCGAGTCTGGCGTTGTTTCGTTGACGGGTCACAGTATGTTGTTTATACTGACCATAATCCGCTCCAATACCTACGTTCGCAAGGCAAACCGACGCCTCGTTTGGTTCGATGGATGTCAGAGATCGAAACATATAACCCCCTTATTAAATACAAACCTGGTAAAGAAAACGGTGTGCCGGATGCTCTGAGTCGCCGAGGTGGGCCTGATGCTGCTGGTGAGCTGGTGGAGATCGAGCCAGATTATTTGTACATGGTGAAAGAGGTACCGGAGGCTGATTGGCCACTCTATTATTCTGTCGATCTTCCGGATGGCATACCTGAGTCTATGCGACAGCGCATTGAGAAGGAAAGGGACAAGTTTGTGGTGAAAGACGATCAAGTTTGGCGGAAGGTCAAGATGGGATCGAAGGAGTCTCTGGTGCAGTTTTGTCCTTTTTCGAGACGTGCTGACTTGGTGGCTCGTTTTCACGAGGGCTTTGGCCATGCTGGTCAAGGCACCGTTTTCGAGTTGTTGCGTAAACGTTGGTGGTGGTCGACTATGCGACTTGATATCCAAAATTGGCTTTCTTCCTGTCAACGTTGCCAACTGGCTGCTGGTGCAGGTAAAAACAAACATCATGCTCCAATGGTAACTACGGATATACCTCCTGCCTTCTCCCGATGGCACTTGGATTTTATTGGTGAGCTTCCAACTACCAAGAAAGGAAACCGATGGTTAATTACTGCTGTTGACTACGCCACGAACTGGCCAATTGCTCGAGCTGTTCCCGATGCTACTGCAGAGGCTGTTGCTGACTTTATATATGAGGAAATCGTGATGCGTTTTGGCTGCCCTGTTGAGCTGGTGACGGATCGAGGGGCTAATTTTACATCCAGGTTAGTCAAGCATTACACTCAGCGCATCCACGCTACTCACAAACTCACGTCGGCTTTTCACCCTCGCACTAATGGTAAATGTGAGCGGTTGAACGGGATCTTGAAAACAATGCTTCGAAAGTATGTGCATGGTGCTATACACATGTGGGATGATTTTGTAGACGCTGCCCTGTTCGCTGCCAGGATTAGGAAACACAGATCTGCTGGATTCTCGCCCTTCTTTTTGGTGTATGGTCGGGACCCGGTGTTGCCAGGTGATCTTTTACGTCCTTACTTGATTCCTACTGTGGCCAATGATCCGAGAACAATTGCGGAACATACTGCAAGAGAGCTGGAGTCACTTGGGCAGGTTCGTGCTGCTGCGGAGCAACGGATGCGTGCGGTCTCCGAATACGACAAGCAAAAGTGGGATGCTGCAATCACTAAAGTGGAATTCGAGATTGGCGACCATGTGCTCATGAGAAACGAACAAAAGTACGGATTGGAGTACAACTGGATGGGCCCCTTCCTTATTGTTGATAAGAACGACATCACAAACATCTACAAACTGGTCTCTATTGGCGGTGAGCCTTACCCTTCCTGGGTTCATGTAGATCGTTTGAAGGAGGTTAAGGCCGAATCAATTCAAGAACCCTGGTATAACCCGTCGGTCTCACGTGCGGCATGGCGTTCAGAAATGGGTCTTTCTGGTGGTTCTGTGGCCGATGTTGGTGATGGTCTTGATCAGGGTCGATCAACAGGCTTAGGGGGGAATGATGTCGTGTTAAGAAAGGTTAAGTTCTCTCCCCGCGTTCCGGCCCGCAGACGTGCGGACCGGACAGCCTCAAGCAACAAAGATTCTAGAACGATGCCCAATTTGGAAGGAAGACGTAATACTGGATGATCGACAAAGTTTCTTGAAGGTTCGATAACCTTTCGGACTTCATTTGTAAATAAGATAAATACTCGTTTTTGATATAAAATAAAGACATCATCTCTTTTTCTCACTTATACTCTTATTCCAAGATTGCTCATTGGTTGGCTCCATCGACAACGACGACACTTTCGTATTTCAAAACTTTTACTTGGCTCCGCCACCGGATAAAAGTTTCACTGCACCCAAACCCTATATTCTAAATTATTATACTTCGGGTGTTTTAACAGTTGAACTTCGAATAAAATAATACAAATTTGAATTTGCAGGATAGAGATATACAGTGACCCGCAAAACTGTCCCAATGTTTCGTAATTTTCTCTTCTAGGGCTTGTGACTCCATTGTTGTTAAGCTAATGTACACCTTATTGTATATCATTCGATAGCCAAAGTCTTGTAGTACCAAAAAATGTAAAGTAAAAGCAAATTAAAACAGCGCAGACGGAGATAGAGGGGGTAGAAAACAAGCGGTGCATTGGGACAGTTTTGCGGCACTTTTGAAAAAAAACAAAAAACGATGAAATAGCGACCCACAAGTTGTATAGATGTACCAAACTGCTTACAAATGTGCATTGTACGTCTCTAAGTCGAATTTTACTCACTGCTGAAGTTTTAAGCTCCTACTGATTTATTACTCGCTCATTATATCTCAATATGAAACAAGTCTCAAGATACAGTTGTTCAAGCAATTTCTTTACTTCAACAAGGTAAGTCGGTTCAGGAAGTGGAAAGGATTACTGGCTTGAGTATGAGTGCTGTTGGGAGACTCCAAAAATCCCATTGCTTTGGACTTGGAAAGCCAAAAGGCGGCCGACCCAAGTTACTGTCTGCAGCTGATGAACGCTATTGTGTGCGCCAAGTGACCAAAAACCGCATATCTAGTGCAACAAAGGTGGCCAAGGAGCTAGAAAAAGACACTGGAAGAAAAGTAATTGTCGATAACGTGTGCAGAGCCCTTCGTAATGCCGGTTTTGGTGCGATTGAGAAGCCGAAGAAGCCTTTGCTTAGTGCGAAAAACATTCGCAAGAGGCTTTCTTGGTGTATGGCTCACAAGGACTGGACAGTAGATGACTGGAAGCGCGTTGTTTGGTCGGACGAGACAAAAATCAATAGATTTAGCTCTGATGGACGCACCTGGACTTGGATTCGATCCGGAGAAAGCCTGAAATCCCATCACGTCAAGATGACCGTTAAATACGGTAGAGGCAATATCATGCTGTGGAGTGCCATTACCTATGCTGGGGTTGGTTAGATGTGCAAAATCAATGGTAATATGAATAAAACACTGTACAAAGAGATTTTGGAGGATGAAGTAGAGCTTACAACTGAGCATGGAGCTAATAAGCTAGGGCTAGAAAGACATCAGGTGATTTTCCAACATGACAATGATCCTAAACATACGTCCAAATTAGTCAAAGAATACCTTGAACAGCAATCCTACAACATCCTGGAGTGACCAGCACAGTTCCCTGACTTGAATCCAATTGAAAATATATGGTCGTTGTTAAATAGAAGGTTGAATGATTATGAAACAACAGCAAAAGGCATGAATGAAATATACGAACGAGTAACTAAATTTTGGTACGACTTAATGAAGCCGTAAGAGTGCCAAAAGGTCATAGAAACAATGCCTAAGCATATAAAACAATGTATCAAGAATAAAGGACGCTGGACTGACTATTAATGTCAAATAAATAAACCATTTTGTTTCTTTTCAAAAGTGCCGCAAAACTGTCCCAATGCACTGCTTGTTTTCTACCCCCTCTATCTCCGTCTGCGCTGTTTTAATTTGCTTTTACTTTACATTTTTTGGTACTACAAGACTTTGGCTATCGAATGATATACAATAAGGTGTACATTAGCTTAACAACAATGGAGTCACAAGCCCTAGAAGAGAAAATTACGAAACATTGGGACAGTTTTGCGGGTCACTGTATCTATAAATGAAGATAACCGAGCCAATTCCTCTTCTTCTGAAGACAACTTATTGGAAATGAAAAATGCTAAAAGAATGGCATATGACCTTCTTGAACGAGTTCGAGTGGAACTCACTCGTATGTATGCAAATCCTCAGGCTTCTATGGAGGAAATTAACAAAGGAAGAGAGGTAGTTCAACAGGCTAAATACCGATATAACGGTATAGTTGAATTATACAATGAATGCAAGAAAAATAGGATGCATAAGCCTATATTATCTCACGCTGGGAACTCTAGATCTGCTTTCAATAAGGAACATGCGTCACAAGACGAGTGGTCAAGTTTCAATAACAGCAAGATCAGCCGCTCTGAGCTTCCCATCCTTCATCTTTCGGTGGACAAGAAGGATTCTGACCCTGCTGACTGGAAATATTTCAACACAGTAGAAATATTTTTCAAGACATTCGAGCGTATTTTTAGGATCAATCAAGTCAATATCTTGGTCCACTGGCGTGACTACATGGCTTTATCCATTGGTGAAGCCAACTTAGATTGGTACCAAGAGACAATCGAATCACACAGCCCTTCGTACTCTTGGGAAGAAGCCAAGGACATAATACGCAAGCACTTTGAAAACCCTGCTAAGGCAATTGAAATGTTTGGACGCCTACTTTCATCCAAGCAAAGAAACAATGAAACGGTGTCTGACTTCACTGCTCGCTTCAACCGCCTTGCTCAAACTGCCCAATGTACGGATTCAAACATGCTTGCACGTATATACAGTAGCGGACAAAACTGGTGCACAAAACTTTTTTTTAGCTTTTAACTACCATTACCTGCTCATGGTAATTGCAATAGTCATGAAACTGTACTAGAAGGAGGATATACTAGTCATTGTAATCTATGTATGTTCTAAGCATGACATTGTTAAAACTGAGCGATAAGCGTGCTTTGAATTTATAAAATCTTATATTTTCTAAAAACCGCAAAAGTGGCTAAAATCTTAGACTTTATATAATCATCTCGTCTCTTGATATTATCGGATATTCTTCTTTGCATATGCTAATAATATGCGTGTATATCATTTTCAGTAAAAGAACCCGGCTCTTTAACTATTCTTTTCCAAAGATCATCGACCCTTTTTGATCTAGTGTCGTATCATCATACCTTTGCCATCAATTGCCACCTGGCATGCTTAAGCGGACTTAGGCCGGGATTAGTGGCGGCTAAACTTGTAGCACAGAAGCGCTGTTATCAAATATTGAGTTTGTGACATGCGTTGACTTGTGCCTTGTGTCATTGTCATACTGAAACGAGAGATTACGACGTTTTAGACCACTATACGCTAGGCTTTTGTGGTATGAAGTAAGCGAAATATATGTGTATATTTATGAGTTCATTATACCATCGTATACCTGACACACATATTCTGGTCCTCAATATCTAATACAGCCTTAAAACATAACAGAGCAGCCAGCATGCTTCGTTGGTTGATCACCGTGAAAAAATCGCTAAGGTTGCTCGACTTGCTTTCAATATTAGTGTATACTGTCTGCATCCATAATGTTCATATTTGTTTCATTGCTAAAGATAGCAGACTTTCAGCCCTCTATAGTATACAATGGCTTGTCGTGATACCACATTCATCGCTTTTTCCGACTTATACAGCTGATGAAATTCTTCGATTCCTTACTTCCGGACTCAAAATCTAGCTTCCTACTGTGCCTTTAGACTGACAGTCTGCTAACACTGTATCTTAAGGTCCTCAAAATGTGCTGAGCATCAGGAACTGTGTGTAGCGGACCTTGTCCAAGCTCTAGGTTGATGACTGAACTAATAACTTTTCAGGCTAATAGCGGAATACCTTCATGATCACAAGACATTAAGTTTCTTTCTTCCCTCTTTCTCCTGTTGATTGTCCATTTAGAGATCCTTGTTACTCTAGAAATATCTGCTGTCGTACGAACTAGGCGTGTTCGAGATCTCAGAGTTTCGTTTTTACAGTTGCTTATTTTCTTAAACATATAAGGCTAGTACTTTGTTATAGTGAATAGGGTAAAAACAAAAGGGGGGACTCAATGGGAAATACAAAATAAGTACAGTTTTATATATTTTTTAAGAGCTACTAAAATTTACTAATATGCTGTGAAATCTGAAAGCAAACGGGAGAGATATGGGGAAAATTGAAAGAAGGCTAGACAAGCACTACATTTTTGGCGAAAATTGAAATATGCGAAAAATCACTAAAAATGACCTTATGCCTGGAGGATGTCCGGTACAGTTCCGGTTTACATAACATAATGTATATTTTGGACTGTCTTTCAGATGGTATATGCCACAAAAGTCGCAGACATATGGCGGAGATACAATGTTGATTTTAATTTTTGTGCACCAGTTTTGTCCGCTACTGTATATCAATTCTCTGCATGATGATTTAAACCTTCATATAAGAACGGTACTGTCATCCAACTACGGTGCTACTTTCCTGCAAGACATAAATTCAATTCGGGAAGTGGAAAAACTTGCTTCTGGCTTGGAAGTACACAAGCATCAACCCCATGCTGCTTCCGCTCCATACAAGAACTCTAAAAGTGAACGCCATGGTTTCAAGGCTGCAAAAAGAGGTCATTCTGAGTCCTCAAATGGTGACTTTATAATGAAACAAAAGAGTTCTAATGGTCACTTCACCTCTTCAAGCTCTTCTGACTCCTCCAATCCCAAAAAGTGTCTATATTGTAAAGATACATGGTTCAAGGGACATAAGTGCATGGTGTTTTGCCAAGTATTAAAATAAGAGACAAAAACTAAAAAAGACAATAGTTGTGAAACTAAAGATTATATATATTGCTTTATTAATAAAAACATTTGAGGCTATTTATACTTTTTGGATGTCTGGATCTTTACCGCTATTTCAATTGATCGGTTAAAAGAATAATGTGGGAAGGATGGGAAGATAAAGGAAAGATAGTAGATAATCAATAGCCGCTGTCTTTTTGACGAATCAAGGGACAATGAAGTAGATAAATTATTGATCTAACGATAATTATCGAATAAGTTTGAATTGAACTGCCGTTGTTGTAATCAGGTTCCGATATAGTCGTGGGAACGCGGGTAGAGACAACAGGGCAAAGTTGGCTATTGCGGAGATCTCTCGTTTATCCATGAATGTTCACTTTACTAGTTGTGTGGATACAACATCAAGAACAAGTGGAGTTGACATCTAATGTTGATTCTACAGATGTAGCTAAAAACGATAATGTTTTAAAGAACAAAGGAAAGAAAAAGACCACGATAAAATATATTGGTTTCATGGCACGTTCTCTTTCCAAGTCCGAGAGAAATTATAGTACCACGAAGAGAGAACTTTTAGCAATCGTATTTGCACTCAAAAAGTTTCATAAATTTTTATGGGGTAATCCTTTTACACTTTATACGGATCATAAAGCTCTCACTTATCTTCATACACAAAAATATGCAAATACCATGATGATGAATTGGTTTGATACCATTCTCGATTACCAATTTAAGGTAATTCATCTTCCTAGTATGGATAACATATTACCTGACCATTTATCTCGCCTTTTCCCTACAGATCAAATGCTGAGGGGGAGTGAACAGGATACTAGAGCTAAAAATGGCATTATACATACAGCAATAAGAGCTATAAGATCAAATAATCATAAAAAATTCACAGTAAAAAAACCTGCACAACATAAGCAGTGTGACTATATGACTCCTCCTGAAAATGAAAGGAAGCAACTGATGTTAAGGGCTCACCTAATGGGTCACTTTGGTGCTGAAAATATAGTAAAAGTATTACATAATGACGGATTGCACTGGAAAAACATGATAGTCGACGCAGTCGAACTTGTTAAATCATGTGTTGCTTGTCAAAAGCATAATATAACCAGAAAAGGGTATCATCCTCTAAGACCAGTATACTCATATCTACCTGGTGATCACTGGTCAATGGATTTAGCTGAATTACCCACAACTCCGAATGACAATAAATACTTATTAGTGCTATTAGACATATGCACACGATTCTGTATTCTAAGGTGTTTACCAAATAAGAAAGTCAAAACTATTGCTGGAACTCTTGTTCAAGTTTTTAGTGACTTTGGTTACCCACGTATTTTACAATCAGACAACGGAACCGAATTTAAAAATGTCACAATGAAACTGTTAACTGAAAGTACAGGCATAGATCACAGACTTATCTCACCTTATCATCCGCAAGCAAATGGCAGTGCGGAAAGATGGGTTAAGACTGCTAAGATTGCTATTGCTAAATCAGTACAAGGAACAGGACAAGACTGGGACTTTTATGTACCTAGTGTACAGTTATTTATAAATAACAAAGTATCTAAAAGACTCAACACTCCACCTTTTTCTTTGATGTTTGCGAGAAAAATGAACGGATTCGAAGATTACCGAAAAAAGGATCCAAAGAAAGCCGTACCGCTCTCATACGAAGAATTGTTGGAAAGAATTGATCATATGAATCAAGTAGTCTTCCCAGCCATTAAAGATAAAACTGACAAGTATGTTGAAAACATGAAAAAGCAGTTTGAAAAGCATAACACAATAGTTGATGACTTCAAAGAAGGAAGTCATGTCATGGCTAAAGTTCCTACTATGACTGGTTCATTAAATCCTGTATATGATGGCCCATACACAGTGATTCGTAAAACCAGAGGTGGATCCTACGTGCTCCAGGACGAAATGGGATTACTAATGTCTCGAGACTATACTCCTTCCGAATTAAAACCAATTGATCTGCATAATATAAACGAGGACAATGAAGAGGTTTATGAAATCGAAGGAATCGTAGATCACAGAGGCAGCGGTAATAACAGAGAGTTCAAAGTACGTTGGAAAGGGTATAGTAAGGATGAAGACTCATGGCGTACGCCTGATAAAATCACTCATACCTCTACCATTGAGAACTATATGAAAAGAATGGGATTACATCCACAAAATAAATTCAAGAAAGGTCCCATAAAAAATAAGCCTTTAATACATAAACACAATAATGAAAAGGGAATTTTACATAAAGCTACAGAATCACTTAAATCACTCTATGATAAAGACACCAAAGTTAATCAGGATAATAAATATAAATTATCTAAAGACATAGACAAGACCCATAATAAAACTAAAAGAAAAGCCACAGATATTAACGACTTAAGACGAAGCAAAAGAAATCGTACATAAATAAACGATTGTCCCAATCTGGCAGGGAGGGATGTGGTATTTACACATATAATAAAGTAATACTGTAAATTACTACGAACAATGATCATCCAAATTAGGAATATCGGACATTGTATTATGCCACGTCAAATAAAATCATATCCCGATCCACTCTAGAATATTCTAACAAGTTCCTGAATCAGAATTAATAATTACTTCTTGATAAAAGATGTTAAACAATACCAATCATGTAATTAACGCATCGTCTAATATCGATTAATAATCAATAATCATATACTGTGAATACTATTATTTAGCCGTAGATAGAAAAATATAAATACCCTCATATTTTTAACTTGAATAAAGGACAATCTACTTTGAGTCTCACTTATTTTTATATTTGTTGATTGACTTAGTACTTTTTTATATTATAAACCCTAAATATCACAGCCCTATCAGTCTGACCTCGGTTCTACGCAAGCTGCTTGAACTCTGCATCTTTGATGAACTTGAATCCTCGGCACCCCCTCTTGATACTGTTCAAGGTGGATTTCGCCGAAGCCGTAGTACTCTTGACCAGGCTCTTTGTCTTCATGAGCTGTGTCGACAACATGCAGAGGATCATTATGGTGAAGCCCCTGTTTTGGCGTTCTTAGATATCAAATCTGCTTACGATACTGTTGACCGTGCGATCATCTGGAGAGCACTTGAAACATACATCTCTGAACCCCTCCTTGGTCTTCTTCAAAGCTTGTTTGACAAAGCGAGTATACAGGTACTAATCAACGGTCATTCTTCTCGTTCCTTTTGGCCCAAGACTGGCGTGCTTCAAGGCTCTATCCTATCGCCTTTCCTGTATTCCATATATATCAATTCTCTTTCTGCTGTCCTCCGTGCTGTCCCTCTACCAATTTCCTCCCGTGTCTTTGGTACCATGCCACGTAGAGAATACTCTGGGTTATGGATCAATTGCCTGCTCTATGCCGATGATGTGGTAATTATCGCTGCACCTGACGTAATGCCCCGTATTCTTCGTCGAGCTGCTCAACATTCTATGGAACTTGGTTATCGATGGAACCCAGCAAAGTGTGTGGTAGTTAACTCACCTACGATCTATGGTGCCCCTCCTCTACGTTTGTATGGTGATCCAATACCCATTGCTGACTCTTTTCCATATTTGGGTATTCCTTTCGACTCCAAAGGCGCTATTGCTACTGACCAACTGCTTAAACGCAACATTGCCTCTGCTTTGCCTGCCATGCGTAATACGTTGCAGCCTCTGGGTCTCCATGCTCCAAGCTTCTCTCGCCTTACTGCTAGCCGCCTGTACACGATATTTATCCGACCCAAGCTGGAATATGGTTTGTGTCTCTGTCTGTTCACGATGAAGAACCTGAAGCTGCTTGACAAGGCTCAAGACCAATGTCTACGCCTCGCTTTTGGTGGACATCGTACAGCCTCTACCACGGTGTTTCGACACATGACATCCCTCCCTGCCATGCATGAACGAGCCCATACTTTGGTATTGAAGTTCATCCTACGTACTCACTTCTTGCCAGAGGATACGCTACTGCACACCATTCGTTCCTTTACTGAAACGGCCCCCCAGTACAAACGGTTCCGCTGGCCAACCCTTTTACGTGCTAATCCAATCTGGCGAGATCCTCAGTATAACGGTGCAACTACTACGGTGGAAGACCGTCTTGCCTATTACACACCGCCAAAGCAGCTGCGTCAATCGATCCTAGACTACCGGACTCGCTCCTTACGATTAATGCGTGCTTCTTCCTGCCCTCCGGTGCTGTTGTGTGCCTGCCGTGGTGTTCTTGTGAAGTGTTTTAAGTATTCAAAAATAAGATAAAGAACAATTAACGAGACCGAACAATAGTTCTAAAGTCGAATACTTTTATTAAAGAAAGATTTCAAGGCTATTTATATTAGTTGAGCAAGACCTGAGATTAGATGACAAAAATAGTTACGACCGATATGATTTGACATGTATAAGAAAACTTTTATAGACTGATGTTAATAATCAACTGTTGAGATGAAAGTGAAACTTGGCTGTTTAGGGCAGTGATAATTATCAGGTTCTATTCTTATTCAAACTCATTTGTAAAGATTTAGTCCAGAATGATAAGACTTTATCTTATTGACATGTCAAAACATGACATCTTGGCGTAGACCCCATTTTGTTCATCCCTATGAGCAAGTATGAGCGAAGTCGTCTCCTTCGGTGGAAAATGGGCTGGTTGCCTGGCCGTCCTGCGCCGTGTAGCTGTGGACACCCTCATGCGTCCCGAAACCATCTCCTCTCTTGTTTGTCTGTCGCTTCTCGTCTGGATGTGGCTATTCTTACGCCTCCTAATCCTCTGGATTACGTCTTGAATACGCTGCCCAGTAAACCAGCCAAGAAAAACACTGCTAACACTCACGTTGTCTCTCGTTGGTCGACGTGGTGGCCAGAAATCAGCAAAATACTCCTGGAAATAGATCAAATCTGCCATCCTGATGAGACGTTCACTGGCGATGCTTTGGACACTTCAGGCTCAACATTTCTCAATTGGTATTATACTAATGGTAAACCTTCTCTGCTGTTGCCGCAAGTCCTTGACGTGACTGAATAACTCTACTTCTGCCTCTCTCTCAACCCTCCCGTGCGTTCAACCCAACAAACAAACTATACTTTGTTACAACTTTTCTTTTATTTTGTTCTTTTGTTTTGTTATTTTATTTTCTTTTTGCAAACCCACTACTTTTTTGTATTTTATACCTTTTTCTAGTCAGTGACTAGTTTTTTTATTTCACACACCGCTTCATGCGCACTACAATTGCCTTTAATTTATATATTTTTTGTACCTTGGGTGAGCCATTTTACCCCATAGGGCCACGGCTAAGTAACCCACTATCATTTTAAATAAAAATCTTTTGTCTACACCAAGAAACCACTTTAGTGGTATGTGCTATGTTGGCCAGGGCCGCCTCTTTTTCTCAAATGAAACACCGAAGGGTCCGGGTGACATAGACCGGAATAGACTTGGGTATGGGTCGGACGGTTATTTGACCCTGAGTGCTGGTCGTGCTGAGACTGAAATGATGGTGGAAGTTAAGGGTTCTCAAAAGGGTCCTTATCCTAATGCTTGATCAATCGATATTCAAGATGTTAATGGTGGCCTTATGTATTTTTTGAATAATAATGGTGGTCCCATTTAAATTGTAGAAGTATAACGGAGTGGCTAGCAGCCAATGAAAAGTATAAAAGGATTACAAGTTTTTATTGAATAAACAATATACAGTCTTCTCTTTATTTTTTTTACTTTATTCTTTTTACACTTACTTTACGCCTTTAAAGTCAATACTAGTTCTCTTTTTCCTGGTTACTGTTTTAAATTTCAAGCTATTCAAGGTAAAGCATAATCAGGGGAAAAGCATATATCAAGTGGTCCGGCCTACCAGATAAAGTGTATTAAAAGGATATTCAAGTTTATAGATGTCTACAAGTGTTAATAATAAAAGTCCAAGCTCTCTCGATAAAGGAATGTTACGTTATCTGAATGAACCAAAGTGCTTTGCTGGTGGTAATGATTATGAAAAAGCTACCACCTGGTTAGATCGTATGGCTCGTCTTCAAGCTGCTATTCGGATGTCTGATGAAGAAATATTGTTTGTTGCCGGTGATCATTTAGTAGAAAAGGCTGCAACTTGGTGGAAAGTTGTTGGAAAAAAGTCTACTGATTGGAAGTCATTTGAAGAGGCATTCAAGGATCAATATTTGGCAGATAGAGAAGGTAGTTGGTGGCGTCAGTTACAAGCGTTGCGTCAAGGCCCTAACGATTCGATTGATGACATTGCCTTTCGAATGCAGGAACTTTTTGACTTACTTGGGAACAAGAATCATGATATCCAAGTTAGTATGTTTTTGGACGCTATTGATCCGACGATAGCATTTGAGGTAGACAAAGATGTCACGCCATCTACCTTGAGAGATGCTAGGGCTGTTGTATAATGGTAATAGTTATTAAGAAAAAGGTAGAAACAAAGATCAAGAAACAGTGTGAGTACTTTTTGAGACTGATCTTTATTTCAGTTTAAGTTAAAGTAAAAATTATTCTAATTGAAGGTCGGTATTTATATCTTATTGAGTGAGTGGCTTGATATCTTCTATTGTAAGCGTTCTTCTAATATTCAGGTACTTTAGCAAGTGTCATCTATAATTATGATTATGAAAACTTTTCATTTGTTCTTTTGTATGTCTGTCATAGATTATCTTTTATTCTGGGAATTCCTCACTGATTTGAATAACGTTATTTTACGCGTTATTTCAATTATATGAAAGATTAGCAATATTCCTAATATTGGATTGGATCTTGTTATTTTAGTTGATACTTCTTCTTATCAAAGAACTCTTATTAATACAAAACATATTCTAAAAGAAGTTGTTTAATTGGAATTGATTGTATGATCTTATTTAAATAAACTTATATCTTATTTTATTTAATTATGATCTTGTATTAAGACTTATATTTATCAATGTCTACTACGATCAGTTACTGTTCAACAACAAGGGCCAGAGCCAAACAAGTCGAACGCAGTATCCAAAGGTACGGTGCACGTCCTGGTCCCTCCACACATGTTCTACAAGATCGAGAGGCTCTTTCGATGGGTAGTGGAAGTGGATATGGCCATGGTGATTTAAGTTCTGCTGTGTCTACGATGTTTTCTCTTGCTGACAAATTGGAGAAGTTGACTATCAATTTGGTTCGAGCTAACGATGGCAAGGCACAAGAAAGCACGGTTACTGGTATGAAGCCTCGTCGCGGTTTGGTTTGCTTCTTTTGCGATGAAGAAGGGCATAAGAAATTCGATTGTCCAAAGTACTTGGCTCGTCAAGGTAACAAGGAAGGTGATAGGTCTGCACTTGCGTCTGGATCAAACTTGACTCCCATTTCGGGAAAAGGGTCAGAACATCAGTAGAGGAGGTTACTGATGTTCGTACTGAAACTATAAGTCCTCTAATTCATTTATCAAATGATCAAGTCGATATCAAATTAGTCGACACGGTGCGTGAGGAGGCCTTCTGTGACACCGGCGAGGTGTATGTCAAAAGAAGAGCGGATGGTCCTCCATCGGTTGCTGCTGGGCCTGGTAGGGTGGCTAAACGTATTGTCACGCGTGGTGATAATCCAGTCGGGTCGGGTCCTGGAAATTTGGTGGCTCCACTTCCTCCTAGCGGTGTTTATGGCGGTGCTCCAGCAAATTTCCCTGCTGATATTCCTGTTGGTGCACCGGGGCCTTCGGGTACAATGGGTGGTACTGTTTTGCCTAATGGCCAAGGACCATCGGTAGTGGGTAATGCTCATGGAGGAGTGTTAGCAAATAATGGTACCCACTTTGGAAGCATGGGACATAATGGAAATTGGGTGTCTGCTAATGGTATTCCTGCTGAATCTGGGGTCAATGCTACTGGCGACAGACTATTCAATAATGTTGTGAGTCGCGAAGTGCTGCCAAGTGGGGTGACGCCTAATAAACCGGTTAAGAAAAGGGCTCCTCGTAAGAAAGCAAGGCGTTTACCTGTAAAACTAAGAGGTGGTCGTACCATATGGGATATTCTTGATCAGTGTAAGGCGGATATCACTGCCACAGAATTGATTGCCTTGGATGCTAAAGCTCAAAAAGACATGGTGGATGGTATCCGTTTCTTGCGAGAAAATAAGCGCAAATTGAGGAAGCCGGCAGATGCTATGGAAGTAGATCAAAGAACTGGTGACAACAGGGTAGGAGAAGCTGGAAGTGCTACCAATCCAGCTGTAGTCAATGTGGTCGATCAAGACTGGGAGATAGAAGATAGTCTGTCTGACGAATCATCGACTGACCTATCCTCTATGTGTTTCGAAGATGATGCTAGCGATGACGAACAAGCTTCGATGACATCGGATATGGATGATGGTGTGTCGGTGTACTGTTATCCGTATAGTCTACAACGAATGCGTGTTAGTTCACCCTTGCGTGGAGTTGTTATGATCAAAGACAAGCCTGTTGAAGCGGTGTTTGATACTGGCGCTAGCGTAAGCGTGATTGGGAAAGGACTAGCTGACTCCTTGGGTCTGGAACCAAGTGGTGTGAAGTGTTTTAAGTATTCAAAAATAAGATAAAGAAGAATTAACGAGACCGAACAATAGTTCTAAAGTCGAATACTTTTATTAAAGAAAGATTTCAAGGCTATTTATATTAGTTGAGCAAGACCTGAGATTAGATGACAAAAATAGTTACGACCGATATGATTTGACATGTATAAGAAAAATTTTATAGACTGATGTTAATAATCAACTGTTGAGATGAAAGTGAAACTTGGCTGTTTAGGGCAGTGATAATTATCAGGTTCTATTCTTATTCAAACTCATTTGTAAAGATTTAGTCCAGAATGATAAGACTGTATCTTATTGACATGTCAAAACATGACATTGCCCCCTTCCAGGTTGTAACTATCTTTTCTGGAATTAATGTGGCAAGTGAAAATATGTTTGTTTAGGTGAATGTCGAAAATGAGGTTTGAGATGTCAAGATGAGCTCTATTTGTTGTAATAAATAGGTGCTTGGTAGGGTTAGGTCATATAACGTATAGTGGCTCTTTATATAAACATATAAAGTATAGTGTTCAAGAATGGAACAAAGCATTTAGGCGATAATAAACCCTGAACAGGAATTTATTGCTAAAGTGATGTTTGTCTGTAAATGTGACTGCGTACAAATGTGCATATTGAAAAATATTAAGGTATGAGAAATAATTCATTTTTTACTATCCTTGTAAATATTTTATAATTGCGTAATTTGCTGGTAACGTATATGTATAGTTAATGAAAGTTGGTGGAAGAAGGTCAATGTATTAACGTCTGTTTCTTTTAGAGTTAGTTACACTGCGATGCACGTTTTTTCTTTTCTTAGTCGTATCTTTTTTAGGAACAAGCTGAACCTCGCGCGCTGGTTCTTGTTCACTTAGACGTGACCAATATTTTTGGATCGGTCTGTAATCATGGAAATGACTAGCCGGTTCCCAAGTGTCATCTTCTACTCCATAACCTTTCCATCGAACTTTATATAAGTAATTACCCGGTGATCCCTTATGGTGTAAAACTGCCTCAACATCGTATGATTCAGATTGATCAGTATTGGATAAGGATACTTCCTGGGAAATAACCTTTATTTGCGATGGAGGTACATCTCTTGGTAAGAGTGCTCCAGTTGCATCAACCAACACATATGAACCACCTTGAGTTTTTCTTTTGACGGTGTAATTACCAACGTAGAGGGGATCACTTTTTGCAACACGGTTTACATTCTTGAGCGTGACTTGACTACCAGTGGGGATATCGGATAGAATTCTGTGAGTTTGGTTGAACTTGTCTCGAGAAGCAGCTTGTGAAGTTTTTATTTTTTTCACGAATAGCAGGTAAGACAGTGTCATTAAACTCGTTAATTCTAGTTTCTAACTGTTTCATCGTTTCAGGCGATTTAGTTTTGTCCAGCACGTTATTATAATCCTTGTTTTCATTGGGACGTCTTGCAAACATCAATGAGAAAGGTCTAGTGCCGTGTAAAGCTGTATGCGTATTGTTGAGGGCTTCTTGGGTACTGTCAACATACAAGTCCCAATCCTCAGTTCTGCCTTGTAATCTTTTGTGCAAAATATTTTTTGCTTTGCCAACCCATCGTTCGACTATACCGTTAGCTCGGGGATGATAAGCTGATATGAGACGATGATCAATACCGGATGATTCAACATACAGTCTGACGAGTTCATTGACATACTCAGTACCATTATCACTTTGGATAATTTTTGGTCGACCAAAGAGCGATAAGATACTCCTTAATGCAAGTGCAATAGTGAGAGAAGATTTATCGGGCAAGGCTTTGAGTACACAATATCGTGTAAAGACGTCCACTACCAGAAGGATGTATTGATTACCTTGTACTGAAGTAGGGAAAGGTCCGGCTGTGTCGATACAGATGTGATCCCAAGGTGCATCAGCATAGATTGAGGTCAAGGGATTGTATCCGTGCTTTGCGATATTGAATTTTTGGCAATCAGGACAACTACGTATTATTTCAAGTGCATCTTCCTTGAGCTTTGTCCAGTGAATACCATCACTATGTAAAGCTGTTACGATTGCTTGAGCTCCACGGTGTCCTTCTAAATGTGTATCCATGAGTAGCTTTTGTCTGTCTTCTGGTGCTGGGGTCATCAAGTCAGCAGGCATCATCATTCTGGATGTAAGAATTGATCCGTTAGAATTGATAATTTGGGAAGTGACGATTGTTTTGATGGTTTTATTATCCCCCTCCAGCGTTTTTTCAGGTTCGAAAAGACGCGACAAAGCATCTGGTAGAATATTTTGAATACCAGGTCGATGGATGATTTTGAAGTTATAATCCAGTATAGTGTCCAGCCAATTGATCATCATAGCGTTAGCTACAGGCTGGGTGTGGAGATAAGTCAAGGCCTTGTGATCAGTGTATAAGGTGAATGGATTACCCCACAAAAATGGATGAAACTTCTTTAGTGCAAATATCACTGCTAATAGCTCACGTTTAGTAGTAGAATAATTCTTTTCAGATGTAGAAAGTGAGCGTGCCATGAAACCGATATATCGAGTCTCATTTTTGATAACTTGGTAAAGAACAGCACCAATTGAATAGTTACTAGCATCAGTAGCAACATAAAAAGGTTGTTCTAGATCTGGATGATGAAGAAGTGGCGCAGAAGACAATAATGCCTTGATCTTTTCAAAAGCTCTTTCTTGTTCAGATGTCCAAAGTTTATCAAGTTTACCTTCGAAACGTAATTTGTCCAAAGGTGCAGTGACTTCAGAAATATTTGGCAAGTATTTTCTAAAATAATTTACCAGTCCTAAAAAGCGTTGAATCTCTTTTCCAGATGAAGGTCTAGGCCAAGTCAAAGCGTTTGTAACTTTACGAGGATCGAGTCGAGACCCTTTGGCATCAACACAGAAACCAAGCAAGTAAACAGTAGACTGCGCAAAATGACACTTGTCTGGGTTAAGGATCAAATTCACTTTAGTTAATCTCTGAATTATGTTTTGCACATGTGTGATGTGTTCCTCATAAGACTTGGAAAATATGATGATATCATCAACAAAAGCCTGTGCATAAGATAAATCACGTAACACTATATTAATCACTCGTTGATAACGGGAAGCAATATGTTTCAAACCAAATGGACAACCTCTAAATTGGTATTGTTGACCTTCAAAAGTGAATGTGGTCTTAATACGATCAGGCTCATAGATTTGGAATCGATGAAATGCTTGTCGAAGATCAAGAGTGGTAAAAATAGTTGATCCTTGTAATCGATCGAAAATCTCTTCAATCTTTGGAATAGGATGTCTATCATTTGACACAAGAATAGAATTTAACAAGCGAGGATCGAGACAGGGTCGATGTCCTGTGAGATTACCAAGCAAGTCTTTCTTAGGTGCCAATGTTAAAGGAGAATTCCAATCTGAATTAGGTGATGCACGTTCAATAACTTCATCCTTTAACCAAGTGTCAATACATTCACGCATGATTGGTAGTAATTTAAAAGGAGTACGATATGGTGCACGGTAAGCAGTTTTTCCTTTAACAGTATCTAAACGTATAACTGACTCTGGTACAGTACAGAATGAATTCTTAGGTATTAAGGCATTTTGATCAACAAATGGTTTAACAGCATTATGGAAATGAGCTTGTTGCTCAGGTGTACCGAAAGGAGCTTTGTTAGGTTCAGGTGTATCATCCGTAATCTCTTTGTCAATAACTGGTGCAAGGTTAGGATGTCTGATAGCTAAGTTGGTAACAAGAATGTTCAACTTGTGCATTAGATCTAATCCTATTACAACTTCAGTATCCAAGGAAAGAGGAAGGACTTCAAAAGAATGGGATGTATGAATAAGATTTTTATCATTATCACCGTAAATAACACTTAATGGAAATTTGGTTGTACCGAAACGTTTACTAACATTATCACTTGTAGCAAGAATAACGGAACCAGATACATTTCTATCAACTGCAATATTGTATTTATTAACAAAATTTGTGTCTATCGAGCTAAAAGAGGAACCACTATCAACCAGGGCCATAGTGTTCACATTTTCTATAGTGATAGGTACAATTAAAGAATGGTTAGTACTTTTAAATACTTCATTCTGTTTTGTTAATTTCTTACAATCATAGTTAACTGGATAACCATCGTCATCTACGTCCATCAAGTTGCTATCACCACTAGACACCTTGGAAGATGCCTGTTGTGGTCTAGCTTGAGGAGTGATGGTGAGGTTAGGCTTGCTACCATTGGATCTTGAAGTGTCCAAGCGAACAGAACGTATAGCCTTACTAGGGCCATGATAGGGTTTGTCGCGAGGACAGCGAGCAGCATGTTCTTTTGACCAGGGAACATTACCCAAGCAACGATAGCAGTTTTTGGCAACCGAAACAAAAGACAAGGGAGGACTAGATGTACCAAGAGACGAATTTACCAAAGAAGGATTTTTGTTCAGTAGATCCTTGTATTTGTTACATTTTTCAGTTGTATGGTTTGCAAGACCATGGATTGCGCAACGGAATTTATTTTTCAGATTTCCAACTGAAGGATGTTTCTTCATAGTACCCAGTAAGTTACTTGATGAGTTGAAGTTCTTTGGGTTGTATTTTGATGCCTCTGTTCCACTTGCTAGGAGAGATGAAGATGAGGGCTTGGAAGGGGCAGACTCTTAACGACTTGGATTGCCCACCTCAGAACACAAGTTGGATGACAAGACCATTCTAGCTTTTGCTGCAACTTTTGTCACGGAGTCTTGTTGATCTCTTCCAAGATTTAACAAGGAGCGAGAGACCTCCTGACGTAAAAAGTTTGGCAAAGCACGCTTGTAGATGGAGGCTGTCTTGATATCATCATCCCACTTGGCAGCTCTGCGGATTCTTTGAAACCTATCTGTGAATGCTTCGATAGATTCCATTGATCCCATCTTAAGTGATAAGAGTTGGTCCATGTGCTCCAGTTCCTGGGCTACGTCTTGTGCAGCATAAGTCTTGATTATTATTTTACGGACCTCAGACCAAGTCAAGCTACGCCCTTTTAATACTTCGTTGAACCATGATCGTTGATCCCTGTTCATTTTGATGGGAACTAGGCGAGACCAACTAGCATCAACAGACAAGCCATTAGATTCAATTATTAAAGAAAAAGTATCAAGCAAGTCTTCCACTGAGTCATGGATGTCAGCATCCTTTCTCCAGACGTTACCACGCCACTGCCATACTGGGAGATCCGAAGGGATAAGATGATCCAGGCGAGGGTGAGGATTTCTACTTGAGATACCAGAACTAAAAGTCGCATCATTGGTAGATGGAGGAGGAGGGACACAAAACGCTTGAGCTTCATCAAGGAATTTGATGCAGTTTTGGATGTTTACTGCTCGCTCCTGCAACTTCAGCAAATCTTCTTGGGTAGCACCAGTCACAACAGCACGAGCTATTTGCTGTCTAAGGTTTTCTAGTGTCACCCTAAGACCCATGACAGCGTCAACGGAAGGGTCTTCGGCTTGAGTACTTTGGTGGGGAGTAGAAGGGTCCTCTTGTTCACTAGCCATTTCGGTATCTTCGATGACTTTTGATGTTTCCTCTATGTTTGTTCTAAACACACCAGTTTCACCATGAGTGAAAGTATTAAGAGATTGATCTTCGTTAGCCATATTTGCTTTTTGTGATTGGGAGTTCAGAATTCGTTAAAAAAAAATGAAGTGTTTTAAGTATTCAAAAATAAGATAAAGAAGAATTAACGAGACCGAACAATAGTTCTAAAGTCGAATACTTTTATTAAAGAAAGATTTCAAGGCTATTTATATTAGTTGAGCAAGACCTGAGATTAGATGACAAAAATAGTTACGACCGATATGATTTGACATGTATAAGAAAAATTTTATAGACTGATGTTAATAATCAACTGTTGAGATGAAAGTGAAACTTGGCTGTTTAGGGCAGTGATAATTATCAGGTTCTATTCTTATTCAAACTCATTTGTAAAGATTTAGTCCAGAATGATAAGACTGTATCTTATTGACATGTCAAAACATGACATGGTGATTCCTTGCCGCTGACCGGTTTTGATAACAAGAAGGGGCCTGAGAGTCCAGTCGTCACAGATGTGCCTATTTGTATTGCTGGTAAACTAAGACCAGAACATACAGTGACCCGCAAAACTGTCCCAATGTTTCGTAATTTTCTCTTCTAGGGCTTGTGGCTCCATAGTTGTTAAGCTAATGTACACCTTATTGTATATCGTTCGATAGCCAAAATCTTGTAGTACCAAAAAATGTAAAGCAAAAACAAATTAAAACAGCGCAGACGGAGATAGAGGGGGTAGAAAACAAGCGGTGCATTGGGACAGTTTTGCGGCACTTTTGAAAAAAAAAAACAAAAAACGATGAAATAGCGACCCACAAGTTGTATAGATGTACCAAACTGCTTACAAATGTGCATTGTACGTCTCTAAGTCGAACTTTACTCACTGCTGAAGTTTTAAGCTCCTACTGATTTATTACTCGCTCATTATATCTCAACATAAAACAAGTCTCTCAAGATACAGTTGTTCAAGCAATTTCTTTACTTCAACAAGGTAAGTCGGTTCGGGAAGTGGAATGGATTACTGGCTTGAGTAAGAGTGCTGTTGGGAGACTCCAAAAATCCCATTGCTTTGGACTTGGACAGCCAAAAGGCGGCCGACCCAAGTTACTGTCTGCAGCTGATGAACGCTATTGTGTGCGCCTAGTGACCAACAACCGCATATCCAGTGCAACAAAGGTGGCTAAGGAGCTAGAAAAAGACACTGAAAGAAAAGTAAGTGTCAATAACGTGTGCAGAGCCCTTCGTAAGGCCGGTCTTGGTGCGATTGCGAAGCCGAAGAAGCCTTTGCTTAGTGCGAAAAACATTCGCAAGAGGCTTTCTTGGTGTATGGCTCACAAGGACTGGACAGTAGATGACTGGGAACTCGTTGTTTTGTCGGACGAGACAAAAATCAATAGATTTAACTCTGATGGACGCACCTGGACTTGGATTTGATCCGGAGAAAGCCTGAAATCCCATCACGTCAAGATGACCGTTAAATACGGTAGAGGCAATATCATGCTGTGGAGTGCCATTACCTATGCTGGGGTTGGTTAGATGTGCAAAATCAATGGTAATATGGATAAAACACTGTACAAAGAGATTTTGGAGGATGAAGTAGAGCTTACAACTGAGCATGGTGAGATGTTTGGTACTTATAATATGAAAACAGTAAGAAGTCAATAGCTAACAACTACTATTTATTAAGTAAGAAAAAGGAGGGGAACTAATAATTTAGAATGAACCCTGGATTATATTGTCTGACTATTAATTATATAGTCTGACGTAGGCTTGACTGAGATCAATCATAAAATAATAAATAAAGACATCATTAATGACCAAACACGACATCACCCCCTACCAGTTGGTATCAACGTTTGGAAGTTGAATGGGAAGTGTTTGAACAGCTATAAATTTTTGTGTGACCTAATTTCTCTTAATGCGCTTACTGTGCCTAAGATTATTATTTGCAGTCACGGTATTTTTTACGAAGCCTTCATGATGATCTGTTCTTCGATCAGAGCTTTCTTGATTTTGGTGTAGTCTTCGTTTGGGATATCTGGATAAAGTGTTGCCATTACGTTTGGATTGGCGTTTCTTTTTTTCTTTTGTATTGTGAGATTGTCTATTGTGCGACATGATTCCAGACTTTGACTGTTCATTCATGTTTGCCGTAGTCAATAATTTACTAGGGGCGTAGTCTGAGGGCAATTTTTGCTTTTTATTCTTTTCAGCCTCATTATTTTTCTTTTTTACTACTTCACCCTTTTGGTTTATGGATTTACCCAGTTTGCGCCAATAAATGTTAATGGACTCGGGATCAGTAAATGCTTCAGCAGTTAACCAGCTATCATCGTCTTTGCTGTAATTTTTCCAGCGTACGAGATATTCCCTGTTTCCAGGTTCGCCTCTATGATTGATGATTGCCTCCATTTCGTACAATTCATCTTTTGGAATGACTTCATCCTGTGAAATGATCTTTAATTCTTCTGGAGAATAATTTCGAGACATGAGCGTTTCGTCAACATCACGAAGTATATAAGCACCACCTTGTACTTGACGTGCAACACGATATGGACCTTTGTAAGCCGGGGAGAGACTATTGTACTGCTCTCTGTCACGCACCATTACGTAACTTCCTTCCGGGAATGTGGACTGACGATTTTTGCTGTCAGCTTTTTCTTTTTGCCTTTTGGTGTAAAGGTCGGTTCTATCCTGTATAGCAGGGAAGACCACTTGCGACATGTAGTCTATTCTTTTCAACAACTCATCGTGCGGCATGTACTCCTTCTTTTTTAATTCACCAGCATCATCCCTGTATTCAATGAAGTCATTTATGTTGCGAGCAAACATCAATGAAAAGGGTGTGGTCTGCAAGCGTGTGGAGATCTTATTGTTGATCATGAGCTGTACAGATGGAATGTAATGATGCCAATCTTCAGTGGCACCTTCAAGGAACTTTGCTAATATTTTTTTAGCAGATTGAACATAACGTTCAGCAGCTCCATTTGCTGAGGGATGGTAAGGAGTGGTATATCTTTTGTCGATACCCATTGCATTGAATAGATTCTCTAAAATTTCATTTTTGAATTCAGAGCCGTTATCGCTACATACAAAGTGTCTAGGATAGCCGAGTAAAGAAAATGTATCAACCATGGCACCTGCAACGGTTTTTGCCTTTTTGTCTACTAGGGGTTTCAACACGCAGAATCTGGTGCAAATGTCGACTAGAATCAACACATATGTATACATGTTGCTACTAGATTGAAAGGGCCCAATTAAATCAAAAGCATAGGCATCCCTAGGAACATAAGCGTAGACAGGTCGATGAGGATTATAACCCTTTTTAGCAATATTATACTTTTGACAGGTATTGCACTTGCTTACATAATTTACTGCATCAGCTAATAAGTTTGGCCAATGTAGGTTTTGGTTATGGATTGATTTCACAATATGATCAGCTCCAAAGTGTCCGAATTTATGGACTACATCAAGAATCTCTTGTCGATCCTCATGTGGTGGAGTGATATAGTCCTTGTCACTGAATTTGGTAGGACTTTGTACATAGAACACTTTTCGGTTCTCTTTTTTCATTTTTAATTCATGTTCCTTTTTTAGATTTGGTTTGTAAGCAAGGTTTTGGTGTTTTACTGTGCTACTATTAGAATCACCCCCTGCCAGTTCTTTTTCAGGTGGAAAAAGACGTGAAAGAGCATCAGGTAAAACGTTTTGTACACCGGGTATATGGATGATGTCAAAATCATAGGACAACAATGTGTCCATCCAACCCACCATCATGGGGTTGAGTTCATCTGATGTGAACAAGTATGTGAGCGCTCGATGATCAGAATATAAGGTAAAGTGATGACCATATAAAAATTTGTGAAACTTTTTCAAAGCAAACACAATAGCGAGAAGTTCACGTCGAGTGACAGAATAGTTTCGCTCAGATTGGGATAAAGAACGTGCCATGAAGCCTAGGTATCTGATGGTGGTAACAGTGAGTCCATCCGACTGTTTTTCGTCAAATTTTTGGAACAGAACTGCACCGATCCCAGTGTTGGATGCATCAGTGGCAACGTAGAGAGACTTAGCAGGATCGTAAGGACTTAAAACAACGTTGGAACATAATATGTCCTTGATGCTTTGAAAGTGAACTTGCAGTTCAGGTGTCCAGTTAATATCATCGATGAACGCAACATTTCGTAACGCATCTAGAGGAGCAGTGAGTGTGGCAGCACAAGGGATATGTGCACGGAAGTAGTTGACAGTGCCCAACCATTGCATCATTTCTCTGCCGGTTTTAGGGCGAGGCCAGTCAGCAATATTTGTCAATTTGCGTGGATCCAAGCGTTTCCCTTTTTCAGAAATGCAGAAACCCAACAGATGAACACTTCTTTTGCCAAAGTGACATTTCTGAGGATTGAGGATCATGTTATGTTGAGTGAGTCTATCAATGACAGCACTAACGGCTTGACAATGTTTTTCCATGGAATCACCTGGAGTGCCAATCACAATATCATCCACGTACACATGAACATTGGGTAGATCATTGAGAATGAGGTTCATGATGCGCATGAAATGACTGGAGACATGTTTCAATCCGAATGGTGCTGAACGAAACATGTATTGTTTGTTTCTGTGAGTAAAAGTAGTTTTGACTTGATCTGATTTACGAATTGGTAATCGATGAAATGCACTTTTGAGATCAAGTGAAGTAAAAATGGTAGAACCAGCAAGGTCATGGAAAATATCATCAATCAATGGTAATGGATAGTTATCGGACTCCAGTAGAGCATTGATTTTACGAGGATCAATACACGGTCTGTAATCAGTGGGATTACCATTTGCATCCTTTTTTGGAGCAAATGTGATAGGACTATTCCATGGTGAGGGTGGCGCACGTATAATGACACCGTTCTCGAGCCATGTTTTTACAGCCTCATCAAAGATTGGCATCATCTTATTTGCAATAGGATACTGCCGGACGTGTGCATGTTTTCCATGAGGAGTATCTATCTTTACTACGGCTTCTGGTAGATTACATAAGGAATGAACATCAATCTGTTGATTTTTATCAATGTGAGATTGCAGCGTCAGTAATAAAGCTTCATGTTCATCTGGTGTGCCAGCATTGGAAACATTTGGAATGTATTCTGAGTCTTCAATAGAGTCATCAAATTTGACTTTGTTGTCATCCCAATTAGTAGCAACACCAGTAAGGTGGATTCCTAAGATTGGTAATATATCCCTTCCGAAAATAGCGTCTATCTTATCATGCATGTTCAAAACCTCAAATTCATGAGCTATAATTTGTCCTTTGTACCCGACATTTAACTTATCGGTCACTCCCACTCGTTTAACAGTTTTTTCTTTATCTGCTAACAGTAATGAACCATGAACTGGAATAACACTCAGTTTCAATTTATTAACAGCATTTTTACTTATGAAAGAAATATCTGCGCCTGTGTCGACGAGAGCTATTAATCTATGATCGTTCAATAAAAAAGGAGTGTGTAATGAGTAAGGGCTTTGAAGCATAGTGGGATGTGTCTCCTCTTTTGTTTTTAAACTGTAGCAACGAACATTACCTTGCTTATGCTTCTTTTTCTCCTGAACTTGTTTCAACGCTTTCTGAAACGGACTGATGACTTCATCATCATTTAAAAGGTCATTCATAACCTCATCCGCAGGATGTGTTTGCATGATCTCTGATTCAGTAATGGTCTGTTTCTCGACCTTCTCAACATTATGAACCGCTATGCGTGAATCATTTCTGTTATGAACTTTCTCTTCAAATGATCTACGCCTTTGGGAAAAATTACCAGTATAGTTTTTGGGTGCATCTTTGTGTGCTCTAAAACCCGTATCTTTATTTATATAATGGTCACGACGTTTTTCCATTTCTCGACATTTGTCAAGGTGACCAGGGGTATATTTGTCCCCACAATAGCGACATTTAGGCATGCTGTGTGCGGGCCTTTTGTGAAAATTTCTTTCCCTATTCTTGTTTTCAGGAAAGTATCTCTGCTCGTCGCCATGAAACTTTCTTTTCGTTTCCGTAAGTCTTGGTGCCTTATTGTTGGCAGACTTGAGTTGGGGTCTTTCCTGATTTTTCAAATCAGGGAAGCTCTTCTTGCATTCTTCTATAAAATGCATCTTGTTGTTTTCTATGATTGTCTGAATGTTCGACAACGAGTCATCTTCCAAGATGAACTCAGCATTCTTCTTCGCGCGTATTTCAGCCAGTTTTCTTTCCAAACAATCCTTGACAGGTGCAATCAACGTGCCCAAGAAATGCATTACTGCCAGAGAACTGTCTGCAAACTTGGCTTTGGTCATGAGGTCTATATACCTGTCAACGTACGTGTTCAAGTATTCGCTATTGAGCTGCCTTATTCTCATCAGCTTTTGACGATACTGCAAGTAGGTGAAGGACTCACCAAACTTGCCTATGAGAGCGGCCTTGATTCCTTCCCAATTACTGTTCTTGAAATCAGCTACAGTCAGCTTATGTTGGAGCCAATTGATGCTCCTATCATCCTGGCCATTTTCAATGGATACCTGGAGATATCTCAGCCCGTTCTTGTCAATGTTGACATTGTAGTGCTTCAGGACTGTCTCAAACTTCCTGATGAAATCCTTTACCGTTTTAAAGGCATTATCATTCTTCACATCATCAGGGCTGATCTTGCTAGCATTGTAATGCTTAAGACTGTAAGCAGCGCTGACCAACAGACGAAAGAGAGGAATGACCTTGATGGGGATGGTAGGCTCAGATTCACGAGTATTGTTGGTATTGCTCCCAACCTCATTCACCTTTCGGCTAATTTCATTAGCGATGATCTCATCCAGCTTGGTAATACGCTCCTCATAGTATTCCAAATCTTCCCTGTACTCGCGTATTTGAATCTTAAGAGCCTTTCTTTTAGACTCATCTTCTTCCAAATCACGTTTCTCAACTAACTTGTCGAGCAAGCCAGTCGTCTCATCATACTTACGATGAAAGTGATTTAATTTCTCATAAGATCTGCTCTTATTGTTCGAGACAGACTTAGAATAACGCGAGGCGTTCTTTTTCTCACCACTAATGGCGCGGCGAGCGTTGTTCAGAGGTGCATCCTCCATCACAACGTCATCTTCAGCAGTGGACAGACTAATGGCGTCACCACGTACCAAAGACGATTCGTCCTTCTTTATAGAAAGAGAGTTAAGTCTCTCCCCTATAGCACCACTGACTGAGTCAGCAGGAGAAGGCGAACGAGAACGGGAACCAGTGACCATTTCCACGTAGGAAGGTGACCCAGGACGGTCAGAAAAGTTGTCCAGGCCAGGAGCCACAGGAGAAACAGGACGAGAAGAAGTAACCTCAGAAACAACAGAGGACAAAGAAGAGACAGAAGAGATGGAAGCACGAGATGTGCGAGTGGGGCGGTTGTTGCGGGTGATGACGGCCATGTTTGTAGTGGTGGTAGTAGTTGGAGTGGCTTATTGAAAAAAATGAGATGTTTGGTACTTATATTATGAAAACAGTAAGTAGTCAATAGCTAATGTTGTATCCACACAACTAGTAAAGTGAACATTCATGGATAAACGAGAGATCTCCGCAATAGCCAACTCTGCCCTGTTGTCCCTATCGGCGTTCCCACGACTATATCGGAACCTGATTATAACAACGGCAGCTCAATCCAACCTTATTCGATAATTATCGTTAGATCAATAATTTATCTACTTCATTGTCCCTTGATTCGTCAAGAAGACAGCGGCTATTGATTATCTACTATCTTTCCTTTATCTTCCCATCCTTCCCACATTATTCTTTTAACCGATCAATTGAAATAGCGGTAAAGATCCAGACATCCAAAAAGTATAAATAGCCTCAAATGTTTTTATTAATAAAGCAATATATAATCTTTAGTTTCACAACTATTGTCTTTTTAGTTTTTGTCTTTTATTTTAATACTTGGCAAAACATTTTTTTTTGTGAATTCTTTATTGACTTTATTTTTAAAACAACCCTTTTTCTTATTACTACCTACCTTACCAATATGTCAAACACAAATGACTTCAACTCTGCTGCTGCTGGTTCTTCCAGTAGTAATGCCAAAACTTATCCTGATAACGCTTGTCGTATGTCAGATGTTTCTACTTTATCTTCAGAGGCAGAGTCCTCTGGAATGACCACTTCCGCAGTTTCTTCTGGTTCTCTTGAGCCTAGAATCGCAGTTCCATCCATCCACTCTTCTATTGAGGAGTTGGATTCCACCATCATCGGTGCCACCCAAGTTATTCTTAACTTGTCTGTTCGTCTTCTTTCTACGACGCCTGAGTCAGAGGAAGATAGCATGGTGCGCGCTAAGTACGAAGCCTGCTCCAAGGATCTGGAGAGACTAGTTCATACTAGGGATCTCCTCCAGCGAGCCATGAACCATGCTGTTCCTACCGCTTGGACTGGTTCACCTAAGGTTGCTCCTGCAGCCTTGAATGTTGTACCTCCAAACCTACCCCTCATGCAGTGGAAGGGTGCGGTCTTTGACCCATCTGCCCCTGTCTCTGTGGATGTCAAGCACTGCTTGAAAAAATTTCAGGACGTAATGTTCGCACATGGTCTTGATCTTGATCAGCACTGGCTTCGTCTTCTCCCTCCTTGCTTGTCATCGAGTCAACGTACTTGGCTTGATGAGTACCAAGAAAAAGAGGATGTCCATACGTGGAGTCAGTTCAAAAAGGCTTTTACTAGCCATTATGGTGTTGGATCGGCTGAAGAAAAAGCCACGTCTACAACGGAGTTGTTACGCATCTCCATGACTGCTGCTGAAACTGTTGACCAGTACGTTGAACGTTTCAACAACCTCCGTCGCTTGGCACAGATCCAAGATCGCTGTGTCCTGACTCGTTGCTTTCTGATCGGTCTTCAGGCCGATATCTACAAGAAGGTGATCGTGTCCTTAGCCAACTGTACGGATGCACAAAAAGAATCGGTCGACTACGTTGTCAAGTTGGCCAAGACTTTGTACCATTCGCTGTACAAAGTTCGTAAAGTGGCTAACGCTGCTCACACTCCTGCTGGCCCTTCGATGGTCAATGACTCTTCTTCTTCTGGTCGGAAGAGATCTTCTGCTTTTGTCTCTGGTTCTGCTGTTCGTTCTGCACCTTATCCACAAGCTTCTAGGAAGTATTGCAGATTCCACAAGACCACCAACCATAGCAATGATGAATGTCGTGCTATGAAGAAAGCTTCCTCTTCTTCTCCTTCTTCGGGTTCAACCCAAGATGATGTCTCCTCTGGTTCTGCTGCCTCTCAGTGGAATCCAAGAAACCAACCTTCCGGTTTGGGACGTCCGTGCCGCTCTTGTGGTGCTGACAACTGGCGTCCTGGTCACCGATGCAAAGGAAAGGGCCGTTCAACCGGTTCCTTCGCTGATGACTCTGCCGGATCTTCTCACATGTTTCGAGCAATGAGTCGATCCCCTGCTTCTTCCTTGTCTTCCGTTGCCTCTTCTGGTAACGATGTTTCTGTTTCTGTTGGTTCTTCTGCCACTGCTGCTTCGGGTAGTAGTGATGCTTCTCCCGGTCGTAAGACTGATGCTGCTGGTCCCGTTGTTCCTGTTCCCGATTCGTCGGATGATATGGACATTGATGTTGCGGAAGCCCTTACTGTGGCTGAAGCTGCTCAGGCCTGTAAGTACATTACACATCACATCTTTTCTAAAGCGCCTTCAAACACTAATACGCTTTATGTTCCTATTATTATAGAGCACATCAAAACATGGGCCATGATTGATACCGGTTCGTCTTTTTCGTGTGTGTCTCCTTCGTTCTGTTCGACACTTGGTTTAGTTCCAACACCTAATCCAGGATCGATCAAGTTAGGACATAATAGTTCAAGTACTGTAAGCCGGTTAGGCATAATAAATCTTACTGTTTATTATAACCAAATCCGTTTGTCATATGAATTTGAAGTGTTTGATTTTAGCAGTGATGTTCCCATTTGTTTAGGACTTGACATTTTGCCTAAACTAAGAATAGGTTTAACAGGATTAGCCACTTCTTGGTTAAATTCTAATATTCCTAAAATACCTGATCCAGTTAACCCTGATGATTATAAGCCAAATGAAACTCCTGTTGGCACTATGCAGGAAAGACAACGTTTGATGAGCACTATTCAACCTTTGTTAGATGCTAATACGAGTATCCCCATGTCTTCTCATTGTAATTTACCTGGTGCTATCATCACTCTTGATACTGAACCCAATGCCTTTGCTTATCGAAGACAACCCGATATTGCTATTGCCAATAGAAAGATCATGGAAGACCAAATTCAAACTTGGTTGGATGATTGTGTCATTGAACCTGCTCCTTCCAATACTCGCTTCAATAACCTTATTTTTCTTGTTGGAAAAAAGGATGTCAACGGATTATACACTAAGAAAAGAGCAGTTATTGATCCACGTCTGCTTAACCAACTTGTAAAGAATGTTGATAGAATGCCTTTACCTCTAATCAGCGATCTTCATCAACGTATGGGTTCTGCTACTATATTCACTACCTTCGACATACGAGCATGCTTTCATCGTTTTCTTATCCAAGAATCTGATAGACCCAAAACTGCATTTACTCATCCATTTACTGGTATGCAGTATCAATTTCGTCATTGTCCTTTTGGCTTGACAAGTACCGGTAACATTGTACAGCGTGTTCTTACAAATTTGTTCGCAGATCTTCCTTACACTGCACTCTATATTGATGATCTATGTGTCTTCAGCTCTGGTGACATGAATCAACATATTGAGTATGTCCGTGAAGTGTTGAAACGTCTTACTGCTGCAAATTTAATTATTAATGTTGAAAAGACACATTTTGCACAAAGTTGTGTAAATATTCTCGGATGGACTATTGGTAACAATGGTTCTCTAATCCCTGATCAACATAAACTGACAAATATACATTCTTGGCCCACACCTAAAACTGGTAGACAAGTCATGAGTTTTCTTGGGTTTGCAAACTATTTCCGTAATAGTTTACCAATGTTTTCTCGCTTGACTGCTCCACTTGACCGGTTGCGATCTCTTAATTCTTTAAAAGGAATTTGGAATGAAACCCATGAATGCAGTTTTCGTAACATTAAGGATGCCTTAGTGAATGCCCCAGTCATTCACATCCCTGACCTTAAGTACCCATTCTACGTTGCAACAGATGCTAGTGCTTATGGTATTGGCGGTGTCGTTTATCAAGTCATCGACCAAGACATTAAATATAACGCCTTTGCTGCAAGATCTCTTTCCCCTACCGAACGTCGTTATCATACAAACAAACGAGAGTTGTTAGCGATTGTATTCATGTTTGAGAGATATAATAAATGGTTATACAACCGTCATTTTACCTTGACAACTGATCATAAAGCCTTGATTTATATCAAGAAGCAAGTTGTTCCAAATGCTGCCATGCTTGTTTGGTTTGAAACAATTTTCGAATATTCATTTGATATTGTTCATTGTCCTGGCATTAAGAATATTATCCCAGACGCACTTAGTCGTTTATTCCCAGATGACAATAAACTGGAGGGGGGTAACAATGTCAACAATGTTGCCATCTACAATATCCGTGGTAAAGAAAAAGAAAAAAGAAAACCAACTTTTAAAGAAAAATCTAAAAGTTATGAAACACAAACATATGCAGTCACTTCTGCAACATCATCATCATCAAAACCCTTATTGCATCGCGCTTTGCAATATGAAGATTATATCACACCTCCTCCTGAGGAAAGAAAAGATATAATATTGAAGGCTCACTTATTAGGTCATTACGGAATTAAAGCCATAGAACAAACCATTCATGGTGATAATCTCCACTGGACTAATTTACGTCAAGATATTCAGGATGTCATATCCAAGTGTCATGAATGCAAAATGTTTAACATTGTCAAAACAGGTTATCATCCCCCTAGAAGTATCCTACCTGACGGACCTCTAGATCATTGTGTTATGGACCTCGGCACTTTTAATATAACATCTACGAGCGGAAATAATTTCCTTCTTGTCATGGTTGATTTATTTTCTCGCTTTACTATCTTGAAAGCCATTCCTGATAAACAAGCTCTTACTATTGCCAAACAGCTTGTTGATATCTTCTGTACATTCGGCTGGCCTAAGGTCATCGCTAGTGATAACGGAAAAGAGTTTACTGCTACCATCGTTACTGGACTTATTAATAACAGTGGTATCGATAAGAGAGTGTCTAACCCTTTTAATCCCCTTGGTAACTCAGTCAATGAAGCATTTGTAGGAATTGCTAAAAAGACTATCGTTAAACAGTTACAAGGAAGAAAAGAAGATTGGGATCTACAGTAGGTGAAAAAATACGAGCAACCTTTTGGCAAAATCGACTTTTTTCGCTATATCAAAAGGTGCATGCCAACTACCGGCTTGAGACTCCTATGGTATATTTTCGGGGTCATGTGTCTTGAAACAGTAAATGTCTCATGTAGTAATACTGGAAATTGAGAGAGAGATAAGAATGCGAATTTAAAAATTTGACTTCCGACCAGCTTAAATTATGTACGGTAATCATACGTTTACATTTAAGTCAACAAAGAACATATCGGAAGACTATATAGCGTACTTGTATGGAACTGTGAGCGTTCCTCATTGTATCCATATAAAAGCAAGTGCGACTTCAAGAGCCCTTGGTTTCTTTTTTTTTACTCAACTTCTTTCACTACTTCTCATCATCATGCCTAAATCTATACCAATGGAAAAGCAATCCAGAAATAAGAAATATATCACCAAATAGCATGAAGCCAGAGGATATCACAGATAAGTATTACGTTCATTCTCGCACAGTTAAAAGGTATACTAGGAAGCTTTTTCCATGAAATTCACACCTGTCGGCTGGAAGACATACTATTGTCTCTTATGCCATGAAGCACTATATCAAGCTGTGTATTATTACTGGTCATCGAACAGTAGCGAAAGAGCTATTCAGGGAGTTAGGTAAGTTTGGTTACTTGTTCATGTACCGTTCAGGAGTAAATGCGCTGAGATCCATAAAGTGCCGCCGAGAGCTAAAAAAAAGAAGGCATTTTTGAAAAAGGATCGTTGAAAAAAGCAGATGACCTGAGCAAAAAGGCATGGCAACTGGTCAAGTCAAGAGTGACGAACAGTAGCGTTCTCAGCTGAAGCAAAGACTAGCATCTAGTGATCAGATGGTGTAAAGTAGTGTAGAGTAGTATAAAATGACATTCTGCTCCCTCATCACATCGACATTACAGTAAAGCACAGCAGCCTTAGGATGAACATGTGCTGTCACATAGCTACTCAGGGACCAGTTTAGACATATCAGCTTTATGACCATAACATAAACTCAACGGCTTGTCTGCATATACTTAGCATTATTTACATGAATACGTTAGAGTATCATCATTTGAAGACGTCCGATGTATACCTTCAGAGTGATAGCGGCCTAATGTATAAATTAAAAATCATAACTGTATAGGTACGCGGTATCAGTGTAAGGTATATAAATTATTGGTATGCTCAAAGTCTGGATTTAAGTCATATAAAGCATGTTTGGCATCAGCTCAAACTTAATCTGACATTACATGGAGTCGGAGAAAGAGGTATCAGAAAGCTTTAGCAATTTGTGGATGTAGAGCGAAATAAACACAATACAAATGCTTGCAAGGGGCACATCAATAGTATGCCAGCCAAAGTAGAAGCACTTATTAAAGCAAAGGGAAGATATAGAAAATATTAAATAAACATAGCGAATTTTGAAAAATCATCATTAGCTTTTTTATGACTGTCTTTCCCTTTTTAAAAAGCTTGTACTTCAAGTACAGTCAATCTCTTTAGTGTATTATATGCATCTTTGTTGCCCTAATTAGTTTGTGTGATATCAAAGCTCTGGCGAATATACACACAAAAATAAAAAGATATGAAGACAAATCGAACAGAGGTTGCTCGTATTTTTTCACCTACTGTATATGTACCAGCAACCCAATATGCTATGAATCTGAAATATTCCAGACTTCATAAGAGTAGACCATACACAGTAATCTTCAATAAAGTACCAAATGATATGAAAGATTATTCTCATATTAAATCCACTCTTAGAAGTGATGCTGTAGATTCTAAAGCAATAGAAAACAGACTTAAATATGCTACGGAAGTTGTTATCCCTGCTCTGGCTAAACGCATTAAGGAAACTCAGGATGTAGACAATGCATATTTTATGAAAACAAACAAAATCGTTCATACACCGTTTCCACTCCATAGTGAAGTCATGATTAAAAATGTGAACAAGGAAAACAAAACTGATCCGCATTATGAAGGACCTTTTTACATAAGTGGAATGACAACTAATGGCAGTTACATATTAGTTGATAAACAAAATAACCTCTTATCAAGAGATGTACCCACTTCACACTTAAAACTTATTGCATTACCCAGTAATAAAAGTGCAGAATCAATCGATGGCCAACATTATGAGATTCAAGCAATTATACAACACAAAGGAACTCCAGGTAATTACCAGTATCTTGTTCATTGGAAAGGATACGATGATCCTACAGATTACACTTGGGAACCTACTTCTAGCTTCGATGATCGATCTTCAATTGAAACATATTGGGCTCGTCGTCAAGCAGGTAACAATACTGCTGTCTCAAAGAAAGCAAGACTACCTAAACGTACCGTTCCTACTCGTGATCATTACAGTAGAAGCAAGAGATCAAGACGTTAAATTGTCTAAGTAGTTAACCGTCTTTTTCCCTAAGACAATTTTTCCTAAAGAAGGTTTTTTTACTATCAGGTTTTTATGACAACTTACTACTACGATCTATCCTCAATTATACTATGTCTATTTATCTACCCTATGATCATTATCGCACTTATTGTGTATGACCTTTGCTCATTTCTGAATCTTCACTTTTCCTTTTTACCGTTTGCTTCAAACTAGAAGGGGGCAATGTTGTATCCACACAACTAGTAAAGTGAACATTCATGGATAAACGAGAGATCTCCGCAATAGCCAACTCTGCCCTGTTGTCCCTATCGGCGTTCCCACGACTATATCGGAACCTGATTATAACAACGGCAGTTCAATCCAACCTTATTCGATAATTATCGTTAGATCAATAATTTATCTACTTCATTGTCCCTTGATTCGTCAAGAAGACAGCGGCTATTGATTATCTACTATCTTTCCTTTATCTTCCCATCCTTCCCACATTATTCTTTTAACCGATCAATTGAAATAGCGGTAAAGATCCAGACATCCAAAAAGTATAAATAGCCTCAAATGTTTTTATTAATAAAGCAATATATAATCTTTAGTTTCACAACTATTGTCTTTTTAGTTTTTGTCTTTTATTTTAATACTTGGCAAAACAGCTAACAACTACTATTTATTAAGTAAGAAAAAGGACATAATTAATGACCAAACACGACACCATGAAGCCCTATATCGAGTTACGTATCATTACTGGTCATCCGACAATAGCAAAAGAGTTATTCAGGGAGTTGGGTAAGTTTAGTTAATTGTTGATGTATCGTTCAGGAGTAAACGCGCTGAGATCCATAAACTGTCATCGAGAGCTAAAAAAAGAAGGCATTTTTAAAAAAGGATCATTGAAAATAGCAGATGACCTGAGCAAAAAGGCATCGCAACTGGTCAAGTCAAGAGTGACGACCAGTAGCGTTCTCGACTAAAGTGTGGAATAGGCGTGTTGTTCTCTCGATTAATAAAATTAACAAATAAATCAAATAATCGATGAGTCTCTTGAACCTCTTTATTGAGTAAGGACGAGAGAGAGAGCCCATTCAATACAAACTACGTCTTAGAATATAACAATATGATTTAGGGTCCGAGGTAGTACGGTATAAATTGTGTGGGCTGTTTATCGTACATAGCACGAAGTGCTATATATGATATACAGTCAAATTATTAATTTTAAGAATCTTTTGAGTGATCTCACACGACATTAAGGAGATTATTAGAGTAAATACGACATAAAGCAAAGATTAGCATCTGGTGATAAGATGGTGTAAAGTAGTGTAGAGTAGTATAAAATGACATTTTGCTCCCTCATCACATCGACATTACAGTAAAGCACTGCAGCGGTAGGATGAACATGTGTTGTCACATACCTGATGTATCCATCATTCATAACTCGATATGAAAACAGTATTAATAAGCTACATGTAAAATATATCCAATAGATAGGCTACAGGTTAATTCGGATAATCTTCATTAAGGATAAGATGCTGCGTAATTGCACGGTTAAATTATATTAAATCCAGGAACTAAATCACAGTCAATCGCAGTCAATCATATACGAGTATTCTATGGATAAATGCTTATGATGACAAAGATAACAATGGAAGAACACGTAACCATTATCTATTTGTCATCAGTTATATCATACTCATTAATTATTAATCCATGACATGAAATATTATCCGTGTATGAAAAGTATAAATAGAGTATCATTTTCTTATTAAATAAAGCAATCTCTTAATCGAGTCTCGTCCTCTCTTGTTCCTTTCTATTCTTGGATAAATCAATACCTACTCAGGGACCAGTTTAGACATGTCAGCTTTATGACCATAACATAAACTCAACGACTTGTCTGCATATACTTAGCATTATTTACATGGATACGTTAGAGTATCATCATTTGAAGACGTCTGATGTATATGTTGTATAATGGTTAAGGTAATAAAATAAAAGTTAGAAACAAAGATCAAGAAACAGTGTGAGTACTTTTTGAGACTGATCTTTATTTCGGTTTAAGTTAAAGTAAAAATTATTCTAGTTGAAAACAGGTATTTATATCTTATTGAGTGAGTGGCTTGATATCTTCTATTGTAAGCGTTCTTCTAATATTCAGGTACTTTAACAAGTGTCATCTATAATTATGATTATAAAAACTTTTCATTTGTTCTTTTGTATGTCTGTCATAGATTATCTTTTATTCTGTGAATTCCTCACTGATTTGAATAACGTTATTTTACGCGTTATTTCAATTATGTGAAAGATTAGCAATATTTCTGATATTGGATTGGATCTTGTTATTTTAGTTGATACTTCTTCTTATCAAAGAACTCTCATTAATACAAAACATATTCTAAAAGAGTATGTTTAATTGGAATTGATTGTATGATCTTATTTAAGTAAACTTATATTTTTATTTTATTTAATAATGATCTTGTATTAAGACTTATATTTATGAATGTCTACTACGATCAGTTACTGTTCTACAACAGTATACCTTCAGAGTGATAGCGGCGTAAAGTATAAATTAAAATTCATAACTGCGTAGCTACGCGGTATCAGTGTAAAGTATATAAATTATTGTTATGCGCAAAATCTGAATTTAAATCATATAAAGCATGTTTGGCATCAGCTCAAACTTAACCTGACACCACATGAAGTCGGAGAAAGAGGTGTCAGAAAACTTTAGCAACGCGCAGATGTAGAGTGAAATAAGCTCAATACAAATGCTTGCAAGAGGTACATCAATAGTATGCCAGCCAAAGTAGAAGCAGTTATTAAAGCAAGGGGAAGGTATAGAAAATATTACATAAACTTAGCGAATTTTGAAAAATCATCATTGGCTTTTTTTATGACTGTCTTTCCCTTTTTAAAAAGCTTGTACTTCAAGTACAGTCAATCTCTTTAGTGCGTTATATGTATCTTTGTTGCCTTAATTAGTTTGTGAGATATCAAAGCTCTGGCGAATGTACACACGAAAATAAAAAGATATGAAGACAAATCGAACAGAGGTTGCTCGTATTTTTTCACCTACTGTAAAACACTTCACACAGGTAGTAGACCTACAATAGTCTCCAAAGTGACGAAGCAGTTAATCAAGAGTAAATTTGTTGAAGGGGTTCTAAAGACTGCCAAAGAGGTATGCCGGGAGCTGGCTGGACCTGGCTATGATATCTCATACCAGTCAGCAATTAATGTACTGAAATCAATGGAGTTCCATTTTTCAATAGAAAAAAAGAAGCTATTTCTGACAAAAGCACATATGTAGCATCAGTTAGAATGTGTCAACTACCGTCAGGATTAGACAGTGGATGACTGACAATAAACAGTATTCTTTAATGAAACTAAGGTCAATGGATGGGGCACTGATGGTGGTAACTACTATTGGAAAAGGCCAAGTGGTCTTTTTCAACATCGTGACCTGAAATTTACAGTCAAGCATGGAGCCGGCAAATTGATGATGTGGGGCTGCATAACATCTGAAGGACCAGGATATGCTTGTCAAATTTACGATGGGAATATGAACGCGGATGTTTACCAGCATATATTTGACACTACACTTCGTGATACTATGGAGTACTACAATTTCAACTGGTCCAACATTTACTTTCAGCATGATAATGATCCAAAGCACAAGGCAAAATCTACAATAGCCTGGTTACATAATCATCAAGTGCGCTATATTAACGATTGGCCAGCTCAGAGTCCGGACTTAAATCCAATAGAACATGTATGGCATCAACTGAAGTTAAAGCTCAGCTGTTACGAACGTAGAGCAAAGAATACGGATGAGCTTTGGGAACGAGTAGAAAAAGCATGGAATGAATTTGATAAAGAACTTTGCCAAAGGTACATCGATAGCATGCCGGCAAGAATTCAAGAGGTTATTAATAGAAAAGGAGGATCAACTAAATATTAATAAATAAATTCATTTCGTTCAAATTTTCGTTTTTTCAAATTTTCAAATTGCGCACCTCATACTTCCTTCAATACTTATCCGAAAGGGCTTAAACTCTTTCGGATTTTTCAAGACATGTAGGAAATCTACTACGTAGGAACAGAGGCAGTTTGTACCATTGTGACAGGATGTACGCTACAAAAACTGAGAAAAATGGATTCCTTGCAGCAGTTTTTTGACCTACTGTAAATGATCCAACAAAAAAGGTTGACTGCATGAGTAAGGTAACGAATCGCCAATTAGTTGTTCAATCCAGCGAATTTGAAGGTTATGTTGTTGAATCATCGGATCAAGCAAGCCTAACCCGCCAGATTGAACAGGAGAGCATAATTGAGCGTTCTTGATAGTGGGCTTGCAATTTCGCCAAACAAACTGATACATGATGGGCCGAAGCCTCTTGAAGAAACCCTTTGGTAGGTGTACCAGGCGTAGAACATACTATATTTTCGACAGTATCAATGAATTAACTATAGTGGCCCGACCTCGGATGGAGAGTTGACGTTGTGAATAGATGTCACATTGTGATTGAACCGTTTGAAGCAATTGGCCTTCTAGATAACATCGTTAGGTGAGAGATTGTATTAGCGGGAAGCCAAGGTATCGCAATGGACTAGGTGAGCTATGATCGTGCCATTTGGTAATGCCTTGTGTGGAGAAAAATTCAACCCATTCAGGATATGGCCGACCGTCTAACGAAAAAGCTTCAGTTTTGTGGATATTGTCGTATTTACCTCATTAAATACTTATTATTCGTATGAGATTACTCAGATCTTATATAAGAAATAACAAGTACTGAATACATAATATTACTTATTACATATTCCTTAAAAGCTTATATACAATGTTTATATTTTTTTTTTTGTATAAGTGTAAACTTTATTAAAATTGAACGTTAATTATTCTAAATCTGGCAAAACCAAGTGACGATTTTGTTGTAATAAAGCTAGAGCAGCAGACAGAGACCAAGGAGTGTCATCAAAAACGCATCTCCAGTGTTGTTTCCATACAGCTAAGAAAATGAAACCGAGTTGGCACATCGTTGTAGTGTCTATCTGAAGGTTGTCTGCAGTGTCCTGAAACGTCACTAGGGCAGTCCATACATCCTCTGAAGTTTTGAAGCAAGCAGCTAAATTCATTTCAGCCAGAGCAGCAGACCAAAACACCCACTTTGTGGGACATCCAACTACAAAATGAAACGTATCTTCCACTTCCGTGCAAAAACGGCAGAGGGGCGAGGGAAAGCTGGTCGGATTCCAGCGAAAAAGCTTTGAGGCTACACCAATAGAATTGTGTAGAAGTCGCCACCAAGGCGTGATTGCGGCTTGAGGGAGTGGTAGTGCCCAAAAGGTCTTCCAAACAGAAGACAAAATAATTTCGGCTGGAAGGCGTAACGGTGGATGTATGGTTTGAGGGATATCTTCTAGGAGCTTGTTCCAGTTGCGGCGTATAGCCTGAAGAGGAACAGACCGAATGGCTATAGACTTACCATATCTTGGACGTAATAGCCAGTGAGAGCTAGATGGTAGTCAGTCAGAGTCTCTGGGGGAGAAGAGTACAGGAGAATAAGCTCCTTGCTCTGGTGTATTTAGATAACAGCAAAAGAAGGTTGGGAGTTGCAGAGTAGCTTCCGAAGGACCTGCCGACGGGAAAAGCTCCCTTGCAATGGCCTTTAATTTGGTGGATCTAAGAATTCGAAGAACTAATGTATTGCGTGTTTGTTCCCAGGAGAATAGGTCAGATAGCAAATATCTCAAGGATAGTGTAGAAAGTGCCACTGTAGATGGTCTCCCAGATGCGGGATGTATCGAAGTCAGTATCGCAGAGAGGGGTAAATCCAGAAACCAACGCACCGGCCAGCCAGGAGAAAGATCAAAGGAAGGAAGACGACAGATAAGGGTCATCATGCGACCTAATAAGGGGGAGCGTGATACTAGCGACCGGTAGCGGTCAGGATATAACATGATCGGTAAGATAGATGTATGTCCAGTGTACAATTGTAAAGCACGGACCAACCAAGGCGATACAAAATCTGAAGGCCGATGACGACCTAGAAGACGTTGGAGGTAGATCAAATGAAGAGCTAGGCTTTGATCTTCTATATCCACCAGTCCCACTCCACCATATTTTTGCGGAAGACACAATTTAGACCACGAAGGTGCAGGCCAAAAGGGCAAGAGAAACTTACGTACGATAGATCGTACCTCGCTTAACCATGTATTCGGAACTGGAGTCACCCGTAGTATGTGCCATAATGTACTCAGAATCAAAGAGTTAGCAACCAAACCTGATCCCTTAATTGACAAATGACGTTCCTTCAAAAAGTGGCATTGTCGTATAATTTTCAGTTTGAGCTCATTTAGGTAAGAAAGAAGTTGGTGACGAGTATGATATAAAGGATATCCTAAATATCGAACAGCTGTTTTCACGGAGGCATCATGCCACGTCAGATCGGAAGACCGTGCAATCGAGATCCAAGTGTCATGAGAAACACCCGAGAGTGATAACAGTACGGTCTTACCGAGATTGACTTTGGCATTAGAGGCTTTTCCGTATTGATCCAAGAGTTGCAAAAGGTCTGGCCATTCATTTGGATGTGACAGAAACACCTCGAGATCATCAGCATAACTGAGTAGCTTAACCGGTGGGGGTGAAGATCCCAGAATCGAAGGAGGCAATGGTAGGTCAGAACGAGACAAATCCAGCGGTCTTGGGGAGCAGCGCACACTAGATTTCAGAGGAACTGGCGCAAGGCTCACACCAGATAAACTAGGACACGCAAGAATGGATCGAAGAAGTGGTTCGAAAGCTAAGTTAAACAATAATGGAGACAAGGGGTCACCTTGTCGAAGGCCACGTAACTGCTTTATAGGAGATCCTAGCCAGCCATTAATCGAGACAGAGATGCGTGTGTCAAAGAAGAGGCCTGTAAGAGCAACGATTAACGTATCAGGGAAGCCGAATCGAGCAAGCACCCTTTGCAAGTACTCAGGATGTACACGATCGTAAGCTTTTTCTTGGTCCAGTAGTACTGCCACTTGCGGCAGTTCTGGAGCTGCATCCCGTAAATTTTCCATCAAAACTTGGTTCCACCACCCGTTGTCCGAGATTAATCTGTTCGGCAAAAAACCGGTTTGATACGGATTAATCAGCTGAGGCAACAGCTTGTTGAAGCGGTTGGCAAGCAATTTGGTAAAGATCTTTGCATCCGTGTTGATCAGTGACAAGGGTCTCCAATTCGACAAAAGCTGAGGATCTCCTTTTTTGAACAGTAATACCATACGAGTCTGTTGCCAAGATGGGGGGAAAATCCCTTGAAAGGCGTCCAGAACAATCCGATGGAATAGATCAAGAAAAGGTTTGGAATTGCTCGCCAAGTACTTATAAACCTCAAAAGGTATACCATCCATACCTGGGCTTTTACCCGCTGGAGAGTGAGAGAGAAGAGCTATGAGGTCAATCTCCGTAGGTGCCGATATCAAAGCAGCAGCCTGTTGCTTCGAAATCTTAGTCTCATTTGGAATAGTATCCAGGAGCCTGTTCACCTCATCAACATCAATGGCATCAGGTGTATATAACTTTTGATAGAAGTTTCGAGCCTCTGTGATAATATCCCCAACGGTTGTCAAGGTAGACCCAGTGGAAGAGCAACGTAAAGACTGGATTGTTTGTTGTGCCTGCCGTTCACGAATAACGCGATAGAAATATTTGTTATTACGTTCCCCATTCTCATGCCATCGTGTAGCAGATCGGAGCATAGATTGGTGTGTGTCAGCTCGTATACGTTCGTCTATTAGAGTCTGTAACCGCTAACAAGTTTCCTCATCTTGAGTCTGGAGTCGTGCTTGCTGCAACTTGTCAATTTTGTTCTGGAATCTTGCCCGGGAGCCATGACTGTAGCGCTTTGCTGTTTGTTGAAGGAGCAATTTGAGTCGTTCCCAATGATCTTGTGGTGAGCATTGCTGTTTATGAGTATTATAGCTAGCAGATGGAAGTGAAAAATCATTAGGTAAAGAATTAAAAAATAGAGATACCGTTTGTTCTATAAGAGCCACAAACTCCTTGTCAGATAACAAGGTGGGATTAAATCGCCAGGCTCCTGGGCCAACATCTTGTCGGTTTCCCAACAGGTCCACTGTAAGTAAGCAATGATCAGTCCATGATGTCGGAAGAAACAGCTGTTGTGCGTTGGATACCCTAGGCGCCAGAGAATGGTGATGATAAATATAATCAATAGTAGAGTTTGCAGAGCCACGATTGAATGTTGGAGCAGTATTGTCGAAATTGTTACAAAAATGTGTTTGCAACCAGTCATACCATGGTTTTATCTTTAGATGGTTGATGCTGGATCCTTGTTGAAGAGAGATGTTGAAATCTCCTAAAAGTATCCATGAATCCTCAGCCATACTGTCCACGGAGGGGAGGAGCAGGAAAGATTCATAGAATGTGAGCCGCTCAGCAGGTTGGGCGGGGGCATAAATATTCATAATATGGCATAGTGGCTGATTGTTAGAGTCAATGACTGATGCGGTAATGCAACGTTCGTCGACAGATATTGAGGAATTGATGAGAGAGTAGGAAGGGTTGATGCATATAATTGCACAATGCTTTGTAAGAAGTGTAGAGCATCGAGGAAAAATGAAAGACGAGAAATAGTGGCACTGATCGTCCGTGAGATGGTCTTGAGAACGAAAAGAGGAGACTTCTTGAAGGCATAATATGTCGATGTGTAAAGAACGGGAACGAAGATAGTGAGTGAAAGATTTTTGTATTGGTTTGTCAGCCTCTTTGAAAATGCTGCGAGCATTTAAAGAAGCAATTCGTATTGATTTATGATTCATTACGCCCTAAGGGCAGAAGAGTTTACAGATGCCCCTGATGGCTGGGCTTTAGTAGAACTTCTAGTGTCGATTCGGTGACGTTTGGTCAAGAGTTGTTTTCCTTTTGCAGAATGATTTGTGTTGGTTGACATCTCTTCTTCTGTGTCTACTTTCATGGACAAACCGCTTTCATATGGTGCATATTTTGAGGCAAGAGTACCGTTGTGTGATTGGGGATCAAAAGGTTCCCGCACTTTCTCTACTTCCATGTTGGCGGGTTCATGATCAACTGAATCATTTTCTGATATGTCATCCAGTGTCATGATAAGCGCTGTGCTCAACTCTTCTGTCTCCTCAGTATTTTCTTCAGGTGTATGAACTATGATATCATCTTCAAAAGTGTTGTTCTCGCTAGTCGTCTGTGTCGCTATAAGATAGTTGTCCAGTTCCTCTGATTCCGTTACAGGTGGTGTAGTGCAGTAGCGCACAGTGTGCCCTCTAATTCCACAGTTAGAGCAGAGTCGTTTGGCTAGAGAGGGACAAGCACCACGAATGTGACCAGATTTTCTACAGTAGTAGCATACAGGAGAGGCTCCCTTGAATGATGCAGGTACATAAGTATCCCAAGCTGGTAGATAGAGCATTCGGTCAAGTGGGCGGATAGTTAGGGCATCTTCGGATGGTGTGGAGACATCCATCAACACGGACAGTTTGCCTTCAAAATAGCCACCACAGAAGAATTGTTTGATTTGACATACCCTTCCATAATGTCTAAGAGAGAGCAAAAGTTCTTCAAGCAGTTTATTTTCTTCCGGAATGTGCAAGAGATCCATTTGCACTCTAATCAGATTTTTGGGCTGGTCCCCTTTAGATGGGGCTGCCTTGATCACTACATTTTTGTGGGTAATGCCTAAAATGATCGCTTTATCTGTATTTACAGCTTCTCGAAATTTAGCTTCGATCAAAAGTTCCTTATGGTTTCGACGATGGTCATATTTGCTGATGTTTCGGAAGCCATGTACAGCTCCGATTTGATCTTCAATGCATTTGTATGCCTGGGTGTAATGGTCAAATAAAGATGTTGGAAATGAGAACAAAACTGAGCCAGGAGTCAGAGTTTGTTGGACAATTGATTGAGCTTTTTGAGCTATAAGAAGACGAGAAATGTCGGGAATCTCATAAATTATTTTAGATGTGGTAAACTCGCGAGGGTCATTGGTGACATCACGACGTTGTATGGGTGTGACGACTTTGGCTTTATGGCCTCGAGCCACTACATCGCTCCAGGATAGGTTATTCCCAGAGTCAAATTCTGTCATTTGTATCTTTACAATGTTTATATTGTTCAAGCTCAATACTAAAATTGACCTTGAACTCACTTCGGTCCCTGAATAATTTCATTTCCTATATAAAGGCGTAGTTTGATTAAATGGGTTCTCTCTCTCGTCTTGAAATCTAATAAAGAGGTTACATAGAGACTCATTCACTAGTTTTCAAGTACTGTTTCCTTTCTTTTTTCTCACTTTATTATCTGCAAATATCTCAGATATTAACCTTAGCATTGGAGACTAGGCTGTAGCGATCCAGATGGTGTTGTAAGCGGTGATAGTCTTCAAAAGAATGAAGAAGCACGCACACATCGTCAGCATAAGCAAGAACCTTCAATATGGAAGGAACACAGTCCGGAGGGAGATCATCAGAAGCAGTTGGTACAAAGCCAGTAAAGGAAGAATCCTGTATAACGTGTCGTAGAAGCGGTTTGTTTTGCCAAGTATTAAAATAAAAGACAATAGTTGTGAAACTAAAGATTATATGTTGCTTTATTAATGAAAAACATTTGAGGCTATTTATACTTTTTGGATGTCTGGGTCTTTACCGCTATTTCAATTGATCGGTTAAAAGAATGATGTGGGAAGGATGGGAAGATAAAGGAAAGATAGTGGATAATCAATAACCGCTGTCTTCTTGACGAATCAAGGGACAATGAAGTAGATAAATTATTGATCTAACGATAATTATCGAATAAAGTTGGATTGAACTGCCGTTGTTGTAATCAGGTTCCGATATAGTCGTGGGAACGCCGATAGAGACTGTTTAGGAAAGGAGAGTTTTAGGTAAATATAATATAGCAATCAAGATAAAGAAATACTGTTAGAACTTGGTATCTCTTTATTAAGTTAAGAAAACTATTCAGATTAAAAATCAATTCTACATTGTGGAATAGGCGTGTTGTTCTCTCGATTAATAAAATTAACAAATAAATCAAATAATCGATGAGTCTCTTGAACCTCTTTATTGAGTAAGGACGAGAGAGAGAGCCCATTCAATACAAACTACGTCTTAGAATATAACAATATGATTTAGGGTCCGAGGTAGTACGGTATAAATTGTGTGGGCTGTTTATCGTACATAGCACGAAGTGCTATATATGATATACAGTCAAATTATTAATTTTAAGAATCTTTTGAGTGATCTCACACGACATTAAGGAGATTATTAGAGTAAATACGACATACATGTAAAAAGTGAGAGTATTTATAGACATGATACGGATAAAGAATTAGGACAGATTTATAATCAATTTGACAGAATAGATGATTACTATTTCTAATTATTAGTTTAGCCTGTTCCTAGCTTGTATTGTCAACTATGCTATTGGGATGGTTTCAGATAACTCTGGACATAGGACTATTTAAGGAGACAGTACGGATGAATATAAAGACTTTTAGTTCCGTGATTGGATATGATTGCTAACAATACTATCTCAGTCAGGATAAATGTTTTCATGACTAATGATGATCAGGTAAGTAATTGTCATTCCCTATCCAACATGCTCATATTATCAATAAACTAAATTACAACCATATCATCTTATTTGACTATGTGAAGTTAATATGAATAACGCTTAATATAAAAATCTAATCAAAGTATTTTATTGATCTGTGTTGGAATGTTGTAGAACAGCAACTGATTGTAATTGACATTCATAAATATAAGTCTTAATACAAGATCATAATTAAATAAAATAAAAATATAAGTTTACTTAAATAAGATCATACAATCAATTCCAATTAAACATACTCTTTTAGAATATGTTTTGTATTAATGAGAGTTCTTTGATAAGAAGAAGTATCAACTAAAATAACAAGATCCAATCCAATATCAGAAATATTGCTAATCTTTCACATAATTGAAATAACGCGTAAAATAACGTTATTCAAATCAGTGAGGAATTCACAGAATAAAAGATAATCTATGACAGACATACAAAAGAACAAATGAAAAGTTTTTATAATCATAATTATAGATGACACTTGCTAAAGCACCTGAATGTTAGAAGAACGCCTACAATAGAAGATATCAAGCCACTCACTCAACAAGATATAAATACCTGCCTTCAATTAGAATAATTTTTAATTTAACTTAAACTGAAATAAAGATCAGTCTCAAAAAGTACCAAAACTGTTTCTTGATCTTTGTTTCTACCTTTTTCTAAATAACTATTACCATTATACAACAGACAGTTACTGATCTTATTGTTCTAAATCTGGAAAAGTGTGGAATTGTTCAATCATAGTTTAATCTTTTGTGTATCGCTATTTACTTTAATACAACTGATATTATATAGAAAATAACTATGTTTACAACAGCCAGCTATGATTAAAGTATGGCTAGAATAATCGTTGTGAGCATGATCAAAGCGATACCTAGGGAAATGCTTGAAGCTGTAGCATTAAAATCACTAACCAAACCCAATCTAAAGTCATTTGCTTTTTATTTTATTTTTTATTTTTTTTCGGACAAGGTACTTAATTACAAGGCAGTATTGAGACAGCGTTAATAAAATAAAACTTCGGGTTGAATTAAATCCGTCTTACAGGTAGTCCCTTCATTTAAAAAAAATCCAATTTTTGACAAAAAAAAATGAACTTTTGCGTACTGAAATCCTGCCATCGTGATAAATAGTCAGATACAATTTATAAAAGCTATATATAGACTTGTGTTCAAGTAGAATCATTCAAATTCTTCTATTTCTTTCATATAATTCGTTAGTATAATTCGTATGCAACTAGTCAACAGTTCAACTGTAATTTTCTCCATTTATGACGTTTGAGAAATACACAGAGCTATTCTTAGAACTGTCTTATATGCCTTATAAGAGATTATGCTCTCCTCACCAATTTTGCTTTTCATTCTTATACAGTATTTTCATATGTAGCATTTAAAAGAAGCTAAAAAAGTCTTTTCATTTTGCTGAAATATCAAATTGTATCTTACATATTTTACTATTTAGTATTCTTTTACTTAATCACCAATAAATCCTAATTCACAGTGGATATTTACATTTTCAAATATTGACGTCTATCGAATGCGTGAAATGTGGATATGAGAGGTCAGAATAGAGGAGTGTGGAAAAAGAAGGTAAGAGAATATATATGAATTGTTACAGAAATGTAAAAGATTATATTTGCACGTAATTATGTGGATCAATAGAAAAGGAACAAGCGTTTTTGTCTCATAGATTCAAATTAAGCGGTAAGATTCAATGAGATTTAGAATACGAACAATTCTTGAAGTAAAAAAGAGTTTATAAAATAATACATTATGTTTATGATTATAAATAAAGCAAAAAACTTATCAGCTGTACTAGCTAAAATCACTTTTTATAAATTAAGACCTTTATTATAATACAAAGCGAAACGATTAAATCGAATGGTTTATCTCTCCATGTTTATTATTAAAGATAAAAGAGAATAAATAGATAAATTAAGAGTTATATATGTGTTTCCTTTGTAAGTTTGGAATAAGCTTTCTTATCATCAATAAATCTCGCATATCTCACTACTGAGCCAGTTATTATATGATAACAAGTAGTTCTGAAACGCAAGAACTTGAATATAATAGGCACTTATTTGTGTAAATAGTGTTTATAAGCACAATATCTAATTTAAGAATAGTATTGAATTCCACCAACATTGATTTTTGTTTGATATAAAGCTGTTTGGCATTTTTTTTTTTTTTTTTTTTACTTTAGAAAAGAAATGTCATAGATCTATCAATTATTTAAAAAGTAGAATAGAGGATGAAACAATTATTCAAAGAAATAATTTTTTTTATTTGTATTGTCATTTTGGCTTGACTATCTCGTAAAGGCTCCAATTGTGTGGCTTTCAATTGTTTTCAAATTCAGAATACTTCATGTGACGATTTTCTAGTGAATACTTTATAAAGTCGTCTGCAAAGTGTGTTTTCCTTTCTTTTATCACTAGTAGCAACTAATGGCCAAACAAAATAAAGACGAAGAACCAGAAGAATACGAAGTTGAAGGAATAGTTGATCATAAGCTGACCGGTAAAGCTGTAAGCAATTAAGCATTCTAATTCCAATTCTCCTCTTTCTCTCTAAGCGCGTTTTTTTTTTTTTTTTTTTTTTTTTTTTTTTTTTTTTTTTTTTTTTTTTTTTTTTTTTAGAAGAAGAAACTTGAGTATTTAATCAAATGGAAAGGATATTCTGATGATGACAATACGTGGGAGCCAAGCTCTGCAGTGTAATAAATTTAATAACGTAAATGTATAAACTTGAAATTAAACAATTGCACATAGGGTTAATGCAGAAGAATTAGTTGCAAAGTATTGGGATCTTCATGGCGGCTTACAAGAACGCGATAGACTCCTTGGTAAGAAGACAATTACCAAAAAGGAAACACAAGGAAAAAAGAGAGCTAGGAATATTAGTCCTCTTCAAGAAAGCAGCAAACGAACAAAAATGGCAAGTTCTAGTGCTGAAAAAAAGAAAAAAGCAGAGCCAGCTCTAAAGGATAAGGAAGAGGAAGAAGATGATGATGAATCAAAAGAAGCAGCAGATGCTAAGGAAGAAAAAGTGATTAGAAAATCTGCTGGTCGACGTATTCCTACTATAAAATCTGAGGAGCTTGAATCAGACGAAGAACTTGAAAAGCCTGATAATCAAGTAAAGAATGAAAAGAAAACTAAAGAAGAAAGAGCTGAAGAAGAAAGAGCTAAAGAAGAAAGAGCTAAAGAAGAAAGAGCTAAAGAAGAAAGAGCTAAAGAAGAAAGAGCTAAAGAAGAAAGAGCTGCAGTTAAAGAAAAAGAAAAGGCAGGACAAAAGAAAATTGATGAAGAAAACGCCGAAGAAAAGAAAGAAGCTACTAAAATAGAGCAAATTGAAGACTCTGATGATTCTGACGAATACGATGAAGAAGATATTATCAGTGATCCTGAATACAGAATGGATGCTGATTGGGTCAAGGAAGTATCTGATCTTATTAAAGTTCAAAAAGCAAAGGATGGACAACTTGAAGCTTTAATTAAATGGTAATATCAAGAAGAAAAAGAAGAAGAAGAAAATCTAATTGTATACAATATAGGAATGATGGCATGTTGGCTCTTTATAGTACAAATTGTATAAAGAAAAAACATCCCAAATTGGTACTTACAAAAAAAAAAAAAAAAAAATGTATTTCTAACTCTCGCATGTTTATTTTAGTTATTGGATTATTATGAATCAAGATTACAATTCCAAAAGAAATCCAAATAATTACTTTTGCATTTTAAAAAATAAATAAATAAAATTGATTGGTCGACTAAAACACTTTTTTTAATTGTCCGCTAGAAAATTGGAAATGAAGGGTACAAAGTACAGAAAGAACAAAGGTAGTCCTCAATCCTCCTCTTTTTCTACTGACAATATGGATACTCTCACTCTCCGCGGAACACTTGAAGGTGTGTAGTAAATGATGGATGAACGATTACATGGATATGAGATGAATGATGTAAAAGAAGGTGGATGGATGGATTTAGATAAAAAATGGATTTTTTTTTATAATTGAACAATTTAAGTCATTCTTCTCACATGTAATCGTTCGTTGAAACTATTGTGAATTTTGCTAAACTCTTTTATTTTTTATTTTTATGTGAACAGGTCATGGCAACTGGGGTAGGTTTATAGCCTTTTTTTTTTTGAGGAGGATAAATAACTGATGTTGATACAAATTTATAGTCACTGCTATTGCTACCACCTCTGAGGCCCCTGACATGGTTTTGTCTGCCTCCCGTGATAAGACTATCATTGTTTGGAACCTTACCAGGTATGTTGAATGAAAATGAGAGAATATGGTATGAATAATACAACTGATAAATAAAAAATTAGAGATGAAGTAAACTATGGTGTACCCCGCAAGTCTCTTGTTGGTCACTCTCACTTCATTGAAGACCTTGCCATCTCTTCTGATGGCCAATTCGCTTTGTCCGCTTCTTGGGATCATACTTTGCGTCTTTGGGATTTGAACAGTGGAAATACCACCCGTCGTTTCGTTGGCCACACCAATGATGTTCTCTCTGTTTCTTTCTCTGCCGACAACCGTCAAATTGTTTCCGGTTCTCGTGACAAGTCCATCAAGTTGTGGAACACTCTTGGTGAATGCAAGTACAACATCACTGAAGACGGTCACTCCGAATGGGTCTCTTGTGTTCGTTTCTCTCCTAACCCTGCTACTCCCGTCATTGTTTCTGGTGGTTGGGATAAGATTGTAAAGGTTTGGGATCTTACCAAGTTGAAGCTTCGTACCAACTTCATTGGTCACAACGGTAATGTCAACACTGTTACCATCTCTCCTGATGGTTCTCTCTGTGCCTCTGCTGGCAAGGACGGTGTTGTCATGCTCTGGGATCTTGCCGAAGCCAAGCATCTCTATTCTCTTGAAGCTAACGCTCCCGTTAATGCTCTCACTTTCTCTCCTAACCGTTACTGGCTCTGTGCTGCCACTGCCAACGGTATCAAGATCTGGGATCTCGAAACCAAATCCATTGTTGATGAACTCCGTCCTGAATTTGCTCAATTGGGTAAGAGAAAGAACCCTGATCCTGAATGTTTGTCTGTTGCCTGGAGTGCTGATGGTGCTACCCTCTTTTCTGGCTACACTGATAACATTATCCGTGTCTGGCAAGTCACTCGTACTCTTTAAATTAAAGAGTTCATTTTATTCTTTAAATAAACTAGTTCTTTGAGCGATTGTAAAATACTAAACTTTTACTTATGGATTAGATCTGTTTAGAAGACTATGCTTATAACCTGCTAAAGTATGAACAGTGAGAAAATAATATGATGTTGAGAAAATGATGATATGTTGTTTATAGAACAATGATTGCGAGATTAAGAAAAATAATTAAAAAGTGGATTGTTTGGATAATAAAAGTACAATGTAAATATAAAGATAGATTATGCAGAAATTAAAGCAAAATGTACATTAATCCCCTTATTTTGAAACAGAAACTTCCTTGAGCATAGGTTTATAAAGAAACATTTGTATGCTTCTGCCATCAAAAAAGAAGAAATATACAGGAAGCAAACTTTATGAAAAATAGTTTAAGAATATTGTAATACTTGTAGTTAAATAATATAAAAATACATGTAAAAATGTTTAAGAAGTTTTTATTGATATCCACAAGATAAAAGTATTATTGATTAACGATGAACCCTAAGGAGAAGATTGCCTTATTATAAGGGAAAACGACCATCAATCTAGGAACAAATGGTAAAAAAAAAGAGAGAGAAAGAGAGACTAGTGATTTAAATTATACTTTGTAAATGATCGATCTATGCTAATGATTCGTATTGTATCCTTTATCATTTAAATAATATAATCACATTTGATTTGTACCTTTTTATTTTTTACGGGTAAACAAAAAATATTTTTCAATATTCCTTCTCCGATTTTATTCTATCATTCAAAATATCGGGACGCTTTGAAGATGATGTAAGTATCTTTTATGTTAGTCACAGCAAGGGTCCATACTTTATTTTGCTATTTTACTATTCACTATCTTTATATAGAAAGAAATAAAAGTAACAAATAGATTTATTTTCCCAACTTGTTCTCTTAAAAAAAATCTTTTGATCCCTCTTTCCATCTCCCCCCTTCTTTCCCCCCAATTCTGTAAAAAAAAAAAAAATTGTAAGACATGTTTGACGTCATAGATTCAATATCCGAACTCCTTAATGTTTTTATTTATTTAAACTTGTATTTTTTATTTTATTTTTTTTTATTTTGTATATTTCAAATAGAATGGCTCAATCAACAGTCTTTAAAACTACATTTAATGAACCTAATTTATTATCTAATACGACTTCAAGTGGTCTTTTAGAGAGAAGACAACAAACAGCTTCTTTTTTACATCAATTAGAACTTCCATCTTTACCTCCTTTATCACAATTATTAACAACTGAAGTAAAGCAAGAACAAGAAAATATTAGCACTGCTATTGAAACAACAGCGGCTGCTATGGCAACTGCTATTACTACTACAGCACAACCTCTTGTTCAACATCAAGACACAGGAACATTTTTACCAGCAACAACAACAACTGCAGCTGTTTATGACACGAATCATGTCTTACCAACTGAAGCCATCTTGTATAATAATAGTCCACTAGATCCTAGTATGATTGATCCACCCATGTTTAACTTGATCTCTTCATCTCTGACTGATCCTCAACAATTGATGATGACAAGACAAAGACAAGAAAGTGTGTCATCCAGTTCATCCGATAAAATTTATTCATTTGTAGCTATTCCTGGTACAAATCAAAAAAAGAGACCTCGTAGAAGATATGATGAAATTGAACGTCTCTATCACTGTAACTTTCTTGGCTGTACTAAATCTTATGGTACACTGAACCACTTGAATGCTCATGTGAGTATGCAACAACATGTAAGTTTATTGTACTCTTTGTAATTTAATAATTAAACATCCGATATTTCAAGGGACCTAAACGTCAGCCAAGTGAATTTAAAGAAATGAGAAAAGAATGGAGACGTCAAAAGAAGGAAAGAGAAAGTGCAAAAAAGGCAGCAGAAGCAGCAATGCAACAAGAACAATTTCAGAATAACATACTACAATATCCATTTCATCCAAACACAATGACTACTACTACTGCTGCCCCTACTACCCTTGGTAGCTTTTATTAATTTCTTATGTATATCTTCAACCCCTTTTCCTCATTTTCTTTCCCTTTTTTTTTTCTCATTCATTTTATGTATATTTCCTTTTTATTAAAAAAAAAGATAAACTGGTTTTATCTTTTGTTCACTTCATGTTTTGCATGCGTTTTTTTTTTTTTTTTTTTTTTTTTTTTTTTTTTTTTTTTTAAAGAGAACTTTTGCTTTTATGACGTTCTTTTCTATAGACAAAATATTTCAAAAAAAAGACTCCAAAATATAAAAAGTTCGTCATTTGCTTTCTGTTATCAAATCAGATTGCATAGAGATAAGGTTTATTATATTTTAAATGGAAAGAACTCAATTTACAAATGTAAGGGCTGAAACTATATTTTTTTAAAAGAAAGAATACGTTTTCTTTTTTTATAGTTTAAAAAAGTTGATTATTCAAAGACATTTCTGATAATAGGATTTGTCCTACATGTGTCGATCTTTTTTTTTGAGGGGGGAAAGAAGTTATTAAGGTTATCCGTGCAACCTTTTTTTTTTCTTTAAAAAAAATAAAGGTGCGTCAAATTTTACAAAGGCAACTACACAAAAAAGGATATAGAACAAGTTTATTTATTGATTTTATTCAACATTATGTTTTGCCTTGTTGACGTTACTCAATTAGAAAGGTTGATATTCTCAGTGACCTTTAATTTGCAACATGAAACATTATATTCTCCGTTAAACTAAAAAAAGGGGAACCGAGCTACAAACAAAAAAAAATTTGTTTTAAAAATAAAAAAAACCACAGAATGACACAAAAATTATAAAATGGTATACAATTTATCTAAGTAATATCCAAAAGCTGATTTTCTACAATAAAACTAGTAGTTGCCATGGAAATATTTTGTAGAAATTTATATGTAGCACAAGAAACTTTAAACTGCTGAGTGTGGAGTCGGATCTTCATATTTTTTCGGATACATTGTCCGAAAAAAAAAAAAAAGATCGGTTGTCTTAACAAAAAATTTGTCCGCCAACCACGTAATCGCAGCAAGTGTATCACAGAAACCAGTCATTACTCTCACATTCTTTTCAAACATTTTCTATGAAGTCGCTACCTCTAAGCAAAAAAAAAAAAAAAAAAAAAAAAAAAAAAAAAAAAAAAAAACTTTTTTAAAGCCTTTCAGCAAACATATACGACATTGAGCAAACTTTTATTCAAGTAGCTTTTTGATTGTATTTTAAGTTTACCAATCAAAAATAATAATTAACAAATGTATTACCCATGTCAAAAATGCATAGTTTCATAATTTATGCAAAAAAAAAAAATTTATTTACAAAAATGGTAATAAACGAAACTAGAATGGCTTGCGTATGAGTGTGTATTTACAAAGCATGTATTATCAGTTTCTTTAGCAACATATCAAATCAAGAGTTAATCTTATTTCTTCATCTGATAAAATAGAAGGTTGTTGCATTAATACATCAATATCTTCTTCTACAAATTTTGATTTTAACGACCCCATTTCTTCTAAAGGAAAGAATAATTCTTGCTCTACTTCTTCAATTTCTTCTTCTTCTTCTTCTTCTTCATCACCTTCTAGTGATAATGGAATATCATTTAACCCAAGTATGTTAAATAATTCAGTATCACTCATTGTTGAATCTATTGACTCAATTGGTTCATTTAAAAAACTCTCCAAGTCAAATGGTTGAGCCAGTAATAATGTATCTGTCATTTTTTTATAATAGAAAAATATGAAAATTTACTAAAAGAAATTCGTGGGTTATTTATATTTGCAAAAAAAAAAAAAATATTTTTTTTTAGTTTGAGAAAATTTTCACTATTGGATTTTTGTACTAAAATTGCGTATTGTAACTTTTGGATTGCGCACTTTTAAATGTATTTTGCGTGGATATCTATTATAAGCTTTGCGCATTATAAATTTTTTATTTGCGTATGGTCGTTTGTAACTTTGCCCGTCAACCAAAGACACTCCCTCAATGGAAATAACTCCCTTATGAATTGCTTTCTATATGCCGGAGATGTTGTCATTATCCATGAAAAAGCACAAATGCTAAAAATATTAAAAATTTGTGAAGATTACAGTTTCTCACTCAACTTCCTTTATAACCTATCCAAATGCGTGGTGCTAAGTGATATGAACGACGACCTGAGCTATGGGCTTTATAGACACACTTTACTCAACAACATTACTTCTAGTACCTTCAAGATTCTTTTAAAACATGTGGTTCCCTCCACTCACAAGAACTAATAGTACATAACGTTCGCAAGGCATTCACTGTGATTAATGTGCTGACCTCTGTGGGTGTCAACCCTAATAGTGTTCGACAGGCTTTTGTCCACAAGATTTTATGCACAAATAGTACGTACTCAACTACAATATGGATTAGCGATCAATCGGTTAACTGCTTCCCAAATAAAAACACTCAAAGATGCTCGGAATGAATGCTTACAACGAATATATGGTGCATCTAAACGAGCCTCAACCAAAGCTATGCGTCACTTATCACGCTTGCCAACAATGAAAGAACAAATAAACATACTCCAAGATCAATCCCTCTTTCGATCTTTTACGCTACCTAAAGACGCTCTCCTGACAGAACTTATGCTGCACATACAACACGACAGACACCCAGCAATAGTACGAACTGTCCAGGTCTTCACTTTGGAAAAGTATACCTTCTCCAGCGGAAGAGCTCAGTCTCGAGACTTTCAAGGTCATCTAGAAACAATTTCTGTAACAAGGTCTAGATTATTAAAAATAACATAAAAATTCAAAACTGCTTTCTTGCTATCGACCAGCAGTCTCGCTAGATCCTATCCTTTGGTTGCCAGTGATCCAAAAAGAAGACCTTTTATCACTACCTTTAAATCTCCTACCAACAAAAATTCCTCGCTCAAGTAGTGCAGTTACCCCTTTGATCCTTTGTTAGCCAACCATATGTTCAATCCTATTTGAACCGGGCAATCTTTATCACTATATAGACACTTGTACCAGACCTTCACAAAGTCAGCTCTTGAAGTACTAAGGATGTCACTATGTTCCAAATATTATTCTATTAACCTTTTTACCCTCACTTTACTCCGTACTAAACTCGTCCGGGCGAACAGATGTGATAAATACCCCACGCTCAGATGGACTTTGTAAATAAATAATCTTTATATTTTTTTTTAAAAATAAACTTTGCGCACACGACTTGCGTAATCAGTGATATAATCTTTATTTGTTATGCGTAATTAAAGCATATGTTTAAGAGTTAAGCGTCTATCAAATAAAGGAACAGAGCACCTAATCCAGTCACAATAATCTTCAAGAGTTACTTGTTTTGCCGATTCAACGATCCCAGAACTGAGGTTATCTGCGAAAGAAAGGCATCTTATTTTTACACCGACTTTTAGCTTTAACCAAATTAGTTTAATGGGATTAAAGGAAAGGGAATATGAAGACAAGTAAACTGGTTTATAACGCCTGACCACAATCGACCTAGATATTTCTGATACTTTATGAGTGGATGCATTATCCATGACTATATGTCGCCCATTTGTTTTGTGGTTATCTAATATATACATAACATCATATATAAGTCTTAAAAGAATGTTTACTGCGCGCACTAACTCTTGCATTTACATCAACGACTTCAGGCGCTTTACCACCTTTTTCTTTTTTTTTTTTTTTGAGCTGTCTCTTATGAATAGGCCTTGGTTTGCGTAATGTCAAATCAATGACAACCTTCTCACAAATTGCTCCTATAATTGTTATAGAGAACACTATTGACAGATACACTTTATTCTAAAACTATTGGTATACTTTTGAGAAAAAAATTCGTGCAAATAAAATAACAATAAATTTAGCGTAGAAGCAGGAAAAAATTTTGAGCAATAGAAGAAAAATTGGTGCAAAAGATAGAATAAGAATAATAGCAATAATGAGTGCATACAATAAAAGAAAAAAATTAGTGGGTAGAAAATAAATAATATATCAATAACATGAAGCTTACCAATTGCTCGAAACCTACATTCAATGATAAAAGATGCAACAACTGAATGTTAATAAACAAAGTACCAACTTATTGAAGTTCAAGCTCACCAAAGTGCATCTAGGGTAACACAGCGATAATCGTGTTGGAAGGTCACAAGGTTCTAGGTAAAACTCGTCGTTCTTCATTCTCTTCAGATCTTCTTCTTCTTCTTCTAGTTGGGTCTCTTCTTTCAACTCCATCACGCTGAAACTTGTCTGGTATTTCACCATTTAAGCAAAGGTTACGAACAATATAAATCATATTTAGGCATACTGCCAAATCCCGATTCCATAAACCTTCACAAGCTCTGCAGCACATGAAATGTTTTGCACGCTCATTTTGCAATTTTGATTTGTACATCTAAGAGACAAAAAAAAAGCAAGTCAACAAACAATTTTGATAATCATTGATCAGAGTACTTGATTACCTAAGTAAACCATGGTAAATAACTTCAGGATTATTTCGTCCTTGATATGGCCCTGGATTCGGTATTCTCTTGAAGATCGTCAGACTATGATTTTCACAAGAAGGGCAACACTGACTTGTTTGAAACTCATCAATCAAATACGCCAAGAATCTATGCTTCTTCAGCAGCCTTCTGAACCCGATGCCTCTCACAGGTTCTTGATATCGGGTATTTGGAGCAGAATAGTTACCCATAACGAAAATAGCATCGTTTCCAAGCTTACTTTTCAATTTGGTGACCATGTCCTCGTTAGCTTTCTGCCTTCCTCTAATATACTTGGGCAGCTTCAACGTTCGATGCAAGGGATGCATTGTCAAGTGGTTGGTTGTGGTTTCAGTATAATGTCTTTGCAACAGTTCAGTAACCATTGCACGATTTCTAAGGTATTCTTCAAAAACTTGTAGATCCAAAGATCGAGAATTTACAAAAGTATCTTCAGCATTTTGTACTTTTTGTGGATTAACGGCTTCACAGATGCGACAATACTTTTTTGTTTTTTCCATCTTATCTTGGCAAAACTTGGTGTATCTATATGTGCGTGGTGTATCAGCAGTAGGATTTTCATGTTCACAGTATAAAAGGTCTCGTCTTCCAGGTTCAATAGTAGCACAGCGCCCAGTAATTTCTCCATGCTGTTGAGCGTCAAGGTCTGTTATGTAAGGCTCAGGTTCACGAAAGTGCTCTGAAGACCAATATATTGATGCTTTCTATCTTGCCTTTTTTTAAGGGCTGTGGCGCTCATATCATCTGTTTGGATTGCTCCACGAAATCGAAGCACACCAAGTTCTTGTGGCTTCAAAGCTGCAGAATTCATATCAATTATCTCGGCCCAGAGGCCTATTTTATTGGTGCTATTAGTCTACCGACGTTCAAGAATATTTGACAAAGAATTTTACTATCTATTGTTGCATAGCCAGGTATCCAGGTTCTGCGAAGAGGAAAACAATTGAAAATAGGTAATCTGAGAGTTTCAAATAAGCAAGCAAGCTGATAGAAGGCCATCATATGCTCACATGGGTTAGCTTTGGCATCACAATACATATTGTTCTGTTTGAATGTGTATCGGACTGGATACGAAGCCAAGATGGGTGTTAATCTTTGCCAAGTCTGGTTGTAAATAGGGTCTTGAGAAGGAAGTTCGATAGAAGATGGATCAGTAATTCTAGAAGATAAAATTTCTTTGAGTTGTCTTGCCGGAAGTGTGATTTGTTCATATACTTTGTTGGAGATTGCTTCATTGTTTGCACCTTCTTCTTGTCTTTTCCTGATCCAGTCAGCTTTTCTTTGGCAAATTTGCAATAAATTGTTGATTGCTCGACGAAAATGATCGCTAAAATGAGCTCCAATATTATTGATATAAGCAGTGTACATTTTCAGTCCTTCCACAGAAGATGATTGTTGAGCATATGTAAACTCGGGCCTTACATAAGAAGTACAATCGAAATATCTTTGAATGTATTGACCAATCAATGTGCATCTACGAGCTGTTGCCTCACCCACACGGCCACGGCGATAATGCACTAAGGATAACCATACTTCAGAAAAGAACTCTTTGTCAATGTAAGAAGCGATATCAAAACTGGCATCATCTTGAAGTGCGTAAAAAAATATGAATTTAGATAAAAAATAAGCATGTATTGTAGTAGCATGGATGATGTTTACGAACTCCTGCAATCGCTCTCGATACTGCTCGTTCTAGCCAATACCATCAATAGATGATTTAACAGATAAAATACGATCACCAGAAACAAGAATACCAGTAGTACCCATGGTGCCAGCTGAAGTACTTGATTGAGAATTTCCATTCATGATGAAGGCTAGTATCACTAATGAAATAAGAAAGATGTGAGAGATCAGGTATTATTTTATATCAAGCATGATTTACCTGTTTGAATATGTATATAATTAACGCTATCACAAATTAATAAGGTATGAATGTAGGATTGATGTTAGTGACAATCAAATAAGTCGGAAGCTATAGAGCTTTTAGATGTTCTTTATTAAAGTGTGTTTATTTTAAAGGGGCTTAATCATAATTTCTTTGTCTTGAGATGCATAATGATCGGGGCTGCTCAGAAAACCTATCATATTGTGTTTCCATTAGGTCAACTCCGTATTTCGTTTCTGCTCCCTTATTCATAGAATCGAAATTGACAGTATTTTTGGGTCATAACATCACTTTGGTTATTATTAATTTGATTAATAGTGTCAGCAATAACACTATGAGTAGAGAAACAAAAGTTAGATATTGAAATGACTCAAATTGAAGTCATTAACCCAAAATAGTAAAAAGTCACCCTTATTCTGCACCAAGACAAAGAAATTAAGATGTAACTTCTCAAACTAGAAATAATAAGCATGTACAAAGAATGATTGTCTTTCTTCTATTAAAAAAAGCCTGTTACTTGTAACTTATTTTGGTTATCAATTTTCTTAAGGGATTACAATAGCGTTGCTTATTCTTTGTTATGGAATATATTTAAACAAGGCTAATGGTTAAACATAATTACGAATGTATCAATAAACGAATAGAAAGAAATGAACACGAGGCACTCTGTAGCATAGTAGAAAAAGATGGGGGAACTGTGCTTTTGCATATGTACCCAAGACAAGGATCAAAACAATAACCATTTTGGGCACTATCTCTCCTTATGGTGTAATAAACATCAAAGAAGACCAAGGAAGCCAGTCCCTTCGAAGAAGAGAAAGGTAGCAGGTGGTACTCAGGCTGTTGAAAATACCAAAGGTGGAAACTGTCACTGGACTCTATTTTAATTCCATTGCAAGTACCTTTTGATATTTTTGATCAGCATGAGCAGTTTAAGAACAATTACATTGTTATGGACAATGCTCCTATTCACAAGAAAGCTGATATCAAAAAAAAAGAACAGCTTGGTTAAGGCCGTGTTTATCTTCCGGCTTACTCCTCTGAGCTCAACCCAATTGAACAGTTTTGGTGAGTATGTAAAAGTAAGCTTAAAAGAAAAGAGCTTTCGCAGGATTAGACGTGATCTTCTAGAAATGAAGATACATGCAACAGAATCTTTTTGAGCGATATTCAAGGATTCTGTAGATATTCAGCTGCTAAACTTGAAGACTGTTTGAACAGTAAGCTAATGTAGTAATCTTTTTTTTTAAGCAACCACCAACGGGACAACCGGATTTTCTAGCCAAGGAAAGGTCCTGAATCATGTCTGAAACAAAAAGTAAAAGAAAGAATAGGTATGGCTGTTTTGTAATCTGTAACCACATAAATTGTGCTAACCATTGCAACTTATTTCAAAATAAATTAAAATAAAACTTATATTCTTTAAGGGTTATATTTAAAACAACCTAATGCTCATAACATTGATGAACGTATAATTCATCACAATTCACAGTCTAGATATTGCACGGTATGCATTTGTACCGTTTCCTTTTTTTTCTATTGAAGCCGCACCATCAGAAGATGTTGCATCTGAGCAGTTTAGAAGAGTAACGTTTTGAATATCAACCTAAAATATTTGCGATTATAAATATACACAAACCAGCCGTATTAAAACGAGCAGTAAATTGATATTCTTATTTGTAGTCTTAAAGATTTCTGCACTATTAAACTTGAGAATAAGATAAAATCTGAAACTACCCAACTCTATTGCTCTAAAGAACTCGTTCAAGAAACGCATAAAATTATCAAAAATGCGTTTGATTCATTTATGAGAACAGTGAATTTCATGAGAACATATTTGACAATTTCGTGAGACTGTTGAATCTCTCCTTTCCTCTCCTTATATCAGCCATAATCAATACTTTTAGTTTTTGGCTGAGACTACTCCTAATGTTTTCAAGTCTAATAATCTAGTAAGTGCCTGGAATAACAACATACAAAGCTGTGAATTGAATGTTGTAATGATCTCATATTGAATTTTCTGAAGTTGCATTAAGGTTTGGTGACTCTCGAACATATTTTGTAAAATTGTACGAGCTACTGTTATTTGATAAGAATAATATAATATGGATAATTGACTCTGCTTTCAATTAACTATTCATGTTATTTTACATCTTGTGAAACACAAAATGGTATGTTAGATTAAATTTTTGATTGCTTTTTTAATGATTCTTTGCTTTGATTGATTGAGGTTTATCTTACAATGAGCGTATAAGCATCAAGTACCCTCATGACTTGCTGCTTACAGACCAAGGTTTATTGGATTTTCTTCATATGTTTATCTATCTACAGTGCCATGACATATAATATTCGATACATCATACTGGACTCCCTTCTTCCTCCTTTTTATACATGATCTCTCTCTCTTTGTTTTTATATGTATATTAATATTTCTTGGCAAAATGCTTGTTAATACTATTGCATATAATAATATTAAGCCTCTAGTTAGCTTATTTAATTTGAATGAATAAATTATTCATTATTACTTGTGCTTGGACATCCTGTATGATATCTAATTCTTTAGCATAGAATCCCCTTTAGTCCCTTTAGCCCCACGCTGATAATGATTTTTTAATTGCAGCTGCACCCTTTGTATTCATTTGCAAAAATAAAAAAAAGGAAGTACAGCATGAAAATTACACAAAAAAAAGGGTTCACTGCATTTTATGTAGCTTATTTATTTTTAAGTAATTATTAGAAAACGAGATTACAATTTACAAGGTTAGATGTACAAATTACTATTATTATTGTTTTAATTAGGCAATAAGGCCAAACGATCGTTCAAAATCATACAGTCATTCACCCATTTGCTCTTTTCCTTTTCTAATTGCTCTCTACGTTCTATTTGATACATTGCTCTCTCTAGTTTCATTCGGCATTTTTTTTCTTCAGCAAGTTGGTTTTTTAGTTGTTCAATCACATTCAATAGTCTCTTGGCATCAATTTCAATCTTTGGTCCTGAAGCTAAAGCAGGCGGGCAAGAAGGTCTTCTCACTCGTACTTTTATGGACTGACGACAATGTGGACAAGCTTTTTTGTCCTCTGCAATTTTCTGAGAACCCAGAATACTTTGTTGAAAAGCTGATATTACTGCTGCTCCTTCTGGTGTCGTGCGATTATCTGCAGGGGGGACAGGTACAGACCGATGAGGCATTACAGGAGGTTGAGGAAATTGAAAATCTTGGAGAGATAAAAGTGTTTCTTTCTCTGAGGTACAACTGTAAACTCCCGAATCGCGCAATGAACTGTGAACAAGCTTCATGTCATCGTAAGAAGACTTTTTACATAATTTATTCAGCATACGTGTGGCTTTATTGGATTGCATTTTGCTTTCTTTTGAATGCTCTTCAGGTCCTGCAGTAGACAAGAAGCGGGCTAATAATAAACCGTCCATTTCGGAAACCTCTTGATATTTCTCTAAACCAAGAAAATCTTCAAAGGGCATACTTTTTTCAATTGGTTTAAAGGTAGCTCTTTGCTGATTTAAATGCTTTATCTTGAACATTAGAATTTTTTAAAAAAGAAAAAAACTTTTCCCTCCCAAAAGAGGATTTAAATATCTTTGCGATTGTTCTCCTTTTTTATTGTAATTCAAGCAACTGTATACAATCTTCTGTTACACGTATAATATCTCAATCTTTAACCTTTCTCCGCTTTTTTCCCCTTTTCTTTATTAGATTTTTTTGATTTTGTGTTTTTATTATTGAAGAATATGTCACGAGTTATTATCCTTGCTATTATTCTCCCTTGCTTCTAATTGTTTGAGTATACTATCTATCTGATTTGATTGTACTTTATTAACGCCTGACAGAATAATCGCTCTTGAGGTATCCTTTAATAGTACTCTTGTTCTCTCTGCCAGAATTTGTTTCTCTGCTTTGTATCGGTCATCCTCTTTAGCTCTTTCATCTTTCTTTTTGTTTCTTCTCCACTTTTTCCATCCCTCAAAATCGATTAATGCTTGCATACAGCCCCACTCCATAATCTTCTTTTCCAACCATTCTAAACTCACTGGTTTCGTAAGAAAATCATTGCACCCTGCCGCTAAAGCAGCTTGCCGATCTGATTCAAGTGAAGACGCTGTTAATGCAACAATAATAACGGGTGATTGAAACTCCATGCTTTTTGAAGGTAATACGCCAATCTTTTCTTCCTTTTCAATATCTCGGATCGTTTTGGTTGCTTGGATACCATCCATTACTGGTAATTGAATGTCCATCTATATTACACGTGTTAGCCATGCTTGTATAAGTGTTTTATTATTATCATTACCAGGATTAAATGAAATCCTCCTCCTCTCCATTTTTCAACAGCCTCCTTTCCATCTGACGCAACTGAAAACTTTATTCCATGTTTTTTCATCCACGTTGATAATATAGCTTGATTAATTATGTTATCTAATATAATAAAAAGAAGGGTTTTTAATAGAAGCTTTTTTTTTTTTTATATTATCATTCTCCTTTTTCGCGTCCTACCTTCCACAATAAGCACTGTAATAGGTGGACTCGTCTTGGCTGATGATTTCGAATTATTCTTCTCCTTGCGCTTACGATTACTTATATTAAAATTCATTTTAGGCTTTGCCGTCTGTTTAATCTCATCTTCCTTTGATTTTATCCCATCTTCTTTCTTGTTCTGATCTCCGCTGCTTTTATCTTCTATTACAGGCGCTGTGATCCTATTTTCTGATTGAGGTGAAGGCGTCTTTGTAAGCTCAATTAATGCCTTTCTTGCATTACTGTGTGCTCTTGCTCGTCTTTGCGTTGTTGCTTCGTTTGCATTAGTGACTACCCCCAAAGGCGAAGTGATACTGGCATTATGATTGCCGTTTGTGCTGGTATTTCTCGGCGTAAAATAGTTGCCCCTATCCACATCTACATAATTAGGTGAATGGAGCCGCATCTTACGACCAGGCGAAAGCCTCTCATGAGGAGTGAAAAAAGCCCCGGGTGTCACAAAAGAACCTGAGCTAGAATCTGTCTGACCACCAGGGGAAGGTGTAAGCGCAGTTCGCGCCACGAATGGACTCAACGGGGATGTGGCAATAGGGATAAAGTGTGGTTCGACAACCGCATTGATCCATGCTGTGTGAAGTGCTGTCAGAAATCGACGCGGACCAGCTGGTTTAGGTACAACAACCACTCTAGGCATATAGGTTGGGGAAGGCATGGTTGAAAACCACTGAATAGTATCTCGAACCCGTTTGTAATTGGAAAGTGAAGTGAAGTAGATGATTGCAATCGTTGTTCCTTGGAAAAGGATGTTCTCGCTTGGTCTGGACTTTGATTTTCTAGATCGACGATGAATCGGAGGCTGATCATGAAATTCACGTAATTTATTTTCTAAAATCATAATATCATCATCTATTAGGATAAAGGCAGGCGGTATGGAGTGAATGTGATCCTCTTCAGTCACTGGTGATGGGACCTTGCTGCTACTACTCATTGTACGTTGCGGGGTGGGTGACATGTTCAGTCGTTCTCCGTCACTTATATATGTTGATGAGATTGGAATATGGCTAATGTCAGTATTCCAATGTGTCAAAGAGCTTGTCAAATGCTTGGCGAATACACTCTTTTCTGGTGCATGCAGTACTAGTCGCACACCCTTTAGGTTTGATATGAATTGAGTTAAATCATTCAAGGTAGGTTCATTGGAGAATCGAATATTTTCCAGTTGCTTTTCTAAAATTTGAGAGGGTTTCTCGATCAAAATCAGTCGTTGATCTCCACTTCCTCCTGGAAAGACATCCATAGTGACCTGCACTCGAATTTTGTTTTTTTCAGAGTCTTGTATAATTAAGGTACCACCAATATAGCGTATGAGTTGCTCAGTAAAATTAGCATTAGGAATTAAAGGAACAGATGTGGAAATACCTGCTGGAATAGCAGGAGAAGCTGTTTGAATAATATCAAAAATGACTCGCACTTTAGGTGATCCTGTAATAGAGACAATATTTAAACCAAATTCAATACACGCGCCAGGTGTGCATCCTTCAAAAAGATTACGAAGCAACTATAAAGTGAGGTTAGCTACCTTTTTTAAAATTCTTAAATTAACCTTACATGAACAAGAGCATGTCTAGTAGCATCCTCATCACCAATGATGTTTGTGTAATGTAATCCATTGTCCATATGATAAATAATAAAATGGATGCCAAACTTAGCCGATAGTCCAGCCAGAGCATCACCCACGTTTTGTACTAGCTCACCTATATTGAAAGAATGATGAACTGTTGTCTCAATCGTTTTGTTTGATTTGACATGTTCACTCAACATGTCCGAAAGGACTTTGAGCTGAGAGCCAATATGACAAGCCTGCTTGACTGTGGTATTAATAGCAGAAATAGTAGTGATAGGTACTGCCATGGAACAAGCACTTAACAGTTCATACGTGTTGGATAGAATGGAGGAAGGAGAAAACTGTTCCAAGGTGGCCGTAATCATGGCTGATGCATCTCCAATGTCTCGAGAAGCGATAGATACAAACATATTCCGTCTATGGCTGTAATCATTTATTGCTTTATTTACTGTCAATTGGTGTTGCTGTGCCTGATGCTCAAGTTCTAGCTGAGATGCATTAAATATTCGTTCAGCTGTGTTGAAGAGAAAGCAACTGGCCAATGGTACAAGCTTGTACAACCAGGCGTCATCATGCGTAAATAATGGCATGAAAATACAAATGTATTGAGAATAAGTGATTACCCAACGGTTGGACCAGTCAAACCAAAAAAGTAAGCCGATTACCCAGAGTACTGTTTTCCATGTTGGTGCATAAACTAGGTTTAGAATTATGGCTATAAGGATCATTATAGAGATTTCTTTCTGAATGTGCTTGGATCGCTCAACAGACAGTTGAATATTTATAGCTCTGTTCTCCTCTTCTTTTTCTTTCTTTTGTGCCGTCAAGTTTGCTAACCGTGGCCTGTGATTGCTGGTATTTTTATGTTTTGGTAGCAAAAGTTGAGGTAAGCTGTTTTCTTTTTGAGCTCCATAAGTGTCGAAAGAAGGCATAGTGTTTGTTTTTCTGGCTATAAAATAAAAAAGAAAGAAAAATAAAACAATGCCAGTTGCAGTTGTATTTTTTCTTTTCTGAACGCGGGACTTTAATATTATTTTTGCAACTTTATTTAGTTAATGTAGTTTCAACTTAAAAATAATTTTTGCGTTGCCAGATAAACCTTTTTTTTTTTTTAAAAAAAAAAAAAAATAATTTAACAAGAGGATTTGAATAAACAAACAAGAATTTATTGGTCTACATGACGTATTTCAAGTCGGATTCAGTCAAGACATGTTTATCATCAACAATCTGAATTTTTTGCTTTAATATGGTTGCTTGATCCTATGAATAGCAAATAATAAATAACAGGGCGTATTTACAGTTCTTTTCTTACTTGTGCAAAGTGAAAATAACCAACGAAATTTTGATGGTGTTCTATTATAAAGGGAAGCCAGTATTTATCATCAGCCCACATTTGATCAAAAGGAATGTTCTCATAGTCAAACCATTCAGGCTTCATTTCTTCTGTCCTAGTCTAATTCAGTCTATTTTATCCTTTTCGCTATTTGTTTAATGCTTACTCGACAGGTTCTCCTTTAAATGATTCAACCACATAAATATGAACTTCTAATCCAACTGGATCATTTTCAAAAGTGAATAAATTAATAGCTACTTGATTCATATCCAAAGCTTCAATCCCTGCTTCTTCCTATTTTTATTTGTCAAATCACACGACAGATCACTTTTCTTTCCTTTACCAATAATTCTCTTTTTGCGCCTTCTTCTATTGTTTCCCCTTTTTCAACTTTACCCCCGAAACCTTTACTTCTGTTATTATGATGATAAATCATTCAAACCTTAACAGTTCTCTATTTACCATTGTATTTTCCTGCTCCAAAACCTCTCTTCTTCATACCAAGAAGAACCTTTTTTATTTCATTTTTATTAACTTCTTTACATTTTTAATGTTATTTTCTTTACTTTTCGTTCTTTCCTATCCAAAGTTAAAATGAGTGTAAGTTGCTTTTGACTTGTAATCAAGGGCATGTCAAGAACAATAAGAATAAACAAGGCTCTTTTTTTAAAAAAAGAAAAGTTTTTATTTATTGCTCCGCGTTGAATGATAAAAATGGTTAACTGTGATATAATTACTAGACCTGGTGCATGGCAATAATAAAAAAAAAAATAGGGGCGCCGAGTCAAGGTAGTCCTCTTCCTCAAACAGTAGGACTTTTTTGAGAACAAACGTTAGTGAGAACAACTATTGCCACAAAAAGTTGGCTGTTAATAATAGAATGCCAATGTGTTTTCCAGATGAAGTAAAAGTCGAAGGAAAGAAAAGCATGAGAATTACCTTATGCATTGACAGTTGACCATAGAGATTCGCGAACAGCATCTTGTCAAACGGTCTGTTTGACAGGACAGTAAAAAAAAAAAAAGATTAGTGAAGTCAATAATAGAAGAGGATGTTGTACAATGAGAAGATGGAGAAGTACTGATTTGTGAGGTAATCATTAAAAAATACATTGGTACAGGACATTTGGGGCTTTTTTTTTTTTTTTTTTTTTTTTTTTTGAAATATCCGAATTAGGTTTTATCAGTGGAAACAAACTCAAATATGCTTTTGACAAGTTGAAGTAACAGTTGAAAGAAAAATAGCTAATGTTACTAATATGCTTGTATGCATATAGCTTAAAGCTCATTACTGGCAATATGTGCTGTCGATATTTGTACTTGTTTATTACCAAAAATTAGAAGAGCTTACAAGAACCTTTCAACCTTCCTTACAGCCATTCATATAATTGCAGTTCATTATATAATCCTATGTACTCATCAGATTATGTCGAGTTAATACCAGCAATTTTTGAACAGGTTTATTTTATCAATGCTCACACAGGATTGTATTGCAGAGCCAATTTTGATCGGCTCGGTAACATACTTTTTATAAAATTCCTATCTGTTTCTGCCAAAATAAATATTCCTTAAACCGCTTTTAGCGAACGTAGGCATAGTATTTTACTTTTGTATATCAAAAAATTTTCATCAAACTTTAAGCCTTTCGTCTTGTTATGATGTAATTCTACTGTTTATTATTAGAAGTACTTTTTTCCTGCGCTAATGATTATTCTATTACTAATTGTTCAAAATTTGGTATAGTGGTCTAAGCATGCAAGTAACAAATGCAGTAAATTAAAGACAAAATTTATTTTGGTTTATAAAAATCAGCTTATAAAATAAATATAGAGCAGTTCATTAATATTTGAGATGCACATGTAAATAAGAATACTGTGAAAAAGAGATATACTTTCAACTAATGCAATTTTAAAAGATGAAAAGATTTTAGTAAAACAAGGGAAGGAAAAGCACCAGTTGAACATTGCTCTCAATACGTAACAGCTATAATTATACAGACCATAAATTCTACTGTTTTCAATGCTATGAACAATTTATATTTCAACTTCTCTACACTATCCTTCATGATGCTAAATAAAATAATAATTGAGTTTATTGAGACAATTAGTTTTTCCTTTATCATTCACACAGGAGACATAAACTAATTTCTCAACTAAATTCAGTAAGACAATTGATATTTCCGCTGTTAGCTAAGTACGGCTATCCGTCTCAAATACTTGCTATCAACTGCTTTTATTTCACTTTTAAAGTACTATTATTCCGTATACACAAAAAAAAAGAAAAGAAAACACGCATAGACACAAAGTACGCATAACTTTGAAATGTTTATACTTGTAGCTATATTGAAACCGAAATTTATCTACAAGTAACCCAAAAAACAAAACAAAGCAAAAAAAAAAAAAAAAAAAAACCCAAAAAGAAAAAAAGGATATTCATGTTTACTAGTAACCACCAATTTGCTCAACCATAACATCAATGGTATCACCATCATCCATATCCAACTGTAAAAGAATTGTTTAGAAAAAAAAAGTAATGATCTTTCATAATGTATTAACCTCATTAGGCGTGTTGTGATTCAACACACGAGTGCCGTCATATAAAAAACGAACTGAGCCTGGAGCTTTTCCTTGGCGTTCGCAATAGGCATCCATCAATTTACGAAGATGAGTTGAACGCTTGATTTTAAAAAAAACTTCATTCTTGTCCTATATTCACATCAATGTTATTAACGTGCAATTCAATAAAAGCATGTACTTACACTACCAACAACTTTAATGTTGATGTGTTCATTAGAACTGGTGCCTTCTTTCTTTTCTTGTCTTTCGTCAGACATGTTTAAAGCAGATTTTTTTTAAAAAAAAAAGTGCTCACACGCCTCTGTTTTTTTTGTGTGGATACTTTCTAAGTTCCGATAACATACACAATGAAACCCAAACATAAAGGGAATTTTCCCCTGTTTTATGATATTCTTGGATAAAATGAATCCAAGTTATATAATTATTATAATTAAGCCCCTTTTTTTATTTTTTTGCTTATTTATAATACTCTCTTCTTGTTCTTAATAAAGGAACCAGCCTTTAATCAGAAGATAAAAAGACAGCTAAAGCGTGCTGTTGAGCAATATAATCATCATGCTCAATAACCGAGGAATCCATTGAATTTGGAGTAGAAGGCACGGAAATCAAGGAAGGAGCAAATTGTTGATGATGAGGTGGTGTTTCCGGTATACGCGAAGCTATTTTTGGTATGTTATCTTCAGAAATAATTTCAAGTCTACTACTATCCTGAGGATGCTGCTGTTGATCATTTATAGTGAGTGATCGACGACTGTTTGTACTTTTGTCCTTGAGCTTAAAATGTTTATCTAATTCTTGGGTATTTACTATAGGTTGAATGGATATTGTCTTTGACTTTTTCCCTTCTAATGTCATCATAGCTTCTTGTCGCGACTTGTCTTGTTGAAGTGAAAATAAAATACTTTGTTCTAATATTTCGTGTCTCCATGCATGATCTTTATCCTCTTTTGTCTCTTGAAGTGCCAATGTCAGATTGTCTGGTAATGTTAGTGGTGATTTTCTTCGGCGCCTTTCTTTTAAAGTCAACGATTTCTTATCCTCTTCTTCAATAATTTCTTCTTCAATGTGGCTTTGAGCGCTAACAAAGGAATCAAGTTCTTCATTTTTATCCATAGTTAACCATGAATCAAAGAAAGAGTGTGCAAATTTAGAGCTTTGAGGTAAAGGTGGTGGAGGAATAGAAGCGTCGCTTACACGTTTTGTGCTACCTAATGTACCACTTCGAATAGGAGTGGAATAATAATGACTGGAAATGATGCTGGTCGTTGAAACGCTTTCACTATCTTCGTCTTCTTTTAAGCTTTGTGCTGGTGATTGTAAACATTCTGCATCTAAAGATAACCTTAATAGTGAAGGTTGTGTTGATGATTTTGGCTTTACACGTGGTGTAAGTGTAGGGTCAATAAGTGGTATACGATCTTTTTTCTGCTCGTTGTTGCAAGTTGGTATCTGTGTACTTGTCCTTTTCACTTTGGGATGTCTTGGCGGAGGTGAAAGAGCTGAGATGGGCTGTTTCCAATTACTGAGCATTGCTGGGTCAACAGCCATAGTTCTTACTGATTTTGATTCCGGCGCAGCTATTGCCGATGGTATCTTTTGCCCTATAACACAAACATACATTTAAAAAGAAAGACATAAAAGTATATTTCTTTTGTACCTTGAGAACCAATGTTAAAAGGAGAGGCACGAATATTTTCAAAAGACTTTGAAGTATTTAATTTTGAAGGCCTTTTAAGTTTATTGGATACAAAAGAAATACAAGACGACCAGCGAAACTTGCGTGACATTTCTGATTTTACACTGTTGTTCTTCTTGAGTATGTTCTTCTTATAGTGTAATTCATCTGACATGTAAATCAACCGTCTGGGTATATAATTTGTATATAAACAATCCCCTTTTTCCCTTTCTTTGTATGCAAGAAAAAAGAGTAACAGAAAAAAAGAAAAAAAGAAAGTGAGGAAATTTATACTTTTTTAGTTTCCTTTCAACTGATGCTACACTATATTCCGAATGAGGCAACCATTCTTAGAATAGAAAAATAAAAAAATTATTATTTCATAAATATGAAAACGTAATAATAGTAGAGAAATGCATTCAATACTCTTAGTTTTTATGTAAGTTCATTGTTCTTCGTCTTTCCTTTTTTTTATTGCTCTGTTCAAGTAAATGTTCTTCAGTCTTTACGATTAGACAATGAATTTTTATTTTATTAAATGACTTTAATAAGCCCATGGTATCTTCATTATATCTTAGTTGTGCGAACTATATAAGAAAAATAGTGAATGGGAAGCTAAAAAAAAATCCTTTAGATTTAAGAGTGAAAAAGTAAATTCAATTTTAAGGTAGTTTTCCAAAGATGAGAATTTTTTCAAATAAGTGAGAAATTAAAGTTCAGAAACTAAGAAAAAGTACTATTTACAAGAAATGTGCTTTTACTTTGGATAAAAGCCTATTACATGAATAATGATGTTGCTATAAGGAGACGTAATATGTTGTGGCTACCCAACTCTGATATTGATGCTTGTTTTACTAATAAATGACTCAAGCTTTCTCGTCCTTTTTCGTTCTGACCATTACAACACCCAACCATCTAAATGCTTGCAAGAAAAATGTAGATGTTAAACTATTTTCTTTATTCTATAGGTAACAGCTCCTGATGATAATAGCTAAAAAAGACTTGTAATTACGGTAAAAACGATGACTCCTTTGATAACCTCTAGCTTAAGAACGGATAGAAACATAAGACATCCAATATTTAAAGTTCTGCCATGAACTTTTCACTTTTAAAATCAACAAGTATCCACTTACAGAAAACCAACTGAAAAATGCAAGGTTAATAACTGATGAAAGCTGCATCAAAATGCATTATAGCTTTTAAATTCAAAATTAGTTATATCAAATATCTTCTAGCTATTATCATAAATGCGTCTATTTATTACTTTAGTCATAACTGTCGTATACTAATCAACTTGGTTTAAAGCCATAAATCATTTGAACAATCGCCATTTTCAATAGAATTTTGAATGATTGTTCATCTGCCGAAGCATCATTAAAACCGTTTCAGTCAATAGCAATAAAAGGTTATTGTAGATGAATTCAATCATCTGTAGCTCATATATCTGCTTTTTTTTTTTTTCTTCTTCTTACTATTGATCATATCGAGAAATACACTTGTATACAATTAGAAAATGTAAAACCATGTGTGTATAATACAGTAACTTTCTAATAATAATAGTAATGATATCTTTGTTATGTTAAATAGGTTCTAATGGCTTTAAAATAGTTATACTTTGGTAATGCCTATGTCTCTAGCCTTGATCTTCACGCCAATCGTCTCCATGAGAACGTTAGGGATCAACTTTCGGATACACTGTAACAATGCTACCGCAATAGAGACAAGGAGTATGGCTACAGATATTTCATTAAATTTAAGCAAAATAGTTTAACATCTACATTTTTCTTGCAAGCATTTAGATGGTTGGGTGTTGTAATGGTCAGAACGAAAAAGGACGAGAAAGCTTGAGTCATTTATTAGTAAAACAAGCATCAATATCAGAGTTGGGTAGCCACAACATATTACGTCTCCTTATAGCAACATCATTATTCATGTAATAGGCTTTTATCCAAAGTAAAAGCACATTTCTTGTAAATAGTACTTTTTCTCAGCTGGCCAACAAGCTTTTTCTTTGTTTCTGAACTTTAATTTCTCACTGAAAAAAAATTCTCATAAATTTAAGAAACTTTATTTCTTAAAAAACCACTCTTGAGGAACACAAGAAAATTTTAAACTTCACAGAAGAAATGTTATAGTATATGAGAAATACACCTCCTTTTCTCTCTCTTATTTGTACAACAGAAGCAGTATTAATATGAAATGTGTCTTTTGTTTAAAAGACTTTTTGTGCTTATGTCATGTCTTTATTATTGATTACTTATTACCTATGGAGGTTGAATGAAGAGTTTAAATTTAATAAACTTTTTTTATATTATTTTCTTTTGAGGGAGTACGATGTGTGTGGGTATTCAAATGCCTATTATTGTGACACTCATGTATTTTTCATGCACTTTCTTTTTAACTTGTGATGTTTAAAGTAAAACGCGCATCATGTTGTGCGGCTAGCCTTGTATATTTTGCTTCTTCTTGAAGAAAACAATAAACAAACAATTAACATACATTCTTTGTAATTTTTGTAAGCTTTTTTTTTTCTTGTACGGCGAGAGACAATTAATCCAGAAGATTGGTTGCCAGATAACTTTTTGGTATGTTATTTCCCTTTATTGATTTACATCAAGTTTAGTAAGCCGCACTTGCATCAATTACATGTACCAACAAAAAGAAGATATACTTTGTTTGTTATTCTAAAACATACATGACATAATTTACTATTAAAAAGTACCCATTTCATCAAATTCTTTTTCACTTTTGTAAACATAATTGATCTCTTTCTCTCTCTTTTTTTTTTTTTTTTTTTTTTTTGTGGACACATTCGACCTTAAAATGCTTTTCCTTTATAATTCGTATTGAAATGATCTCTTATTAAAGAAACTTATTATTAAAGAAAGAACTTTTCTAATCGTATAATCCTTAAGCCCTGCTGTTACACTGGTCCTTAAAAAACAGGACTGCGTAAAAATAGCAATTTTTAAAAGGCTTTTTGCTCTAAACCACAAAAAAAAAGGCTATTGAAAGTTGAAATAATTAACCTACTTCAAAGAATGAATGACATGAATTTAGAAAAGACGATTGCAATTAGAAGTGGATCAAGGTATGTTGTTTACATTCAAAACCTGCATCTGACTACTCCCCCCCTTTGAGCAGCTGTTAATGTTCCTCGTACATATTAGTACTTTCCCCAGTCCTACAACAAGTTCGTTGGATATTTCTGAACAAAGACTACAATTAGCTATACCTCCATTTAGATTATACAGTCTTGATAACACCAAGGTTATCACAAAAGAAAACCCTACGCAAGAAAGATCGTTTTGGACTATTGATGAATTTATAGCTAACTTTCAATGGACTTTGCACTATTATAAGATGCCTCCTGACAAATACTGGAAAAAGTATCTACAAATCGCTGCGAGTAAAGGACAAGATGAGGAAATTATTAATTTTGTAAGCAAGTTCACGAACGATAAAGGCTTAGAGAAAACAGATTGGAAAACTATTCGTACATATCTAGTGAACAAATATGATATTTCTCATGACTTACAAGTACATCGAAGTCGTTTCATTCTCTGTCAACAAGGTATTGGTGAGCCTATCGATAAATACATTGCTCGCTACATCAATTTTAGCCAAAGAGCGCTGTTCATGGATGGAAGCCTTCTTGTGTATACTTTTATGAATTCACTTTGGGAGCCTGTCAGAAAGTTTGTCAGAGGTGCTCTTGAATCTATTCGTCATGAAGAAGGATATTTCGTCAATGGCGTTCATTTTCTTGTTAACGATAGTCTTGCCAACTTGCAAACCATATTTGATGAAAGAAAGGACTATTTTAATGAAGAAATCACTAAAATATTTAATCAAATGAAGAAAAAGATAGAAAAAGGAGACATGCATAATGCGTTCAATATACCAAACAAAAGATTACGAGAACAAGAACTTAAAAGCCATCTAGAGCGAGATCAAAAAAGTGAAAGACAGCAAACGGAAATCAAAAAACAGAAATTAGACCGCCCGAAAAGTGGATGCCAGTATTGTGGGAAAGAATTTAATGATGGTCATCTAAAGACTTGTACGGAATTTATAAAGATAAGAAATAACCATAGCCACAGAGAAGTTGGAGAAATACATCGCAAGGCAATGATACGTAAAAACGAAGCCAGCAATTCAAAAACTTCTTCATCGAAGCAGGAAACTGATGTTGCATGCGTAAAAAAAGTATTACAAAGACAAGAATTTGAGGCCGCTTGGTCTAAAAAGCAAAAATTGGATGCTTGGCCTTTAAGCAGTCGGACAAAAAGCAAAATAGTACCGACCTATAAGTCGCCTCAAACTTATAGTATAAAAGATGCTCCTCGCGACAAGTTACCACAAGGGGATGGAGTAAAGCCTGTACTTTCTAGTTTACAAATGTTTCAGCAAGAAACAGAAAAATCAGCGGGCTTAAATAATCTGGCACAGGCACCAGAAAGTGGTCAGATGAAAATCGACAATACATACGTTAGCAAAGTCAAACCCACCGTCACCAAAAAAGCATTTGACAATATGGAAGGGATTGAAAGGGAGGAATTCAATATGAAAAGAAATATAGTGAAAAAAGTTGAAGTGGAAACATCATCAGCTAGCGAGTCAGTGTCTGAAGGAACATCAGCTGAAGATGCCATGATGTTTGTATTTCGGGATGTTTTACGTCAAGTTCAAGAAAAGCACCAAACAAAGAATGAGAATCAAGAAAGAAAATGATCATCTATTTTGTATTTCCTTAAAAAAAGAGTACTTGGAAGCGCATACCTAAACAATAAATAACAGTTCTTTTTTGTTACAAATTATTGACACATCAAGCGCTTTTGTATCTGAGTTGGAATCACTTCAACCCAAATGCGTCACACAGTTTATTTATAATTATTATTTTTTTTTTACTTTTTGTTTGTGTCCTATTGATATGCAGCAGCAAGTAAACCCATTACCTTTGGTTGATGCAAACTCTCTACGTAGTGCTCAGAGAGGTAATTGATTCTTTTAATATAAAAGGTTTGCAAGGAGCTCAAGTAAACCTATATAGTTGCTATTACCAATATGCTCCACCTCAATTCAACTGAAGAGTCATCCAGCTCTGTTGGACCCGACAACGTTATCTGGAAGGTGCTAATTTTTGATAAATTTGGACAGGATGTAATTTCATCTATTATGAGAGTTAATGATTTGCGTGAGAATGGAGTAACTGTACACATGTATGCCTCTTTTTTAACTGTTTATATCTGGCGTTCCTAACTTAATTATAAAACTAGGCTACTCAACCAAGACAGATCATCTTTGCCTGATGTACCTGCGGTTTATTTTGTAGAACCAACTTTGGAAAACGTCAAAAAAATATGCCAGGTACTATTTTGTTTTTACAACCATGTCTTGTTGTTAACGCACATACATTATAGGATCTGAGCCGCAATCTGTATGACTCTTATTATATCAACTTTTGCTCAACTATTCCTCGTTCACTGTTGGAAGAATTTGCTACAATGACTACAACAGACAATACAGCTGACATGATTTCTCAGGTATATTTTTGTATGATGCAAACAGTCTATTGGTTCACAGCCCAATAACAACCATAGATAGGTCTATGATCAACATCTCAACTTTATTTGCACAAATCCTAACGTATTTTCACTAAATCAACCTGAAGCATTCATCAGCTTGAATAGTCCTAGTACAACAGAGGCTCTAATTGAAGAAACAATCGACAAAGCAGTCAATGCACTCTTTTCGGTGATTGTCACCATGGGAATCATACCCATTATTCGCTGCCCTCGAGGAAATGCTGCAGAAATGATTGCTCAAAAATTGGACAACAAACTGCGCGATCACGTACTGAACAGTAGAACAAGTTTGTTTGTAGAAAACAGTTCTTTACAGCGACCTGTACTTATTTTATTGGATCGAAGTATGGACCTGACCCCCATGTTGAGTCATTCTTGGACGTATGAAGCTCTTGTTCATGATGTGCTTACTATGAAGCTCAACAGAATTACATTGGATACAGAGGATGGTAAAAAGAGAAGCTATGATATTGATACAAAGGACTTCTTTTGGACAAAGAATGCATCAAGCCCCTTCCCGCAGGTCGCTGAAGACATTGATATTGAACTCAATAAATATAAAAAGGATGCTGCAGAGATTACTAGCATTAGTGGTGTGTCCTCATTGGAGGATGTGGGACAAATAGACATGTCTTCCAACACCAAGTTGCTCAAATCTGCCATTACTGCATTACCTGAGCTGACAGCAAGGAAGGCTACATTGGATATGCATATGAACGTAGCAACTGCTTTATTAAACTCCATCAAGGATAGACAACTCGACATATTTTTTCAAATGGAGGAAAACATTACAAGACAAAACAAAAGCATGTTATTGGAAATGATTCGCGATACAGAAAAGAAGCATCCAGAGGATAAAATGAGACTGTTTTTGATTTATTATTTGTCTACTGGAGAAGAAATACCTAAAGAAGACATGGAAGCATATGAGAAAGCATTAAGTGAGGTTGGTTGTGATTTGAATCCTCTGAACTATATAAAAAAGTAAGCTAGAAAAAAGATGGGGGGTAAACAGCAAATGCATTTACTGTTTTTATTAGAGTACGCGCTCTCATGCGAATGACATCTATGATTGCTCCTCCTACTCAACCTCAAACTGGTTTTTCACAAAACGATCTATTCCGTGGATTTAGCAGCATTAGTAATAAGGTGAGAAAAGAAAACAATATAAATTATACTCTATATTCACCTCTAATAGCTATCTGATCGGTTAAAAGAGGGAGGATTGGGAGGAGGATTTGAGAATTTATTGTCAGGAGTAAAGAATCTACTACCTATTCGTAAAGAGCTGGTTGTCAGTAAAATCGTCTCTGATATTATGTCCCCTCCTCAAAACGAGATTTCTAAAGCTAGTGATTTCCTTTACTTTGATCCAAAAGTCAGTAAAAATTCAAAAGCTCCTCGTTCACATAAAGTAGCTTTCCAAGAAGCAATAGTGTTTGTTGTTGGAGGTGGAAATTACTTGGAATACCAAAACTTGCAAGAATTAGCTAATGTAGGACTCGTGTGGTTTCATTTCATTTTACTAACTTTTTTTGTTTATCAAATAGCAGAATAATAGCAAAAGAAAAATTACTTATGGATCAACTGAAATATTATCTCCACAGCAATTCTTAGATCAATTAGCTACACTTGGTAAAGATTCCTCTTTAGCATAAAGTTAATACAATAAACATATCTTTGCTCTTTTTATTGTAAATTTTCCCCTTAATTTGATTACTTTCATGCATATCTTATACCAAAGAATCATTTATTAATTATGCTTTTGAGGATCCAAAACCTGAAAATCCCATCATTTTTGCCATTTCATCTTCTGTATTTTCTGGCTGCTTTTCCTTTTTGTGTTCCTTCTTCTGCTTTTTTCTTTCTCGTCTTTTTTGTTTTTCTTCTTCTTCTTGCTGCTTTAACGCTGCTAGTCTTTCATCAAGATCTACAACTATCATTAGACTTCTGCATGGTTTTCATTACCTTTGTCACTAACCATATTCTTCTTGCTTTGGGTTTTCCTTTTTTCTTTTCAACATTGCCAAACGTTCTTTCACATCATTTACATCTGCTTTTTCCGTTTTTCTAGAAATACCTGCATTTGCCAAATCTGAATCAAAAAGTTAATTACTTTTTCTTTCTGGGGGGGTTTGTTTATTACGTTTTCTGCCGTTCAAATGATCAATGTATGTCACACTATCTTTAATAGTAATATCACAATCTTTACAATAGAATCCCGGTTGTTTTCTAGAGTCGGTTGATTGAATCACTTGAACCTTGCCAACGTTCTTTTCCAGTTCTAATCGCTCAGTACGATGAGTCAGCTTTTGTTTATTTCCATCGTCTTCTTCTTCTTTTTTCTTTGGCTTGAGTGGTGATAAACCCATCTTTCGACGCTCGTCATTTTCCTCTGCTAAACGATCTTTTGCTTCACGAGCACGAGCTTTTGCAGCATACTCCTCTTTATTCCAAGTTCGTCTAAAGTCGGTATCTTTCTATATAAAAATAAATGAGTGCTCTCTAATATATGAACATAAATCAAGAGATAAACATACGGCTTTGCCAGCACCATATGCGCTCATTTTTGTATATTTTGAATTGTTGATTTGACTGGAAAAGATTTTTTTTTTTTTTTTTTTTTTTTTTTTTTGCTTCCTTCTAGAATTTGTTCCGCTCCAATTGAATTATTTGTACTTATTCAAATGCCATGTTTTGTTGTATTTATTTTAAATTAAGCTTTACTATCAGGACACACTTACTTTTTCAGCATTTGAGAAGAAGCCTACCTGAATAAATTTGCATAGTAAATGAGTGACAAAAATGTCCTCATGAATTTATTAATTGTGTAATAATTAGGATCAGAAGAAAGAAAATTAACAAATAAATAGCAGTAAATGTACAAAATGGGTTTAAAGCATAAATGTTGTAATTAAAGGTAAGGACATAATAGTAGAATAAATGGATGCTTTGAGTGAAAAATGATAAGCATTCCCTAGAAGCATAAAGTCATAAAAATTACATAATGTAGTAAGAAATACTTGCATAAAAAGCTACGGCACTGTACACTTTCAAATGTAAGAAAATATGTTATTCGCATAGGGTGAATTTAGCATAATCTAATTAAGATATACTTTTTAATGGATGATTACACAAAATAAGCATTTACCTGTTGCGCGTTCTCATGAGGTGAATTGAAATTTTGTCGCAACATAGATGATAGTTTCCTGGCATCACTCTTATCGGTAAAATAAGTTGAGACTGTCTGAATCCATTCGGAAACATTGTTGGTAGATATGTAATTCCTGTATTCGCTTATAGGTTCTCCCAAATCATTGTATGAAAATAATGGATTATAGGCTCTTTGATTATCTCTAGCAGGATCCCAAAGGATTTGATTATCTTCAACATCAAAGCACCCTGACATAGTTGAGAGTGACGGATTAAAGTAAAACATATCGAAAGGGTCAATAGAGTTGTAGTCCTTGCATTTCATTCGATCATATGTATTCCGATTGTCAGTTAAAGATGAATTGTTGACCCACCATTCTTGATCAACAGGCATAAATTGATCAAAAGCTGAAACAGAAGGTACCAGGCACATTTTCTCAGAGTTTATTTCTTCTTCAACTGGCACAGACGTACTGTCAATCCAATGCTGGTCTAACGGTGAATTATGGGAATTGTTAATATGTTCAGATGGTTGCTGATGGTTTTGAAGTTGAGTTAAAAGGTGAACTTTAGATGATTTGGAATTCTCAAAGTTATCTAATGACTCTGAGTAAGAAGATAAAGATGATTGTGAATGACTGTAAGCCATAGATGTGGATAGATATGTAGACAGGTGATTTTCATCACTGCATACCGCTTGAAAATTATTTTTCGCGTAAGGTTCACTATCATCATTTTTGTCATGAGACTGTTCAGTATAATCTTGCTTTTGATCCTGTTGCTGTTGATTCTTTGCTTTAGCTCTTCTATTTTGAAACCATATCTGCACACCGCGAGGGCTCATCGAAAGACTTTCAGCTAATCTTTCTCTAGCTCGCCCATTAGGTTTAGGATTATCATGAAAAGCTTTTTCTAATATCTTGACTTGTCCGCGCGAAGTTCTTCTGCGGTGTTTAGTCTCAAACGGATTGTAAAAATTTGGAGTAAAACCCGGCGTTGCACCCGAGACTCTTTGATCTTCAATTGTATTAAGATTTGCTGTGTTCTTATTCATAATATTTGTATAAACGCTGATATTTGTCAGAGTATAATACAACACCTGTTCTTTTTAACTTGATGTTTTTTTTTTATCAAACTACAGTTGAATTGATAGTTAAATCCGTGATTTCACAGAGAAAATAATACAGAATTGAGTAAAATGGATATTTATGAATACAAAAGAAAAAGTAAAATTAGAGTATAAAAAAAGGTTATCAATGCTTGAAAAAACGGGAAGAGGAAGAAAAAGATCAAATAGATTTTTTATAAGAATTATAAACGTGCCATACGGTTGAAGTAGATAGGAATGTAGGGGCATTTACAGAATAATTGAAAAGAAAATGAAAAAAGGGGGCTCCTTTCAGGAGCTGAACAAAGAAAAGACAATAATAAGGAAAAGGCAGAGCCTACTACTCATTTAGAATAAGGCAAATTCTATAATTCGCAAGTTATCTCAAGGAACACACTGGTAAATAATACAAAAACATTTTTGTCAACGGTCAGAACAAATAGCAAGCGCTTTCTCTCACATGGCCTTATCGTTCTAATGATTACTAGTGACATATATCATCCGATTTTGATTTAAAAATACAGGAACAGAGTCCGATAGCTTAGTATAGATAGAAATGATCAGACATATGAACCAAAGAAAAAGAGGAGGCTAAAAAAAGGAGAAGTGTTTAAAGAGAAGAACACTATTTGTATTAAAACAAACAAGAGCGTTGTTTTTGCAATTGGAGTATGACTTATTTTGTCTCAAAAACCCTTGGGTTACCCAAAAAAGTAATGAGCCCTTTCAGCTGTTACTTGTCACATTTACTGCTTTTTAATCATAGTTTATACCGTAAATGATCATACAATACTCCCAAACACTTTTAAATATTTCTATGCTCAAAAAAAAAAAGCTTAATGAAGTGTATTTATACAAGTAAAAATATAAATAGGAAGTTGATCATATACTAAATGATATTTGCATATAAATACTAAAAAATAATATGGGCACGTATGTGGTAAGGCATTCGTATTGCAAAAAAGGAAAAGGAAATAGTTTCTAGATTGATTACCATACATATTAACTTTATAGTTAAAGAATCAAATTAAAATAATTGGTCAATAAAAAAAGTATTTGTAAACATATTGCTGTTTGTATCATTTTCTATTGTATATAAATAAAATATACGATTTTGAAATATTCATACGGGTTGTCAACATCTTTATAGTTATAGCAAGTATATCTAATGAATCCTACAAGTCAAAATGATGTACTTTTATTTTCTAGTTGCCTTAGATGCATGTTTCATTTTTTACACACAGAGTTTACAGCTTATTTTGCTTAGTTGCGGTTATTACTTCGATTATGCTAATTAAAAGTGCTTCGAAATCCCTTTCCAAGTTGAAAATCACTATTGTGATTTCAATTTGCAGTTATCACATTCAGATCTGCTTTCCAAATGACAAACTTCATTCCAGTCATTACCAAAAGAAACACTTGCTCTACAAATCTAAGCTTTTTCATCTTATTTTACGTGGCTAGGGATAGCTGGGCATGTATGTGCAACATAAAAAATTTACAATAGAAAGCAAAGCAATGACAATCTTGCTTGGTCGAAACTTTCATTCAGCTTACTTTTTAGTCAATGTCGAATTTCTATGAAATATGTCCATTGTCAGTAAAAATGAAATAAGTATACTATGGCTGTTCTATCTTGTTTTCTATGCCCATTCTCTTTATTTCTTCAATGTCATTTATCTCCATTTTTTTTTATTTTCATTTTCTTCAGATTCATAGATCTCGAGATATTCTGTTCTTGTTTCATATGAACATATTTTTCTGTCTTTTGTTACTTTTGGTAATTTTTTTTTTTTTTTTCAATATACTATTTCTTTTCTTCCTGAAATAAAGTTTGACATGATGAAGACATTTTCTTTTCATTTCAAATAATCACCCGGAGGAAAGGGAGTTTTTTTCTTGTTCAATTTAGAGTATAAGGACCTCATGGTGAAAAGTGTCTTTATATGAACTTTCACTGACTTCAACTTCAGTTCAATCTTGTCATTAAGTTCTTTAGCAATATGCCTGGCTTGCTCACATTATATTTCTTCTTGAGTATGTCTCAATTAATTTTCTATAAAATTTTTCAGCTCGAGCCTTCTTGAGCGACTAAATTTTGTATACAGTTCAATTCGCATTCAATCATTTCCTTGCATCTTTTATTAATCAGTTTAACCTTGAATATTGAATTGTGCTTTTCTTCGGCACTTGTCAAAGCATATTAGGTGATTTGTCATCTCTGTTGCTATCATTACTAAGGAACCAATAGTCTAAATGGTGATGAGGTAGCCGACACTAAGTCAATAGTGTCACTGTAAGGAAATTGGTGCAGAGGATGTACATACTCAACTAAAATTTCGTCTTGATCGAACACTTCAATTGAAGTAATACTAGTATTTAAAAAAGAAACCATATCAGTGAAAGCCCTATTCGACAGATATAAGCATGATGAATTTTATCACTGTAATGAAGTTATTGCAAGATTATTTTGAAAGCACGACTTTATGAGAAGCTTGTAATGCAACTTCGTTTTCGCTAACGAATGATAGTTATATCATATCTTAGATCACTATTTGTGCATCTATTTCATTTATTTATCTTATATTTTACTCTTTCTAGAGTATTGTTTGACTTTACAGCATAAAAGAAGTAGCATAGTGTAGACACACTGGCTTCATTATGCTTCACAATCGGAGACATAAATAGATAAATTCGTGTGACGTTGAAAGAACAGTTAAAATAAGGAGCAGGAAAGTTCAGTAAGGAGATACACAGTAAATCTAAAATAAAAGTATACATAAATATCTGTTTTTTTTTCTGATTTTCTCATCTTCTCTTTGTTTTTACTACTTTTTTTCTTAATTTTAGTTTACTATGACAACAGGGGCAGCTGCTTGTAATTATTTAGCTAAAGCTAAAAGTTCTACAAACTTACTAGACAAAATAAAGTTGGAACAATCAAAGCTTGAAGAACAATTAGCTGTAGAGTATATCAACAAAGCTTTAGGTCTATCTATTCAGCCCGAGCATTTACAAAAAGAACTTAAAGATGGTGTTATACTATGCAAGTAAAGGTTTTTATATTGTATGAATGTATGTGCTTTTTTTACTAATATACTCTTTTATACAAGTCTTGTCAATCAACTTAAGCCAGGCACAATAAAAAACGTTGGTCAAAAGAAAGATTTTTCGTTCATTCAAGTAAGTTTCATGCAAGCGTTTTTCTCCTTTTTTGTGGCTTTAACAATATTTTGTTGTTTTTTTCCTTAGATGGATAATATAACACGATTCTTGCAAGGAGTTCGACAGGTATATCAAGACAATCTTGTTTATAGAAAAGTAAAAGGAGAGCTTATAGTGATTATTTTGTTGTTAAAATAGCTTGGCATGAAAGAATGTCAGTTGTTTGAAACCACAGACTTATATAGCGCAAAGGACATGTCGTCTGTAAGAAACCATAAAGGATACACTTATGATTTATATTATCTCTAATCTTTATGTTAGGTTGTTCATACTATATTATCCTTGGCGGAACTGTTTCCTAAATTAAACTTGAGTGCTGAAGATGAATCCATGCTGCTTACATATGATACCGAAAAACCCAAAATTCACAATAGTAAATATCGAAGTAGCCATGACATGTCCAATGAGAAGCAGCAAGCAAGAAAAAGATCATTAACAGTTACTACAACTTCAGAAGACCCTGAAGAAGAAAAAGGTATAAAAACGCTTACGAATATACATATCTTAACTATATTTTTATCTTTTTACGCAGATGTGCCTTCTTCGCCTGTATTATCAAATCATGCTCGTCCACCCAAATCTCCTTTACGCCACAATAAAACTCCAAACTCGACTGGCTCGATGAAGGTGACCAGTAGTAGTAGTCGCTTTAGAGACCAAAAGAGACGTCCCTCTGTGCCTATTATATCAAACTCCTCCTTCATCAAAGATGATGACAGCAAAAGAAATTTTTTCACAAAGCCAGAAGACAGAAGAAGACAGGGAAGTATCAAGAGCGCAATTTTATCAGAGGAGCCCATGTCCCCCTCAGTAAATAATGATGCAGATTCAAGACGTGGATCAACCATGACAGTAGCAGAAGGAAAGCTTCTTCTTATGGACGATCAAGATGAAATATTAGCACAATATGTAATAATAAAAGTATAGCAATGCATCAACTTTAATAAATCTTTATATTAGCAACTAGGAAACTGTATAGGAAAAGGCCAGTTTGGTGCTGTGTATAGGTAAAGAACATTAAATTGACCAGAAAACAGCAAACCACTCACTTTTTAAAATCAATGAAGAACACTTGAACTGTCAACTGGTGAAGTAGTTGCGGTCAAAAGATTAAAATTAGAAGAAGAAGAGTTATATAAAGAAATAATGGTACGCTCCATAATCTTTACAAATTAAAAAAAAAAAATTTAGCTTGTGTGAATTTAATTTTAGAAAGAAGTGAATATTTTGAAAAATTTGTCGCATACAAATGTTATCAAGTACATTGGATTCATTCGTAGTGAAAGTTACATAAACATAATTCTAGAGTAAATTGAAAAAAAAATGAACGAAATATCATTATGTTCCTTTAACCTGCTTTTTTTTTTCAGGTATGCAGAAAATGGCTCTTTAATGTCAACCTTAAAAGCATTTGGTAAATTTCCTGAGAAATTAGTTGCCTCATTCTGTATCAAGATCCTGAAAGGCTTAGAATATCTGCATGCAAATGACGTTGTGCACTGTGATTTGAAAGCTGCTAATATTTTGACAACAAAAACAGGCGATGTTAAGTTAACTGACTTTGGGGTGTCTTTAAATCTAAAAATCAAGACAGTTGACAATGATTCTGTATCAGGGACACCTAATTGGAGTAAATCTTAATATATCATAAACAACCTGGTCATTTTAATTTGTTATTGAATAGTGGCACCCGAAGTGATTGAGCTAAAAGGAGCAACTACAAAATCAGATATATGGTCTTTAGGATGTACGCTTATTGAACTAGTAACTGGAAAACCACCCTATAATGACTTGCTTCCAATGTCAGCCATGTTTCGTATAGTTGAGGATGACTACCCACCTTTGCCAGAGGATATATCAGAGGTACAATAGTATAAAGGGGAGGGAACGTTGGAAAGTCTCATAACGCGTTTTTGAAGGACATGCGTAACTTTCTTTTATGCTGCTTTCAAAAGAATCCTGAAGAGCGATCGTCCAGTAAAGAATTGCAGCAGCATGAATGGATTTTAAAAAACCTCAAGACAAAGCAAAAAGGTAATGATTCTTATACTAAAAATTTAACCCTCAATATTTTAATCATATTCATGAGCTTAGAGAGTAATGAGTCAAACGTGCAGCATAATAAAGATGAAAAACATCAAACAAGCAAAGCAACTGAAGTAACTACAGCATCAGAACTCGAACAATATTATTCTTCAAATACAACAGCGGTAATGCCGATTGTTGATGATAATAGTAGCAACGATGATAACAATAGTCATAAGTTTATTGAAGGTGACCTTGAAAAATGTAAGAAACCATATAAAGATGGCGTTGCATGTGAAATAATTTTCTTTGGTTTAAAGCTGTAGAATGCAAAGTATGTGATCAAGTTATGAATAAGGACTATATCCTTTGTGAAGGTAATTTAATACCGCAATAAGTATATGTGTAGTTATATAATTCTTATGATAGTTTGCTCCTTGGTCTGTCATAAAGAATGCAAGAAAGACGCGTTTTCTTGTCCTCCCAAAGTAAATGATCAACAGCCTTCTTATGATGTAAGTTTTTCCTTAGCCTTCAATTAGTTCCTTATACTGATGTACTTTACAGTGGGTATTTTTAGCAAAAGTTTACAATACAAAGTCTAAGAGAGATAAACAATACGGTTCTAAAAGTAATAATGGTACTATCAAAGAACGCGGTCATCATTCGTCTCCTTCTACTTTACGTAATCATCCTCAGGCGGGTACTATCCGTAAGGATTCCCGAGGTTACTCCCAAGATAATGTACTAGATTCGAACTCTATACTTGTCAATACAAAGACAAGTGACAAGAAGCGCCTACTCAAGAAAGGACAAGATGAACAATGCATCATCAGTTAGGTTTACGTCTTAAAAAAATAAATTTAATATCTGTTCCTTTTCCTTTTTTTTGAATATGATAAAACAAGTAATAATGGTTAAAGCAAAAGCAAACCAAACATTACCTCTTTATAAGATTATTATGGTTGGGTCAGGTGGTATTGGAAAATCAGCACTAACCTTACAATATATGTATGGTGATTTTATTGAAGATCCAACAAAGGCTAACTGTACACTAATTACGACAGTTAATGCACTTAATTGATACTGATATATACTATAGCTTATCGTAAAAATGTTGTTTTGGATGGTCAAGAATGCTAAATTGATATTTTAGATACAGCAGGCCAAGAGGAATATACAGCTACAAGTTCATTTGAACTTGAAAAATGGAAAGAAAGGTTTTTGTATCAACTAAATTTCTCTCAGATTCGTGATAATTATTATACATCAGGTGAATGTTTTTGTATTTTTTTTTTCTGTTTGTGAGTAAGAACCTCTTGAACACACTCAAGGATTTCGAGATCAAATTTTGTGTGTTTTAGATAATGAACCTGTTAATTTTGAACATAAGGAAAACTTTTATTTGTAAGCACTTCTAATTCGATGTTTCTTAGATTTCATTTATTTTAATTGGTAACAAGGTGGATTTGGCACATTTGCGTAAAGTATCTGCAAATGGAGCTAATTTTTTAGCTAATGAGTGCTACTGTCTTTATGCTGAAACATTAGCAAAAACCAGACAAAAAATTGAAGAAGTATATGCAATGCTTATGAGGCAAATAAGAGACAAAAAATCTCAACAAGAAGAAAGTAGCCCGGATAAAGGATCTTGTTGTGTTATTCTTTAAATAACAATATTTTACTACTATTTATTTTAATACATAACATTTATATGCTTCTAGCTTTATTTCAGTATACACTTTTTTGAAAAAATTCAGGATCCCTTAGATTATTGTAATCTATAAACTTTCCAAAAAGCATGCCTATTAAAAAGCACAATCAAAACTTTGTTTTTATTGCTTATTGTTTATATAATAAACGCGTTTCAATTGGTTTAAACAATTCAAAAAAAAAAACAAAACGACAATTATTAATTGGACAACTGAGTATAAATCAATTTATATACGGAGTTGTTAATTTTTTTTTCTTTTCTTTCTAATTCTTTCACGTATTTTTTAGAAAGTAGAAAATATGTCTTGGGAACCCACTTCTGAAGGCTTTGGTGAAGCTCAAGCTGCCCACACTGCCCCTGCAGTATCTGAAGAACAACAAAGAGCTGCTTATAGAGATTACCAATGGGCTTCTAATCGTGCTCGTTATGAATACAATGAAAATGCTGTTGACGAAAATGGCATGGCTCCTCGTAATGAATCACTTGAAAAAGAGTTGTTTGATAATGAACAACAAGGTGCTATTGACTTTTCTAAATATGAAAAAATCCCTGTTAAAGTAGAAAGAGGTACTGCTCCTCCCCCTATTAGAAATGTATGTAAAAAAAAAGGACGTCCCATTTCAAAAAAAAAAAAAAAAAAAAAAAAAAAAAAAAACTGAAACTCTTTTTTGTAGTTTGATGAAGCAGATCTCCATCCTGTTATGAAGGAGAATGTTAGATTAGCACGCTATACCAATCCTACTCCAGTCCAGGTAATAAGCAGAAAATACTGAAACAAACAAAAATAACATGTTTTATAATAGACTTATTCTATTCCGATTGTTACAAATGGAAAAGATTTGATGGCTTGCGCTCAAACAGGTAAAACTTTCTAGGACTAAAAAATGAAATAAAATTAATAATTTCCTGATTTTTAGGTTCTGGTAAAACTGCTGCTTTCCTTGTTCCTACTTTGTCTGCCCTTTTTGGAAGAGCAAAGGAACTTGCTAAGCCTCGTCCTGCTCCCTATGAAACTAGAAGTTACAAGGCTGAACCACTTGTACTTATTATTGCTCCTACACGTGAATTGTGTTCTCAAATTTTCGATGAATGTAGAAAAGTAAGTGATAAATAACTGTAGTGAGTACATACACTAATGAAATTTTTTGAACATTCTTTCAGTTCACTTACAGAAGTTCTTTAAGACCTTGGTAAACCCTTTATTTTTTAAATCAATATTCCTGTCAATTAAATATATTTTTATAGTGCCGTCTATGGTGGTGCTGACACCCTTGGTCAACTTCGTCAACTTGAAAGAGGTTGTGATGTTTTGGCTGCTGCTCCTGGTCGTCTTATGGACTTCATCGATCGTGGCAAAATTGGCCTTGGTAGAGTTAAGTACCTTGTCCTTGATGAAGCTGATCGTATGTTGGATATGGGTTTTGAGTCTATTATTCGTGCTATTGTTCAAAAGAAGGGCATGAATCCTGAACATCAAACTCTTCTTTACTCTGCCACTTTCCCAAGAGCTATTCGTGCTCTCGCTCGTGACTTCTTACGTGCAGACTATCTTTTCTTGAAGGTCGGTCGTGTTGGTGGAACTTCTACTTCTATTACTCAAAGGGTAAAGTTAGAGAAAAAAAAAGAAAAAGAAAAAAAGACAAAAGCATTAACTTATAGTTATCATAGGTCATTTACGTTCCTGAAGATCAAAAGAGAGAAGAACTTCGCAACTTGCTGAACGGTCTTCCTCCTAGTCGTACATTGATTTTTGTTGAAACCAAACGTAGTGCTGACTCGTAAGTGATGAATAACATTTACAAATAGAAATCCCTAAGTTCGACTTTCTATAGCTTGGATCAATTCCTTTATGAGCGTAACTTCCCTTCCACTTCTATTCATGGTGATCGTACCCAAATGGAAAGAGAAGATGCTCTTTTGGCTTTCAAGTCTGGTAAATGTCCTCTTTTAGTAGCCACTGCTGTTGCTGCCCGTGGTATTGATATCCGCAATGTTATGCATGTTGTCAACTACGATATGCCTAACGACATGGATGAATACATTCATCGTATTGGTCGTACTGCTCGTGTCGGCAAAACTGGTTTAGCTACTTCTTTCTACAACGAAAGAAGTGAACATCTTGCTTCTGATCTTACCAAATTATTGAAGGAATGTCAGCAAGAAATCCCTGACTTCTTGCAATCATATGTTACTGACGATATGACTTTTGATGAGGATCTTGACGATACTCAAGTTGAAGCCCCTACATATGCTGGTCGAGAATACGTCCCAATGGAAAGAAACATACCTGGTGCTCCTCAAGGCTTTAACAATGCAGAAGGTACTGGTGCTGCCGATGGCGCCTGGGCAGAAGACAGCTACGGTGGAGGTGGAAACAATGGCGCTCGCGCTGGCGACTGGAACTGCTCTGCCTGTTCTGCTTCTAACTATGCTCGTCGCACTGAATGCTTTAAATGTAATGAACCTAGACCTGAAGGTGCCGGTGGAGGTTTTGGCGGTGAAAGACGCCCCCCTCGTGCTCGACGTGATGGTGACTGGGATTGCTCTGGGTAAAGCTATTCATGTGTATACATCTATACATAAATGCAAAACTAACATTTATTCACTAGTTGTGGTGCAGTCAATTTTGCTTCCAGAAACGAATGCTTCAAATGCCAAGCCCCTAAACAAGGTGGTGATGGTGGATTTGGTGAATACAACGGTGACTCTAATTATGGAAATTACGATCAACCTGCTGATACTGGTGCATCTACTTTTGATTCTGCCAACTGGGACTCGTCTGCTGCAGCTGCTGGATGGGGAGAATCCGGCGATAACAATGCTCCCGCTGCTTCTGGCGGATGGGGCGAACCTGCTCCTGCTGCTGCTCCCGCTGCTGCTCCTGCCACTTCTGGCGGATGGGGCGAACCTGCTCCTGCTGCTGCTCCCGCTGCTGCTCCTGCCACTTCTGGTGGATGGGGTGAGCCTGCTCCTGCTGCTGTTCCCGCTGCTGCTCCTGCTGCCGCTGCCACTCCTGCTCCTGCCGCTTCTGGTGGATGGGGTGAGCCTGCTCCCGTTGCTGCTCCTGCTGCTTCTGGTGGATGGGGTGAGCCTGCTGCCGCTGCCACTCCTGCTCCTGCCGCTTCTGGTGGATGGGGTGAGCCTGCTCCCGTTGCTGCTCCTGCTGCTTCTGGTGGATGGAATGCTCCTGCTGCCGCTGCCGCTCCTGCTCCTGCTCCCGCTGCTGCTGCTGCTCCTGTTCCCGCACCCGCACCCGCACCCGCTCCTGTTCCTGCTTCCGCCCCCGCTAATGATGGATGGGGATCTACACCTGCTCAATCCTCTGGTGATGGATGGGGATCTGCACCTGCTCAAACTTCTGGTGATGGCTGGGGATCTGCACCTGCTCAAGCCAATGGCTTTGGCTGGTAAATTGATACAAAGCTTGCTTGTGTAAATCATATATCTGTTTTTGCTTTGTTTATATTATGTGACAAAAATACATATTTTATATTATGAGTTAATAAAAAAAAAATCATTGATTATAAAAACACGGAACAATTTCTTTAACTTTATACTGTACAATTGATATTTATTCATTTTGGTTTGAGTATACCTTCTAATGTTTCAATAACACTTTTTTCAACGAGTAACTTATCATATGTCAATAGATCTAATACATTTGTTTCTTCAACATAGATAACTTCACAATTAGGAAGATTGCGTGCTGCCAACTCCAAGTTTTTGTTTAATTCGTCGATAATAATTAGAACTTTAGAGCTGTCATATGAGTATTTAATAATGTCAGCCAAGTCACGTGCCTTGTGGCTTTCCAAGTTTTGAAGACTTTCTACAATAATAAGCTGATCTTGAGCATACTTGGCGCTTAAAGCAACTCGTAAACCTAAATCCTGGACTTTCCTAGGTAAATCTGTGCTATGATCCCTAGGCTTTGGTCCAAAAGCAATGCCACCACTTCTAAAGTGAGGTGCCTTCATATCACCCACTCTTGCCTTACCACGTCCCTTTTGTGGTGCTGCCTTTTTACCAGTACCGCTCACCTCAGCACGGGTTTTAGTTGATGATGTACCTTGACGCATACTGTCTCGTTGCCAAACAACTACTCGGTGAAGAATATCTCTTCGGATGGGTACTCCAAAAACTTCCTTTTCGAGATTGATTATTGAGACTGGTTCATTGGATTTAAAATCACGAAGGAAAGCTTGAACTTTAGTTGGAAGAGCTGAAACGAAAATAGGTATTGGTGCGAATTCAAAAGTTGAACATGCATTTAAATTATACCTTTAGGTACACTTTCAGCAACAGAGGCAAAAGCTCTACTTTGTGCGATCTATATAAGATTAAATATAAGTTTTTTATATTAAAAAAATTGTTGAATCTTGTTTCTCTTACAAATGAAGTACGAAGTACTGTACGTGGTAAATTGTTGAATAAAGACATTGTATTAGACTGTCAGATTTTGACAAGAAATAAAAAAAGAAATCAATGCACAGTGAATAATCTGGGGGTTTTAACAGTAAGTCACAGATTTATTTTCTATTTGATTTCAAGGTAAAGCATGTACATGCTTTTTAAGATGAAAACCTGCCATAGCAGGAATCTTTCAAGGACATATTGATTTTTTTTATTTTATTTTATCAAGTTATTCTATATCTTATCCCGACTTTCAGCCATTAACAATGATAAACAGAAGTGCATTTCTTTTTACTTGACACTCCTTTTGGGTTACCTTTGAACCCTCTAATGAATTTGATAATATGAGTGGCTGTAGTTCCTCTTAGAAGAGGCTTTGCTGTTACTTCTTTTGTTTCAATTGTGCCATCCTCCTCGGTGCCAACTTTTTCATCATCATCTCCTATCTTTTTTTTTTCCTCCTATTTGTTTTTTTTTTTTTTTTTTTGAAGGAGAAGGGTTAGGCTGTCTTAAGCTAACGTAGAAAATTTTATCAGCACAAATAGCACCAATTATTGTACGCGAGGTTACTCTAGTTTGAGGAACTTCTACAATTAATTTAGTTCCCTTGGTTGACCATGTCTATTTGTTTTCCATGTTGATACGAAACCCTACTTCATCAACAAAGATGCACTCTTGTAGAAAATCCAAATTGCTATTCTACCACTACAAGTACCACTTGTATCTCATTTCGATACTGTCTAGTGAATTTCTAGCTACAGATTGAAAAGCGGACCCTTTGGCTGTTAAGGCTCAATTTTCTTTCATGTTACGATGAAAGCCAGAATTAAACATCTTTAAGTCGCTGGATCCCTTTGACAAATTTTTCATGACCTCATCAATTACAATATCAGCCTTCTTCGACACAAAGTTGTTGATAAATGTCTCATGATCTCCAGTGAACGTCAGAGGACGCCTAATTTGCTGATCAGTTTGATTATAGGGTACCTTTCCCGTTTCTCGGCAGGCTTTCCACCAATGCTATGCATCTTGAGCTTCCACACTAAATACTCTGCCACCTACTGCTGCTTTTGTTCCAGGACGCCCCTTCATGTACTTGATGAATATATACCTTTGATCATCACTATACCTTATGCTACTTTTTTTTTTCTTTCTTATTTGATAGACGAATCAAAGTGCCTTCGATGTTTTCCATCTCAACGAGCCTATTCTTTCTGTACTGAATAACATTGGTGATAACTTCCACCGGGAAAGGGCCTGGTGGTGGTACCCATGATTGATTGATATCTTGCATGAGTTCATTTCGAAACTCATCAAACTCTACACCTTTATCATCCTCGAAAATAACTTTAAAACCCATTAGATGTGTGATTAGAAGGCAAAAGAACAACCTGACCGAAAAGAAAAACGTCAAGATGTCCTATAACGCACGACAAGATGTTTCTTACAAATCCGACAATCTAAAGTTATATTTGCCACAAACTGATTTTCAATGAACTACAAATCTTTTTCTTCCAGTGACAAAGCGTTTATATGTATATAAAAAATGGTAACAAATTCGAAAGCGATAAAAGTTACTGGATTGACTGTATTTAAGCGATAATCTTTTATACTCTTCTGTCCCTCTGGAAATTTGCCTTTGATGATCAATAATACTGGTCACAAGAATTTACTGCAAGTACCGCTCATCATATTCAAAAAATTTATGAAAATAATAGTTACCGTACAAACACTCCACATCAGAATGCCTAATCTTATTTACTATGACATGGATTTTCTTTTCCATTTTTTTTTTTATAAATTATTAGTCAAAGATGCAGGTAAACTTTTTGATATAAGAAGACAGTCACCTTGTTTACATTCAATTGGTTATCATCTGTCAGTACCCTGTCTTTACTGCAGATTATATTATGCAACAGTTATAATCAACGTGAAGCAACTCTTAAATTGGCTAATAAAAACCAAATAAATTGTCTATTATTAAGACACTGAACACATCTAGCTCAAGATTACCAAGCAGATGATTTTGTTACTAAGCAACCAATTAAATCTACGCTCTTCCCAATCTTTTTAATTCATGATTTATAATACTTTTTTTTTTTCTTTCTTTCTTTTTATATTAAAATATCAAAAATGTCTATAAACTCTGCTATAAACCTTGACCGTCCTCTTATTGTAGGCCCTGCTACCCCTGAACCACCTTATCCTATAGCTATCTCTGGCACAGTTGTCAAAGGATTTGGTCGAGGTTCTAAAGAGTTGGGAATTCCTACAGGTACTTTAAAAAATTACTTTAATGGCATATTTCTTATTTACTCTGCCATAGCCAATATGAGTGACGAAGCATTAGAGACTATGTTTTCTGAATGTGATACAGGCGTTTATTATGGTTGGGCACAAATTGGTGAAGTAGGAAGTGATGTATACCCTATGGTTATGAGTTTAGGTTGGAATCCTTATTATAAGAATGAAAAGAGATCAGCAGTAAGACATAGAATAGATTTGTAGTGAAATACTCAATATGAAGTATGATTAGGAAGTTCATATTATTCATGAATTTGATCAAGATTTTTATAATGAAGCTATTAGAATTATAGTAGGAGGATATGTTCGTCCTGAACAAAATTATCCATCGTTAGGTAAAAACACTTTCTTTCAAAGAGTGTGTATAATGAAGACTGAACATGCATATTCATAGATGCCCTGATCAAAGATATAAAGACAGATATTGAAGTTGCTAAGCATTCATTAAGACGTGAAGCATATAACAATCTGCGAAACAACGTATTATTCATAAAAGAAAATTAGATATAAGATTTATGACTTATGCACATATTCCATATTTATTTATACGTGTCTTATATTTGTTAATAAAAAAAAATATATAGAATGATTATCACAGAATCTTCTAGATTGTTTACAATTTAAAGTATACCATTGTTTCCAAGATAAAGCAGACTTGTCTGTTTTGGTAAATGTGGTACCAAACCTTTTGAGCTTTTTTGATTTTTCATACAAAAGAAAGAGAGAGAGAGAAAGGTCAATAGTATGTTTAAGCAAGCCATTCATCTAAATTGATTATTTTAACGCATTTACTTTTGCTTAACAATAAATTTCTCTCATCCGCAAAGTTTACTTTATAAAATAATACTTTTAACTTTGCTGCAGAGGTACCATAAAGCAATCTTCCTAGTTTGATGCTGAAATGACGCTGCCAACTATAGGTTGATTTGTTAGAAACAAGGTACTTTTGTATTTGAAAAATCGCTGCACTTTCATACTTTTTTATACTTTATGCAAATTATTTTTGTGTCATTCTGAGTAAGTCTAAGCTACTTTTCTTGAATTCTAGTTATAGTAAGGGAATGCTATTTTCATTAGTGTTTTATTGCTTACTTTAAATTCAGTAATAAGAAGAAACTTTGCTTTTGATGATTAAACTGAATCGACTTCAAATGATGAAGGGTTGATATGCGTAACTCAATAAGAGATTTGCATGAATGTTTACAAAACTGAAAAAGATGTAATAGATTAAAATGTAGAGAAAGGGTGTAATTATACATTGGTATATTTAAAAGTGTAAAGTGTTTAAGGGGAAATCCTCTAGAAAAAAGGGCAGCAAAACATCTTATTGAGGTTTTTTTATGATTGAATATAATTCAATCCTGTGTTTGTGAAGGATTGACAGAGTATGGCAGTGATGCTTAGTAGATAATGCATTAATAGTGCGTATTAGATAATTATACCTTTTGTATACAAATTGAATGCAGCGTGATATCATCTGTTACAGAGTGGGATCATTCCATAGATATAAGCCGGAAGACATTACGAGCAGAAAGACGGAATTAAAATGAAGAGAGACTATAAAATGTGCTAATTTGGTAATTTTATTCTCGGACAAATTCGGATGTCATATGAAATTCATGCTCTTTTATAAGAAAAGGATAACTGTCAATGAATAGGCTGATAGAAAGTAACTAAAAAAGAGAGAAAGATGTGAACGATTTAAACCTTTCTTAATACAAAACAAAAAATAAGTGAAAAAGTAAGAGAGGTTGAGTGAGAAAATAAGTGAGAAGATGTGTGTGTGTGTGTGTGAAGGAGATAGAGCGAGGGAAAGAGAGACAGAGAGGGATGATTTATGAATAAGGGTATTTAAAATAAACCCATTTCTCTTTCTTTCTTTTTATTTTTTTATTCAACCCAACTTTTTCTTTCTAATTTAAATAATGTCATCTTCACCCATTGTTATTACAAGATTTACTGGTTCAACCTTAGAACCATCGACTGGACCAATTATACTTTATGAATCTCATTATTATGAAAATAAAAGACCTAATCAAATCAAAGTTATACCCACACGATGTACTTTACCACTAAAACGTAATAACAAACCACACCCAATTATTATACCTGAATTCACATTTGATGAAAAATACATGGATGACAATGAATTCTCTGCTTGGTCTTATGAAGAAGATACAGCTACTTCATCAACTGATACCCTTTTAATCAACTAATTTTCTCACACATTTTATTGTATTGCATACATGTACAAAGTTAAAATAAAGTAAATTTCTCTCATTTGGTCTTCTATTTTTTACGTTCAAAATAAGGTGAATTATTCATGAATCCTATGCTGGTATCCATAACCCATTCTCCAATATCAAGATATTTTTCAGCATATTTTTTAATTTCTTCATTTTCTATTTGATTTGTAGCAGGCCTAAATACATTCTATCAGTATATTATAAATAACATATAAACCTAAACTTACTGTAATCCAACATTTCTTTTAATACCTGCAAGTACTGTCGAAACAAGTATCGCATCTGCTGTAAAATGAAACAGTCTTCCCCACATTTCAATATAACACGCGTATTTATTTTATTGAAAAAAAAAAAAATAAAATAAAAAATAAAAGTGTACCACGTTTGTACTGAAAATAAATTGAAAGTGACTTTGGATCCACAAGCTGAACATTATTTGACCTATTCCTTTTCTTTCCCAACAAGATCGCGAATCTTCCTGTCAATAAATTACCCTATTCAACTTTTTCAGGTACACTGAACAAAAAAAAAAAAAAAAAAAAAAATGGGTGTATTAAGTAAAAATATTCTTTACCTCGAAAAAAAAAAAATGCATCACCTCTCTTTACCATATATGTCATGTACTACTTCATCTTCGAACAAACTGTCCGGCACGGAAAATATACTATATATGGAAATGGTATAAAATTTAAGCTTTTTTTTTTTTGGCAAGCAGATATGGCCACTATCTAATTAGATTAACACTGTATCTATTGCCTATGAAAGAGAAAATAAAAATACATTTAATAACCTCATAAAGAATACTATCATATTAATTGTATTGCTGCAGTAATAATTAATGGGATGAAACAACAAGGCCTTACTTATCAAACTTGTATATCGCAAAAATGATAGACTTGCAAATTGATAAAGATAATAAAAGGCGATGGTTACATCAATCTTTTTTAAACTTGATCATTTTAAAGAGTACCTGAACACTACAGCAGGAAGGCACAGAACAAGACCGATAGAAAGCTTAAGCAGCTCTTTCATAAACGCTTTGATAAAATAAGATGCTATTCCAAAGATTTATTATTGGTGGTTGATTGAAAGAAAAATTCAAAGTTTTTGATAAAAAGAAGGAATCAAACAAGGTACAACGAAGCAGATTTTCTTCGGATAGGAAATCAATAAAGAGTTTGGAAAAATATCTTGTTATGAAGATGCCTCAGTTACCGTTGGGATCATTCCTTCAAATAAATATCAAAAGATAGCACCGATCAAGATACAGAATTGCTTCCTTTACCAAGTAGAGGTGCTAATATGAGCTCATTTGTAACTGAAATCACGCAATATATGATTGTTCAAATGTAAGCCTGTAAGTCAATTCAAATAAAACGAACAGTTTACCCAAAAATAATATCTTTAATTATTTTAACAGAAAGCCATTAAAAATCTGATCTGATAAAACAAATGAAGATTATCATAAAATTTGTAACGAAACTCTAATAAAGATAACAAAACCAAGTATCAATATAATTATTCTCTTCAAGAAATAGGAAAAGCTGCCAGATGTTGAATAAAACATCATCAAGTATTCACAAGTATTTATCTTCTTTAACGATACAATAAGAAAATAAGTAGAGTGAAAAAAAAACCCTATGCGGTATTAATCCTTACTTTTTTGTTTAATCTTTAAAAGACAGAGGCTGACGGTGGCTATATTGTAAATCCTCCTTAGCAAATAAGTAACATGACTACTGTATTTAAACCAAATTTCTCATCTTATGCATTCTTCCATAGGTGCTTTGACCAGCGACAACGCAACTCTGATCAATGATGGCTTTATCTTGTGAGTATCATTTTCATTATTTTTATTGTTTTATTATGACCCTCTAGGACAATAAAAGAAATATCAGTAACAATATACATGGCTTTCTAAAGTATTAAGTCCGCCAGAGATCCTTTCACACTTTTTTTATAGCGGAAACATCGAGCATGAAGACAAAGAACACGATAAAAATATAAACAGACAAAAACTGATTATCAGACAATACTAGCGTATTAAGTCTTACTTTCATTATTATTATTTTAGTTCATTTAGAATAATCTGAATTTGACAGCTGTCTGTATGCTATCAGTGGAAAAAAAAAAAAAAAAAAAATAAAAAAATAAAATCGTCCCTCCTTTATAATCCTCCAACAGCCCAATGATTGGCTTTTTGCAACTGTATATTTAATGACCCAAATTTTTGAACAATAGTTTTTTTCGGGGATGCTTTACCTGGGTAACAAGGCTGCTTTTTTATTAAAATGTTTCTGTTAAATATACACTAGAAGAAATACTGTAAATATCATATATTTGTTAAGTTCTGATGTTCAATTGCTTTTTTTTTCTTATTATTTCAATAGCGTCTACATCAGCACCAAACTTTCTTTTGATATTGAGTGGAGTTTCAGCACCAAAGAAATACAGGTCTTCCAACTTTCTTACGCGTGACATGGCAACATATAGCTGACCGTGCGAAAGCATATTGTCTAAATGGATACCTACACAATTTATTGTTGCGCTTTGAGCTTTATGAATTGTTGTCGCAAAGGCTGGAACTATTGGAAATTGGGTTCTAGTATAACTTGTGTTGGGAACTTGTCGGCTGATACGTTGGATCCAATATATGGCATCATTTCCATTTGGCAATCGTTTTTTTAAGCAAATGTTCTCTTCCTCCATATACTCTACGAGAGCAATAGTTCCGTTTACCCAACCAGTGGGGACATGAAGGTTGTGTATCAGCATTACTGGCATGTTTGGCTTGATGAACAAGTTTTCCAGAAGTCTAGTTTCTCTCAATGAGATCTTGGCGGTACGTTCGTTTCCAACATAAGAGTCATGAGCTAGGAATTCTAAGCCATCACCAGGAAATTCAGCAAAGTCTTTTTCGTTAGCTATTGCCACTCTTTGTCTTGTTGTATAGAGCCGCAAACAGGAAAGGGGGAGTTCTGATTTGTGGACAGTTCTTGTGTTTATAAATGCAATCACTGATTCATCAAACTGATAGTTGCGTACTTTGTTAAGAATTTCAATAAAATTTTCGTCTTGTTGGCGAACTGGTTTGTGAAGACTATATCGAGGGACTGCATTAAATATTTCAGACTCCCAAATATTGCCCTCTTTTTGCTGAATAGGAAGTAACTGAGCAACGTCGCCAAAAAAAATTGTTTTTATACCACCCATTATTGTAGCTCTTTGCGTCGTTTTTACCAATGCATCGTTGATAGATTCCAAAAGTTTTGCACTTATCATTGAATATTCGTCGACCAATAGAACTATTTGGGAATATAATTTGACATATTCGTCTAGCATCACAAAATTGGGAACCGAAGATATATTGGTTAAGCCGAAAAACCTATGAATAGTTTGGCCCGAAATATTATGAGCAGCAACACCTGTTGGTGCCAATTTGAAAACCTTTTTTTGACAGAACAGTTAGGATATATTGAATAACAATACATTTTATAGATGGCATAGCATTTATTTTTACCTTGCAATTTTGAAGTCGATAATGTCTTTCCAAAATCCTCAAGAGGTATGACTTTCCTGTTCCAGCTGCACCAGAGACAATTACAGTCGAATTTAGCTCAAGTTCAGTTACAATTTGGGAAAAAATGCTTTTTTGGTTTTGGTTGGCCATATTTAGCATTATAGCAAGCTCATCGCGATATATTTCGCGGCCTCTTTCAACATCTACAATATCATCTAAAGATTCAATGTTAACCCTTCGGTGCGATTCAATAGAGCCTTCATTAAGTAAATGTTCGTAATAATCTACAATTTTAGAAAAATAGGCTTGTTTAGCTTCTTTCTTTTTCTGAAAAAAATAGAGGAAAAAAGCAGTACCTTTATATGAACCAAAACGCTCCATTTCATTTTTGTATGTTGTGCCAAAGATAGGCAAATTTAAAACTATTTGCTGGTAGTAGAAACTTTCGCCGTTTGTTTCGCTCTGGTTATAGGTTCTCCAAAAAACTGGTTTGTCTTTTATAAGCTTGTAGGTTAGACGCCTAAAACACTTGACATATTCAGGCAAAGGATGTGAATAGAAGGGGCGTGTAACTTCTCTGACGTTAGTGATTGCTCCTGTATTTTGGTAGACCCTTTTATAAAAACAAAAGAACTGTGGCATAGTCAACTCTGGAGCACCGTTCCTTTTTTCGTATATTTCTATTAGTAAAAATTAAAAATAAGAAAAAGAATGCATGAAATACAGATGATTCAAAAAATTACCAACTGGAGTCAAAGAAAAAATCTGATCATCATCTTCAGCCAAGTCTTTGATATCATCTCTTAGACGTCTAGTGTCTTGACCAAGAAGGCTAGTACTTAAGAAGATTACGTTTCTCGAATTACTGTGTTTTCTCCATCCCATGATATCGTATGTAGCTTCAACTGCTCCGACAATTCTCGTTGAATAGTGCTCTCTCTCTGACACATATGTGGTTCGTTTGTAGTACCCTTGATTTTGAGCTTGAATGTTTTTCAGTAGAATTTTGGCCTCGTAGTCATCTTTGGCAAGGTACTTGGCAAGGTATCTTACAGCCTGGGGACCATCATTGTATTGGATATCCATTGAAGTGCGAAAGACAGCCAGCAGGTAAGGGTTGTAGTTGTTAACATACGCATCACCAACGTCCCTTTTATACGTACAGCGATGTTCGGAGTCAAGTACTGTTACTGGAGAATATGGTTTTGGGTATCCAAAACGGCACTTCTTTGTGGGGTCACCTCTCTTGCAGTAGCTATGTTGAAAAAATGAAGATTAGTGAATACTCAACAAATATTTGTGGTTAAACTTACTTGTCATTGCACTTATGTAGCTGTAATCGATTGACCAGATCATGCATCATTGGATCATTGGACGAAGAGCCTTCTGGAAACCAAGTATGAACCACGTTCATTTCGATTAATTCCTGCACATTTTTATTTGTCCATAGTACCATATGGATATGTGGACTGCCACGATCCTGAATTTCCATTACCCAGCTATGTTCTTTAATTCCGCCAATTTGTCGAGCAAAATGCTTGCAAATGTAATCAGTAAAAAACTTTAACCATTTCCTCTTGAAGTGCTGGCTAAAAAGAACGGGGTCTTCCCACGGAAAGCGAATGCCATCACTAAGAATGCCTTTAAAATCCTCGCTTTTATCATCGCAGGTAAATGTTAAAAACAGTTGAGGGGCGCCCAAGTTATCAAAAATGCATTGAAGGTCCAAGAAGTTTTTTCTCTTGTAAGCATATGACGATCTTATTTGAGATGGTACAGTTGATACAATATTCTTGTTCATCTTTCCAGTTGTAGGATTGACTACATCGCTTTGTCTCAAGTTGTTCCTTCCTTTGGTTGAAACCACAAATCTGTTAGCCGAAGCAATGTTTCGTTTTTCAATTAAGTCTAACATGAAAAAAAGAAAAGAAGGATCTCTGGCAAACCTTCTATCTTGGATGAGCAAGCGTCTTTTTACATAGCCTGAAAGGCTTTCCGAATTCATTGTTGCCCGGGAAACGCCACCTTGATTTTCGGGAATGCCATAAATCCCAGAGCGAGTTTGAAAATCCTCGGTGTTTTGGGGAACCAGTGAATAATGGCCAGTACAAGTAGTAAATATGTAAGGAAAGACTAAAGCCAGAAGGCTAGGATGAGAGTATCTAATCATTTTTCCAACGTTGTCTTTTCCAATTATTAGGTCCTTGAATTCCACGTCAGCTGCCTGAGGGTTTACATCCTCATTAGCAAAAAGAGCATTGTTCAACCAGCCTTTATCAATACTGACATGCTTTTTGTTTTCGGAAACGTGGTAATTTACCAAGGAAAATGTTAGCTCGGGCATGTCGTAGCGAGATAGCAAAGGATGCATTCTTTGTAAAGCTCTATAAGCTTCCTCCACTTTTTGTTTTCTGATCATGGCAGGGTCACCTCGAACAAAGAAAAGGCTCAGAGTACCTCCATAGGCCATCTCGGCAAACTCATAGTTGTGCGTCGTGTACATAGGACCTTTGAGTTCAAAATGCCCAATTCTTCCGTGAGACAATGTCGACTTTCTTGTTATCTGAGACATAAGCTTTATGGGAGACAGAACCGACCTTTCTCTGTAGTTCAAGTCCTTAGTTTCAGGTATAAGGTCACCTATTTATGAAATTTACATTTAGTAATGCATAATATGATGGTCGCAAATATAGGTTTTAGTACCTGGATAAACCATGGATAAATTGGAAAATCCACTTTCTGCAGTAACAAGATGAGTTTTACAAACCATTTTCATAGTTTCATCGTCAGCTTTACATATAGGCTGCAATTTCCACTCGGTACAAGGCAAACCAGCAACATTACTAATGCTTCTAAAAAATTGATCTTCAGGATAAAGCACCTTAAGACAAACACAACAAAAACCATCAGGTTTTTGCATAACAAAGTCTTTAAAAGCAAGGACTTGCTTTTTCTGAGCCCGGGTAAAAGAAGAAAGGTTATTATCAGTTAAGCGAAAAGCGAAGAACATTGAAAAAAATAAATTATAAAAATAAATTTGAACCTTCCAAAAACTAAAATTGGAGCTCTTTTATATTCATAAAATAATTTACTTAAAGGATCATGTTATTGTTTTGCTTGATTAATACTATGAGCCACATGGTAATAACATTATTTGTTTTTTTAATCGAAGTCTCGTTCATTACTTATTAAAGTAAAATATATAAATAACATTCAAAACTTAAACAATCATTGTACCACCCTTTATTTGTGAAAAAAAAAAAAAAAAAAAAAAAAACTAATCGTCCATTGTTGAAGAATGAGGGCTGCCCGTATCATTATTGTCACCATGTGAATCATTTTGAAATACAGCCGAATCAAAAGAGGACGAATCGTTGATGAGAGCATTGTATCTAAAAGATGGATGATCCCATAAACGGTCCATTTTATTTACAGCAGTGTTGAAGCTGTAAATAGTTTTCATAACCCGAGGTACTGGTCTGTTTGTGTTTGGATCATTTTGAGGTCGAGTGATTCGTTCTTCTACAAAAACAGGATTTAGCCCTGAATCAATCAACTGTCTTCCAACTATCAAAATATCCAAAACAGTCAGTAAAAATATGCAGTTGTATAAAAGATATTGCATAACAGTTTAAGTACCTAAATCTTCATACATATCACTTAGATGAAGCGCAAAAGCCTCCACGTTTAAGCCCCTATTAAATACTATATCGCTATCATGTATGTTCTCCCATACATACTTGTAGACAATAAATTTCATCTTTAAAAAATTAAGGGTTTTTGGGAAATCTCGAGATCTGATTTTTTTGGCTTGAGTAGTGATAACCAATCCATCATCGTCAACTTGAAGAATTGGACGTACATCAGTTACACTTAATCTTATGTTGGCAAAAGCTTTAGTGCTGTCATCGAAAGTATATGCTGAGACATTTAACGAGCCTACAATAGAAAACTGATTAGCCATGCAAATTGATGTACAAGACAAAGGTTTTTTACCAGCAAAGCTGTGGCGAGTGCCTGTGTCAGCAAATCTTATAAAGTAATACATCAGGGCAGGATGGGAAGTATAGAGTTTTACTCTTGAGCCAGAATCAATACACTTAGATTCAAGAGATACGGATCTGGAATTGATGCGGAACAGAGGTGAACTAGTAATAATCGCATCGGTTACTTCACCCAGAATCATTTTTTTTTTCAATACTAAATACAAAATAGCGCCAAAGTCAATATTTCTTGCTATATTTATACTAATAACAACAAAAAGTTTATGTTTCAAGCCGCGTCGTTGATCAAGTATTTGTGATCAGTGATTAAGAGTCGATTTCGATAAGGATTGAAAAAGGAATTGGAGAACGGGGATGTTTGAACACCCAAATAAACAATATCTTTTATATATCAATTTGCTGTTTTTTATTATGATTACTTTTATGTTTTAAAATGGTTTCTGATCAAATAAATCAGTAAAGCTTTTTTTAACCATGATGAGAAAAGTTTCTGATATTGTTTTCTAGCGGTATAAGTTTGACTAGTTAGAACACAATACAATCCTATCCTTAACAGTTTGAACGAAAAAGGGAAAAATAAGCCTTTGTTTATGGCTGTGTTTATGGCTGTGTTGGATTTTACAAACTTAGTCTAGTTGTTACATAAAGACCAGCTTAAAACGATATGCATGTAACAAAGAACATCTAAAAGAAAAAACCAGTTTTTATACATAACAACAATACAAATTTTTCTGGTTACATTTGAGCTACTATTTAGGCAGAAATAGAGGTCTGTGATCCAGTTTATAAGTAATGATTTTTAAATACAAAAGAAATGTGCAAGATAATGTCAATAATTTTTTAGATAAACAACAACAAAAGCCTCAAATTAATACTATTAATTGACTTATGGAATGCAAAAACTATCAAACTCATTGTTTTATATCAGAAAGCAATCAGTCTGACAAAAACTCGAGCAGCCGTAGCGAAAAATAATATTTCAATTTTCAATCATTTCACCTATTTTCCTTTTGAGTGTATCACTTATAAAATAGGTCCCTCGGTGTTTGGCTATAGGTGAATTCAAAGTAATTGATAGGGATGGGATGAACAAACATGGTTGATTATGATGTATTTACATTTATTGATTCCCAATTTATTTCAATAATTCACGGTTAAGAAAAGGAAAGATGACATAGTAGCACTATAAAGGTACCACCATATTTAAGTTCAAAGCCTCTCTCCCCACCACCCTTCGAAAACAAAAATCTTGATATTAACAGGTCTGCCCTACATATTTTTTGATTGAATTCTTTTTAGCATTGAATATGAAATGAAAAAGTATCTATTTATGTAAGAAAACCCATTTTTTCTTAGCATATTATAAAATTACAAACCTTTTAGTCAGTCAGCTTTGTAAATAGCAAAAAAAAGGTTTCGCCACTTTTGTCATTGTCCTAACACAAATTCTCATATAAAATATATTAGTTAGAAATATTAAATATCATACTTAATTAATTATATCAGCCTTTTTGTGGTACTGTTTCAAGAGTAAAGCTCTCAAACTACCCCATAGATTGTAGTACATTTGCGCCACAAAAAAAAATGTTTATTTATATTGATCAGTTTACGCAAATAAAAAAATGCTTACGTTCTTACTAAGAGAGTAGGATAAGAAAAAATATAGTCCATCATAAGCTTGTTCATTCAACATATATTATTTCTTTTTTTTTAGCGCATTTAGAATATAAATCCTATATTGAAAAAGTTAAAGACACCATTACAATTAACATTTAAAGAAACACAAAAAAATGCAATCTGTTATAACTTCTACATTTGTCGGTGTATTTTCCCCTCATTCAATTGAGTTTGATCGAAATAATGATAAAGGATATTTCTTACTTTACGAACCTTATAAGGCGTAGGTTAAATGAAAGTTGTTTATGGGATAAATTAATTCAGATTGAATCAATAAATCTCAGTTGTTTCCAAGAAGCTCACAAAAGATTTCTTTATAGCAACTATAGTGTAAAAGTCATTGCTAATATGAATTTAGTTCAAGAGATGATTTGTGGATATGATAGCGAATGGGATATCTCTAGAACAAGTGAAAGAAAAGATCCCTTAATACTATTTGCAACAGGCGTAATGAAGCAGCAGCCAACCGTAAGAGCGTTTTTGGGTAGGGTTGTGGAAGAAAAATTCCACATGCAGGCACTTGCTTTGACAATCATACCAGGTATCTCACTTGTTCCAGAAAGATTAAAAGATTTGGTCCATCCTCAAGTTGCCCCTCTTCAACTAAATGAGGGTGTTAAAGAGGGATATTTTTATGTAAACCTATCGATGAATCAAGAATTCTCAAATGGACCTGAATTTTACGAAAACACCACAAATAGGGAAGAGCTTGGTAAGATCAAATTTATTTATTGAAAAAAGTGCTATATCCGCATTTTTAAATATATTACTACTATCTACTAGATGATTATGAAAGAGAAATTTTAGAAGAAGGCCGAAGAAGAAATCAGGAAGCTCGTGGTGACGATGTCGAAATTCCAAATTTCACTGGCAACAACGAAGAACGACAATATAATCAGTATTTTACTGATGAAGATGAGCCCTATGTGCCTCCAGAAAACCTATTGTATGTTAGGCGTATGTCTGATTCAAGTGAAAACTCGCAAAGAAATGATAGACATTCAAGTGAAAACTCGCATATAAATGAAAGACATACCCATCAGAGAAACAATTTTCCTGAAGACATTTTGAGAAGCAACCATGAGGATCTGGGTCAGTTAGAAGATCAATGGGGAGCAAAACAGACAAGAGATAGTGAAGTTTTTACTCATAATAATTTATCAGAGTTTGATGGTATGTTTCTAAAAAGCCTTTACAATATGCATAAATAGCCAAACCAGACAATAAAATCTCCAAACATGAATTGATTATTTTGTTATCTCTTTAGAAGCTAGTAGAAGTGGATCAGAAGATACTATTAAAGAATCAAAGGGGCAGGTAATGACCATCCCATCATCCAAAAGGGCATCAAATCCTTCAAATAGTACAAATTCGGAACAAACTAGACATAACTCAAGCAATTACAATGGTAAGAAACATAATTGCGAGCGCATTCAAAGTAAAATTTTTCGTATATCTCACAACAAAAAAAAAAGATTTTCTTCAGAAAATAGTACGAAATGGTCAAAACAGCCGCTTCAATGAAGACGATCCTATGGAAGAAGGCAGTAGAAGTACAGTGTTGTCTTTTCAAGGCAATAGAAGTCATTCATTTACATCTGATGCGTCTCTTGCTGACTCGGAAGCATCGTTGACAAAAGATTTTGGAAACTTGCTTAACTCTTCATTTGCAAACAATTTTAATCGTGAGTGTTTACTTTTAAATGAACCCTTGCTTCTTTATGTAGTTTTAAGCTATTGTCGTATATTCATAGATGAAAGAACTTTTGAAAAAGTGAGCCAGCCCAAACGCAATGAGAGTGGACCTCTTTTGAAACGTAAGAGAAATGCTTTGAAGGTACATATATATATATATATATTGATGAAAACTGTTTTTTAAACAAATCTTACTAAACGTTATAAAATTTTCAGGGAAAAGAGAGAAATACTGAGGCAGAAGGAAATAATGAAGAAAATTCCAGAAATAACAATAGCGGTAGTGATAGTGACTATACAAATTCTGCACAAGAGGTAAGAGGAAGAGGGAGACCTAAGCTAAGTGCAAAAGAAAAAGAAAAAAGAATCCGAGAGGAAAATGGCCGACAAAAAAACCCTCGAGGCCGACCACGTAAAGCAACAGAGCCCGTACGTAAAGGAAAGGGAGCCATGGACAGTTTTATAATTAACCTTACAAAGAAAGACAGCTAGTAGAGTTATTAAACTTGTATCAAAAATCAACATTAATTATAAAAAATATGCTGTAACTGCTTTTAATTCTTTTATATAATATTTTTGTTCTTTACGATTGCTGACTCAACTATAAAAAAAACATTTAATAAATTGAAGCGTCCCGATAAGCGATTCACTTCGTTATTTCGTATCAATACCATAAATAACACATGGATACATGACGATATTTTGCAAAAAAATAAACATTTAATATACAGTATATATATATATGTATCTATATATAGCTATAGGCAATAAGTTGCTTTTTTTTTGAGAAAATATTACAAAATAAAATGATATGTGAAAATAGTATTGTTTCAAATATTTTAATATGTGCCATTGAAATTCTTCTACAATAAAATGTTAATCAACTGTCAAATGTTAGTAAAAGTAAGCATTATCGGCATTTTTTTTTTTTTATTATTATATATGATTTCCACTTTTTTTTTTTGCTTTTCAATAAAAATGGACATCTCAGTATAACAACTTTAAAAATACGAAAAAAAGCTTAAAAAATACCTAATGGTAAAGGAAAATCAAGAGAGCTCCACTAAAAGAGACGTATTGTCCAATTTCTTGAAATTTTGAGGATACTGAAGAAATAAACGCTTTATCATTGTCCTTAGTTACGAAATAAGGAATTGCAGTCGTAATATAAATATTGAAATAACGAGGTAAGTGGGAAAAGAGCGTATTTATATTTAAGAATTAGTACAGGCAGACCTGACTTGACAAAAGTAAGATATTATTACATTTATGTACTTTCTTAGATTCATATGACAGGTAAGCAACACCGACCTATTAGTAAGCAGGATATTGGCCAATAGCGATTTTTTTTACTATTTTTTGGCTGTGATTACTTTATATGGAGTCAAAGTCCAAATCTGGTAATCACTTTTGTAAAATACGTTAAAAAAAATATGCGAAGGAAACATAGCTATTTTTCTATGTAGTTATAATATTTGACATATTTTCTATACTGATATCCAACGACACGTATTTTGAACTGTAAGAATGCCATGATAAAAAAATATGTAAAAAATACCTCTGAAATTTGAATAAAAATATTATTTTTTCGAGAATTTTTACGAATATGGTAGGTGATTGTTACTAAAAAATCTAAAAAAGGCGATTTTTTTGGCTTGTTTTGAAAAATAACTAACAATATGTTAACAATATGTAAAGAGTTTGTTCAAGAAAGATATTCTTTTAAAACCAAATTGAAGCTAGCTACAACAGCAGCGGTCTTATCGTTCGGATAGCCGTTTATATCGTACTCTTGGGACGTCTCTCGTCTGACTTTTCGAGTTAACGGTAAAAAAATTACATAAATTCAAAGTGTTTTTTTATTTACTATTATTATTTTTGTAGGATTATCTTAGTCGTGAGAAGTAAAGAATCCATATAGAGTAGCAGCAGTATTTGAATGACATACCTGTATGAGTACTAGATCAGCGCCTCACAAATAAAGCTCGCCCAGAGTACATTTACCAAATATATTCTATTTATGCCAACTCAAAAAGCTCTCTTTAATAAAACACCGGAGGAAAACAATACAGTATACATATAAACATAGTTCAAATAACAATGCATTTGAATAAGGAACATAACACATACAAACGGTAATCAAATCTCAGCTTTCATTGTGGCCTTGTGTATGTTATATCAATCAGGTATGTTTGAGTATATCTCCACAAATGATTTACTAGTTACAATAAGAGAGAACCAAACAAAGTAAGATTACGTCCTGACATAAGTAAATTTTACTTGCATTGACTTTTAACTTACTTTCATAAGGCTGTTGTAAGCTCTAATTATTTGGATTTAGTTCATAGCAAAATAGACGTAAGGCGTCTCCACATGGCATAAAAGGTAAATAAACCACGTTGTATTCTCTAGATATGCACAAAAACTAATAATCCTATAGGTGCTTAGAAGCGCAGTATAACTGAGAATTTACTTAAGCATGTTCTCGCTGTTGTCAACATTGTCTTTGCTGTGGATGTAGTATGTTTCTATAGTCTGACTTTTAATACTTACGGCTTATTATCCTTTTGCAAGGCATTTGGTTTAGACGGCTATGTTAAGTTGTTTCCGTTCAAGATAAAAACAGACAATAATGAACGGCTGGCAGCTGGATTTATGAATGTATATGATTAACAAAGAATGGGTTGTGAAGAAATGAAGGTTAAAGAATGTAAGGCCAGGATATTTGAAGTCTCTAAAGTAACTGTACTCTAGAATAAAAGCATCAAACATCCTGTATTTTCTATGCTTCATGATCAACATAAAACTGAGTTGTCAACTCTGTCTTTCGATAAAATAGCGACCACGAATACTATGTATTTTATGTCTATACATTATTAGCAGCGAAAAAAAAAATTGCTAGATAATTAAGCCTTTGAAAATTCTTATTAACTATAATGCAAACACTTGAGCTATTAATAACCTCATGTATTCTTCTAAATCCTAATCAGATTACCGTTACAAGATGAGTACAGTATTGCAAAATCGTGCGTGTACAAGAATCGCGTCCACGTTTTAAGCTTTACAGTTTCATTTCTGTAAAGTATCACCAATACTGTGCAATTCAAGGCTTCTGTAATAAGCAGTATGTGCTACAACTAATCTTTCTATAGCAACTTCAATTTATTAGTTTATACTCCTCCTGTATTTAACTAAATAATTCTCTTCCTTTTTTAATTAAAGATGATTGATGATTTCAGCAGAAAACAAATTTAAGGAATACTAAAATAAAGCTGGAGATAACAATTACAATAGAATTTGAATTGTAAAAGGTAATGCATAGAAAACGACTCTTTACAACGCGAAACTGGACCCTAACCTTAAATTTTGGACAAATGAAGAATATGTTAAACTCAGACATTGATTATCTCAAATAGCCAGTTGATAAAACTATAAAGTAAAATAAAGCCAACAAAGAAAACAAGAGGCATATGTTAATGATGAAGAAAGACGGTCAAATATATACATACAACCAGATTTTCTTTTTCTCGTTTTAAAGGATCAATGTAAAGAAAAACATTTAGAGGTTTTAGAATAATGGTCCCTTCAAAGGTCGAAATGACTTAACAACCCGCTCTTTTTTTTTTTTTGCGAACTTTTTTGACACGAACAAATAGACAACCATTGCGCCCAAATTTTGACAAATAGATTAAACTCTTTGATCAAAAGTCGTAAGATTTTTTCTTCTTTTGAAAGAATACAATAAATTTAAAATGGGTATGATTTAAAAGGGTGAGGGGAAGCTGGTTACACAAAGAACTCGTTAGAAAAAAGAAGGATCGTTAAAACAATAATTAAGTTGTCTAGTTTACTTAAATTGTTTAATGAACAGGTGTTAGCGGAGAAGGTGAAACAGAATTTTAAAAATAGAACACAATGAATAGTTCACCAAAGTGAAGAAGGGAAGCAGAATTGGTGAAACAAATAATCACGCCCTCTATTTCACCTTTGTTCTTTAAGAAGCGCGTTGCTGTCCATTATAACTTCTGCACTGTCAACACTGTTGTCCTTCTCATTCAAAATAAATATAGCTTAAGTTGATAGGTAAGCACCGGAGATTCGATGACAAAGCAGTTATCCGTAATTGGGAAGAAGACCACACTAAAAGTAAAGACAGAAAATGCTTGATATGCAATAATTGAGCAAAATGTTACTATTTAAAAACGTTTACACAAATTGAAATCAATTGTTTGTACAAATTGAGTTATTTTTGTGAACAATAAAGATCCTAGACAAGTCGTATATAAAAGGCCCGTTATTTTACCTTCTATTGATTGATTTGTACTTGAGGAATATATACAATGCGTCATATCTTGTTTACTCTGCTTACACTTTGTGTAGTATTCTCTTACACAGCTCTTGCTGCTTCAGGTCATTCCAAGGGCCATATCTCCAAGCACAAGTCCCTTTCTCATCATCATACTAATAAACACACTCACTACAAGACCATTCATCATCATTCCTCTAGAAAGAAGAAGACTACCAAGAAATTCAAGAAATCCACAAAGCACTCTTCCAAGCACTTGTCCAAGAAACACACTAAGAAGCACACTACTAAGCACACCATTAAGCATACTGTCAAGCACACCAAGAAGCACACCAAGAAGCACACTACCAAGCATACGTCCAGCAACAAAAAGAACACTCCTAATACTTCCAGCTTGACTTTTCCTAACCATAAAGTTGTAGCTTACGTCCTCGATTGGGATATTCCCAAGAATATTAAGTGGGACAAATTGGACCATATTGCTTATGCTTTCGCTGAACCCAATGCCAATGGTGTGCTGAAGGGCTTTGATGGCAGTAACTTAAAATCAGGTATTGTATTACATAATATACTGTCACCCAAAAATTTAACATAAACTGTGTTTAAATAGTGGTTACTCAGGCTCATAAGAACAAAGTTGGTGTTAGTATTAGCATTGCTGGGTAATGTATAATGGTTACACTACGTCATGCCTCCAAAAAGCTAATCAACATACATTTCATAGCTGGTCTGGATCTATTCATATGAGTACATTGGTTGGCTCTGTATCCAAACGTAACACTCTTGTAAGAAACATTGTGAATATGGTTAACAAGTACAAGCTTGATGGTGTCAACATCGACTGGGGTAAGTTAATAGCACCCTACTTGCATAAGTACATTTTCTTACTATGACATTCTATCATCTAGAATTCCCCAACAGTCCAGATAGCATTGCCAACGCGGCTAGGTAGGTTCACAAATCACGATTCTTTACACTATTTATTAAAATGATCAATTTTGAACAGAAACCCTAATGATACTGCCAACCTCCTTACTTTTATTGAATTACTACGACAAAAGCTTGATATTACATTTCCCAAAGCTCACAAGGTGATCACTGTCGCAGCCTCTGTTGGACCTTTCCTTGATGATAAAGGTCACTCTATTAGGCACTTTGAATCTGGCTGGGTCACGAACGTTGATTATTTCTATTTGATGGTAAGAATAACATTCATTACATGATCTTTATTTCTCTAAATTAGCTTCATATATAGTCATATGAATACAACGGAAACTGGAATGATGTCGCTGGTCCTAATGCGGCTCTTAAGGGATCCTCTCACGGCTGGGGTGTTGATACCACCGTCAATCTGTGGTACAATGCTGGTATTCCCAAAAATAAGATGCATGTCGGTGTCACATTTTATGGTAAGGTCCTCAAAACTGCCCAACCCATCACCTCAACATCTGGCATGTATGTTAAACTCGATGGTCACACTCAAATCAAAGGCGACAAATACGACGAATCAGATGCTGATCCATGCCCTAATTGTAAACCTAGCTACACTGGAGAATACCAATGGAGATCCATTGTTGCCAATGGTATCCTCGAAAACAAAAATGGATGGACAACCTACTGGGATGAACAATCTCAAACTCCTTACGCTTATCATGCTGGAAAGCATACCTTCTTGTCCTACGATAATACCCAGTCCTTTGAAGCCAAATTGAACTATGTCAAATCCGAAGGTCTTGCTGGTTTCATGATCTGGTCTCTTGAGATGGACGATTCCAAGCACACACTTTTGAACACCCTCCAAGGAGTTAGAAAATAAAAAGCATCAAATTTTAATGATACTAGATACGCTCTAGCATAATATATAATATAATTAATAAAAACAAAATTTTAATATTGAAAAGCAATTTTGTATACTTTAAAATTATTATGATTTGCTCTACGTTTTATAATGGATTGTTTCGATGTGTGTATTTTAATACACAGCAAGTACAGTGACAGTGCACAAAGCCCTTTTCATTTTAACAAAAAATAATGCTTCATGATAGAAAGATGATTTCATGTGAATTTAAAGGTTGAACAGCATTATCTTTATTATACAAGATTCAAAACTAAAACTTGAAAACTATAACTTTTTACAAACATCATACAAGTTTATTTCATTATTTGGGGAGAATAATGATTGTTACAAAAAACAATTTGGCTTTTTTTAAACAAATTCTAATATATAATTTACTGAGCAAGGGCAACAGCAACACTGTAAGCACCACTGTGGCTAATAGATACATTGACAGATTTAACACCTGCTTTAGCGGCAGCATCCTTGGCTTTACCAGACAAAACAACCTCGGGTGCTCCAATTTGGTTTGATTTGATTTCAATTTCGTTCAAAGGAGCACCAGCTCCATCTGAGGCAATGTTACCATAAGATGAGATAGCTTTGAAAACAGCTTCCTTTGCAGACCAGCGACCTGTGAAGCTTGCTTGAGGATCAGGGCGAGAGTTACAGTATTCAATTTCGGTAGCAGTAAAATTGCGTTCAATGAAGGTAGAGTTTTCAATGTTAAAAGCATTGGTCAATTCGACGTCTACACCAACACCCTTCTTACCAGCTTGTTGTTCGGCAAGAGAAGAAAGAATGTCTTTAGTAACAGCTGCATCACCAATAGTTGGGGTAGCACGGCTAGCAGACTTGTTGGTAAAGTGCCATGATTTCTTTTCCTTGGAGTATTCAGTACGAGCACTAGGGTTCAAGTACACAGAGGACTCGAGTTCAGCAGAGTAAGGAGGTTCATTCTTGACTTGGACAAAGTCAGCAACACCTGTAAGAGAATCGTGAAGGTAACGATAAGCCTTGGCGTAACGTTGAGCGTTCTTCGCCTTGTATTCGGCATATTGACTTTCTTCCAATGAAGCAAGGACGTAATCGGGGTGGATAATCAAGATTTCACCACCTGCTTGACCGAAACCGAAAGATTTGAGGAGACCGGCCTTTAAGCCATCAGTTTGAATAGAACGAGAGGGGTACACGATGTATTCAAAGTCTTTCATGACAACATCAACATTATCAGCATTACGATTACCAGGAACAACACCACTAAGCAAACATTGAATCATACCGTTAGCCATCCAGGAAGCAGCAGGACCCTTAGGATGACCAGTCAAGTACTTTTGAGTAATTGCCAAAAGAGCGTTACCCTTAGTACGACCAAGATGTTTCAATTGAGAGTTGAGAACACGTGATTCATTCTTATCGTTAGCCTTAGTAGATGTACCGTGGAATGAGGCAACGTTAATATCATCGATAGTTAAACCATAAACAGCAAGGGCACCACGAAGAGGAGCAATACTTGGATCACTCTTAAAGAATTGATGGTTATAAGTACTCAAAGCTTCCTTTTCTTGACGCTTAGCTTCACGATGAATAAAGGTAGTTCTTTCTTCGATCCATGATTCTTCCTCATCAGCAGAGAGTTCACCAGAAGCCTTGAGTTCTTCCAACTCTTCACGCAACATACTGTATTCGCTTTCAACCCAAGCCTTAATTTGAGCACGGCGTGCCTTGATTTGTCTAGCACGGTAGTTGAAGTTCAATAAGGGAGAGGCTCTCTTGTTGGAGCTTTCACGAGCAGTGGTCAAGATACCAGCACCAGGAGCGGGAACGGAACGCCCTTCCTTGTCAGTGGCCGTGCTACTGAGAGCAACAATACCGTAAATAGGACAACCGATTTCAATAGCAGTGGCGGCAGACATGAGGACGTGGTTACCAGCACCATGAGATTCCATGAAACCATTTCTGGTAGTAGTTGTAGGACGAGACATTTCAGCAGGAGTACGACCGTGTTCAAGTTCATCAACAGCATTAGAAGTAGCCTTCATATTGGCGAATTCATAACTTGATTCTTCAGTGATATCTTCAGTGGCACCAGCAATCATAATCTTAGCTTTACCAGTCAAAAGAGATTCACAAGCTAATTCAATAGAAACAGCAGAGGTGGCACAAGCGTTGACAGGGGTCTTGATAGGACCGGATGAAGAGAGCAACAACATGTTGATCCAAGCAGGCATGGTGTTGATAAATGATTCTTGAAGGATATCCTTTTGAACAGGCTTATCAAGGAGACGATCACGGAAGAGACCTCTTTGAGCAAGTTGACCACCTACACCGGAACCAGTGGCATTACCAATCTCAGAGACATGGACATACTTGTAGAATTCATAAGGATCAGTGATACCGGCAGAAATAAATGCTTCAACAGTAGAGACAATGTTGAACAAAGAGACAGGATCAACTTGTTCGACAATATCTTTGGGAATACCATAACGAGCAGCATCCCAACCAGTAGGAATTTGACCAGCAACAAGACGATCAAAACGAAGAGCTTTAGGGACATACAAAGTAGCACCCTTACGCAAGATAACACACCAATCACCACTAGCAGATTCATAAATATCAGCCTTATCGCCTTGTTCAAGCTTGAAATGTTCAGCTTCTTCTTTGGAGCATTCAAATGGCTCAAGATCGTGATCAACAACAATTTCTTGCATCAACATCTTCTTTTCAGGGTTATAACCATGCATTACTTCGGGTTCTAATAAATTGATGTATTATTTTTTCTAGAACTATTAATTTATTTATGCAAACTTACCAATGAAACGAATACCAGAGTGCTCGAGGATTTGCTTTTCATATTTGCTCTTGATATCCTTGTCTTCAACAGGCTCACCAGTCTTGGCATCCATCCAACCAGAGTAAAACTTACCATTCTTCAAGTTACCATTGTGGTGCTTGATGTAACCCATGATCCAGGCCATTTCAATACAGCCTTCAAGAGAGAATTCACCATAAGCTTCCATTTCCCAACGAGTTCTAGCATTACCCCAAGGGGAGACTTCACCAAAACCAGTGACAACAATAACTTGCTCGAGATCAAGCATGCCCTTAAGATGACTAAGATGTTTCAAAGACTCATAAGACTTGAGAGTAGGGAAGTCGAACTTCATGTTTGCACGAGGGGTGATTTTGTGAGGTTTGTGCTTACGTTCGGCTTCTTCTCCAAAGACAATCTTGAAGTCAAGAGCATTTTCAGCATCAATAGCTCTGCGGATCTCAGCAGTTTCACGAATCTCCTTACGAAGCTTAGCGCTCACTTCTTGTAAGTTGGTAACAAATTGAAGACCACCATTGAGATCAGCCCAAACAGGTTCGATTTGACAAAGTTCAACAATAGAGGGATGCATGAGACCAAGGATGTTGAAAGACATTTCAACAGAAGAGAATGTTCTGGTACCAAGGGCTTCAATACCTTCAGCAACCATATTGTTAGCACTCATCAAGCCCGTACCACGAGTCCAACCAATGACAGCACCTGCAATAAGCAAGTAATTTGACCAGCTTTCAGAGTACCAACGGTTAAACAAAGTCTCAAGAGAGATCTTGGATTCACCATAAAGACCATCAGCACCAAAAGTACCATGGTTAGGAGACAAGGGAAGAATGACTTGGGCAGGACGAGTGTCAGAACCAATATTTTGCTTGTGGGTCTTGACGTTACCCAACATACGGAGAAGGTTAGTCAACATGATACGATGAGCAAGTTCAGATTTGGAATCAATGGAATCAATTTCACGACCATTTTCGGGAATAGCAGCGAAAGGAATAACAAAGTCAAGATCCCAGTTAAGACCCTTAGGATCGTAAATATATTCGACTAAAGCATCGACATCCAATTTAGAGCCTTGGTTGAAGGGAACAAGAACAAGCTCAGAACCTTTGGAACCATAAGTTTCATAAATGGACTGGAAGTATTTGGTAACTTGAGGACTGAAACGAGAAGTAGTGACAATCACCTTGGCACCACCGGCAATAAGACCCTTCAATACTTCAGAACCAATAGAATCTTTACCTGCACCAGTCAAAAGGACGCACTTGTCAACAAATGTGATACCCTTTTCGGCAATTTCGCGCAATACATCAAGGTAAGAGGAAGTAAGTTCATTACTGAATTCCCATCCACTGGGCTCGCTAGGGTTCTTCTTCTTGAGATGTAAGAAAGGCATACGAGAAATACCTTGTTGTGCCTTGAGACGGTCTGAAACTTCGGTCATTTCAGAACCAGTGGTCATATCTTTGACGTAGTCGGCCAACTTACGGCAACCAGGACGAGGAACTTCAGCATAACTAATGTCACCCTTTTCAGTAACATCTGTCTTGGGACCAGTGGGGAAACCAACATCTTTGTAAACAGGATCTTCAGCAAGTACTTCAGCACAGTTTTCAATCAAGGCTTGACCAAAATCTTTAGCAAGTCTGTAAGTTTCACCCTTATCAGTAGCGCACTTTTCGACATTGTAACGCATAAAGTCGAGCAATTCAGGATAGGCACGGTTCATGACACGAATGCACTTGGCAGTGATCTCACGATCAACAATGGCAAGCTTACCAAAGATAATATCATACCACATCTCAAGAGCATCTTGACGAGCCCAGTTCCAGTGAGAGTCATAACGACGGGCCTTGAGAGCAGAGAAAGAGGGCTTAATACCTTCAGCATAAATGTCACCATGCTCGGTTAACCATAAATCAAGTTCGGCTTGCAACTTGGCAGTAGTGACCTTCTCTTGTTCGTATTTCTTGGCGCCTTCACGTAAATCCTTTTGAAGATACTTGGCGTACAAGTTGAGCTGTTGGTAGATCAAAGCATCTTGCTTAGCCTTCATGGCATCGAATTCTTCACTGTTAATAACAGCTACAGATGCACCACCAGCTGCGCCACCAGCACTACCAGAACCAGGAGTAGAAAGGGTGATACCGGCCTTCTTAGCATAAGCTTGGGCTACAGAGTCTAACCAGGCTTTAGCTTCAGCTTCAGAACCAAGACGAGAAGCAGGCTCCATAGTGATAGCGATCAAGAGAGCACCTTCAGTACGACCGCTACCGAGACCATAAGAGTTGGAGAGGTAAGTCTTGGCAGAGTTTAAAGTGAAACCACCAGGCATTTTAGCACCAATCATCTTGGCAACCAAAGTAGAAGAATGTTTACCGAGAGTGCCAGAGAAACCATTGTTCAAGGCAGAACCAAGTTCATCCAAAGGAGTTTCTTCGGATTTTTCAGGAACACCATTGTTGAATTCTTTTTGTAAATCACCAAGAATTTCATTTTGAAGGGTTGATTTACCACCAACCAGATCCTTGATGGCCTTAGACATGGGTACTTCATCAACGGATTTCTTCAATTTTTGAGCAATAACTGCATGAAGAATTTCAGTAGCAGTGACAGGAACATCACTAACAGCAGCAGCAGGACCAGCAGCAGCAGGTGCAGCGGCGGCAACAGGTGCAGGTGCAGAAGCAGCTACAGGTGCAGCGGGAGTAGCGGAAGCGGCAGGTGCTGCTTCGGCTGAAGATGCTTCTTCTTCAACATTTTCAAATTCATAGTAAATTTCCTTTGCATCCTTGGAAATACTCAAGTTTTGACGACGGTTGCTCAAGGCATTGTCATAAGCTTGGTACTTGAGGTTCAAAGTACGAACGGCCATACCACTAAGGGTAGGAGAAGGACCAACTTCGATAAGACGTTCAACTTGGTAGTTCTTGAACAATTGGTCTTGAGTCTCGATCCAACGGACAGGAGAAGCGAATTGATAAGCCAAAAGCTCAATCAAAAGGATATAACCAAGGTGTTGCTGTTGAGCAGGTGTTACGTACTTTTCAGGAGACCAGTTTTCAAGCACTTCAGACAAACGAGGACTAGATGTTAACTTATAAACATCTTCAATATAGCTCTTGTCAGTGCTGAAGGGAATAGCAGTCAAATTAGGAATGTACTTGGCAGATAATTGGCCAACATCAATATCAGAAGGATCGAATTTCTTGGCCAAGAAAGTACGGAAAGGCGAGACACCACTAAGCAAGAACGAAGAGTGGAAAGGTACATCAATACCGGGAAGAGGAACGGTGGCAAAACCACGTTCAAGAACAACGCGTCCCTTAGCTTGCTTAGCCTTAGTCTTTTCCAAAGCACCATCAATGATTTCATCCAAGTGCTTCTTGACATCTTCAATAGACATGGTTTCCATCAACTTTTGAATGTCAATGTTAGCAGTCTTGATGTAGTTCAAGACGTTAGTAAGCACATCAAGATTTTGAAGAGCACCAGCAGCAACATATTGCCAGTTTTCGACGTTAAAGTTGACGATTTCCAAAACATCACCACGGCCAGCAATAGCATCAACAACAAAACGAAGAGCAGTATCGTTGAAAGTCTTTGAGACACGAGCAGGGTTGACTGCGGCCATACCATAGTTAGAACGTCCCTCTTCGTCACGCTTGACAGCGGATTGCATGGTCATACCACGGTAGAAGACAATGTCAACAAGAGAGGTCAAAGGCAAGACATCACCAACGGAAGCCAAGGCAGCGTACTCACCAAGTGAGTGACCAGCAAAGGCACAGTTAGCTTGAATCAATTCTTTTGAACGCATGTCTTCAAACGCAGCCTTTTCCATCAAGGTCAAAGCAGGTTGAGTGAATTGGGTGGCAAACAAAAGACCAGTAGGTGAACGGAAAGTGTAGAATGCAGTACGTTCATTGATGGAGGGGAATAAAGGTAAAGTTTTGGTGGTACCATCAGCATCAACAATGTCATAGGTCATGCTCATGTAATTTTGACGAATCTTCTTACCGCGAAGACCACCAAAGTGAACAACCTTTTCCTTGGGGTTGGTACGAACAATCTCAAGAATAGAGAAGCCATAGTTTTCCATAAAGTGCTTGTCAGCTTCATCCCAAATTTTTCTAGCGATGGGAGAGCTGCCATACAAGGCCATACCCATACCTTGTTCTTGAGAGCCTTGGCCAGTGAAAACGTAAGCAGTAACAGGTTGCTCAACTTCAGCTGTACCTTCCACAACCTTTTCATTGTTTTGGTTGAATGTTTCGACCTTGATGATCTTACGACCATTCTTCATACCAGTGTGGTAGAGCTTAGTTTCAAGCCTGTCAGAAGGTAAGACCATACCAACAAACTTGACATCATAAGCAACGACACGACGAGGTACATTATCAGCAGCAAAAATTTCAACAAATTTACGAGTAGAAGCACTAGTCCACATTCCGTGAGTAATTGTACCAGGTAATTGAGCGAGGTCAGCAAAGTAAGGATTGACGTGAATAGGATTGAAGTCACCAGATACATTTGCATAAGGTTCGTTGGAGGATGGAGCAAGAACAACAGAAGAGTAAGTAGATTGGCTAGGCATGACAGAATAACCACCATTTTCAAAGAAATGGGCTTGTTCAATCTCTTGAGCGTTACGCTTCAAGTATTCAATAACAGGATTACCATGGCTTTCACCAGATTCATATTCAACCTTGGCGATTTCAACAAATTCCTTGGTAGACACTTGCATAGCAACAGTACCATAAGTCTTGACACTAGCATAAACATTTTTGTTCTTATACTTGAGTTCAGAGTTCAATCTGAAAATCAATGTGCTACCAACAGCAATATCATGCTTTTCCAATGCATCAGTCCAGTGCATCCATTCTTTAGACTTAAGAACAGCAATATCCTTAACATCTTTCACCTTTAATTCCATAGGTGTTTCGGTGTTGCGTTCAAAGGTGTACTCAAAATCGTTGAATTGACCACGATACAAGAATTGACTGGTGACTTCGAGCACGGGCTTACCATCACGAACAATAGTACCCTTGACTTCGACAATCTTACCAGAGTCAGTGTTGATAATACCGTTGATGTAAGCATAAGTATCAACAACGTCGCCAACCTTGAGAAGTTCAGAGCCATCGAGAAGACGGTAGCCATTAGACATGTGAACGAGTCTCAAAAGATCACCATCAATAACCTTGGGGAAGATGGCCTTGATAATAGCCTTCCATCCTACAACGATGGCAAAATCCATAGGAGCATAAACAACCTTTTGACCACGATCAATAAAGATTTCAGCTTGGTTGCCAACAACTTGACAGAATTCCTTGACTTCGGGCGATTTAACAGATTCGCCAGTACCAATTAATTTTTCAGTAACTGGGATATTCAAGAAATCATCCTTGTGATCAACGCCATACCAGAGCTTGTAGTAAAAGTCCTTGATGCGATCATTACGATCATGCATAACTTCGTGAATAGGAGCATAACCCAATTCAGGCTTGTACTCGAATTGCAAATTGAATGGAATAAAGCTAGCCCCTCTCTTTTCAAAGATGTTGAGGTTAATTAAGTTGCCAGAGACAGTAACTTCAATAGAAGTAACAAATTCCTTGGACTTGTCAGTAGCACTCCAGGGACGCTTATCTTGGACCTTCACACTGGTAATGTGACCTTCGGCATCACTGGAAACAATAACCTTTTGATCAGAACGAGGACGGAAGATACGCTTGACAGGGTTATCAATGAAACGCTTGCCTTGAACGATGAAAGGAGAAGTCAAAAGAGCGCGGAGCCAGTTGTACTTGGGTCCAGAAATAGCCTGGAGCCATTGAGATTCGTCAACAGGGCTAGAGCTGGTTTCATATATACGTTCATTGCCAGAGACGAATTCTTTTACATTGGAAGCTTGAATAGGCTCACCACCAAGATATTCAACTTGAGGAATAGAGACGTCCTTGTAATAGCGTTCCTTTAAGCTTTCAATGTGGCTGTTGTAAATATCACCAAGGATTTCAGCAACAGGTTGATCAATACGAGTAGCATATTTGGCAGCGACAGGACCGTGAAGAATACAAGTACGTTGGACATCTTGATCAACAACGGCACCAAGATCTTCAGATTGCCACAAAGAATCCTTCTTGAACCAGATGTCAAAGTCCTTGTCCATGACAGGAATAAAAGGCACAGGCTTCATGGCAGGGCTCTTACAAAGAGCAATAAAGTGAAGAACATCTTCAGATGTCAAGAGTTGAGTTTCAGTATCAGGGAATTGGGCCAAGAATTGCTCAGCAAATTCGTAGGGAGAATCCAATTGAGCAAAGTTTTGAAGCATAGAAGGTGCTTCGGTACGAGTGAAACGTTCTTCAACACGACGCAAGAAATCACCAACCAAGTTACGGAGAGAGATATCAATCCATCGGCCTTCATGTTTGACATAAAGTAAAGTAATTAAGCGATAGACGACTTCAGAGTAGGTCATATCCTGAAGATCAACTGCTTCACCAGACTTCTTTTGACCGAACCAAACCTTTTGGAAATCAGCATTCAAGCGCTTAATAATGTAATCCTTCTTGGCCATAAGAGCTGGCAAACGCTTTTCCTTAGGAAGGGTAAAAATGCTTTCATCGAGTTCTTTCCAAAGACGAACACCACGAGTAGCAACCTTGTGAATAGGTTCACCGAGTTCAGAAAGAACAGTAATGATACCACCAGCGGGGCCTTTGTAGGTCTTTTCCCAATCAGCATCATTTACACCGGGTGCATCAACCATGGCCTGCTTAGCAGCAGGGGAGGCTAAACCTTCCTTAGCAACCATCATACGGGAGCCAAACAAGACACCATCAAATGGCATAGGAGGGTAATCGAATTTAACAGACCAGTCACCAGTAATGTAAGGCAAGGTGTCGTCAGCACCACCAAAGCCAGAACCGGCAACAAGAATAATGTTGGGTTGACGACGTATGGCAGCATAAGTTTCAAGGATAGGTTGATGAGCATCTTCGAAGCTGTGGTGACCACCAGCACGACCACCAGTCCATTGCATGATGACGGGCATGGTAGGGTTAGCAGCAGCAATGGCTACGACTTGACGAATAGTATCAACACTTCCTGGCTTGAAGGCAACATGACGGAGACCAGCAGCTTGCAAGTTTGTGATAATTTCGTTGGCTAATTCAAGAGAAGGAACACCAGCGGCAACGGTGAGACCTTCCATGGGGAATCCTTCTTTACGCATAACTTGAATCAAAGGATATTGGAAACCCCATTGACGGACGTTCAAAAAGATAATATTCAAGTTGATACCCTCACCAGGACGAGTAAGGTTCATGATTTTATCAACCTTTCCACGAAGCATCTTTTCATTGAAGTGTCCACCACCAGCAAGTTCAACATGATAACCTGCATTCATAACGGCTGCAACAAATTTCTCGCTGACAGTAGAAGGTGTCATACCAGCAACCATAAGTGGTGGCTTACCTAACAAGCGGGACATCTTTGTATCAACATGAATACGTCCATTGCTAAATAGAAAAAAAAATGAAGTTGTTATGTTTAGGTTACTATTTCTTGTTCTATTTTTTTTTTTTTTTTTACCTTGACGTTTGAACCAATTTAGGTTGGAAAACCTTGGCCCAATCTTGAGAATAAGTAACGGCACGAATATCAAAATCGAAAAGATCGGCCTTGTAAGAAAGATCACGGTTGCTTCCTTCAAGAGCACCAGCCAATACAATTTGCACACCGGTACCTTCCTTGTTACGGTAAGTTAAACCACCAATACCAGAAGTTCCGCCTGGTCCAAAATCAATAATATGAGTCAAGTCCTTGGTTGCAATAGCGCTTTCCCAATGAACAGGGTTTTCACAAATGAGTGATAATAATGATTTGGTAAGGTTGTCAGATTTACGAAGATCTTCGCCTATTAATATTACAATAAGTTAAAAAAAACCTGTGAATGCATCTTTTATATGAATGTACCTGAGTCAGTAGCATAGATAGGAATTTTCATTTCATTTGCATTGAAGCAAAGATTGTGTTTATCGGCATCTTGCAAAATGATAGATACGGCAGATTTCAAATATGTACTATGGAAAGGAGCAGTGATAGGCAAGAAACGAGAAGAGAACTTGATCTTTCTTTGAGAGTAAGGAACACGAGATTGATCAAGGCCAGTGGGTGCTTTCAATTTACGCAAAGCAAGATTCAAACCGTACAAAGACTGAGGAGGACCAGTGCAGACAAAAGAGCGAGGACCGTTGTGCAAGGTGACTTCGATTTGACGCTCAGGGGCAAGATGAGAGTTGGTTTCCTCAAGGTGTTTCAAAACTTGGCTTTCACGAAGGCCAGTGATTGCCAACATAGGAGTAGGATTGCCTTCATTATTGTCGATTGAATCTTCCAAAACAGCGGGATTTAACGTAGTAGGAGGGAAGACTTGTTGAGCACGAGTACCGATCCAGAAAAGAAGACCCAATGCCTTTTCAGCATTTTGAATAAATTCTTCTTCAGTGGATGAAGCAGAAATAACTGCAGAACTAATAACACCTTGGCTGTGACCCGTAGTTCCTAAAATGGAATAATTTAATCATCTTTTCTCCACATAACCTCTTTTTTTTACCTTCAAATAAATCACGAATCTTGGCAGGAGTCCAGCCGAGTACACGAATCATGACATAGTAATGAAGAATTTGAGTAAGACCGATCAAGGGAAAACTGACGGGAGCAGAAATAAAGTATTGGAGATCAGGTCTTGATTCAGGATTATCCAACCAACGCATAATATCCAAACCCTTTGAGTGAAGAACACTAGCTTCTGGACTACGGGCATATTCACCCAATACAATAGCCATACGTTCCACAAAAGGCTTTACAAGGCCTTGATAAGTTTCCCAAATATCGGCAAGCTCATCAAAATACTCTTCAATGTTACCTTGGCCACCAAAAATGGCAAATAATTTGGCATCACCACGATTGGCAGCTTCAAAGAGAGCTGATCTGGCAGGAGCTGCTTCTTCAGTAGACAAAACATTTTGCTCTTTGAGAACTACGAGAGCAGAGTAGTAAGCTTGGATAACAACCTTTTTGGATTCAGAAGGTAAAGAGCGAGTGATGGCATGGACATCGTTCTTTTTAAGATATTGAGTACAAAAGTCAATGAATAATGTTCTGGCAACCGGCAAAAACTGAGATTCTGCTGAAGCACGGGTTGTGGTGAAATATAAAAATTTTGCAGCGAGTTCGATTTCAGTAATTTCTTCTACATTTTCATCGTCGTGAGGAAACTCTTCTCTAAGCTGCTCAGCAGGAACCCAAATATCGGCAGGGACGAGAACAGAAACCTCTGTTGTATTTTGCTTTATAGATAAGGGACGAAGTACTTGTTGATTATCCATGATTTTAAAAGTATATTAAAGTAGTATAAAACTATAAGTTTGTAAATCAAGGAAAGAAAAAAAAAGTTATGATCTTTGCTCTATTTTCCGTAGTAAATCAAGAAATACCTTTCTGTCTTTTATAATATATAAAAAGTTATGTAACAAATGTATGATGTTGTATATGATATTGTATATGTAGAATTAGTTTATTGTACACACAAGAAAAGCCAGTTGAATTTAATTCGTTCTTATTTTTGTTTCCCCAAACAAAAAGATACAAGAAGAATAAAATGTAAGAAAAAAGAAGTAATTCAATTTCTTTAACAAAAAATCTTTTGACCCCCATCAAACTTCGTAGACCAAATTTGGATGGCTGGTAGGGGCAGAGATTAATTTGGAGCGGCTGTATAATTGTATTATAAATTTGTATTTCACCCCAAAACTAACTTTACATTTTGTAACTCACCTGTCAATTATCAAGCAGTTATGTACTACCTTCTTTCGTTGGTCTTTTATCTTTTACCCCCAAAGCTGCATACTTGATACAAACAGGGTGAGTTGAATAGTATTCTTTCCATACTATACATAAAAACTGTAGTCACATATTTTTTCTATTTTATTTTTCTCATTCAGACTATGAAACATAGCGAGCTTTGTTTGTAGAAATTGAAAATATTTTACAACAAGCCTCCTTTTATGATTCTCTTTTGACACATCGGCTTCCAATCAAATGTTTCCATAGAAATAATTTTGAAAGACCGATAAAACTCGATTTATCAACAGCAAGCAATTGCTTTTGTCATATATTTGTGCATTTTTTCTTAATAAGCAGTGAAAAAAGATAAAATAACCTTTCACTGGACTGATCATATTCTTTAATATAAATCATGTTATTCAACACTAAAGTATGCTCATTGTTCTTTTTTACTTACATGACTGGGGTTAGAATAAATGAGGAGATCATACGTGTTAACATGAAACGCTTAAACGTATATGAGTGTTTTAAATGACAAATTAAAATACAAGCTTTATATTTTTTCACACCCCAATAGCCTAAACAATAGGCCGTGCAAAAAAAAAGATAAATTTGAGCTTTTGGCTTTGTTCTAAAGTTTAAAATTTTTTTTGGGGTAATATTATTTTAACAAATCAGAATTGAACTTTTATTATATCCGATTCATGGTTTTTTTTTTTTTTTTGTATGAATACAGTTAATCCATCAAGCAATATCGCAGCCAATGAAAATTGATATCGCTGGACAATTGAATTTGAAGTCACTGGCCAATCAGAATCAAATTTATGTATTCAGAAATGGAAGTCGTATTTTTAGAAATCATGTCACTTGCTTTGAAATTATGTCGCAAGGGGTTTCTTGGCATACGAAAAATATAAATCGCAGGTGCTTCTTTTGTGGGTGTTTTCTTTTTTCAATTTTTACAAATTAACATGAGCACAATATTTTTATATGAAGATGGGTGTGGAAACGTAGTTGATGAGAATGGTGGTCCTGAATCCATGGACTACATCGTTGATCAAAATGAATTTATAGTTGAGACGATTGCCACTCATTCTGAACACTTGAAACATTCGGCTTCTAGTGAATCTTCTCGGACTTGCCCAATGCTGGTAGAAAAGTCAAAGGAGGAAGACACCCCTATGAAGGAAGTAAATATAAAACGGCATTATGTTTGATATACCGTGCAGGATAAAGTCAGGTTTTTCAATCTGAAGATTGAAAAATGTATGAGTGCGTCAGCTGCAGCGAAACAGTTGGGCATTCATGTTCGAACTGCTCAGAGATGGGTTAAGCAATATAATACGTGCCTGATAGCATTTTTGAGGATTGTGAAAAAAATAGGACGCAAATGTATCTTGACCGAAGAGCATAAAGCGACTGTTGTCAACTTCATTGATACTAATCCCTCTGCAGCTGTAGTTGAAGTCACTGAGCATTAATTGAAACAATTCACTGATCTCAAGGTTTCGCGCAACACTGCTTATAACTTTATGAGAAACGAATGCAATCTCGTTGAACAAAGCAAATTTCCATTCTATCGAAAGAAACAGTCCCAAAAAGATTGAGGAGCGATACAATTAGGTTTGTACGATTAAACAGATTTTTATTTATAATAATTAAACCTCTATTGGGTGCACGATTGTAACATTACATCTTTTCCGCCCGAGGCAGTTCATAAAGGAAGGATAGTGGTGACTAAAAAACCCTTTTGGTATCAAGGGTAAAAATGCTTTGGAAAAAGTGAATGGGATCAAGTGTAAAACAAACTAGTGAGAAGGAAAAGATGGTAGCCATTCTAAGAGTCTTTGCCCAAGGTGAGTGGGCGGAGTAGGTGGGATCTTAGCGTGACATAGGTAATCGAGTTCATATAGGATTCTGCATATAGTTGGCCAGCGAATGGTCCACGAGAGTGTTGTGTTAGGAGAGCGAGGTTTCTTGGTAGGTAGCATATTTAAAAGGAAGGACAATGGGTCAGAGATGGTTTCGGGCATCATGAGTCTACGGTGCATCTGGAGACAATGAATGGTATGGGCTTTTGTGAAGGGTTGGCCAGGGTATCGGGGGCAGGCTTTGTATCGACCACCAGGGAGGCAGCCAAGACGCCAACGTATGCAACGACTTCTTTCAGACTTGGACATAGGTAGCCATAGGAAAGTGTCGAGAGAGATAGTTGGGCGGCAGTGTTGAATGAGAACGGAGGCATGTGTAGAACGTTTATTATCGAGGTTGCCTTGACGGTAGTCTCGTTGTATCGACTTTAAAGAGCGACGATCTAAGGACTCAGGGTTAGGGAGGCATCTCTTCCAAATGGGAGACCTAGAGAATCTGTACCATTGGGAGTGGCTTCGGGGCTGGCGGATATGTGGAAGAAGATGGTGTAACAGAGCATCTTCGGGAAGAGTAAGGGAACGTAAAAGGAACTGAGATTGTAGAGTATAAGCACGTTCCTGCATCGTTGGTAGCTTCGACATATGTAGCATTACCGCGATAGAAGATGTGTGGGAGCCACCGAAAATCCGACGCAAACAGACGTTTTGGGCATCTTCCAGTTTTTTTGCTAAGGAATGTGGTGATCTTGGTAATGGCCAGGCCGTATTCCAGTTGAGCATGAACAATGTGACTGTAAAAGCGGGTACCAAGGAGAGGAGAAAAGCCTTTAGGGTGAACACCAATAACTGAGAGTTGGTTCATAGTGGCAAGGGCTTTGATCTTGTTTTGATTGACCAATGCAACAGCATCGAGATAGCCTCCAGGGCGAAAGGGAATTCCGAGGTAGGGAAATGAAGGTTGCTTTGGAATTGGTTCGCCATAGAGAGTGTAACTTGAAGACGGTTGCGTTGGATCCAGTATAACACATTTATTTGGGTTCCATCGGTACCCAAGCTTGTAACTATGATCTTCGCAAGACTTGAGGAGGCTTGGCATGTCGGCCTTAGCAGCTATGAGAACCACATCATCAGCATAGAGGAGGCAGTTCAACCGAAGGATAAGTTCGGTAGGGGAAATATCCACGGTTATAGGTTGTAGGCGCAGAAGGCGAGGTAACTCGTTAATGTATATAGAATACAAAAACGGAGAGAGGATTGACCCTTGTAGGACACAGGTGACTGGCGAGAAGCGTGTAGATGTTGTATTGTTGAGTAGCACTTCTATTTGGACCTCGTCAAATAAGTTCCGTAGTAGGCTAATGAGCGCTGCAGGTGCTGTTTTTTCTAGTGTGTGCCATATTTAACGGCGATCCACAGTGTTATATGCTGACTTGATGTCCAAGAATGCTAGTACTGGGGTTATGCGATAGTGGCGATGGAGAATGTTACATATCTCTTCTAGGCAAAAGGCTTGGTCTAAAGATCCTCTAGATTCGCGAAACCCGCCTTGGGCTATGTCTAAAGGAGGACTGTGATCTATCAGAAAGTGGTGGATACTACGTTCTAACAGCTTTCGGAAGACGGACGTAAGGCTAATAGGTCTATGATTGCCAGGTTCAGTCGGGTCACCTTTCTTGTAGATTGGTACTACTTGGGCCAAACGCCAGTCAGCAGGTATGTAAGACCATGTCCAGCATAGCTGAAACAGAAACAGTGGTATAGGTGCAAAGGCTGGTTGTAGAGGAGCGAGCATCTCTTGCCGGAGATGGTCAGGGAATTAGGTTTGTACACTATTTCCAGAAATCAAAGCCGCATTTTGTAAAGTTTTATAATACAATTTATATGTAATTGCGACAAGTCACGGCGACTTTACTTTCTGGAAATAGTGTAAGTGGGAAAATACAGACATGAACTTTCTGACGAATTGCGTGTTTCTTGACGAGCCTGCTTTTGATATTAATATGAAACGCTCAAGAGCTTGGTCCAAAAGGGTACTCGAGCTATCGTCACCAGGCCTACTACGAGAGCAAACACAATGTCTATATTGGGTGCAATCTCTGCTGCCGGTTTGACTACAGTCGGCGTAAAAAACCCAAGACCTGCCAATAAGCTCAGAAACTGTAACAGGTCACTACATCAGTTTCTTAAAAATGACTCTCGATGGAATGGACAAACATCCGCATATGAAAGGTCACTATATAGTCATGGATAATGCACTCATTCACACGCACGAAAACATAAGGAAGTATATCGAGTATCGAGGATATAAATGTGTGTGTCTTCCTACTTACTCGCCTGAACTTAACCCAATAGAACAATTCTGGTCAGTGGCAAAGAGTAAGGTTAAGCGCCATAGGTTTTTGCAGGAAGACACTTTATCAAAAAGAATTACGGAAGCCTGTAAAAGTGTGGATAAAAGTCACTTCAAAGGGTTCGTTTCGCATTCTTACAAGTGTTGGGATAAATGTCGAAACAAAGTGTCCATATAATGGTGACCAACGACATCATCAAAAGCCTGTTGTATAATGGTTAAAGTAATTAAAAAAAAGGTGGAAACAAAGATCAAGAAAGAGTTTGGATACTTTTTGAGACTGATCTTTATTTCAATTTAAGTTAAAGTAAAAATTATTCTAATTGAAGGCAGGTATTTATATCTTATTGAGTGAGTGGCTTGATATCTTCTATTGTAAGCGTTCTTCTAATATTTAGGTACTTTAACAAGTGTCATCTATAATTATGATTATGAAAACTTTTCATTTGTTCTTTTGTATGTCTGTCATAGATTATCTTTTATTCTGGGAATTCCTCACTGGTTTGAATAACGTTATTTTACGCGTTATTTCAATTATGTGAAAGATTAGCAATATTCCTGATATTGGATTGGATCTTGTCATTTTAGTTGATACTTCTTCTTATCAAAGAACTCTTATTTATACAAAACATATTCTAAAAGAATATGTTTAATTGGAATTGATTGTATGATCTTATTTAAATAAACTTGTATTTTTATTTTATTTAATTATGATCTTGTATTAAGACTTATATTTATGAATGTCAACTACAATCAGTTGCTGTTCTACAACAAAATGTACTCCTGCCACACTTCTCAGCTTGCCCCTGTCTGCTATATTCGCTATGATTCCTACTGATTATTGGATTACTCGATCACGACACAAAAAACTCAAGGTGTCTCGGTTTTTACGTATGGTCGCCACTTTGGATGTATACGACATTTACTGTTATCTGACCAGCCTTCCTCCCCTCGTCTGGTTTCCAAGTTAAGCCGAGATATTCATAATCGTATCATCAAGCTAAATCAGCTTATCTGGCCTCATATATTGAATCAAAACAAACCATTGGGTGAAGTAGATGATTCAGCGTTCACCGACGCCTTCTGTTCGCACCCCCAATGGATCAATTGCAAACCTAAACCATTTCGGTTGTCTCTAATACAGCGATCTCTACCACCATCGGCAATGCCACAAATACCAACCTCCAAGTGGTCACTTTTTTGGAAAATGCCTGTTTCGCCTGAAAGCCAGTCTTTATGGTATCGTCTATTCCATCGTAAACTCTATAGCCAATCACTTCTTTCAAGATTTGATAACGATTTGACCTCTTCACAATGTAAATTTTTCTCTGCTAATACTGAAGACTTACAACACCTCTTCGTGCGCTGTCCTATGAAATGGAGAGTATGGATAAATGTTTTCAATTTCTTTAGTCCACACCTCACTTTCACTCAAGACGATGTATGCTCAATTCTCTGGTCTTTTCGGCAGTTTACTTTTATTGACAACATTGATCTCTGAACTCTCAGCTGCTGTGTGCTTTCCGTTATCTGGCGTGCCCATTGGAGATTTACTATTGACGGCTTTCCTTTTATTGATAAACAGCTGGTAACTTGTGCTATGTCGCAGTTTGCCACCCTCAAAAGGGGCAGATTCGACCTTGACTAGCATGTTCAATCGCCTACACTCTGTTCCGTTTGGTTCATACCGCTCTCAGACGCGTGACCCCTATTATAATTTATAAATAAAAATAAATTATTTATTTACAAAAAAAAATAATAATTTAAATCTTCTTGTTATATAAAACTATCAACATTAGATTCATTCTATAAAGTAAACATGAACAATAGATAAGCCATGGTCTTTACTATTCACCATTTCTGTAAATGAATAATAATGGATCAGGTACTGAAGTATTTTAAGTATTAAAAATAGGACAAAGAAGAATTAACGAGACCGAATAATAGTTCTAAAGTCGAATGCTTTTATTAAAGAAAGATTTCAAGGCTATTTGTATTAGTTGAGCAAAACCAGAGATTAGGTGACAAAAGGTAGTTACGACCAATAAGATTTGACATTAAAAATACTTTATAAACTGATGATAGTAATAAACTGTCTAGGTATAAACTGAAACATAGTACTTAGAGTAGTTACCTAGCTATCAGGATCTATTCTTGTAAAGATTCAGTCCAGGACAATAAAACTGTATCTTATTGACATGTCAAAACATGACTGTGCAAATTATTGAACCAAGATTGGGAATTCCACCCACAAATGCGATATTTTACGGCCAAGATCTTCTCTGGCGCCATCATGCACAACACCGGAAACGGTCAAGCCATCATGGTCAATACCGTAGAAGCATATGGACGAACAAAGCATGTGGATGGCCACCGCGAAGCATTTGGCCGCCTTAAGGACACTGTGGTAGACACGTCACTCCCACCGCCAATCGATACAAAATACCCTGACGTTTGGCCAAACAGCTTGCAACATGCTGATGGCACGAAACTCTTGATCGGCACTCAAGTCTCTAATGTGTTGATCACGTCAAGCATGCGCCTGGATGCAAGAGTGAAACCATACGTTGGCTCAACCAATACATCATTTCGATTGTCGACTGTTGATTCACTTTGCACAAGGATCTATCTAGATTCAGTCTGCCTGGAGGAAGCATTGGCCATTTTGGAATCACCAAACACATCTTGCCTCTCGTCATTCAACATGATATATCAACTTCGACAAATCAAAAGCAAATTTGCCACGCCATCTGCGTACGCCCTCTGCCGTTCTTCCGGGCCCATTACCCGAGCCCATGTCTGCCAACCGTGCACGGTGTTTACATTGGCCGACAATAACCGTGGCAACAATCCTGGGGCAACCCTCTTTCGTACTATTGGCGTCCTCGTGCTAAAGCACGGCAATGCGGCGCGCTTGCAAAAGCGCACTATCGAGGAATTGGCTTCTTTGGCCACGGGCAAGATCAAGGAGCTGTTGTTCACCATTTGTCGTTTGTTTCCCTCTGCTGACGAAGACATGGTCATAATCAACAATGAGCAACTCGGCAAGCACCTGAGCACTATGGCCGATCTTCTTATGCCATCAATTGCCATTGCCAATGACACCGTTGCCTTGCAAGTGTCTCGAACATTCGACTTTGCGGTTTGATAATTTTAATTAAAAAAAAAACGTTATTACTCGACTCATAATTTTTTTTTTTCACATTTTTCATGATTTTAATGTATTGATTACTCAATAATTTAGAGATTTCATGATATACTCTAAAAAAAAAACAAATATAAAGCTTGGTAACTTACCTGATCGATGCTTACCTGATTGCATTATTGGCTTTGTTGTAGAACAGCAACTGATTGTAGTTGACATTCATAAATATAAGTCTTAATACAAGATCATAATTAAATAAAATAAAAATACAAGTTTATTTAAATAAGATCATACAATCAATTCCAATTAAACATATTCTTTTAGAATATGTTTTGTATAAATAAGAGTTCTTTGATAAGAAGAAGTATCAACTAAAATGACAAGATCCAATCCAATATCAGGAATATTGCTAATCTTTCACATAATTGAAATAACGCGTAAAATAACGTTATTCAAACCAGTGAGGAATTCCCAGAATAAAAGATAATCTATGACAGACATACAAAAGAACAAATGAAAAGTTTTCATAATCATAATTATAGATGACACTTGTTAAAGTACCTAAATATTAGAAGAACGCTTACAATAGAAGATATCAAGCCACTCACTCAATAAGATATAAATACCTGCCTTCAATTAGAATAATTTTTACTTTAACTTAAATTGAAATAAAGATCAGTCTCAAAAAGTATCCAAACTCTTTCTTGATCTTTGTTTCCACCTTTTTTTTAATTACTTTAACCATTATACAACACACTTTGTCTGTTGTGTATCTGCATATCCGAAAGAATCAACTGACTCATATATGTTTTGCATAAAGTTATTGGCGTGAGCAGCAGGACGTAAGCGTAAAAGAGGGAAAAAGAGAGCCAGTCTTGTTCCAGTATTTCCTGAATGGAAACGACGTATATGATCTAGCAATATAGGTTGACTACAAGACTGAGGGTAGTTGTCTTCCAGGACTTGACGAAGCCAGCGTATCTGTAGGTTGTGTCGTTGAATTTGTGGATCCAAAAGACCTAATCCACCTAACTTTGGATCGAAACATAATTGTGTGTACTTGATCTTTGGTTTGTAGTTATGACAGACAAACTGATAAATCACAGAATTGAGCCGTTGAAAGAAGGTAGTCGGCAAATAAACCATCCGCAAAACATACCACAATTTAGAAAGTATTAATGCATTCACGATGGTAACGCATCCTGTGATAGAAAGTCTACGTTGAGAGTAGATAGTACATTGAGATTTCACTGTCTGTAACAACTGTTGTTCTAGATAACGACGTTGATGAAAAGACTGAATCAGGGGAAAGCCAAGATATCGAAGTGGACTAGGTGACGAATGATCGTGCCATTTGGAAATACCTTGTGCTGCTAGAAAAGCAATCCACTCAGGGTAGGAGCGTCCATCCAAAGAAAATGCTTCAGTCTTGTGAATGTTAACCTTAGCATTGGATACAGACCCATAGCGGTCTAAATGGTGGCATAGGCGACAATAATCATCCGTGGAATGCAACAGGACACATACATCATCCGCATAGGCAAGTACCTTTAAGGGAGGAGGCATGGTATTGGATGTTGTAGTGGCCGAGTTGCTCACAAATTGGAATTAGAAACCTTGAAAAGAAGGATATTGAAGGATATGTCGAAGAAACTGTTCCAGTGCAATGTTGAAAAGAAGAGGCGATAATGGTTCGCCTTGTCGAAGACTACGTCGCTGATCAATTTTGTTGGTAAAATACCCATTGATATTGATTCTCACCGCATTTCCAAAGAAAAGACTCTCAGGAGAATGGACTAAAGATGGAGGAAAACCAAAGGCTAGCATTGTTTGACGCAAGTACATGGGGTGGACGCGATCATAGGCCATTTCTTAATCTAATAAGAGACCAATCTCAGGCCGTTTTTGAACATGAGCTTGTTCCATAAGCAGATTGAGAATCATGCCATTTTCAGCTATAAAGCGATCACCAAAAAAACCAGTTTGATGACGATTGATAATTGTGTCCATAACGGAGCTCATCCGCTGGTTAATAATGCGCGTGTATATCTTTGCATCACAGTTGATCAAGGAAATTGGTCTCCAGTTTTTTAGGGTAGAGGGATCCCCTTTCTTTGGCAGTAATCGTACACGTAAATCTTGCCATGATGAAGGAAAGGAACCAGCAGCTAGAGCCGCGTTGTATATTTTGGTAATAAGATCCTTTAACGGTGAGAACTGATAAATGAGATGCATGAAGACATAACCTAAACCATCCGATCCAGGACTACTTTGCTTCCCAATGACTTTCTTTGACTGTTCAATTATGTCCTCAATCGTAATTGGAGAAGTGAGATAACGATGATCATCTTCATTTAATTGTGGTAGATCTGCTATATCTTGCAGGTAGCAATCAATATCATGCTCATCCACAGGATCAACTGAATAGGGTTCTTGGTAAAAAGCTTGATTAACCTTCATGAGTTGTGTACAAGCGGATACAGTCGATCCAGATGTAGTATCTTGTAAACAGTTTATGCTCTGTTCTACGGTTCGTACCTGGTATATCCGCTTGAGATAACCGGCCGATTTCTCTCCATGTTCTCTCCAACGTATCCCCGTATTTAATGCTACAATATCTACCAATTCTTGTTGAAGAGATTCAATTTGTTGGTCCATAACAGGAAGACGCTGTAGCCGGATAGCTATAGGTGGCTGGCTTCGGAGGAAAGCATTACGCTTGCACTGTAAGACCTTAATTGACTTTTTACGCCAGTTGGTGTAGTCAATTGCATAGCGTTGAGTAAATAGCCGTATCTCAGATTTGACATAGTCCCATTGTTTTTGTGCTGTCATCTGATTAGGCAAGAAGATACAATACTGTGAGTCGTTGCTTTAGTTGTACGCGGTACGCTTTTTGTTGAGCCAAAATGGGTTTGGCACGCCAGAGACCAAACCCAGTGGGAGTTTGGCCTAAATTAATCAAAAGAAAGAGCAATTGATGATCAGTCCACGAAGAGTGTAGTCGGTGTATATCTGTAGACCTAATCATTGGGCGCATCTGATTACTAATGAAGATGTAATCGATTGTAGAGTAGATCTAATCATTGCGGCGGAATGTTGGGATATTGCTATTGTCCCCACTATGCATCACGTTATAAAAGGATTCTTCTAGATATGGTACCCATTTTAGAGATGTTTGAGTTGACAAGTTAAGACGATGATAAGAATAATTGAAGTCGCCAAGGATAATGATCCGGTGTAGGTCAACATTAGATACAGAATTGAGGGCATCTAACACAGAATCAAAAAACTCTCTTCTGTCCTTAGAAGCTGGAGCATAAACCACTAATACATGGAAAGGAGCATAAAAATGTTGTGGATGACTGATTTTGGATAGAATAATGCGAGGGTTTGACGGAATCAGGCTGTCTGACAGTTGATATTTGGAAGAAAAGGAAAGTAAGCCATAATGGCGAGTCCATAGAGACTGAGATGCTTGAAATTGGACATTGATGAAGTTTTCATGGTCTGCGGTGTGTGTGTTTCTTGAAAGGCCATTATGTTGAAATTTAGAGAGCGTAAGTAACGTATGATACTGGATTGTTTTTGGGTATCATAGGTCTTCACCAAACTGCTACAGTTCAATGAAGAAATGTTATATAATAGTTCTTTCAATCTATTATTCATTATTGCTTATACTGAATTAGAGCACCATCAATGTTGAAAGAGTCATGACGAAAGTTATATCCTGCTGGGGCGTCATTATGGTGGCTATCCATGGCAGCCTGATGTTGAGATTGAGGAATGTTTTTAGTGGCTTGGTCCATAGTAACTTCGTCTGTAGCAACATGTGAATCGTCGATACTTCCAGTGTTAGTTTCCATTTGAATATCTTCCTGCGAATCAGCGGGTGTGGTGAAGAGAGCTTTCAAAACCTCTTGAGTGGATACCAAGATAGAGTCCTCTTCAGTTGTTAGCAAAGTTGAGGAATGGATCCTTGGGTCATCACCAGATTCGTTCCGAATAGAGCGTTTACGTTTCATAATATTCGAAGTGAGAGGTTGGGGGAGGTGCTAGGCATAGCTATGCCATTAGAAGCTTGGCTCGACTGGACCTCATCTTGAGCTACTCTGTCTTGTGGAGCATTAGGAGTTTTCCTGGCCTTTTTAAATGGCTTATTCTTGCTTTTTGCGCATTCAGCAGCAATATAGCCACTAGCACGACAGTTCCAACAAACACGGGATGAACGTTTCTTTGGACAATCAGGGACGGCATGTCCTTCAGCATGACAGTAGCGACAGTAGGTGGGCATGTCACTCCACACAGCATAAAAGCCTTCATTTTCTGAATGGTACCAAGAAAGATGGTGAGAAAGGGAAGAGAATCTGTCATCATTTTTTGGGACGCTCAATATAGCATAGCCCGTACCCATATAGGTGCCGGTATGGGATTCTCGTAGAATTCCCATATCAAGAACGGAGCCATAAGGTTCCAAACCCATTTTTAATTGTTCTTTAAGAATGTCCTCTTTAAGAAAGGGAAGGTTCGATAGTCGAAGTCGAACTAAAGGGACAGCTGGATCTAAGGCTCGACAAGGTAAAAGCCTAACCGCATCATTTTCAAAAGTGATGCCGTCTTTAAGAATTTGATCAATAGCTGGATCTAAGGGATCAAAATTGATTTCAGCGATCTTTCGGCTGCCTTCTTTGGTAGCTGCAACCGCGATTCGTGATGGAAATTGTTTTGCAATTAAGGCCATAAGCTGCACGGGCGATTCAGATCTATCAGTCATGTCCAGGAGGACACTACCTGGAGAATGTCCTGCTCTCCACACTTTAGAATGAATAACTTTTTTTTGTTGACTGTTGTGAATATTGTTTTCGAAAGTAGCATTCATAAGTGATGTTCGCTTCTCTGGTGCCTGTGGTCGCTGCGTGACTGCGTTGACCGACTGGTTAGATATTTTATTGGAAAGAACCATGTGTGCTTTCTCTTTACCAAATCCAGAAAACCTTTTGACATGGTAGAATCAAATGAATTGATGCAATTGAAAGTTTTGACTTGTAATTAAAATTTTGCTATATTGGTTGAATCCAGAAAAATTATTTTTATTATTTTCAAATTAGCAAATGAGCAAAACCCATATTTAGTTTGTATGCTAAACCGTCAAGACTTGCAACTCTCCAAAAATGCCAGTTCAAATAAGTTCACGGATATTAATTACTGCTGTCCGCCAAACACATGGTTATCAACACAAGACAGAAAACATAGAATAGACAAAAATTAAGATTGAAAAAGAACAATAAGGATGAAAGTTTGTCATAGTTAAAAAAAAGCTAGAGAACACTTCCAATAAGACAGTTCGTAATACCGATAAACAGACTAAAGAACCAACTTATATGTTTTTCGGAATGATGCATATAAGTTATTCAGTGAGCTCAATATCCAATGATTGTACCGTTTTACTTTGTAATAATCTAAAAAGATTCAATAAAGATATATAAAAAGGTTTTCTTTGAAAACATTCTTTTTTTTATTATTGGAATAGTAAAAAAGGGATTATAGTGTGCCATATAGTTAAATTTATTGAAGTTTTCAATAGTTCTTCAATGGATATAGCAAGAATGGATTTTTTATTATTATGGACAATTGCATAATCCATTACGCTGCGCTTGTTGTGGATGCAATGAACAAGTGGGAGTACAAAACTTTATTTATGCTGCCTATTTCATATTCTTAAATCCTATAAAAGAATAGTGAGCCAAATTCAAAGATAATTTAAGAGAAAACCTTTGAACAAAGACTTTAAACTGCCTAAAAACTTTCAGTAGTTTCATTTTAGATTAAGACGTTCTTTTTTTCTTCTTCTTCCAAATATATATGCTGTGTCCTGCGTAGCACTTTTCGTTTTTCTTGCATGATAGTTCTTTTTTCCCTTTTTTCATACTGTAGAATTATTTTATTATTATATTTGCTTTTATGAACTTTACTAATCCTATTGGAGGTAGTAATATATAAAGTATTCTTTTTTTGTTTGTGTGTATATTGAAACATGTACTTCAAAGTAAATGAGTTTCTTGATACCGGGGGTTGAAATTTTCTTTTCTTTTCTTTTTTTTTTTGGTCTGCAAATGAAGTTGTGTATATTGTTATGTTTGTGCTGTATGTTATTGAATACTGTAGTAGCCGACCTACCAAACCCAGTATTTTCTGAAATATCATACATTGTAAATACGTCAAAATCAACAGATTTGTACAGTGTTGTATATTCAACTGCAGCTACTGTAAGTTGTCAAGACTTTCAAGCTGTTTTACTCAATTCAAAAGAATATACCCAAATTAATGTAAAATGTTGTTTAACAAAAAAAGGAGTAACTAATGTAATTTGTTAATAGAGGGTTTTATTAGATTTTGGATATAGCTGTCAGAATACAACAGTAGATATAGTTCAACGATTGAATTATAATTCAACAAGTTTATTATTAATGAAAACTATGGAAACAATTGCTTTAGTCAAAAGAGGAATTTGTAATTGGAGTGAGAAGATATCCGTCATCAACAGCATATCGACAGCAGGTCAAATGAATGTTACTGCTGCATTCATTTATGATAATCAATTAGATCCGGATGTTTCAGTAAAGACGTCCTTATATCAAGCAACTATCAGTTTTCCGACTTATTCTACGCCACTTCCTTCGAATCGATCCGTATTAAACATGACAGATAATGATCTAACTCAATCACCCATTGGTGTTTATTTTATTCCATATGCTTACGGAAATACACTGAAAAGCAAACTCAACGATACATATAACCCTTCTAATCCAAATATTCGAACTCTTTGGTCAATTACCACTTATCTTCTGCAGGATGATTCTTCAGATGGATTTCTTGGTTCAATAAAGGGGTACTTGGCATACATTATTGCACTTGCTGCCATCTTTTTAATAGGTATTAAAAAAAACAAAAGGTAAAAAATTTTGACTTTTAATACGTATATTAGGTATTATTTTCTTAAGATGGTGGAGAATACGCCGATTACGAGAAGATTATCCAAATGATCTTACTGGCAACAATAATATTCATCTTCATCAAAGAGCAAGCCAAGTAGATCCTCTTCCAGTAGATATTGTCAATGCATTACCTATAAAGCAATACGAACCAGGTTTAACAAAAAATGTGAATTGTGCCATTTGCTTAGATGACTTTTTGTTGGGAAAAAATGATGTTCGTGTATTGCCATGTGCGCATGGCTTTTGTGTATTATGTATAGGTAATTCGGCTAAACCCCTTAAGCGTATATTTTTTCTTATTCTCTTTGTAGATCCTTGGTTGACACAAAAATCAACACTATGTCCAATTTGTAAATGGGATTGTTTACCATTAGAAGCACGTCAACAGAGAGAAGGCGCCAACGATGAAAATGCACACACAGTTTCTATGGTTGATTCATCCATCTCTGTTGTTACACAACCACACAATAATCAAGCAACTGAACAACGTGATACAACAAGCCATTTGACTGCTGGAAATAGCAGCATGAATGTAATCATTTCACTGCCTGATGATAATTCTTCTAGTGGTGAACATATAAGTAAGCCAATTTCTCCACATACAAATAATCGAGACTATAATGAAGGCAGCTCTTCTACTTCAACAGAAGAAAAAGAGAAAATAACAACCGAAGCTAATCACTAATTTAATAACTTGTGTATATATATGATTCATTACTTTTTGTACTTTAACTTATACTGTAAAGCAAAATATTATTTAATACATACCTTTTTTATACTTATCTCGAAATTATATTATGAGTTGAAAATGCTTGACAATTTCCCTCAGTTCAGCATTTTTAGCAGCAATATAGAGAGGCTAATTATTTCCAACTCGCATCTTGAATCTATTCCAATCATCCTTTCATATGTATTTTCAACTTTATGGTATCTTTAACATAAACGAAGTATTATATTTCTCTATTTTTCAAATTTAGTGTGAACTCTAGGTTTGCGCTATATCTATTGGTTTTTTTACTAAGTTTGCGTACTTCATTTTTGTTGTACGGATTATGGTGTTTTTATTTTGCGGGCAACGATTTTTTGTTTTGTATACACTGTATTTTACCTTTTTTAAACCAATTAACTTTGGCACTTATCTTTTTAACAATAGAACTAAGCAAGTAAATAAAAAGCACTTAGTTTTTTGTAGTTGCCGCTATTTTAATAACTCTAAATGATATTGAACGTAGAGGTCCAGCAAAAAAAAAAATTCTAACTTCGATATATCAATTTATTATTGTTAACTGTTGCCAATGAATACCGGACTTCTTGTAAAAGACGTTGGTATTTACTTTGTAATCCTCGTTTGATGTTCCCTCACATATCATCCCTATGATATTCGAGCATTCCAGATCTTGGTAACATGAAAGGCCTCCATCCACTAACCCTCATGTTTAGTGCTTTAGATTCACCTACCGAAAGTGACCTGACAATATCACCACAAACTAGTCTACCCATTCTCTTCAAGGATATATGCGAAGAAGACCCACAAGAGAAATTTAAATTTAGTAAATTGCTTCAGGTACAAAAAGTATACCATTTCTTTTTCAATGGTATATAATTCAAAAACAGGCAACATTGTGGTTCTCTAAATATTCTCCAAAAAACCCAAAATGCTGTTTTTAATGGATATTTTACCTTCAAGCAGTTTTTTGCATCTTTATTGTCATCTGAACCGAACGACCTTAATTTTGACAATGAAGACTGTCCAATTGAATTAAGTATCAATCTTGATCTATTCACTGAACAGATAAGCTATGATGATATTAATGTAACAGCAATGAAGAATCGTTAACTAAAGACAATACTCAGCTTTAACTCTAATTCACAAATCACAAATGTAAGTAACAATAAATGGAAAGCCTTTATCAGTAGTTTTATGCACCATATTCCTAGAAGCGTATGGTACAGACTTCTTTATAAAAAATTATTCATTCGATACGATCTGTACAGAACCATTCCAGCAAATGTAGACGACGAATATTGTCAACTGTGCAAATTACCAGAAACAGAGTAGCATATATTCTCTACTTGGATTCAAAAACAAGGCTTGCAGGAAGCAGCTTCCAAGAAATACTTGTCAAATTCTAAAGATCCTAACTGCAGTTCAACATTTCAAGATTTATTAATACTTAGACTACCCAATTATTATATTTTACATTACCATGGTAAGTTTATAATATATGATTATTTGGCTACAATTATCCGATACATATAGAAAACTCACTGACAATAATTCTTTAAACAGATTCCTATCTTGGACGAGATTGTCGTCAATCAAATTCAGAACGAACTATCGAAGCTATCTGCTTACAATTCTCTATGGTAATATTTTTTATATTTTTATAAGTCATTTTTTAACACATTTAAACAAAAAATTAAAGGCTGATCCTTACAATTGTACACGCTTTTGGAAGAGTGAGCTGAAACTATCAATAATCTTATTTATTATATTATCTGTAAATATAATTTTTATAATAGATTCATTTTGCTTTCTGCTTTTGAAATTTTATTCGAAAATATGCTTATGAGAGCTGAAGCATGAGATATTATTCTAATAATCATATTACCGTGTTGATGAATAATATAAAAGCTCCAGACATAGTAATGAAAATATCTATAAACATATTATAAAATACATTTTTAATCAATCTTGATTATAGTAATAAAGAATAAATTTGTATCTATTTACGATGACTACTTCAATATACTAGCAAAGTTAGACGAGTTGATTAGTACTATTCTTTCACGCTAATTTGACTTCGACTCATATTGGTTCAAATATATTTTACCAGAACAGTCATAAAATGAAACAATTTAAACCATAATAAACCGAGGCATTTGTTTTACTACGCGATAGTAATAACAACCTTAATTATGTCTTCTTTAACCTAAGAGAATAGTTTGCATTGTGTTTCTGGTTATTGACTTACATTTGCATAATACTTTAATATTCACACAACTTTTTATTGTTCTAATTCAACTCCGACATGCCACCGTTTTGATTTATATTAAGTGCTCTACATCTCTTTTGATTCTTTATGGCTCTTTTCATTGAAGGAGAAAAATATGCCTGGTAATATATAAAATAAAACAAAATAATTTTGTAATACTTATATTTACATGCACATGATAAAGTGCTTCTTGTATTAGAGGTCACCGAGTTAAAAAATGTAATCACAAAGATCGAGAATTATTTCCACTACTTAAAAGAGGTAGACAAATCTCCCAATGCACACACTGTCGAGATTTGAGAAAGACAAATCAAGCCCATGTCAAATGTACTTGCGCCATTTCAAGTGGTAAAAGAATAAAATTGCTTTTTGCCATTGTTATTGTTAATTTCTCTTTCTGCTAGCACCTAATCCCATTAATGGCTGTCTTTGTGAGGTTATCCTTACTTGTAATTGTGTAGCTCAACATCTACAAGATGTTCAAACAGAAGAGTTTATAAATAGTGATTCGACAACAATTGCACCTTTAGTTGATTTCACCAATAACACTTCATATAACCAGACTGAGAGACACACATCAGATACATCAAACAAACAGCTTTCAATTGATAATGATCTATTTAGCTTTTTAACAAATGATCTAGATAAATATCTTTGTCAAAAGGCTGGTCAATAACATTAACAATGGATTTGTATGCATACAAGATGACTAATATGATCTCCTTATTACATTCAAAAAATTTGAGTTTCAGCAAAATTTGCATGGATGTATGCATAACCAATAAGCAATAAGAGACCAAGTTTTATGAAGAAAAATACGAAGCATCAATTTTATAAAAAAACTATCATAAATGGCTTTGGTACAACAAAGTTCATATTTAAAAGAGATGATAATGCTCTTTAATAAAAGAAAACATGATTGTTTTTTACGGCATTTTTATTTGCATTTTTTTTGTTGCTATTCAAATTCAAATTATACAGATATGAATCCTATCAGGTATAAAGCTAACATCTTTTATAGCATAAATAGTGCTTACATTCCAACCATTAATGTCAAGAAAAGAAAAGCAATGTAGTATTTTTATCATATTTATAAGAATAAGCATTTTCCATCATAATCTTACAAACAGTCTTGCTTTATATACTGTGTTAACAAAGTTAAATTACTAATTTATATTTAACCAAAACATAAAAGACGAAGGTTAGTAATCAGTAAATCACTTAAATTCAAACAGTAGCAGGACAAAATCATGCACCAAATATATAATCCAAAATCCTGCTAAGCCACACAAAACATCGGCATTCAAAATAAATAGCATACTGGTAGACATTTACGGCTTTCTATTGGCCAAATATTTTTATTATAACATATCCTAATTTTAGGCATGAACGAATCATCAAGTTCCGGCCTTAGCTCAGTTGGTAGAGCGGAAGACTGTAGTTCCACTGTCATCTTTAGGTCACTAATTCGAATCTGGTAGGCCGGACAAGATAATTTCTTTTTCTCTTTCTTTTTGGTGGAAGAAGACAAACAGTTGTCGTGCTTGTTCTTGTAATTTACTGTAACACAATGCAGCAAACTTTTGCAGCATTTGACTTTTCTCTCTCCAACTAATTCAAATCCAGGAAAATACAAACAAATACTGTAGCTATGATTATGAAGACATGAACTCCGAAACTTCCTCCAAGCTTTAATTTTTGACGTTTTGTAAATCACTTTACAAATTGTCATTATTTTTCCTATTTGACAAATTTTTAACCATTTGATATATTTTTTACTTTTTGATATTTTTTTAACCTTTTGATATTTTTTTAACCTTTTGATATTTTTTTTAACCTTTTGATATTGTAACACAAACAATGGGAAAAAATTAAAAAATTGTACCACCAGAATTGAATGAATACAGACAGTGTATGAATACAGACAGTGTATGAATACAGACAGTGTTTGAATACAGACAGTTGTTTGGATTCAGATGGCTATGTAGATTCATACAAAATTCTTTTCACACTAAAAGCCAAAAACAACAGATAATCAGAAAACTCCAAAAACATATAAATACCTCGACATATTAACAGCAATCAAAATACTTACTTACTTACTTACTTTTGAACTTACTTTTATTTTACTTTACTTGTTGATTATTTTAATAAATATCATACAAAGTAAATCTCTTTTGTTTTTCTTTTATTTTACTTAACATCAAGAACAAGAAGTCCCTTGAAGTATATACACTTCATTGTAAATCCTTTTTATTTTATTTTACCTTTATTTTACCTTTTTATTTTTACTTTACTCAAAACAGTTTGATCTACTTATAAGATCTGGTGGTCACTTTACTCAAGCAACTCATATTCAAATCATTACCCTTTTTGGAATCAAATCCTACCTAAACCTTTGATCTTATATCAAGACTCTCTTAAATCAAACCTATTTAACACTATAAAAATCTTATAAACTCCAATCTCACATTTGGTGGTCACTACGAGGGAAAATCAATTAAAAACAGCAAATAAATCAACAAACTACAGAAAACTTCAAAAAAAAAAAATTTATTCAAAATCGATTCTACAATCTCAGAACACTTATTAGCAACAATGAATACAGCAGGACAAAACGCGTTGGCCTCAGTCAGCAACCAAGGATATCGTCCCAGACTAATTGAATTCCATGGTTATGAAGGAGAAGATTTTCGACATTTCTTGGAGATACTAGAATCTTTCCTCGCTATCAGTAATACACATAATGATTCGCGCAAACTTGTTATTCTCAAGTCCCAATTACGACGTGCAGCAAAAATATATTACGAAAATGTTATACTCAAGGAAAATACAGAACTCACATATGATATGGCTATTGAAAAGCTGAAAGAACATTATATCACCCCTGAACTAATACAAAGCTATGAATTAGAATTCAATGAGATGTATCAAGGTGATCAAGAACACCCTCAGATTTTCTTGGCTAGACTACGAGAAGCCGCCGACCTGGCCAATATTACTAGCGAAGAGGTAGTTCAAAGTCGATTCCGTGCTGGATTATTGCGGGAAATCAAACAGTTCTGTATCCAATGTAGTTCAAAGACATTCCAGGATTGGATTAACCATGCTGAAGGATGGTGGAATGCAAATAGACCACGAAAAATCGCAATGGTTGATAATCCATTTATTCCTCGCAATATTAACAATGCTTTAATTTATCACGACGATAATGCTTATCATGGTCATCATAATATTAACAACCACAACATTGAATTGATAGACACTGAAGAAAGACCAACACAATTTATCACAATTAATGATGTCCGGTCTCATCATAAAACAAGACAACCATACATCGTACCTAATCAATTAAGTACTATGGATATAATTGGACAACCTAATGATTCAAAGTACTATGCTTATCATACTACTAGTAATAACCATAATAATCCTATGCAACCCAACAATCAGCAGGACCTTTTTGGAATGATACAACAGGCCATACGAAATGAGCTTTCTGGTCAAGGATACCACAGTAGTCAAAATAGATTCAACAATCGCAACAATAGGAATAATTATCGGAACAATGATGGTAATAATGGATACAACAACAATAATGGATACAACAACAGTAATGAATACAACAACAGTAATAGATACAACAATAGTAATGGATACAACAACGGAAGATATAACAACAGTAATGGATATAATAATAATAATGGATACAATAGCAATGGCGGATATAATAACAGTGGGTATAACAACGGATATAATAGCTTCAACAATCGCAATAGTTACAATAGTAGTGGACACAACCAAAGCAGAAACAACGGTGATTACAACAATAGATCAGAGTATAACCGCAAGGAGTCAAATAGCAACTACAATAATCAACCCTTTACATATCAACATGAACAACAACAAAGCCAACCGGCAAAAAACTGAATGGGTCGGTTGTTTATAAAGAAAACAATGGTCAATCGGACACCCAAAATATAAAAAAATCCATTAACAAACAACAACAACAATCAACACAACAATCAACACAACAATTAAACGCTATATTAACCCAAAATGAAGAGGAATATACTGACAAAGAGCTATACTCGGCTATCAGACCAGAAAAGCCTCCTGAAGTCAGAAGAGGAGTACCTTATACGAAATCCAAACTTCCAAATCAAAAGAAACCAGCAAAAGAATCAACCACAAATAGGAAAGTCATCACACGAAGTCATCTTGAAGAAATCAAACCGACAACCAACAGTCAAATGACCGCAACACATAATGTAGAAATGGATACGGACCTACCAATTGAACCTATTAGAAGGAGGACACCGAAAAAGAGAACACAGCCTGACGTTTCTTATGACATAGTAACAGACGTGCTAGATAAACCTGCAAACATATCTGTACGAGATCTGATTTCTTCTACACCCAGATATCGAAGAGAATTAATTGGAGCATGTAGACCCAAAAGAATGACTACTAAAACAAATGAAACTCAACAGACAATGGCTATAATGGAAGATGAAGACATAAACACTACGGCTGTATATTCTAAAACAAGCATTGGTGATCATAATGTTAAAACTTTGATTGACTGTGGAGCAGCAAAAACATGTATGTCAAAAGCATTAGCCGATGCATTAAAATTAAAAATCGACGCACCTTCAGAAAGTATATTTACCTTAGGAAACGGAACCAAACAACCTGCATTAGGAATTATATATGATGTGCCAATAGAAGTTAAAGAAAATATAGTCATACCTTGCAATGTAGAAGTATTACCTTCATGTCCTTCACATTTTATAATCGGAAATAACTGGTTGAATCGAGCCAAAGCAAAGATAGACTTTAACAGTAGTACGCTGAAGGTGGCTTACAAAGATCAAAAGGCTGAATTACCAATAACATTCTTGCGAAAAAAAGAAAGAGTACCAAAGATGGTCACCTACACCCAAAGCTATCAAAATCCTATTAGTTTAACCAATTCTTCACCTAAAAGAGTGCATTTTGAAGACGACACAACAGATGTATACTCAGAAGAGTTATCCACCTCTGAAGAAAACTTTGACGAGGATTACTCGGCAGAAGACGAATCATCAGAAGAAGAACATGAGAAAAATAGCTCTGATACATTGTTAGTGCTAGAACAAGATAAGGAACAAAAAATAGAGGTGTTAGTTGAAGAAACCGAAAAGATAATTCGCGCACCCAAAGAAGGAATGATAATCAAAGCACATACTTCAAGCACATTCTATATAGATAGATCACCCAAAGATCACAGGAAATTCACCTACAATTTTGAAATTATAAACAAGAAAGTCTTAGAGGCGACAGGATATTTCGACATGAATTCAAATATCATAATTAACAAAAGAAATATTGAAGTACATTTATACAATCGATCCGAACTTGATATACATTTACAACCGTATGAAGAAATAGGAAGAATAGAAGAATACAATTTGGAAAATGAAGAAATGATACAAGCCTATCAACTCAATAGAAACCATGATCTGTTTGTACTAGAAGAGACACATTCAAACGATGAAGATGATGATGAAGTAATTGATTCAGAAGAATACGCTAAATTAGAAGTTGGAAAAATAGAGAAGAAAATCGAAAAGAAATTACGAAAGCTCATACATAAATATAAAGATATATTTGATTGGAATAATGACACCATTGGATGTACGCCACTAATACAACATAAAATAACCATAGAAGAGAATACACCACCTATTAGTCATAGGCCTTATCGGCTCAGTCCTATTGAATCAGACTATCTTCAAAAAGAATTGGAGAAATATTGTAAGTTAGGAGTAATCGCACCCTCAAACAGTCCGTGGGCAGCACCCGTAATCTTGGTCAAGAAAAAAATGGAGAATACCGTATGGTTATTGACTATCGAAAACTGAACGCGGTGACAAAAAAGATTCGTATCCCCTACCAAGGATTGATGACTTGCTAGATACTCTGGGAAAGGCAAAAGTATTTTCTGCTTTAGACATGAGGGCCGGTTTTCATCAAATACCAATGGAAGAGAATAGCAAAGAACTCACTGCGTTTACTACAAAATATGGTGTCTACAGTTACAACACTTTGCCTATGGGGTTAGTTAATTCGCCTGCTACATTTCAACGCCTCATAGACCTTTGCTTCAGATCCTTGATAAACAAATGTCTAGTTGCCTATATCGACGATTTGAATGTATACTCTCACAACATACATGAACACCTCATACATATCGAACAGGTTTTTAATTGTATCCAAATTGCCAACTTAAAGTTGAATCCAGAGAAATGCTTCTTTTTTAAGGATCATCTGAAATTTCTCGGGTATATTGTTACAAGCAATGGAATACAGACAGACCCAAGCAAGATAGAAAAAATACAAAACTATCCTGTGCCAAAAACTCTCACGCAAATAAGGGGATTTCTTGGGCTAGCGTCATACTATCGACGATTTATCAAAAACTTTGCAGCAATCGCACGCCCTTTACATGATCAAACAAAAACCTCAAAAAAGATACCATGGACTAACAAAACCACTGAATCTTTTGAATTACTCAAAAAATTGTTGACACAAGCACCGGTATTAGCAAGGCCCGACTTTAATCGCGACTTTATCTTGGTGACTGACGCATCTAGAAATGGCCTTGGGTGTATCTTGACACAACTGGATGATAATGGGCATGAGCATCCAATCATATATGCAAGTAGAAGCTTAAAATCCAGTGAGGTAAACTATGGAGTCTCGAAGTTAGAATGTTTAGCTGTGATCTGGGCAGTAAAGAAATTCAGACCATATCTCTTGGGAAAAAGATTTAAAATTATAACAGATCATTCAGCCTTAAAAGGTTTACTTAATACAACAAGCCCGACTGGCATCATAGCAAGATGGATTACCATTTTATCAGAATACGAATACGAAATCAAATACCGTCCTGGACGAGTCAATGAAAGCGCCGATTTTCTATCAAGGCTAGGATATTAGACACAAAAAATTTTTTTACCATTACAAAAAAAAAAAAAAAAAAATAGACTACAAGGTGGTTGGGAGGGGTAGTTGAAACAAAATTGAAACAAAATCTCCAAAAACAAAATCAAATCAAAAAAAAAAAAAATTTATCTGAATTCACACAATACTATACAACCACAAACATCATCAAACGTAATACAAAAATGGAAAAAGAGAAAATACAGATGCTGAAACAATATCTGATGACACTGAAAATTCCAGGCAATACAACAAACAAGCAAAAGAGATATCTCGAAAAAGAATCTATCAATTACACAATCTACAAGGATACTTTATATCGTTACAATACTACGAATGGAATCATTCGCAAAGTCCTTAATCAGGAAGAAGCAGATGACATAATACACACATACCATCAACATCCATTAGGAGGCCATCTCGCATACAATAACACGTTACACAAAATTGCCACTCGATATTTTTGGGAAAAAATGTCCCACGATATACAAGAATATATTAAAAAATGTCCTCGATGCCAGATGCATGGAAGTAAATCGCTTAGAGAAGAACTGTATCCAGTACCTGTTTCCACAAAACCCTTTGATCGAATTGCACTAGATGTAAAGCATGTACAAACATCAAGAGCGGGATATCGATACATAATTGTTGGAATAGATTACCTGACAAAATATGTTGAAGCCAGACCAATGCGTTTTCAAACATCATCGGAAATAGCTCTATTTTTATACGAGGAGATAATATGTCGACATGGATGCCCAACGATATTAGTATCTGATAATGGCAAACCCTTTTTAAGTGATTTGATACGTCAAGTGTGTCGAAACTATTCAATTATTCATAAAACAACAACACCCTATAATCCACAGAGTAACGGCCTTATCGAACGATTTAACCGTACCTTAGGTCAAATTTTGCAACGTCGAGATGACAATGAAAAGAAAGATTGGGATCAATACCTACCTGCGGCAATATTTGCCTATCGTTCTATGAAACAAGCTACTACCAAACAAAGTCCGTTTTTCTTATTGTATGGTTATGAACCCAAAACTCCTTTTGATATGAAACATCAAATTTATGAGAAGAGTTCACCAAAATTTGAAGCAACATTGTTCCACAGAACAGCACATCAGATACACAATCTAAATAGAATCAGGGAACAGGCTACTAAAGCCATCAAAACTACACAGACAGCTCAGAAAAAGGCTATAGAGAACAAACTTCTAGATCAAAGGAAAGAACTGAAGCCTTCTTTTAATATTGGGGACATCGTGCTATTGTACAAAGATTACTTATCCACTTCTTGGTCTGGAAAACTACAGGACAAATGGGAAGGGCCATACATCATCCAGAACAGCTTAGGCAAGGGAACCTATCATATAAAAAGCAACAATGTGATGGATACTAAAATTAGAAGGGTACACGGTAACAGACTTAAACCGTATTCATTCCCAAATACACAATGGAGGTCAGAGCAGCAACGAGTTACTTTAGATGATCTGGATGATGAAACCAAAGAACTTTTTGATTAACGTCAACAAATATAAACAAAAGAACATATATAAAAGAAAAAAAATGGATAATATTAAAACAAAAAAAAAAAAAAATATATATATATATATATTTTACTACAGGAAAATGAATACAACTGAAAATCAAGACATGCAATGTACCTGGTGGAGACCTTACGCTCTCCGTAAACAAGACTTCCCAAACGCCACTGAATACATGAGGGCCATGATGAGAATATACTTTGCCAAGTTATTTGAATACGAAGGATATGATGCTACAGTTCAAGCTCTTGACCAATGGTTGACATATTGTGAACAGTTCCTAGGAGGTCGCGAAAAAATAAAATACGGTGAACCAAATGATGACATAACAAGATGGAACTGTATTATCCAAGCTGTCAATGGTTTTAAAGATAATCCTACAGAGGAGCCTGTATCTATACTTGACCTACCAAATCAAAAAGACAGTACACCTAGTCTTGTGCCAAACCTACAATTAAACCCTGAAACCAAACCCGAATCTAATGACGATGAAGCGATAGTCGAGACCTACTTTTACGAAGATTTGGAACAGCTATACCAACAAGAATCACTGGAGCTAGAAGAAAAGAAAATTGAAAAAATATACTTCGAATTCCATGAATGGGCCAAAATTGAAAGAGAAGTTGTTAATATGAAGCAAGACTTAGCCAGAAAATTTTCTAAAGCAGTAACTCAATGGAGCCATAAAAAATTCTCTGAACCTGAACCAAATAGAAGCAGTGTAGAAGCTTATATTACAGCCAAACATGCTCACCTGAAGGCTTTGATTCCTAGACACAGGATTTATCCGACTCTAATGCGTCATATAAAAGGTGATGATGTCTGGGGAAAAATTCATCAAAAACAAAGACGTTCGAGGACGAACTTTCTCTCCCCAGGGGCATCTGTAACACAAACAATGGGAAAAAATTAAAAAATTGTACCACCAGAATTGAATGAATACAGACAGTGTATGAATACAGACAGTGTATGAATACAGACAGTGTTTGAATACAGACAGTTGTTTGGATTCAGATGGCTATGTAGATTCATACAAAATTCTTTTCACACTAAAAGCCAAAAACAACAGATAATCAGAAAACTCCAAAAACATATAAATACCTCGACATATTAACAGCAATCAAAATACTTACTTACTTACTTACTTTTGAACTTACTTTTATTTTACTTTACTTGTTGATTATTTTAATAAATATCATACAAAGTAAATCTCTTTTGTTTTTCTTTTATTTTACTTAACATCAAGAACAAGAAGTCCCTTGAAGTATATACACTTCATTGTAAATCCTTTTTATTTTATTTTACCTTTATTTTACCTTTTTATTTTTACTTTACTCAAAACAGTTTGATCTACTTATAAGATCTGGTGGTCACTTTACTCAAGCAACTCATATTCAAATCATTACCCTTTTTGGAATCAAATCCTACCTAAACCTTTGATCTTATATCAAGACTCTCTTAAATCAAACCTATTTAACACTATAAAAATCTTACAAACTCCAATCTCACAATATTTTTACATTTTGTAAAAATTGAACTTTATATTTTTGCCTATAAAAAGCCTAGCTTTTTATTCTTTTGATTTCACTTCACTTATCTTTACTTACTTTTCTTGACTTTACTTCTCTTAACAATATAAATATATTTTATCAATAAACCAAGTATCCTTATCTCTGAATCTTTTGATATAACACTCTTAAAATACAAGCAAGACAAGTCCCTTGAAGCCAATTATCTTCATTGTAAAACCTTTTAATACTCTTATCAAGTTACCTGAATATAAAACAAGTCTGATCAACTTAACAAGATCTGGTGGTCACTTACAAGCGAACCTAATATCAATACTCTACCCAACTCTTATTTTTCTATCCATTTTCATCAACTTTACTCTATTTCAAAACCATTAACTCTTACAAGCCATTGAATCAACAACATAAAATTACAATACGTATGAATACGTATGAATACAGATAAATCCAGAAAAATACAAAAAAATACAGAATATTCACAAAATCATCAAAAACAGCATATAATCAGAAAAGCCAAAAACATATAAATAACTTCAATATTTCTTATACTCTTGACTTACTTACTTACTTACTTACTTACTTCACTTTTAACTTTTGTTTTACTTCACTTATTTACTTTACTTTTTGATTATTTTAATAAATATCATACAAAGTAAATCTCTTTTGTTTTTCTTTTATTTTATCTAATATCAAGAACAAGAAGTCCCTTGAAGCAAATACACTTCATTGTAATCCCTTTTTTTTATCTTTTTACTTTATTTTATTCACAACAGTTTGATCTACTTATAAGATCTGGTGGTCACTTCTTACAAGCAAACTTATATTCAAATCATTACTCTTTTTGAAATCAAATCCTACCTAAACCTTTGATCTTATATCAAGACTCTCTTAAATCAAACCTATTTAACACTATAAAAACCTTACAAACTCCAATCTCACATTACTTTTAAGATATTGTGACGAAAACGGCAATCGGGTCGTACAAATCCCTTCCGATGCAAGTCGTTTTGGCGACTTGAGTCAACAAAATGACTTGAGTCGTTAGACCGAAAACTTTCGGTTAAAGGAAAAATTAATCCAACAAGGAGAATCAAGGCAACAAATTTTATATAAATATCCAACAAACCCTTTTTTATTTTTATTCTTATTCTTATCAATATCAATAAAAGAATCACTTATATCTTATATTCAGACTCTTCATTGAGCTCTTTGAACCCCTTTTTATATTATCTTTTTATTTTACAACACACTTTTTATCGATCTTAACAAACAAGATCTGGTGGTCACTACCTATATCAAGCTTTCGCTTAAACTTTATATCAAGAATAACAAGTTTCTCTTACGAAACACTTCAAACAACAACTAAATACATCAAATCTACTCTATAACCTTATACTCAAATCACAAGTACCTACTAAGTAACAATATGAAAATAAGACTTTAGATTATTCGGTAATTAGATGATGTTTATTGATATTCAAATTCTAAGAGTATTTATATTATTTTACAAAGTGAATTATTTACAGTAATAGTTATATTTTGTGAGTCATGATGGAAGTTCATTATTGTCTACTTCATGAGTCATCTTCAGTAACTCGTACAAAAGACTTGATAAGGAACGAATTGTAACATTGCCAAATTTAGAAAATAAAAGACATGACACAGTAAAGATTTTTTTGTTGTAACGAGAATGATGAAGACATCTATTGTGACGAAGCAAGTTATGACGATTGCGCCTAGTAAGTACCCCATATTGAACCTTGTTCAATTTTTGAACTTTATTTCAAAAATTGAAGCTTATTTCAAAAAGAAAAGCTTATTTCAAAAATCAAACTTTATTTTCTTTTGTCTATAAAATAGACAAGCTTTTATTTTTATTTTACTTCACTTATCTTGACTTACTTCTCTTGACTTATATATTTTAACTTTACTTATCTTAAATATATTTTATCCAATAAATCAAGTATCTTTATCCCTGAATCTTTTGGTATAACACTCTTAAAACACAAGCAAGACAAGTCCCTTGAAGTCAATTATCTTCATTGTAAACATTCTTAAAACTCTCATCAAGTTATCTTATTACAAATAAGTTTGATCTACTTAACAAGATCTGGTGGTCATAGACAGCAAACTAATCAAATATCAATATTTAATTCAAGTCTTATTTTTATTCTTTTTTCTTATCAACTTTATTCTATTTCAAAACTGTTAACTCTTGCAAGCCATTAAAGGAAGAAAAATTACAATGTGAATAGCAAATTCAAGTAATTAGTTCTACTCAAGTCAGCAACTTCATTTTTTTCAATAAACATAAATTCTTTTCTTACTTTTGTAATGTTGTAACAAAGAAGCTAAAAAATGAAAAAAGTCAGAAAGAAAAAAAAAAAAAAAAAAAAACTATTACGTATAAATATCACAATCATTTAGTCAAAGAAAAAGGATAATGCAGTTTTACTCATATACTTTTTTTATATCATTCAATAAACAGGCAACCTTCTCATAAAAAGTTCCTGATCCCTTATCTTTTTATCTTTACCTTTATTTGCTTTTATTTGATCTTATGTGAAAGATCTGGTGATCACTACAATACCTTACTTTCAAATTTCAAGTAAAGCTTCTATATAAAACATCCAACCCAATTCACAACCGAAATTAAAATAACAATGTTAATACCAGCAAAGGCCGCTGTTTGTAATTTTATTTACTTTTGAACTTTATTCATTTTTTAAATTTTATTTCAAAATCAAACCTTGTATCAAAATGAAACTTTATTTTCCTTTGTCTATAAAATAGACAGATGGATTAAAATGTGAAGTTTTATTATTAGATAGTAAAATAAACTTCAACTAGTTAAAAAAATGTTTTTCAATAAATGATATATGGCATAAATGTTGATTTTGTTGATCTTGTTGTTGACTAATGACTGTTCTTGTATTTGAAAATACACTGTCTTTTGTTGCTGCATGTCGTTGATATCAAGTTTTCTAATTGCTCAGTTGCAATCGATGGTTCTTGTTTACGCTGGTTCTCTACATTGGCCACTTGACAATAAGTTTCAAATATTTGGAGAAGCGTTAATATTTGATCAATATCCATAATATACTTCATTAGCTGGGTCAAAGAGTCTGGAATTGTTACCTAGCCAATTTCCATCATTATATACAAACTATCTGACTTTAAGGTCTTTACACAGAATGTTATGTTGCGGCCTAAAATAACAGATATTCATATGCATATACTGTTAATGGTTTTTGTTTATATCCTAATAATTTCGAATTTTAAATTAGGTATGAACTTACCTATGATCTGTATGCCTAAAATCCCTTTGATGTCAGACTCATTAATAGCTGCTTTGCTAAAGAAACCCATTCAAAGCAAATCTTTGCAAAGAACATGGTGATTGTTTTGTTAAAAAAAAGTTGTTTTACTGCTATAATTTGTTAAGATACTGACTTTTTATTTCTTATTTTTTTTATTTCAAGTACCCTTCATGCTAAACATATTGCATTCAAGTAATAAAACTTGTTCAAGAAATATATAAGTTATCTTTTGGGAAATCATTAAATACAAACTACATGAAAAGCAACTGTTTTTGATTTCTAATATAGATAGACAGTGAATAAGTGTAACATTGGTAAAATAAGGCTACAAAAAAGTACTTTTCTTTTTTTATAAAAGGTAAGTTCTTAATATTATATATATGTTCTATTCCCATTCTAATGGTACTTGCACTTTAGTAAAATCGTATCGGCAGCCTTCTTGATGTTTTAAATGGTCTTTATAAAATATCTTTATCTGGATTATCGCTGCTCCTTTTACTTGTTAGTATAAGCTTGGCTGGTGTCTTTTTTTTTTCCTAGTCCATCTAAAGCAAGGTACTATTACTTTTACTACGTATCCTCCATAGCTATAACTATTATAGATAAGTGTTGCTTCTTTTACTCGTTGGTATAATCTTTGCTGCTTTTCTTTTCCTGGTCTATCTAAAGCAAGGTACTATTACTTTTACTATATATACACGATAGCTAATAATTATTATAGACGGATGCTGCTCTACTTTGGCCTCTCTATTTCTCCTAGTTTTTAATTTGGCTCTTAAGTACTAATGTCTTTTGCTTTGAGTGCCCAAGTCCTTGTGTCTTTGATTCCTTGAGCTTGGCTTTTTTTTTCATTTCTATTGGGATAAAATCAATTTCTAAATACTTGGCGAAGCAGTGTTCTGTTTGCTAATATTTAGAGGTAGATGATATTTAACCCGTTTAATATTCAAGTTTTCTGAAAACTTTTTGCATTCTAGTCTTGGGTTATGTATACTGTCAAGAAGGCCGTATTTGGTAGAATGGACTGCAAGGTCAAATATGTGATTTATAGATCATTTTTATTTGTATATTGTGTTTATATTCGTAATTTTTTATTATATTATATCTATAACTTTCTTGTTCTTATGCATTATGTCTATGGCTTTTCTTTTAAATAAAACTATATTATACCTTATCTAAATATATATTATGTTTCATGCTTTAATATTAATTGAGGCACGTGCCTTTTCTTTATTTTTTCGTTGAGAACATTTATATGAAGATCTTTTCAAATCTTTTACTCTTGAGAATATCAATATTTACTAAAATATAAAATGTTTATTTTTTTATTTTATGTTTGGTGGTGACACTGTCTTTGAAGAGAACTCATTTGAAAAAAAAAAAAAAAAAAAAAAAAAGCCCAGATAATTTTTTGTACGTGCAGGTAAATGAATATTTTAAAAGGGAACTATGGTGCCTTCTTTATTTTCCTTTGCCAGTTTGACTATTAATCCAGAGATGGCACTATCTTGCACACTTATGCCCACACTCTTAAATAATGTAATCTTATTTCTGCTTTGCTCAACATTTATCTTATTGATTGCTACTTGTCCAATCTCTAGCCAATCTTGTGGTTGAGAGGATTTAATTAACTCGCCTGCTTCTAGTGAACATGCATCAATAGAGTCTACGACAATCAGTTCTGCTTTTTTAATCGTCTCATCATCTACTTCATGCATATCTTTTGTATAAGATCCTACACAATTTAAATGAACACCCAACTTGAGCCATTTGCCAAACAGAACAGGACTTGTAGCATTGGTACATGTACATATGATATCAGCCTGTCGAACCTCATTTTCTAAATCTTCATTTGCAGAGACAATCTCTCGATCAGGATAGCTATCTCTCAATTCATTGATCAGCCTGTTTCTGCGTTCATCACCTCTATTCCAAATAGCAACTCTCTTAATTGTAGGTCGAGCGGCAATCATCATATCAACATGTGAACGTCCTTGAGCACCTGCTCCAAATACAACCAAGTTTTTGGCATTTGGGTCTGCATAATAACGTGTCGCTAAACCGGAACCTATATAAATCTTGAGTAACATCTCTATAGCATCACATAAATATATATATATTACCTGCCGCAGTTCTCACAGCCGTCAAATCAGCAGCATTCAGTACAGCCTCAACTGATCCAGTATATTGATTGAGAACTAAAATAGTGGCAGGTAAACCGCCTTTACCGTCCTTTGTTGGTACACTCACAATTTTGATCGATGTCGTTTCGCCTAGTCTTGAAGGCATAAATAGAGCTTGGTGAGAATCCATTTTGACACCTATACGATGAGGGGATTCTATCTTTAGAGCTTGTTCGCCATTTGATTGACTGGCAGTAAACTTTTGAAATGTGTCTTCCATCAAGTTTATAATTTGATTAAAAACGTTCACGTTATCTTTTAATAATAGACTTTGTATATTTTCTTGTGATAGAATAAGGACGTTGGACATTTAAGAAAACTGATATGCAAAAAAGGAAGAAAAGATTCAGTTTGCGCTTTCTTTTGTCATACATTAGATGTGGTATATTGTTGGGAAGGTACTGAGATTTAAATTTATAAAAGAAAAGGCAGACAAAATTATTTTGGTTTTTTCTCAACTATCATGTCCACGTTAAACGAACAGATAGTCCAGCTTGTAATTGGATTAGCCAACCTTAAAATAGATGTGCCTTTCGTTAGCTATTCTCTACCTGTTTTGGACGTGTTATTTGCCATCTTGATCAATTATTCATACCGCTCTGCCTTGGGAGTCAACTACAGCCAAATAGGATGGTACCAAGGTTTATTTGCAACTCTAGTTATGGCAACTGGTGGTGGGTGCACAGTATCTTTCATAAGAGGAGAGCCTATTGGTATCTTAAAAAGTAATGAGTTTTGGGCTATTCACTGGTAAGATATTACGCAAGAATAGTTTTTGTATGTGCTTATCACTTATTGTATTTTAGTACAGCCTATTTTGCAATGTTCTCAAACTCATATGCTTATCAAATGATGGATTTTTTATTCAACATTCCATTTGTGGAACATATGTTTACTTTGTCTGATAGTATCTTGCGTACCTTAGCCATGTGTCAGAATGGTATTGACGGAACCACTTTTAATCCTGATTTAGGACCGGATAAATATATCGCGAAGATTTTATGTGGAACTTTGGCTGGTTGTGGTGGTGGGTTGTGGATTGGTAACTATTAATCTTTTTTTTTTTTTTTTTTTTTTTTTTTTTTTTTTTTTTTTTACGCGTATAATAATCTCATGATGACCAGACGCGTTTCGTTTAACTGAATCTAACTGGAGCTTCTCTACACCTCGATTACTTCACACTGCAACCATCGATATGAAAGTTTCCTTTGCCGGTAGTTTATTCTATGTTGTAGTAACAAGCCCTGAATTTTGTAATTGGGTTGGGATTCCTGTTTTTGAGCCTCAGGTGGCGCAGGCATGGAGTGCAATCTTGGTATCTTCAGGATTGGTCTACGGTAATTATGTAACAAGATTGGAAAAGAGCATCAAATCTGTTAATGAGCTCAAAGATAAGATTAATGAAAAAAAATCAGAATAAATAATACCTTTTTTATTTCAACTTGAAAGATTAAAGAAGGTAAAATAAATAAATAATGCATTTTATGATTTTAAATTATGACATTTTTGACAAATCTTCTTATCTGGGTTTCCTTCAACACTCCACCAAATAGGTGTATGTTGCACTGAACAACCTTTTGTTGCGCAAACTTGTTTAGGAAGGTTTGTTAAAAGAATTGCTTTTTTTGATGGTAATGCTATACTTGTATACTGATCCAATGTTGGAACTTCAGCCATGTTTAAAGCTTCCAAGGCTGCTTCCCAAGCATTAGGTATTTTGGGATGTCGATGACGATGCTTTTGATTAGATGAATGATAGGTATAATATGTGACTTGACGAAAGCGTCTCATGGCTGGTGTCGTGCCTTTTGTAATAGTCTTGTGGCTTTTAGCATAAGTCATAATACAAGACTATAAATTAAAAAAGAGATGAGCGTGTAAGTGTATATACAGTTAAAAAAGATAATCTTACTTCTTGTGTTGCTAAAGTACGCATATTTAATTCGATGAGTTTAAGGTTCACAACGTTATGCGTTGGGCACCAAACTTGAGGAATCATTAAACCAGATGGTGAAGAAGGATAAAATAAGCCAGGAGAAATAACGGAAACTTTTGCTTTTCCTCCTTCAGATACAGTAGGCGATTGTATCTCAAAAGCAAGTTTGAACTTTTGATCAATAGCGCATTGAACATGAACAGGCCTTTTACATTCAGTACAAGCAACACAAGCACCATTTGTGTTTTTGCAGATCTGGCAGATTGCATCTAACCGTTCACTGTTCACACAACCAATGTATTCAATAGTAGATAAGGTCTTTGGATGAACGAATTTGATCTCAGGTATGAATGCTGCACACTGAACATGTGCCCATTGATGACCTGAAGTCATCTTCAAAGGTTGCCTAGATTCCTCCGATGATTTAAAGCATAAAACACATTCATAAACATACGAAGCCATCGGATTGATCTTATTACTGCACGGATCGCAGATCCAACCTTCTTTGTTTGTGCTTTCAATACCATAGCAGTCTATAACTTTCTAGTTAGATATTGCACAATAAAGAATATTTCATGACAGAAAAAATATTACCATTGTGAACAGACATGCCACAATCATAGCATGTATATAGTCTATCTTCAGGACCAATTTGCAAGCAAACTTTGCACTCTTCAGGTTCAAATTTCAATTGCACTTTAGATTTCTAATAAACAAAGGCAGTTTTCTAATGAGGTGTAAATGTGTTAATAGTGCTAGCTTACCTCTTCTTTTAATTTCTTAACAGAAATCTTTGATGGTATACCATCATTCCTTTTACGCTTTTGCAAAGGATCCAATGTGTCTGAATCGGTAGTAATATTGGCAGTGTTACAGATGGTAGTGACGCGACCATGCTGAGTATGATAGATAATGCTCGCATTACCCTGGCTATTTGCTCTTTTAATTGGCTCAGGTATAGGTTTTGCTTTTGCGTACTTTAGCCAATAGATACCGCAATCATTACATAGCACTTCCTTGAATACTTTTCTCTTTCTATCCGTATCTGAGGGCGATCTTCTCCAGATGACTGATTTCTTAGTTAAACAGTTCATGCACTGATACGAATTGTGGGTGTATGTAACCCTTGGTACAATAGTTGGATCAGACTCTTGGTTGTTCTCTACATTGCTTTTGATAGCCTTGTTTGATGTCTTTTTTTGCGTTGAACTCTTAAATTTTTTCCTAATGAAATGTATTAGCTTTTTTTTTTTCTTTTTTTTTAAAAAATACATTGGTTTAAATATTTTGTCCATTCTGAATAAACAGGCTCATATCTATCTGATTTTTTCCATTGATAAAAATATCGAACAATATCTGCCATTGATTTGCTTCCTACGCTCTTCTTGGCATAATTCAAGTCATGTCCATGTTCGCGAATACTCTGTTCAAAAGCATAAATCTCTTGTTTGGACCAATCAGTAATGTAATTAAAATCATCTTGATCTAACCGGGCCATCTTCTCAAAAGCAATGTCTGTATGATATTGGCTTTGCTCTAATTCTTGTAATGCTCTATCCATTAAATCTGATGAATGGGATGCGAGTGATATGTTGTTCAATTTCTTCACTTGATTCATATAATCATCCACTGTTACAAAAATAAGCAAAATGTCATCATTCTTTCAATTTTTTTTTTTACGTTGCTCATCACTGAGTATATCAGGTCTATATATGCATGTCACTGTATCCTCAGTTCCTCTAACGGAAGTCATCATAAACTGCTCTGGAGATCTATATTCATCTACAAAGCTTGTGGTGGAAGAGTTTACTTCAACTTGTGAGAAAGAACATCAAGTTAGTTGCTTATTAAAAGCCTTCATTCTTTCTCTTACTTGATCTTTTACTGCTGGATCTTTGAGGTTTTCCTTTTTTTTCATTTTTCTTAGATTCATTATTTTTATTGCTTGAAAGCGAATTGGTTTCGCTAACAGGAGATAGAGTGCTATTTGTTATTGTGGGCCAATCTGCAACATTGGCTTGATACTTGGGCCCTATTCTGCTTTTTGCTCTTGGATATATTCTATCATCAACATCTATTTTTTTTTTCTCAGTCAATGTTTTGTTTTTGTTTCAATATCTTTTCATACCTAAAATGTCACCCATATTTGTATTTACACCAAAATATCTAAATGGCCACATGTTGGTCATTCTTATTTTCTGGCCTAAAGAGTGGTTCATGCTTTGAAGAAAATATTATTCTTTAACTTACTGCTCATTTTTTTAGAATGACTTGCTTTTGGCTTGATGGCAGAAGTTAGGCTTGTGGAAGTAACGGTTTGTTGCTGCGGCTGAGCTCGTGATTTGGGTAGCTGGGAGCGAGTGGCGCGTATTTGGCGTTTCTTTGGAGTATTTTTATTCGTGTCGTTTTGATTGGACACATCTGAGTCACTAGGACTTGAGGCAAGGACCTCTTGGCGTGTACAAAGCGCACATTGCCATGCAAAACCCTTAGGTGGTTTACGAGCTAAAGGGGGTTTTAAGCAAGCCATGTGATAACTTTTATGGCAGGCTGCACATTTTACAGAAGCAGTGCTATATAAAAAGTATGTAAGCATATCAAAAAAAGATAAATACACTTGTATACCTTGAACACCACTCTTGACATATGCAGCAAATCCTTCTAGCCACAGTTAAATCAGATGCTTTTCCTTGCTCTACAATAATGAATTGATATCTTTCTTTAAGTGCCTCCAGTATATCAGTAGGTACATTTTGTACTATTTCACATGGAACCACATCATAAACACGCTGTATGTATCTATCATAAAGTTGATTATAATAAAAATGATCCTCTTTCTTTCTATAGTCTTCTAGTTGGTCCTTTGTGATATAGTGCTTATGAGTGACAACGCATTTGCCACGAATGGATGAGACTAGATTAATGTCAGAATGCATGGTGGCTACGAGTAAGCAGCGATCAGCTAAATTTCTGTTGATCACATCCTTTGGGCGATTAAACCAAGCCAGACGAACTTGCAGACCTTTGCTCTTATGAGAAGTACAGAATTCCATAATCCTGCCCACATAATAAGGTTCACCCAGATGTTCAGGTGCAATATAGACGTGATCTAAATGACAAGATAAATCATTGTGTCCGGCACCTTTTTTGTAAATATTTACCATTAATCCGTATAGTGACACCATCAGCTAAAGTAGTGCTTTCAATATGAGGAGCTGATTTAACGTCTGACATTACAGTAAGATAGAAGACAAGTGAAAGCGGGGCGCTATCAGAAAAAGAAAAAATTTATAAAGGAAAAAAGAGGGTGCGAGAAGTTTGCTTGGGATAAAATGTAATGTAAGAGTATTTTATTCCTCTCTTAAAGATATAAATAGAATAGACGCTGATAACTGATAAAGATAAGCCAAAGTTGATACATAAATAATGATCTAGCCTTATTTTATTGAAGTAATTATATCTATCGAAATGATATGACTGTGTAAAAGAAATGTATACATAAAGTATGGAAAGCTTGATTATGTAGTTTATATAGATGAATTGCTGCTTAATAAAGCTGCAGAAGAAAAATATTTCATTCAATCTGTAAATTCTTCTCTTTGCTCAAGCTGCAATGGCCACAAAAGCAATCACACAGAACTATAATGGCATTTATTACAAAAATAGAAATTGTGTTGTTACAGCACTGTCAGAATATGGCTTTATAATTGAAAGCCGTTAATAGGATGATTACAGAGATTGAAAAGAGAGCATGATCAGCTTTGTAGGGATAGTTTAGGCTTCTTATTGCCAAGTGCATTACAATATCGAATTTTTTAAAAAGTATCTATACACGATGGGCTTCAATCAGAAATTTAACTGCGTTAGAGCGACCAATAAGCTCCTTGCATTGCCTATACCAACGATTAGGTTTCGATAGCCTGAGAATACTCTAACAACCTTCCTTACGAGGATTGGGGTTTTGGTTAATCAAAGTAGATAATATGTCTGTTTTATGTACGGGACCTTATAATTTGTCTTTATTAGATAGTATACGCTTTTCATTCAATGATATGAATAATTGTCGTCAATAATATATGAAGTATGCTTTTTTTCTACCTTTTTCTTTTTTAACTCATGAATTGATCTTATGTTTCTTTTTAAAAGAAGTGTGCTTTTTTAACCAAGTTCTGTTAGTAGACTTACTAAAATTTATATACAGATTACAACACAAACCAAATCGTATTTATGGCTTAAAATCAAAAATAAAAAGAGACAGCATGGGTGGAAATAACAAGTGTCTAGTTTATACAAGTACGAGTTAAGGCTTATTGTATTTAAAATCCGAAAAGAAACAAGGTACTAAGTGATGATAAACCAAGACAAAGCATAACTTCGTTTCGATAAATGAACAAAGAAACCTATTCATTATCTAATTCGTTACCATAAATTAGTAATAAATCGGGAATTAGCCTGCTAAGAAAGATGTTCAATTGGCAAAATCAATTAATGCCCTCATTTAGTGACCGGATAAATATTTTGAGACTTAGTTAACAATTTTTAATTCTTAACGGACGCGTTTTCTTCCCTTTTTTTTTTTTTTTTGTTAAACCACCAAACAAAAAATTGAGTAACCAAGAAAACGTCAAACAAAAAAAATAAAAAATGGAAATAGTAACTCTAAAAATAGAAAAATGCCAGAGCCTATTTCAAAAGCTAAAGAAGAGGAAATGAGCTCTGCTTTAATTGCCCAGTTATTAGCTGAGGACGCTATATCTCAGAGCAACGTAGACTACTATGCTGAATATAGCAATGGCAACCACTATGAAAACATGGATGATAGTTATGAAGATAACTCAGAGGACGACTTTGATCCTAAAAAAAAGGGACGTACAAATAATAATAAGAAAGAACCAAGCCAAAGTAAATGAATAATAACGTAGAAATTAATTTAGTAACAACTTTATAGGTAGAAGAGGACGAAAACGAAAAGCACTTGTCACTGAAGAGGCAAAGGAAGAATCAAGTAATGATACAGACGAGAAAGTTGCGAAAGAGCAGCAACAGCAGCAAGAAGAAGAAAAGGAAAAGCAATCTGTGAGTAAAAAGCCAAGAAAGCCTGTACCTGAAGGATACAATACAGGTGTGTATACTGAATTAGAAGAAAAAAACTTTTTAGAAGGATTAGAGTTATTTGGAAGGGACTGGACAAAGGTTTTATATATCATACGCACTTTATTCTATATTATTAACTTTTACTATAGCTTCAAGCTCATGTTGCCACTAGGGATTCTAATTCGATCCGAAGCCATGCTCAAAAGCATTTTATTAAAATGTTTAGAGACAGTATACCTTTACCAGATAAAGTGAGAGAAACAGGAGATGGTTATACATTATCAGGAAAACCACTGGATCCAAACTCTGCTGCTGCAAAGCCTTATTTAAAATCAATGATTAAAATAGACCAAGAAAAAAAACCAGAGGAGGATGGTGTTGTGGGTGTAGAGAAGCAAACAAAGGAATTGATAATTAATGAAAAAAAGCAGAAAAAAATAGAAAAGAAGATTAAATCAAACACGCCTTCATCTTCAAACTCTTTGTAAGAATAATAGTATATTTTACACAATATGCGCATTTAATAGAAGTGAATTAGAACAAATGGCACATCTGAACTTGCACCTTATGATTCCACTGGGAGAACAAGTTATTCATCATCTCGATTAAGAAAGCAACGTGAATCTATTAACTATGGACAAATCACAAAAGACGAGTAAGACAAAGCGGGAGAATGTGCTTTTGATGAGAAAGGAAAATGATTAATGTAAAAAAAAAATGAATGTAGTGATCCATTAACAATGATCAAATGTGAACCATTTATTGGAAAGCCTGGATCAAATACGGCTGGTTCTCAACCTTTTCAAATGATAATTCAATCCAATGTATTATTATCCATGGATTTCCATGCTCACCTTATGACAACAGAAATTATTGGTTTCTTGGCAGGTGATTGGGATAAAGAGACAATGCGTAAGTTATATACCAAACAAAGCAGGGCTAATTTCTTTGCTCAGGTATCATTGTACGTGAGGCCTATCCATGTAGATCCATTGAAACAGGTCGAAACGATGTCAATGTTGAAATGGACCCAACAAGCGCCATCGAAACACGACAGATGATTGAAGAACGTAACTTAAAAGTGGTTGGATGGTATCATTCACATCCTACCTTTATTCCTGATCCGAGTTTAGTGGATATCGAAAACCAACGCAATTACCAGATGTTATGTCGTGATGAAGAAAATTCCACTGAACCCTTTGTTGGTGCTATTGTGGGGCCTTATGATCCTAATTTACCAGGATCGGCTAGTGTGATTAACTGGTTTCATGTTGATAATTCAAATAGCGAGCGACCCATACCAAAGCGATTAATATATGATTTACAAGAAGATGAACATATATCTAATGAAGAATCTGATAGATTGGTATGAAAATCATGAAGAAAGAGAATTATAATCGTTTTAATTCATGTCTTCTGTTAGTTTAAATTATTAGAAATATACAAAGATTCACCTGAAAAATCTATGCTAAATGAACAATGGCGACAGGATATATCAGAAAGTAAATTAGAAAAGATGATCAGAAGTCTTGGTTCTCGTATGCCTTGGGTTCAAAAGAAGCTTAAAGAATCAAGCGATTTTACAGACTCATTTTTAGAAAAAGTACAGCAAAACTTAAAAAGTTGGTAAAATAAAATATAATGTTTGCAACGCCAAAAGGGGGGGTTACTTGTGGACGTTTTTTTTTTTTTCCTTTTTCTTTTCTTCAATAAAGTTAACATGAGTGCTTATTTCTTTTACAAGGACGGTCAAGGAAGAATATTTGATGAAAATGGGAAAGATGTTATGAAGTAGAAAAAGGGCGTGAATCCATTTCATTTGGAGACATTAACATTAGACGTTATTATGATGCTTAGGAATCAGAACAAATGTCTATGCGTGCCGATTCAGATACAAAAATGACGATGTTACTGCACTCTCAAAAACGATAAATATGCATATGCGGCAATACAGTATCTGCAGTAGCGAATAAAGACCATTTTCTGTCTACTCAACAGAGTAAACTTTTGAACGCTGCTAAATCTGGTATATTAGGTGGTGGAATTGCTGAACGTACAACACAAAAGTGGACGAAGAGGCTGAAAGAAGATAAAGACCGGAGCATTCTTCCAAAACAAACGAATAAATTCAATAGAGTTAAGAGTCAATTTGAAGAGAATCACAAGATTCATCTTATAAATTTCTACGATGATCCCCCTCAAACACGAATCATCGATGCAGCAATTTTTCGTTTAAAAAGATATGTCATCCTTAGCTGAGAAATGATGAAATAAGACTTGCCAATCGTGAAAAGTGAGCTAAAGAATGGGACGTTACGGATAAGAACTTTCTGGATAATTATGGATTCATAAATAAATCGGGATTCGATATCAATTATGAGGCCTCCAAGAGGCTGGTCAGAGAAGGGCACACCAGCTATTATTGCTACACCGTCTACTAGATCTGTATCGCATACAGCCTTGGATGCAATCTCTGTGAACTTTGTTGTATCAATGAAGTTTCGTATCTAGATCCGCACGCATAGACATTTGTTCTGATTCCTAAGCATCATAATAACGTCTAATGTTAATGTCTCCAAATGAAATGGATTCACGCCCTTTTTCTACTTCATAACATCTTTCCCATTTTCATCAAATATTCTTCCTTGACCGTCCTTGTAAAAGAAATAAGCACTCATGTTAACTTTATTGAAGAAAAGAAAAAGAAAAAAAAAATCGCCCTTTGGGAAAAAATTAACCGTCTGCCCTTTAGCATTGCAACTACTGTAATTCAGGAACGCTTATTTTTTGTTTCTCAATTTAAGGTACGAAACTATATGCATTAAAATCATTTTGACTTTTTTTAAACATAAAATCTAAAAATAAATACTTGGAGCTTCAATCCACAATATGTCTTTCTTTTTCACAAAAGTGTGATTACTCCCCTAATTCAATAAAATGAAAAAAGTTAATCCGAATGATTGTAACTCAGAATAAACGTCATCAGTTTTTGGAAAATTCCCACCAAACAGAAAAGTTTTTTTTTTTTTCTTTGGTCTCCTTTGGGGACCATTTTTTCTTTTTTGTCTTTCATAAACAAACGGTTTTTATTGGGAGATAGTATCGCCCTATCATATCGACTCAAACTTTTTTGACAGGTTCCGCGCATAAATATGATGAATAGTCAACCAACACAGACGGCAGGTGGTGTTATTTATAGAGGTACGAATGGCGAAGTCATCATAACTCAAACACCACCACCACCACCGCAACCTCAGCCTGTTGTAGAAGAGGAACCTTTATATGTGAACGCTAAACAATATCACCGTATTCTTAAAAGACGTGCTGCTCGTTTAAAACTGGAGGAAATGCACAAACTTGAAAGGACTAGGAAACCATATCTTCATGAAAGTAGACATAAGCATGCTATGCGTCGTCCAAGAGGCCCTGGTGGAAGGTTTTTGAGTAAGATTCCCCTTTATTTTTTCTTATTAAATAATACTGATAATAAATAAATAGCTGCTGCAGAAATTGCCGAATTACAGAAAGCTGGAAAACTACCTACAAATAATACTAATAGCAATGAAAACAATAACAATTATCATCTAAGCAACGATAACAGTAATAGCAACGGTAACAATGGCATCATGACAACACAAGATGATAAGAACAGAGCATCTCCTTTAAGTAACGACTTTCATCAATGAAAATAAATCTTTATATATAAAAACACATATGAAATAAAGCATAAATATTTTATTACTACTATTTTCTTGTCGTACGTTCATCCGAGTCAAAATTTAATAAAGGCTTTACATGACGACCGTGTAGCTCTCTTGAGTGAAATTTTTCAGGCGTATCGTCCAATTGAAGCAATGTACTGTTATTTGTAGGTTCATGTGGTTTTTTACTTGTTGGTTTTCTTCTTAAGGATACATGTCTTTTATGATTATTTTCGCTTGGTTCTGAAGCGGATAATTCTCGGACACTTTTCGATCTCATCATTTTGGAAGGTGCTTGATCCTTTTTAGCAAGTAAAGACCCTTTAGCAAATCTGACCTTGTCATCAATGTGAATCAAAGTATTATTAACTTCTTCTGACACCAATACTTGCTGCTGTTTAGTATTATGCAATTCTATTTCATCTTCTTTTGCAAGTAATGATCCTTTGACAAATGGAGGTGGGTCAGAACAATCAATTAGTGGACCATCCTCCTCTTTTGTAGAACTTTTTATGGTGGTCGAATTACGTGTTAGCCCTCTTGATTTCTTTTTGTCATCTAATTTACGGTTTGATTCGCTACGAGTGAGAGTTGGTAATGTTTTGGTTGATTTTTGCCTGCGCAATATGGCCGTATTATCATCCATTGGCTTCTTTTCTTCTAATACAATTGGAGCCAAAGGATTGACTACTCGGTTAGGATAATATTGATGTTGGATATGACTCTGTGGATTAGAATGAGCATTACATATACAGTATATATTATCGATTATTTACTTTTGAACATCTTATGCTTAGAACCCAGTTTTTCATTTCTTCTTGATCCTCTGTTGCTATAAAACGAATATAATTGCCTTCTTTTTCAAAGATGCTTGCTCTATCTTGTGCTCTAATAGCAAATACAAAAGGCGTAGGGCTAATCTTTAATGGCTGTAGCAAAGTATAAACATCATAAGAAGCTAAATGGCATAGAATGGATGAACTCGCTCCCTTTTTTTGTTTATAAAGTTTTAGTTATCTTGTTCAAGTGCCAAAATGGGTCATACCTTGTCTTTAGCACTGTGGATAGCATTGTCTTTAATAAAACAATATACTTTTTGCCATTTTCCTTTTTTATATTCTATAGTTAACCAACCATGCATTGGTTGAACCATCTTTTGAAATATAGTCTATACAAAAACACATTACTTTCTCTCTACTCCTTTTTTCGTATATACTCCCATTTAATACCTCTGATGTTAAAGTATAATGATATGAATATTTCTTTACTAAAAGTGCATTGTTATCATCAGGTTCCCAAGCACTAATAATATCTAATACAATTTCCCATTCCCTTAAAGGACGTTCTAGTATAAAAAGCATAAATAAACAACAAATAAAAGCGTATTCTTTATTCTTTTTACCAACGCAGTGACTTTTTGCAATTTCAAATAAAGTCCAATCATTAGAGTGATCCAATACACCCTTCTTTTTCAATAATTGTATCACCATAGCAGATGTCAAAAGATTAGTTAATTGTACAACACGGTGATTATTAGCATCATCAATGTAGATTCTTGTGTTTAAAGTTTTCACTGTTTGAATACGCCCTGTAACACTATTCATCTCTAATGTAGGTTGTGTCTAAAAAAAAAAGATTAATTTAAAACCTCCTTTTTTTTATTCTTTTTTACTTCAATGCGTTGATTTTCTGTTTGCTGAGGTGAGTGCTCAGCATCAAGCACAGCCCAAGCTCTTTGTAATGCCAATTTAAGTTCTTCATCTTCTTCATTTCCTTGTTGTACTTGCGCAGGTTGCGGATCATTCAGGTTTTTATTCCAAGTATTGCTTGTGCTCTTAACAAGCTCTTTTATCGAATGATTCCTTAATAAAGTGCCAGGCAAACGACTATTGGTAGTAGCAGAGCGTTTTAATATGCTTCCAATGGTCACATCATCATCACGAGAATCATCTAGAGGGTAGCTTAAAGGCACGTTGTCATGGTTACAACGATATCTTTCTGTTCTTGAAGCATTTCTAGTTAATATTGTACATACAATGAGCTGAATTTTATGTTTGATTTACCTGACTGACTATAATCTGTCAATACTTGATTATTATTCATAATAATTGTAGTAAAAGAAAAAGAAAAAGAAAAATGTTCAAGCCACGAAACAAAAATACTGATCTATTATAAGGAGAGAGAAAGAAAAAATAGAGGATAAAAGGAGATGTTCTGTTTATGCTTCAATATTTGTACCACATTACACTTTTGTTTTATTCTATTTTTGCTTTTTAAAAAAAAAATATTACCATAGTTTATCCAACTAAAATAAAACCTGTATAAGAAACTCAATTTGTAAAATTAAAATCCTCTTACTGGAACGCCTATTTTCTTTAAGACGTTATTCGCTTGAGGGGTGTTTTCTTGGCTATTGCTTCTCAGTGACTCTGTATTTGGATGAATTTGTAGTGGATTTTCCAAGTCCAGAAGAGTTGCTGGATCCACAGGTAAGCTTAGATCTTTTTCTCCCTTTTCTTGTTCTTCTTTCACGATTTCCCTTTCTTTTCCTTGTTCATTTGTTGTCTTATTTTCTTTATCTTGTTTTAATTCATCAAATAATACTTGACACTTCTCCATACGTGTCTTGACTGTGTGAGGTCGACGGAGTTGTTCTAATGCACCACCAGTATCTCTTTGTAACAGTGTCAATTTTTGTTGAGCAGAAAGAATCTTGTGCTGGATCACTCTAGCATTTTCTGAAATCTGTTTAAGGTCATACGACACTCGGGGCATAGACTTTATAATCGAATTGGAAAGTTGTTCGAATTGACGAGAGGCATCCTCGCTTGCCATTTGAAGCTTAGTCACAAGTACTGTTGTTTCCTTTGTCTCATCTTCCTCACTATTTTCTTGTGTAGGCTTCAAAACCGAATTAATCCATTTTTTGGGATTAAATTCAGGATCAGAGAAGTCTTGGGTATTGATTGTAAGTGGAGACATGTAGAAAAAAAAATAAATAAATAATGAAAAAAAAAAAAGGCGTTTTATAATTTCTATAAATTATTTTCAGTTCTAAAGGTATCCCATGCTTGGTTTAAAGTAGTAAATATACCACTAGCAAGTAAACGTTGTTCAACTGTTGCTTTTGAAGAAAGCTAAAGGAGGAATTTAAATTAAAATAAGCCAATTTTTTTATTATTATTACCTTGTCAGGATGTACTTTTGCAATAGCTTTCATATAAGTTATTTTGCATTTTCTTGGCTCTAACAATTCAGTCATTGTCACCCCTTTCCATTCAATACCCGTCCATAATATCTGTTCTAGTGAGCTCAATAAAGCTCTCAAATTTTTTTCTTTTCCAGATTTCCAGGCCATAAGGTGAGCATTCACCTTGTCTTCTTTTTCTAAACGTTCTGCGTCTTCCGCTTCCTTCTTTTTTTCTCTTTCTCGCATTTCTCTTACTGCCTTGCTTGCATTGATTTCATCCATGTTAACATTTGATTTCTTTGGAACAAAAATACTAAAGTCGATATCGGGAAATGCTGTCGTCGTATCCTTTGACGCCTTCCAAGCAGGCCCGTTTGTTGACTGTTGTTGCTGAGGTTGTGCAGCCTGCTGACATCTCAAGATACCCTGAGTAACAATTGAATTTCGTACACCATCTAGACGTGCATAGTCTTCATAAACTTGAATAGCGATTTCATACATCTTCAAACCTTCTAAGGCGCACGCTTTTCTGTGCAACGCTTTCAGCCATTGAGACTTCCAAGAGCTCACACCTTCAGTCAAATCTGCCTTGAGCTCTGTGTTTTTACTTGCTAACCCAATCGCCAATGAACAATCATCCAAACAGGCTACAAAATGACCGAGTTTTAGACGCGCGGCTGCACGGTTATTATACAAAAGGACAAGGTCTTTATGATCAGCTGGTAAAGAAGATATGGCAATTGAATACGATTTCTCAGCATCTGTAAATTTTCCTTGATTAAAATAGAAATTGCCTTGTTTTCTTTCCTTTTCTGTATTCACTTTCTTGAGTTGATCTAAATATTCCTTTCTGCGTTCTTCCTGTTCACATCTCCACGCTTCTTCTTTAGCTCTTTCAATGCTTGGATCTTCATCATCTGAGGAATCTGCTGCCTCAGGTACTTGCTGATCATTAGAGTTTGTGTTTTGGATAAGAAAATCAAGAACATCTTGTAAATTGGTACTATTTGTTGCCGCAAGTGCTATTCCAGCATCTTTTAAATTAAATCCCATGTCTACTAGTTGTGCTAGTATTTCGTCTTTCTGTGATGCTTGCTATAGAATATGCGATTAGTTGTATAAAATAACGCTTTCTATTTCTTGCTTACAGCGGAATTTACAAATGTTTTCCCAGTCTTTGGAATATCTTTGTTCAACTTGTCTCCAGTTGATGAAGACTACATGTTTTTCATTGTTAATGTATGTTTTTTATATCGTTGCTATTATTACCGTAGCTTTTGAGCTTCCATTGATATCAAAATCTTTAGGAAATGTATTACTACAAATAACAAAGTTCTCAAGATAAAGGAATATGTTTTATAGATAATGAAACTTACGTTTTTTGTGGTATATGGTTATTAGTTTGATATTTATTTGCAAGTGGATCAAACTGGCTGCGATGAGCTGTATATGAGTTTCTAGGCCGAGGTGAAGTAAATCTTGGACGAGGGTTTAGCTCTTCTCTTATGTACATGTTGGTAGGAGTAGTGAATATCGGAATCGGATCATCGCTTTCCTCAGGGGATGCGTAATGTCGTTGAATTCTCTCTCGTTGAAACGAATCGGATGGATGGGGCGACTTTTGAGGTGGGGTATTTGCTTTACTGTATATTGGGCTTGCTGATGTACTACTGCCTTGACTCATGAATAAAATGAAATAAGGGGACTTCAAGAAAAAAGAAATGAGAAAATTGCCAAAATGTGTCATGGCCAAAAACAATCGGAGCTTCATTCTATACAATTGATTCTAGTACGCAAATGTAGATGACAATTATCTTATACAACATGGGATAAATAGGATGATAAAATATTATACAAATAAAACAAGCTAAAATCCTTTGCTAATCAAAAATATTAAAGAGCAGGCTTTTAAGTATTTATTTTATGGTAGTAAAAGGCTATTTATTTGAGAGTATTACGCTTTTATTTTATGACGGTCTTTCATTCCATATCTTATGGACTTTGTTCGCTCTTCAAATGTATTAACATAAGAGAAATATCTATTTATGAATACATAGTTTTAACGCCAAGTACATTACTATTTAAAAAAAAAAAATACAATATTATTGGATTTGTTTACTTTAATCAATAAGTTCTATATTAAAAATAATTATTAAGCAAGCAATAAAGCGTAGTTCGCTTTCTTGCATTCAAATACTTTAAACTACGAAAAGCTTCAGTAAAAACCTTCATTCAATTCTGTAAAAGTGGGAGGGTGTTTATGCTTTTAGCTTTGTTACTGTATAATAGACCAGGATTATCATTTTCAAATTATCAATGTCCATTTCTAAATTCATGATGGTGCAAAAGGAATCGTTATATTTGGTTTTATCTTTTGCCATATTTCATAGTTGTTTCAGTCTGATGATTTATTTGACTATATAAAGCAGCTTTGGTTTATCTTTAAAACAACTGCTTTCAGGTAAAGCGCTTGAGGATTTGGTAACAGTTGCATATACTTTGTCTTCATTTTTTCTGTAGTTGTAATTTATGATTCTCAGGTCAAGGCGGATGCCGTTAGTTTTTTCGAAATAATTCACTCATTGTTAATGAATTTTTACTCAGACTAAGAATATTGATTCCCTCATTATTGATAACGACTCTTAAAGGTTGGTTTCTTTATCTTTGCAATATTCAAAGAAATTCCAAGAGTATCTGATCTAACCATAGAAATCAGGTCGCTTTAATTTTATTATAGGTGACAACACTGTTTCTGTTGGTGCATTACTTGTTTTGAGCGCATGACTTTTAGTGCCAGACTTCATCTTGACCAAAGCACTTGAATAGGGTTCATAAAGAGAGAAAAAAATGGAAGGTATACGTATTTGTATCTTTTACTTCAATAGGGTCCTTTATGACTACAGAAATATAAATAGGTGTATTATGTATCACTAGGTAATGACCTTTCACTTCATGCTTATCCAACGGATTTATTACGTTTGATAGATATTCAAGGTAATGTTATACTTCAAAAGATACTTTATATACTCAACAATTAGCTTAGGTTAATGTTAACATTTTTTTATCGCTAGTAGTTTCCGGAAGATGGTACTGCTGCACCTTTCTGTATCTTTGATAACAATGAAGGCCTTTATCTGCTTAATTTGCGTTTTTTAGAAATTTTTCTTTGAAAATCCCACAATTTACAAGTTGATGAATTCCGCAATCAATTGACCAGTATATGCCTTGTAGGTGACTCTTTGCTTGAAAGATTGGAAATTTCTGCTAGCAAAAAGTCTTTTTCATATTAAGCCAAGAATATCCGCATCCATCTTTAGAGAAATCATCCTTGATAATATCTTCCATATTCCCTTCCTTAGCGTCTAAAAGGTGCAACCTAAATAAATTCTCATCGCTGTACGTCAATATCGCAACCTATTTGTGTTGAAATGAAGCACATATACCATGTAAATCATTGTATTTATCTTCAGTATCATTCCTATCATCATAATATTTTACTGTTCATTATCTAAATTTTAAGAATTTGTTTAGATAAACTTTTATAAAGCAAAAACCAAGCGAATTAATTCTAAAAAGAAAAAGCGAATTTGCTTCTGCAATATGAACGAAAGTTTATTTTAAAAGAGCAGAATATTTCGAAAAAACACTACATCTGTATTCTTTACGGTTTCAGAAGTTCAACCAATCCAGCAGAGTTGAATATTCGATTTATGACAAATAGTTTCATTTTTAGGTCAATCTTTACACTATAATTGCTTTCTAAAACTTCTTTTTTCAGATTAATCTTCAAAAAAAAAATTCGAAAAAAAAGATGTTTTAGTGTAAAATCATAAGCAAATATCATTATATAGTATCTTTTGTCAACTTTAAATTAGCAATCTGCATGATATATTCTTTAAAAGGTTTTTTTCTGTCTTTCATTTCGCTATATTTTGATAGCTTCTTCAAAGCCTTAAGTAAATTCTCTACTATTTGATAAGGCGCTTCTGAACTTACATTATATAAATTTCATTTTGCTTTAATGCTACCAAAGAAAAACGCATGTTTCGGATTTATGCCTATTAGTATTTTCATTACTTATTTTAATTTTTCAAATGCTCTTATTTCTATGCTACGAAGGCGTCTGTCTAATAAAAGTGACAACGATTAAACCAGATGAAGGCAATATACTGTGATAAAAAAATATTTTCGCCATTTCTTTCCAATTGCTTTAGAATACAGTATTAGAGTACTCTAGATTGTAATACCAACAATTGTTATCAAACATCATAACAGAGTTCATAAATATCCGTGATACCCTTGTACAGGGGACATGTGGGTAAAACTAAGGCTGGAAAGTGTTTTTAATTCTTGATTTTTAAGACTTTTCTATTATCCTTCGTAAAAAATTATCGATTTTTTGCTAAATGTAGACACTTTTATCTAATCCTTCGTACTTTAAAATTGTACAAATATCTATCTGTCTTATTGCGATTTGATTGATGATTTTTTCATTCAAAACTTACAAATAAGACTGTTTTCATTGGATGAAAACGTTCCTAAAATAAATAGTATAATAAGAAAATCAGGAGCATGAAGGTGGGTTGCTTCAACATTGTTACCCTCAAATAACCCAACCAATAACTAACTTTAAGCCATTAAAGCTGTTGTAGTATCACAAATTCCTCAGTTATGATCTTAAAGCTTATCCAAAATGTCTTTATATGTAATCGTCATAGAAAATGACAGGTTTTCATACTAAGAAAGTTATATTACTTCAATTTTTCAAATAAATTTGGAAAACTTAAATTTAAAAGCAGCATATGCAGTCAATATGGAATATATTGTCAATTTTCTTTGTGGTTGGACATCGGATTTTATCATCTAAGAGCTATATTTATGATCTGATAAATTTAATATTCCATTCATTAATACTATTGTACAGTATCCTGATTTTCTATTAAATTTAAAGCACTTATAATATTGAACAACGAGTGTACCTAAATGACAAGTAAAATCAGTGATTGCTATTCTATCATCCTTGTTTGTGGAGGTGTTTTTGGGCCCTATAGGAATTTTTTCATTTTAAAAAATTGTTTACTTGACTAAATTAGGAATTGATGCCTATTCAACTTCAAAATTATATATTTACAATGAAACATTTTATTACAGAATCCAATTATGTTTTTTGTTGCTAGGCATCTGTAAACAAAAAAAAATTATAAAATTAATTTTCTACAACTACCTTAGCATATAAAGGGAACCGCATACCTACTGAATTACAAGTATCACTAATCACTAATCATTCTTTTGAATTCCAACAGCACGTTTTATCTGCTTGAGTAACTATAATTTACTTTAATAAAAAACCAGGAAGTGCACAGTTCTGCTTATAGTTAAGAATGCACAACCTTAATAACAAGTTAGTTTAACAACACAAATTGAACATATATTTCATTGTATTTGCTACATAGATGTGCTTTTAGTCATTTTGGGCGCGTAAAGGAAAAAAAAAATAGATTAACATATAGACATATATTATGTCTTGTAAATTTATAAATGCACTAACTCTCTTCAGCAAAATTTTCAAACACACTTGAATGGGTTTTGGAAATACTAACTTCAAAATAAGCATTATAGTGAGCAGAGGGAAATGCTAAAATAGCTTAAAATTTGGTTTAGCCATTTCAGTAAGAATTTTATACTATAAAAAAATCTATGCAATTGCTCGAAATGGAAAATGAAAAGCTGATGAAATTCCATTTTTGCAGAATGTGTATGATGCACATTATCTCGTTAGATGTGCAAAAAGCATTTATATTTATGTTAATATTGCATCTAGATGAAAAAATAAAATTTTTATATTTTAAAAATACGAAAGGAATTATGCTTGTAATTTTTCTATAACTTTTTAATTGCCTTTTCACAGACAAGTGGATGGAGTAACATTAAATATGGTGAGCTTCTAAAATCGTGATTTCTATTATGAGAAAGAAAAATAGTGTATAGCATTTTAAGAATTAGGTATTCTAAGTCTTATTTCTTTCAAGGTATCTATCCTAGTAAGATGCAGAAAATCTATTTCGTTCTAGATAACCATTCAAAGTGGTTACACTACATATCTCTACGAGCCTATTCATAGCCTCAATCTGTTCAAACAAGGTACGGGTTCGTTGGTAGTACGTTAAAGTATTAATTAAATCATATACTACAGATCGTATTGACTAGAGCTTTCTTCATACAGTAACATTTCATTCTCATATATTCTTTAAAAAAAAATAAAGGGAAAAATTTTACGTGAGCTTTATGAAGAATGTATAAAGGATTTTTTTTTAAAAATAAAAGGTACCTTTTTTTTTTTTTTTTTTTTTTGTAGAGCCATCTTATTGTTGTTAAACTGTATGACAACTTGGTCGGAAACTGAAACTGCATGATTGTCTTTGGTGTCCGATTAAGTTCGTTTGTGGTACAGCAAATATAAAAGAACTAATCGTAATACGGCAAAATGAGAAATTTCATTTGATAAACTATAGTTACAAATGGTAGATAATTTAGGAGATCCTGTGTTATGTGTTTCTCTTAATCTCATCGTAATGACATACTGTGAAAGGAATAGTACATTGGCTGGCGATGCCTTAATGGTACAAACTTGTTCTTACGATTAAATGATTGCATCAGCCTTGAATGATAAGCTTGCAATCGAGATGTCCCATATACATAATCAATGTATTACTGGGATTGAAATTAAAGCCAAAGGAACAAAAGGTCGTATGTGCGTCAGTGTTATGGACACTGTTGGCAGCCGCGGCATAGTAACCGTTATATAGATTGCATTTGCTGATGATTTCGGTAAAGGCGATACGAACAAATTGAAGAACAACACTGTCGGTGTTTACCTCAACACAAAAAGATACTTGAACAAGCAAATCAATACAAAAGTGATCAAGTCTTGTATTTTTATCATCCTAATTCAAGTTCGTCATTTGTTTTGAATGTCTAATCCTCGTTACTGATCTAGTCAAATCAGGGCATGAATGACTGAAATCAATGGTTCTTACCCAGAAGTGTGCTTGAAGGAGGCAATTGACCAGACGCCGAAAGTATTTGCTTGCTATAATGCTGCTCTGAGCTCGGTTAAGCCAAACATACCTCTCAATAATGACAACTTGGACATCCTTACTATCCTTTTCACATAATAACGCTCCTTCTCTTATTCCAAGAATTTTTTTATTTTATTACTGTTTGTTTACATGTTGTTTTATTTTGAAAATAGATATATTAAAAGTATTGTAAGTCTATAAGCTGTTCATGGTATACTTTATAACATCATCTTACTCTCAAACAGAGACAGGAGCATGATGATGAAGCTTGAATAAGTTTAAAAAGAAGAGTAGTGCGATAATTGTACTAGCAAGCAATTCGTGTGTATATATAGCAATATAAGTCGTCGGACCATGTCTCTCTCTTTTGCGTTATAATGGCTACATAAAAACGACATTAAATTGCTGCAATAATGTTTACAATGAAATTTTATTTCCAGGCTAAAGTTCTCAATGGTAAACCAAATATTATACTGATAAACCAAGGTTTATATTATTGAAATCTGCATCAATGTTTAATACTTTCGGAAAATTGCATTTCAAATGTAAGCATTGTAAAAAAAAAAGTTGTATTTGCCCAGAAATCTTTGTTTTTAATGACGAGTCAATCATTGTGTACAGAGAAAAAGATATTACATAATAGAAACAAAAATTATAGAAATATATAATAGTTTTTTCTTTCTTTATAGTCATCAAGAAAATTTTAGTATATTCTTGCCACTGTTAGAGTCTGTACGCTCAAATATATTTTCAAACTTTTGCAAGTTCTGAAGGGATAAAACAAGAAGTAAAAACTAATATTAACTTGCCATAATTATATGGATAATATACTGTTGCCTTCAATTAAAAAAACAATTAATGCATACTGACAAAAAACCCCCAAAATATTTCGGTTTTAATTAGGCTGAAGAAAATTACTGAATGCAATTTATCAAGCGCTAAAAATCTTAAAACATATTCAGGCACATTGTTGTGCTCCTTAAAAATTCTGATATATAAGTTTTCCTTATGATCCAATTTATTGCATTTCATACTGTTTTTGACAATTGACTAAAATTGCCCTATAGGGTTTAATCCAGGTGAATAAGGGAGGAGGTAAATGCATCAATAACCCCTATTGATAATCAAGTTGTCGGTTTCTTTATGAGCATGGATTTGTACGTTATCCATTATAAAGTGGAAACCTTTCATTTTAGAGCTCTTATCAGATTGATTCAACGTTTCTTTTGGAAACTTTTAATAAAATCCAGTTGTAGTACCTGTTCTTTTTGTATCTTTTTTTTTACTCAAAAAGTTTTTTTCCAGCGACTTTAAAAGGAGGCGGGTGTGAGAGTCATAGTGAGTGAACCATGAGTAGAGCGACCGAAATACGCTCTTATGCTTATATCAAATGTAAATTCATCAATAAAACGTAATTTTTAATGTAATCCATGTCTCTTGTTCTCCATTTTAAAATCTATTCATATTTGCTGTTAATACATGTTTCACCATTTTAAGCAGCAGGATGACAAACAGGCCTTTTAATTGAAAGATTGCAGTTGTTTAGGATGAAGTGTTCATTGTAGTTCTCTTCAAAATGACACACTCGAATGCTCTTATTGAGCTATCTAACGCCTCCTTAGTTGTTGTATATAGTTTACCATCGAAAAACTCTAAAAGGTGTAATTTATGTTTCTCTAGAAATTGATTTTGAGAACGGTTAACCAAATTAGCTTGCTCCTCATAAATATTCCAATGATGTTCCATTTTGATTCTCTTTGTCCAAGTTTGGACGGTTCGATTAGTAGCACTAGCCATTCTTTCTGATCTAGCAGCTGAAAAAAAAAAAAAAGCTTAATTTTCTAGTAATATAAAAAAGTTTTCTGATTGTCCGTATAGACATTATAGGTATTGTCTACACTTAATCTTTTAGCCAGCAATATTTCTACTTTTTCAGCTACAATTATCATTTTGCTATCTAGATTTTCGTCTTTAGAATGAAATTCAATTAGACATCTTCAATGATGTAGTCCATGGCTTCATCACCATGTTATGTGGTGATTTCACCTTGAATGTCTTCAATATAAAATATCCGCGTCTTATTATTCATGTTCAAAATAACATTAAAAAGAATGAGTAATATTGAAATGCTATCCAGGCAATGAAAATTTGCTATTTGGATTCCATAAATCCATTAAGATTTGAGTGCCGCAAACTGGATTTTTTGAGTATGCTCAAACACGAAAATTGAATGTTTAATGTCCGCTATAAAGATTTAAGCCCCTCACTTGAGACCGTCAACACTGTTATATAAAAATAAGTATATGGGGAAAATTATCGTCCGATTTTTTTTCTCCACGTATCCTTTATATTTTGTGTACAGCGTTTCTCCAAAGATAAAGACGGGTTCAATTGCGGGGAACTAAAGTGGTTACAATATTTCTACATTAGGTTCAGATGCTCTTGATTTTAAATAACTTTTTAGTATTTTTTTTTATAGCTGTAATTGGATGGTTCCCTGGGAATAATGGCAAAAAATTACTGCAAGTTCAAAACGTTTTTTTATGAATCTTGCTTAATTTTATCGGCCATTCACGGAAGCATCGGAACACTAAAGTTTTCGTTTTAAACAAATAAGAATAATTGCTTTGTAAGAATAAACATGTAAAAATTAGCTTAAAACACCTCGATTTTAGAGTTAATTGATTTGTAAAGCATCGAACTTTTCATATTTGATTAAAAAGTGAAACACAATGTTATATACTTCTGATATTTATTTCTATATCAATTTATCGTTACACATATCGTCATTCACCAAAAAATCTTTTTGATTCTTATATTTAATCTCCGTTACCAGTTCAGTAATTAAAGGTCAGATTTTTTTTGGTTAATTGTAATATGAAAGCTTAAAAATTTTTAACATCTTTTGTTGATTCTTTTTATAATAGAGATTATTCTCTGTACTGTGCGCTCTCTCATCATTTTCACTGAGAACAAAACAAAATAATAATTTGGATTTATACATTTTTATGATACAATTATACCTTGTAAACGAGATAATTGATATTCATTGATTCAGTATCTTGTCTTTTTAATTTAACTAATTTTATCTATTCACATCCTCCCTTCTTTTTTATTTTTTTTATTTTTTTACTATTGCTTATTACATGACTACTACATCACCCACTACTCTTTTACTTAGAGATATCATCCAATCTCCATTAAAGGCTGAATCTGTCTTGGAATCATTAACAGCTGAACAAATCATCATGATCGAATCTACTATTGACCGTGTCAAGCGTCGAAAAATGGATAGAGCGCATCCAAAGGAAGAAAAGAATACAAATAATGCCTCTGCTATCGCAAATGCCTTAGCTGCTGCTATGGTTTCTGCCGCGTTACAATCCAAGGCAAACTCTTTAGTTTCTTCAACCAATAATTCAACTCAAACCACATCTGATATTATTACTCCCACTACTACTACTATTAATGATAATAATGGTTCAATTTCAACAAAAATAACAACCACGACAAACAATAATAATAACAACGATCCTGTGGCTGAAATAAAGAATGGTATCGAATGGGTCTCCTTTGTTTATTCTCATAACCGTACGTTGAAGCGATATTCGATTAGAACTGATATCCAAAATGTTCAACTAAATGAAGTGGATGAAAAATTTAAAGCTGAAAACTGCGTATGTGTTTTGATTTTTTAAAGATAATACTTTTTTCTAAAACATTTTGTGTAGGTTTATCCTCGAGCAAATCTTCCAAAGGAAACTTACAAAGGTAATCGATGGGCTTATGAGACCGAATGCAATGATTTAGGTTGGAAGCTGGCATGGCTGAATAAGGAAGAAATTGCAGGTAAACGCGGATTGATCCAAAGAGCGGTCGATTCATATCGGAATCGATACCCAAGTATGCGATCAAGACGTGTAGCTCGTCAAGAAAAATTATTGAATGGTACGCTTCGTAAACGAAAGAATAGGGAAGAGGATGAAGAGAATCAATCTGTTCACAGTACTACTACAGCTATGACTTTTTCAACTATTCGCCCTCCACAGACTTTAGAAGCTGCTATTGTTAAATCTTCTCATCAACCCAAAACAATCGCGATTGATGATGTGATGAACCATGCACGTTACAGAATTAAAATTGGTATAGAAACGATTTCCTTGGATGAAATCCCAGTTGAATTTCGTATACAAAATTGCCCTTTTCCTCGTGCAATTCACGCTGATCCTGATCTCTATATTGGAGGACGTCAAAGATGGGTACAAGACAATATACTAAATGAATTAAGCTGGAGATTGGTAAAGTGTGTGCAAGAGGAGGGCATATATACTTACATCAGTTAACTTACACACAAATAGGCTTACCTAAATCCTAAAATTTTGGTTGGAAAGAAAAATCTACTTCAAAGAGCTTTAGATGTTTATCGATCCAAGTTTATGCCCTCACTTCAGCCACGTAGGCAATCATGTCGTTCAGCGCCCTCATTTGATAAGTCAGAGAGTGTAGAAAAGAAGATGAACAAAAAGAACAAAAAGAACAAGAATTCAACAGCACTTGAATTTAGTGATTGTTTCTCGCTGGACGATGAAGCAGCAAGTAACTGTAAAATGGGTTTAACCAACTTGTCTAGACAAGTAGATCAAGATCCAATGATTTCACCTTCTTATGATGATACAATGTGTGTCGATACTCATTTTTCTCCATTTGATGAATCTTGTAATACAAGTAGCAGCAGTAGTAGCAGTGTCGCTTGTACACCCAGCCCGCCTGTGACAGCAGATATATTTGGCTTTGCAGATGTTTTTGATTCTTTTATGTTACCACCTGTGAATGATACGTTTTTGTTGCTTGATAATGATACGAATATGGGCATCAGATGTTATGATTCATTTATGTCACCAACTTCAAGCCCAGAGTCAGAAAAAGAAGATTTACCTACTACTTCTCACTTACTAGACCCTCTCTTTTAAGCAACTCTTTAATTGTGTAAATATTTTATAAAAAAAAAAACTCCCCTTTTTCTATTTATCATCTCTCACTTTACGAAAAATTAAAACATTTTAAAAATCATTTGCTCTTTTTAGTTTGATAGCATCTCATCTCATCCATAGTTTTGTACAGCTATAAAGATAAACAGTTTTTTTTTTTTTTTTTTTTTTTTTTTTTTTTTTTTTTTTTTTTTTTTTTTTTTTTCACACACAAAAGTTTCTGTTACACTGTATAACAAAATATCAAAACACTGTATTCACAAAAATATTTTTTTTTCTCCTTCTCTACATAAATTTTATGGCAAAAACTAAGAAACAGCTACTACAAAATAGGCAGGAACAGCAACAGGCAGGTAAAATTATCATTCATAAAATGAATATCTGAGGCTGCTTTTAAAAAGTTAAAGTATAGCAAATGCTCCCCCATCATCTACGACAATTATTAAGTAAATAAGAGAAAAAAGTGTGAAAAAGAAAGTTGAAATGTATATTTTATTTATTAGTTCACAACATCCTATTATCATCAATAATTATTATTCTCCTATTGCTCCTTGGCCATCTTATAAACTAAGAAATATGTTTCATCATTTAAGTTCACAAGAGATAGAAGAAATCATGAAGGATTGTAAGAACGATGAAGTATGTATCAAGCAAAGCTTTTTGACTTTCATCTCATTTTTTTTAAAAAAAGGATGAAGCTGTACTCAAATTAATGACTCAAACAGATTATTTGAGTTCTATACGAAAAGGTATTGTTACTGCATCACAACCTAGTCCTCAACCTACAATTCAGCTACCTACACCCCATCCTACACCTCAACCTATACCGTTAATAAAAGAAGAGGATAGCACGATAGCTGTACCAAAATCACCAAAGAATGAGGATAACAACAGAACAATATCAGAAAAAACAGCAGCATCACCCAAAATCACTATAGATCATGATCCAATGAAAGGTCGCTTATCCTTAGACGATGCACTGAAACAAATCCAAAATCAACCCGATGCAGCTTATGCCGGCTGGTCCGAAGCTCGTGTTAGAGCTTACAAAATGATTGATAAGAATCCCAATAGCTACTATTATCGTTTTAATGCACCGGGGGAGGCACAGCGCAAAGGGAAATGGACAAAAGAAGAGACAGAGCTGTTTCTAGACAGACTAAAGCAGGTAGGTGCAAATGCTCAGTGGGGCCTTTTTTCAATTGCGATTCCAGGAAGAGTGGGCTATCAGGTAACTATGATTTTTTGCTATCTGAATTATTATCTAAAATGGTCTTAGTGTTCAAATTATTATCGGTTTTTAATTGAATCTGGACAAATACAAGATCCGAATTATGTGATTGATAGCAATGGGAAAGCACGTTATCTATTTGACAAAAAGACGGTAAATGGACAGATTATTAAAGAATTTCGTACACATACAAAACATAAAGCAACTCGTCCAGTAAAGAAAAAGAAAAAGCAAGAACAAGAAGATCCAACTTTTAACCCAAAGAAAACTAAAAACATTTAACAGTAATAAATGGCTATTGTCCATCCTTAACTCCAGTTTTCCATGCACATCCTAAAGCCATTTAAGCAGGCTTAGGTTACAGCCTTTATTTTAAGCGTGACAGTTCGTACAACAACTTCAGAGAAATCATTAAAAACAAACGCAGAAAATTTTTGTTAACCTTTCAAGTTTAAACATATAAACTTGAGTAGATGAAGGTAAGCTAGCAATTTTGCTGTCTAAAGAAAATTTCAAAAGATTTACACAATCCTCTGCCACAGCCATTTCTTGCTGACCTTGACGATCTTTTAACAAAACTAGCTCAAGCTCGAGATTCAGAGACTATCAGAAATGTATACACAAACACAATACTGAAGCAACAACAGTACCACTTATGATAAAATATAGGCCACTTTAGTATTGAATACACAATACTATATCACAGCAGAATGTGTGCCTGCCCTCGTTCAGATCATTGCACAATCTCCTCATTTTCAAGTTCGCCAACTTGCTGCAGTTGAATTGCGAAAGAAGATCAACAAGTGGTGGTCTCAAATTCAAGAGACAATCAAAGTAAATTTGCGTTCTCAACTTTTGACTATTTTACTTGATGAAAAAAAGTAAGAAACAAAAAGTAAAAAGTTTGAGAAAGGGAGTTTCTAACAACAGCATGTTAGTGTTAATGTTCGTAATTCTGTTGCACGTGTGATTTCTTCAGTAGCCAGTATAGACATGCCTGATAATAAATGGCCAGCCTTATTGGACTTTTTACATCAATCTTGTGCTAGTAATATCCCTGTTCACCGTGAAACAGGCTTGTATTGTCTTTACAGTTTATTTGAGGCCATTGCAGATATATTTATGAACAATGTTGAATCTTTATTTGAATTGTTCAATAAATCTATTAATGATCAAGAGAGCAAGCAGGTTAAAGTTACTACTGTTTTGGTTCTTGGTAAGCTTTCTGAATATCTGAATAATGAAGATAAAAATACGATTGTAAGTTGTGTATATATGATTCTTGAAATGCTGATCCCTAAGTTAAATTTAGAAAATGTTCAAGGCTATTATACCCAATATGGTTAATGTGCTAGAGCAGTGTATCAAGGAAGAGGACACTGACAATGCCAGGAAACTATTTGAAGTTTTTGATACTTTGCTAATGCTGGTAAATGTTTTAATTATCAAGTCAAAGGGAGAAAAAGAGAGAGAGTTAATTGTTCTCTACATGTTTTAGGATGTTCATTTATTATCAGAATATCTGGTTAAATTGATTGATTTCTTTATAGCGATCGGTACCAACAGGAGTTTGGACAGTGAAATGCGTATCATGGCATTGTCTTTTTTGATGTGGGCTGCAATTTAGTAAGATCTCCTTTTATTTTCTTTAGTATCATTAATGGAATTTTTAATAGTAAGCCAAACAAGATCAAGCAATTAAAGTTGGTTGGACTGATTATTGAAAAAATGATGCCAATAGGTACAGAGGAGGATCCTGCTGATATTGATGAAGAGTCTCCATCTCGTGTAAGAATTGAAATCTACAAAATCATATCATTTTACTTACTTTATTATAGTTGGCTTTTAAGGTACTGAATGCTTTTGCCAACAATATTCCTCCTCAACAATTCTTCCCTATTGTTATGCCATTTATTCAAAGCTACTTTCAAAACTCTGATCCTAGCTACCGCAAGGCTTCTATGATGGCCTTTGCTTTCATTGTTGAAGGCTGCACCGATATGATTGCCACTAAGTTCAATGAAGTTCTTCCACTTGTTTATAATGGTCTTCAAGATCCCGAGATCTCAGTCCGTCGTGCGGGTTGCATGGCTCTTGGATGTCTTGCAGAGGGGATACCTACGGACATTTCTGATCATCACCAGATTTTATTACCTCTTGTGTTCAACTTGATGAGTGACACCAGCACTGAAGTAATTAAACACGCTTGTAATGCCCTTGATGCTATACTTGATGGATTAGGAACTGAAATTATTCAATACTTGCCTCTCTTAATGGAAAGACTCTTGTTTTTGTTGAACAATACCAACCAAAACGAGATTCGTGCTACCGTCATTGCTGCCATCGGAAGCGCTGCACATGCTGCTGGTGAAAACTTCCATCCTTATTTTATGCAATTCTTGCCTCGCATCATTCAATACATATCTATCCAAGAAGCTGCTGATGATTATTTGCTTTGCAGTGTCGCAATGGATGCTGTTGGCTCTATTGCAGAGGCAGTAGGTGCTGATGCTTTCCGACCCTATACTCAAGAAGTCATGAATCTGGCCATCAAACAAATTTATCTTGGTTCATCGCGTCTTCGTGAATGCTCGTTTGCTCTTTTCTCTAATCTTGTACGCCTCTTTGGTGAAGAATTTGCTGCCTTTTTACCTACGATCGTTCCCGAGCTTTTATCATCTTGCAAGCTAGAAGAAAAATCTGAGACGGAAGTGGGAGAGGCTGATTTGACAACAGATGAAATGGACGACGATGACGAATTTGAAAACTACCATTTTAATTCTCCATTAGCTGATGAAAAGGAACTCGCTGCCGAAACTTTGGGAGAACTATTTGAAAATACAAAGAGCCATTATTTGCCCTACTTGGATGCTTCTCTTGTTGAGCTGCAAAAACTTACGGGTCATTTATCTGAAGGCGTTCGTAGATCGGCTACCCAATCCTTGTTTACTTTTCTCAAGACAGCCTATGTCATGTCTGATCCTGTTTCATGGGTACCGGGTACGACCTACGTAGTACACGAAAGTGTTCAAAACTTGATTGATACAATCATCCCCATGACGGTTGAGTTTTGGAAGGAAGAAGAAGACTGTTTGACAGTAGCTCAAACATGCCAGGAATTTATGAATGCGATTCGATTGATGGGTCCTATCGTGATTAATGATTGTTTGGAAGATGTATGCAATTATTTATTGGAAATCTATCAAAAGAAATCTGTTTGTCAGCAAGCCTTTGATGATGATGATGAGTATGAAGAAGAAGAAGATTTGGAATCCGAGACTATGCTAATTAGTTCTACAAGTGATCTTGTGGCTGCCCTTTGTGAAGCAGTCGGCCCTAATTTCTCTTCTTCTTTTGAAGTCTATTTACCTTACATTCTTAAATATTACACGCCCACTAAGAGTTCAACCGAAAGAGCGATGGCTATTGGTTGCTTGGGCCAAAGTATTACAGGAATCAAATTCACCATTACACCTCATACGGAATGTCTTCTGCAAGTCTTTATAAAAGCATGCAGCGATGAAGACGGATGTGTTCGTAGTAATGCTGCTTTTGCTTTAGGTTGTTTGGTCCTTCATACTCAAATTGACTTGAGCACGTAAGAAAAAAAAAGGTTTAAAAAGGAAAAGCTAATTTTCTTTTTCTATAGCCATTATTCTCAACTATTAAATGCCCTTTCTCCTTTATTTAATGCCCAAAATTCGTTCAATACAACTGATAATGCTGCAGGTGCTGTTGCTCGACTAATCATTGCTCATCCTGAAGCTGTGCCCTTGGATCAAGTATTACCCGTGTTTATTAATGCTTTACCCTTGAAGACTGATTATGAAGAAAACGAACCAGTCTTTGAATGCATTTTCAAATTGTTTGGCGCCAACAATTCATTCGTAAGATAACAAAAGAAATAATGGTTCTTTATCTAATATGCATTAGGTTTTCAATAATCTGGCTCAACTTCTTCATGTATTTGTAAAAGTTCTTTCTGATAACGACCAGTTAAAAGAAGATATTAGGAATCACTTGATTGAACTCGTGCGTGCTTTGAATAATCAAAGGCCTGATATGAACATCGCATCAAGCGAGTTGGCTCGTTTCTTGTAAAGTAGCAACGCATTAGAATGCTTTTACTGTATTATATCATTCAGTTATATATGTACTTCAGTAATAAAAAGATTTTTTTTTGAAAATAATATCTTTTTTTTTTTTTTCTTTACAGGAGCAAATAGATGTGATTACATTGGTATCAGCTGCTTGAGTACAAATCCAAAATCCAAACATGTTCAAAAATGATTCAAAATTCACTTATAGATTGGTTTTAAGCCTCAGTATTTAGCTTTTGCTTTTTCAAATGCATTATTCACTCGTTCACTATTGACATATAAAATGAAATGATGATTTCTATAAAAAGTACAAAGCTTTGGCTATTTACAAGCTTTGCTGTCTTTATGATAACCTTTTTGATTCTTTGTTACGAGTACAGGTAGTTGTCGTATGAGGTCGGATATTGTGAATGAATTTTATTATTAACATAACTTTTAAATTATCAAAATGTTAATTTGCAAAACTGATGAGGAGCACTATTACATTAAACCTTTCTAAATACTATTATATACAAGCCTGTTATCTAGATCATCTCAACATCCTTTAGATTTAAGTAAATAAAAGAAAACACGTTTTTTGTTGACAGATTTTTTTAAAATTCAATTTTGATCCAATCAGATTTCTACAATAATAGATCTTGAAACATCTATTGTGTTAACATTGGTATAAAACAATATGTATTATCCACAGGCCAAGTGCTTCTTTAGCATTCTGTTCATTCTTTTTAAGCAAGCCAATGATTCTGAGCTTCAAGTCAATGTTTCTAGAATAAATAGGACTGTTTAATTTGAGATAAATTTCTCGAATTTCAAGATTGAATACAACATATACCGTAATTCAATATGACCTTGCCCGTTATTTTAGCTTTTGCTTTCAATTTATATTTCTTAGTTTTATTCAGTGAAAAAAAGTATATTTTGCTTTTCTCCCTTTCGAGCTTTTTACGTTGTTTTATATTCTAAAAATATACCCCGAAAGCCACGGAGTTTTATATTTGTTTATAAAAGCACATTCAGAGTTGAACCTCTTTTCTTCCACATGCTTGCATTTTTCTCTGAAAAATTTCAAATGTTACTATACTAGGGCGTAGGAGTCTTCAAGGCTCATAATTTGTCTGCGCATATCCTTAAGTAACTCAAGTAAGAGCAAGTGATTGTTCGAGTATGGTTATGAATAGCTGAAGCCTTGAGTAAACATCTTTTGGGATGGGATCTCGGTGAAGGTTTGCTCATGATTTCGAATAATCTGGATGATATATTCCTAAGCTTAAGGTATGACACTATGTGTCTGTGACCTGAGGCAAAACCATATCATCACCATTTTATTTTACCAAGAAAATCAAAAGAAATTTTTTTTTTTACAAGTCCCACTTTTTTTTTTTTTTTTCACTAGATCTTTTTTTTAACTTTTTTTTTTTTTTTTTTTTTTACTTTTAATTCTTCAGCTTCTTTTTTTTTCCCAAACGCAACTATTTTATTACGCTTCAAATGAACTAAGCTAAAGATCACAGACTGCCTTCCTAATATGTATTCTTTTGATCAAAATAATCACAATGTGCTTTTGTTTTCCGCATTTTGCCCTCAAAAATCAAAAAAAAGAAAATATTGGTCTTTCAACGATGGAGGAGAACAGGCTTTCCAAAAAGAGACTATTTGAAAAAAAAAAGACACTTTTAAAACATGAATAACTCTATGAATACTTACACCACAAAAAAAAATAACATTGTTAAATTTCTTTATTTTTTTCGCACCTAAATCTTTTTTCAAAATTCAAAGTTATTCAGAACGTTGATATTTTGATGTTAGCAATGATTGACAATGATTGATAACGTTGAAAATCACCAATTATTTGCAGTGTTTTTAGTCAAGAAACAATGAAGAATCAGAATTCTACAAGAAATATAAAATTTACTGGGATGGAAGAACTAGAATTAAAAGTGATTACAATCTGAGGAAGAGAACAACAAATGTGGTAGATTCTGTACAAAATAATCTGGTTGTTTCCATAAGAAAAAGGGTACGATATTGGAATATTTTAATTTTAGTTTTTTATTATCTTTATGTATATACAAAGAAATAGTGGCGAAGTCATAATAACAATATAAAATTAGGCCAGACGCTCAGATGAGGATGACTTGGGTGAAAGTAGTTCCAGAAGTAATGAAAGGATAGAAGAAGAAGGTGATGATCAAGTTAAGCTTGCTGAAGAGCAATATAGAATGTAAGAAGTACATCAGTTTTGCTGTTTTTATATAACGAATATAATTTATGTGTTTCAATAAGTATGTCCGGTTCACCTATCCTCAATATTGACGACAAACGCACTTTGGATTTATTGGGAGAAGGTGTTATTGAGGAACTTAAATCAAAGACAGCATTAGAGCCTATTTCAATATCTACTTCTACAAGCGAGTTAATTGAAACTATTACAAAATCACCGCCGAGCACAATAATATTAAGAAAAGCAATACGAACTCACATTGCTGCCAATATAAATATTGATATCATTGAAAATTTTCAAATTAATTTCATTGAATCAGCAATGATTTACTAGTAAATACAAATTGAATCTTAATAACACATTGAAAATGGATATTAATAATTATGTATTATAGTTTGAATCTACTGGAGAGCTCTAGCAATCCTCTGTCACGACAGCAGCTTGAAAGAACGGCTGCGGTGCATACGACTATATTCTTAGTAAATAACCTTTTTATGGACATTAACGATATTGTTGGTTTCAAATGGTAGGATTTTATCTGTGTATATGAAATTAGAGACGGATTAATAATCAACTATACAGGTTTGAAGTCACTTCTTACATGACTTCAAATACAAAATGGGATGGTATTGGATTTAGCAGGAAAAACGAGAAAGTGGTAACCTTGCTTGTCGAGCTGTCAGGTGGTTTGAAGCATAATTGTACGGATACCAAAAACGAAACAGATATAAACAAATTGATTCCTGGTGCCATTAAATGCATTGAATTGACATCAGCGATGACTGAACAAAAAGTTCCAATACCAGAATATATAATAAGATTTTTCGGTAACATATATTATGTTGAGATTTTTTTTTTAGAATTATTAATCTATTTTATAGATAGTAACTTGTACTTGGAGTCGGTGATGATGATTGAAACAGGATTTTTCATTCGAAGAATGCATGTCAAGATCCCAATTCCAAACACCGTTCGATCTTTATAAAAGCTAATCTCTTGCACACCACATATGTTTGAATGGAGAGAAGCCGTTGCTAGATTAACTCGAAATATTGATGAAGCTTATGAATAAGTTGATTAAGGCTATTATATCAAATAAATAAAGAGCAAAATATTTATATATACATTCCGTATTAAGAACTGGTATCCAGAAACACAACACTACATTGATCTTTGAAGACCTTGCTTAATAATAATAATAATAGAGGTGGTCAATTACTTTGATTAGATGTTTCACCAAATTTTTTAAAGTGATATATGCATGAGAAGAAACCTAGATGGCCAGCTGAAATCAATGATAAAGAATTGAAGAAGCTAGCGGAATCTAATATAGCTCAAACTTTAAGCTAATTTGCGGTGCATACGGGCTTTAGTGGAAACACTATTGAGATATCTTAAGATAATGGAAAACGTTAAAAAGCTAGATCAATAAGTACCTCATAATCTGGATGACAGCACAAATTGTTACGCTTAAAAACTTGTTTTTATTTACTAAAACAATATTGATTTGGTTCAATTTTGAAACTAATCATAACGTGTGCTAATATATGGTTATTATCATATAACAATAAACAACGTTCTGGGCAATGAGTGGATAGAGGCCAAAGGTCATCAAAGTTTCCAAAACTCGATCTCCATCCAGATAAAGTTCGGATTACAATTTGGTGGTACCATGGCCATTTTGACATCTAGTAATTGCTGAATAAAGAGATCCATAGGTAAATTGGGCGTGGCTATCATTGTTTCTGGTATATTCTTTCAGCTCATCCTTTTTTAATGGAAAAAAAACTTGGATCTTTGATTCATCTAAAAAAAATATAGAATTAGGATTTATAAAATATTTTATATTTAACTTAGTATCACATATAGACAATAGAATCTTTTCAGACATCCCTTTGGCTCAATTGAAATAAATTTTTTGCCTTCTAGATGATATTAATACGTTAAATTTCGAGATAAAAGATTATCATCTAGCTCTCAGTTCTCAATAATCGGCATACCTATATCGTATTGTTTTTTTTCTTTCTTTCATCCCAACTCTTAGGCTATTAATACTCTGTCTAAAAAGAAGAACATAGATAAAGTTAAAGTGACTTATGACTTTTTCCGTACCAGGTCAGATATAGTAACGAGAACTATGCGCAAGATATTTTAGAATCGATATTAAAAGGTACGACAACCACGCGCTTATCAAGTTCATAAATACTCTGCTTGATATCATAGATCTTAATGGAGATCTAAAAGGGAGCTATTTGGTGATGGATAGCTTATACTATGCATAAAGCAAAACCGATGATGAAGAAAATCGAGAGTTGTGGCTATAAACTGATGTTCTGCCTCCATATTCGCTTGAATTAAACCCAATTGAATAGTTTTGGGCAATCTCAAAAGGAAAATTGAAGTACCACAAACTGTTGACTGAGGATAGGATTGTTAATGCATGTAACGCTATACCTGCTGAAATTCTATAGATCTTTGCCAGTCATTCTAAACGACAAATCATTCAATGTTATAATAAGACTCTATTCTAATTATTTTAAAGTTAAAAAAAAATATTATTATTAGGTCAATTTGATTTAACTTACTGTGACATTTCTCTTGCTTCAAAAGGACAAAACTTCTAGACATGAAGGGACAATCATTTTCGGCTTAGTGCCATTCATTTTTTGGGAAGTGACATTTATTTTTTGGTTATGGACACTCAGTTTTCTCAAAGTGACAAAGTTTACCGTTCTCACTGTACTCCATATTTTAGCTCCAGATGTGTAATACGTGTAACATTGAAAGGTTCAAAACACACAAGCTAATAAAGTCTTCTTAAGTACATATCCTTTCTTTTTTCTTTCTTTCTTCTTTACTTTTTCTGTTTTATCCCTCTTTTTCTTTCTAATTCATCCGACTTTCTCGATTCTATTAACTATCTAATTGACTTGATACCAAAGATGAATTCATTTAAAATATCCAATAAACCAACGATTACATCAAAAAGATCCATGTTAGCTTCACAAAGTTCACGTACATCGTTATCCATTAATACAACATTCAATACAGACACAATAAGAAGAAAAAGTGTCCAGCTCAATCATTCAGACTCGAGCAGCATGAGTCATGAAGAACTGACATCAAAAATCGCAGATAGTTTTCAAGAGTTTTCAAATATGCTTTCTCAACTCTCTTCATGTAAAAATAAATCCCCAGCAACTTTATCTTCATCTATGCCTGTAATAAAAAATAAAGAAAGCCCACTTATACAACAATCATTCAGTTCGGTTAAGCCTCTTTCCCCACCTATTGCTATCCGTGATGATACTTTTGAGAATAGTAAAGAAGACAAGAGTAGTGACAGTAGTGAGGAAGAAGACCCGAATAATATCAAGAAAGCAAACATGTTATTACTAAAAGATATAAACATGGAAAACACAAGGCTTTATTCTATTGCCGACTGTTTGGTCCTTTTCATTTGTAAAGGAAGAAAGGCAAGTCTTCAGAAAATGATTGATCTTGGTGTTGATCTAAATTGCACAGACAATAAGGAATTAGGCATCACACCTCTCATGTATGCAGCCTATTTCGGAAAATTGGATTGCCTGTGGCTTTTATTACAGCAGCCTTCTATTCAAGTGAATAAACAAGATAAAAGTAAAGATGTTAAAAGAGTGAAATTAAAACTGTACTGAACTTTATTATTATAGAAGGCTGGACTGCTCTGATGTGGAGTATGAGCGGATGTCAAGTGGATGCTGTGAGATTATTATTGGAATACGGCTCAGAGAAATCAATAATAACCAGGAGTGGAAGGAGGTTATCCAAATATCCTACTTGCGACACTATTCAAAAAATTATAGATACACCAACAACAAGCAATCAAGTTGAAAAGGATTACGTAAAGATGGAATCAAATCAAACAAGATCTAAAGATACTTTAAATTCATTTCCATCTAAATTCGCAGAGAGACCAACAACCCGGTTCAATTGGAATCACTGCCTACCAGATCAAATGTTTGTCTTTTCCTATGGTCAAGTCCCGTTTATTATAGATCAGATCTTTAGCATCACTTCTGATACCATCCGAAGCTTAAAGTGTCAGCATGAGCTCAGTAGTGAGCTTTGGGCACCTGCAAATATCATTTTTTTATGTGCTCGATTTGCGCATTATTATTGTAATCGAGAGTTACTCAACCTATTACTGGATACATTCATAATCAAACTACAAAAAGCGATCAAGGTAAGCAAAGGAAAGTGGAATGAATCTGATTCAACATGATTGAACATAACTTATCTAACACATAGATTAGAGCACAAGCCGAGACCTACACATTCTATCCTTTTGGATAGCCAACAGCTGTCAACTTGTCAACTATTTAAAAAAAGACGCAGAGCTCTCAGTTGTCACACCGGATTCTCAGGAGGCATTGTCTCTTTCAATCACAGAAGCCTATACGTTTGTTGTGATCGAGACACAAAAAAAGCTAGAAAAGGTATTGATGCCTTCCTTGATGGAATATGATTCGATTCATGGTGATGATGATAACAATCCGGTTCAATTTGTGGATGATTGGCGATTCTTCTTCACAAAGAACAGTAGTACCAGTAGCATGAACCCTCAGATAGTGACAGATTTATTAGAAGAGACACAGCAGATAATGGAATCCTACCATGTTCCTGCAGCTGTTGTCATTCAGGCGATAGCACAATTCTTTTATTATCTCGCTTGTGAACTGTTCAATCGAATGTTGTCCCAAAGAAAGTATCTATGTCGCTCAAAGGCTCTTCAGATTCGATTGAATCTGTCTGTAATTGAGGAATGGGTCAAGGCCGAAAGATTGCCTTCTAGTCTAAATCATGCTTTTGAACCAGTTTCCCAGTTATTACAGTTATTACAATGCTTATCTCAATTGGATGATATGGCAATATTTACGTCAACTATCAATACATTTGATAGATTAAATCCTTTACAAATCATAAAGTGTGTGCAGCAGTATAGATATGAAGTATCAGAACCAAAGTTACCAGATCATATCAAGAGTCTGGCGTTACAGATGATGATGACATTGAAAAAAACACAAAGTCGAAGGAGTCTAAATGATAGTAAAAGATTGAGTGTTTCAAGTTTAAATTCTCTAATTACGCCGAAGAGTAAAAGAATGTCAACACCAGAACGACCCAAGGCAGAAGAAGAAGAAGAGAGAGAAGAAGAAGAAGGGGAAAAAAAGGATTCAAAATATCTGCTACCATTTTCTGTTTTTAGTACAAATGTATTATTACAAGATTGGGCAGACAAAAGAAGATCAATTAATCAAAATGATGATTACTCTGATATAATATATCAAGAAATTAAATTAAAAAAACTTGAAGAATATGATTTACTGGACAAAATAATACCATCAATACCAGATGAATGGCTGTATCAACTTGACAGAAAATTAAAAAAAAATTGATTTGTAAATAAAGCAGATAAGCCGAGTAAAGAACGGTGAAATCTATTCTTTAAAGGCCATTTTTATGCATTTGTTTGTTTGAACGTCACAATTTTAATTTTTCTTTTTTTTACTTTTCTTTTTTTTTCTTTTCTTTTTCCAAAGTGCAAGCAAATGCCGAAATATTATTGTGGTAAAATGCTACAAGTCAATCATTAAACAAAGACTAAAATATTTCTATTAGAATATTGCGACATTTTCTTGACTCACGATAGCTGTAAATATAAGAATTTTTTTTAAAAAAAGGGCTTGATCTAAACTACTTGTTTTATATAGCATCTGTTAGAAAAGCACATAATGCAGGAAAGAATCATATTTTAAACGTTAGAAATTATTACGCCGGTAGAAATACACAAACAATTGCCCTGTTCCTCTTTTATTTTTACTAATCCCAACTTGTGTGCAATAGAAATCAGTCAAGATAAAGCTCAGGCTATTATTGATGAAATTACCAGAGCTTATGAAAAAGCTTCAGCAGGTAAATAAATAAGAATGTAATCATACGACTGATAACAATATATCATTAGTATTACCTCCTCAATATGCTGGATATCCTCAATTTGGATCCACATGTAAGCTTTATTGGTTTTGTTTTTATAAAAGAAATTAAATTTTAATAATCCATAGTTGGCCCACCTGGCTTTAGACCTCCTCCACCTCATATGATGGCCAGGCCTGGATTCCCTCCCTTTCCTCCGCCACCAGGTCAATTCATGCCACCACCACCCGGATTTAGACCCCCTCCTCCAGGTACACATTAATTTAGGAAAAAAAAAAAAGTTGGTTTAACAACTATTCAAATAATAGGTTCAAGACCTCCTCCACCACCTGGTATGTTTGGAAATAACATGCCTCCTCCACCAGCAGGTTTTTATCCTCCACCACCCCCTGGGCAACAACAACAACAACAACAACAACTTTCGACATCCTAAAGAAAATGAAATAAAATAAAATGGTTTGCTATTTATTTACTGCGTGTTTATTGTTTATTTTTGAAAGCACGTGCCAGTGAGACAGAAAGAAGCTTCCAGGTCCCCTTTTTTTCTTTTTCTTTTTTCTTTTCTAGTTTATATACAAATGGGTACACTATTTTCAAGAGAAAAGGCAAGAGAATGATTAAGAAAAAAAAAGAAAGTGTTCTGATGATTTGATTAGACTGATTCTAAAGACTTTGAAAAGATTCTATCTGAACTTGATATCAAAATTCAAAAAGCAGAGAAAAGACTGTCAGAGATCAAGATACGACAGAGAAGAACAAGTTTTATGTGGATTGTTTATTCACTCATTATTTGGATTGTATGTGTTGTTTATTTATTCAAAAAATTAAATGGTCCATTCACTGTTACCTCTGAGGAATACTTGTTGGCTCTTGTACCTGTTATCGCGGTACCATTCGGGTAAGAAATACGGTCAGGTCCTTGTTGTGATGCTTACAAATACCTGTAGAATTTATTATATTCGAAAGGGATTAATTTATTTTTATGATCAAAAGCAAAAGAAAGAAGAAACTAACTTGACTTTGCTTCGTAAAGAACAAAAAGAAAAAGTAGAAGAACTCAAAAAGAAGACTTCTTATTATACAACTCAGTCTTTACTCGAAAGATATGATGAAGTATTGGCTGCCAAGAAGAAGATGGATGAAAAAGCAGCAGTAAAGAAATTAGAAAATAATCAAGATTTACGTCAAAGAAAACCAGGTTTTTATTTAAACAAAATCCCGCTTTCTTACTCTAATCCATCTTTATAGTCTCTATGCCTGCTCAATCACAACTACAACCTCAACCATCCTTCCCTCGCTCTCCTATTCCCCAGCAGTTCTCTTCACCACAACAAAGATATCCTAACCAGCAGGTGGTGGCTTATCAACCCAAATCAGAGCCACAATGGTATGACAAGCTGATTGATGCTCTTGTGGGTGATGCTGGACCAGAAACGAAATATGCCTTGATTTGTGCTCACTGTTTTGCTCATAATGGGTTAGTATTAAAAGAAGAGTACGATACGATCCGTAAGTAAGACGAGAAAGATATAAAAGTAGATACTTAGTTTATATAGAATACATCTGTCCTTTTTGTAAACAATTTAATCCTTCACGCAAATCAAAGCAGGATCTATCAAAGGCTATCTTGGAAGAAAGTGAAGAGATGAAAGAAGAGACAAAAGAAGAGACAAAAGAAGAGACAAAAGAAGAAATGAAAGAAAAGGTACAGAATATAAACTTGTGTACTTAATGCATGTTGACTGATTGTGTATATAGAATGTTGTTGTTAATAAAGAATAACGATAAGCTTTAATGACATTGAATGGATTTATTAATACTATTACCAAAGAAATAATGACCAAACCCTGCACCCAATACAGTAGCCATCATGAGATACCCATTGTAAGTCATAAAGACCAACATCAACCAAAAACTAATACCAACTAATATCGCATAGATCATTGAGCGAATTAATTCTTTTCTTTTGGATAATCTACATAAAAAAGTGTTATTTGAAGCTTAAAGCAAACCATTCCATTTTACTTTTTATGTTGATAAGCATAGACTACATTTTCTTGTTCTTGATGCCATTGATTATCTACCCTTGTGGAATAAGCACGCATCCATTCATAAGAAGCAGCAATCAAAAATATAATAATACAAGATACCATCATACTAGCAGTTCCTGATATATGCCACCATCGAAATACGACACATGTATTTTCAATTTGCCAGTTAAATAGCATCTTTCATACAATTTCTTATTATTTTATACTTGCAAAGAGAAAGAAAGTGCTTACATTCATGTTACATATTGAACCCTCATGTATTGAATGTCCACTTCCATGTCCTGAATGTTCGTCCATTATGGTTTGATTTTGTTAGAATAACAAGAAAAAAAAAGATATTTTTTTTGTAGAGTTCGGGACTTTAGCCCCTTTGCTCTATGCATTTATAGCCAATTAATATACAGTATTTTCGTATTCATTTGATTGTCCTTTTTTTTTTTTTACTCTGTTCATTTTCAAATTTAGCGTGGCCCTTGATGACTTTTGTATGGTCCTTTTGAACTTTTAGTCTAAAATTTACAAAAGATTTGGAGATATGGCTTTGGTCTTTAGTATAATTTTTTTTTTTTTTTTTTTTTTTGCATACTTCCTTTGATTTGTTTCTTTTAATTAAACACTGTATAATGACTTCTTTTTTTATTATACTATTTAAACGTACGATAATCACATTCAAAAAATTGAAAGTGATGAGGTACAAGAAGAAAAAAGGGATAAGCGACTTATGAAAATAGTCATACGAAATTTGAAAGTGAGCAAGATGAAACAGAGGAGAGCAAAGTGGATTGAATAATACTGTACAGGTTTTATTGTTTTATATAATTTAGCTATAATGATGATGAGGCTGCTTTGGATCATGTTGATATCCACCTTGATATGTTTGCTGTTGATAAGCATCATGAGCGTGTGGTGACTGAGCATAAGCGTCATATGCGTGTGGTGATTGAGCATAAGCATCATATGTGTTATATACCTGATGGGAATAATTATTATAAGCAGCAGGCTGTTGATAAGCGTCTGGTTGATAATGATAAGAAGGATAATGTTGTGGTGTAGTGGTGTCACTGATGGCTTGTCCATAGTTATTATCGCTTTCACGCTTAGTATTATCATTTCCCTTGGTGGTGGTACTGCTGTAATCCATCAGATTGAACGTATCTCGCTTGGAAGTAGTTCGAGTAAATAAGCTGATCATGAAGCAAATGAAGGTACCCAATATACAGCCAATACCAATACCAACCATATAAATAGAAGGACCCCACTGATGAGATAATCCCTCAATTCTGGTTTCTAGTATATCAAGACCTTTCCAAAATGTAACAATCACTAGAGCTAAACCAGCAGCTCCAACCAAGAACGATAATAAACTTGTAAATGTACCGATCAATGGAATCACATTGTTTCTTCTACCTTTGCGTAAGAGTAAAGTACCTAGTAAAGAATATGAAAATGAATGAATACGTTATATGTTTTCTCTTTTCTTTTTACAGCAAAATGATACAAAGGCAAGGATAACTGCTGGCATGATGAGCACAATTAATTTGAATAATGTAGCAAAAGTGGTTGAAGAGACCACACTGGAATAAGTGGAGACCATGGATGAATTAGAAGAGTCTGCACCACAGACAATTGCAAACTGTGAGGTATCTGAAAAAATATATTAGATGGAGTTATCTTTATCATTTTATATGAGTACTTTACCAAACGAATAAGCAGGTGCCTTGGAAGTGCACGATTGAGCTGTATCAGTAGCGTTTTTATAATAAAGACAAGAATTATAAACACCGTATCTTATTGATCTTCCTGTTACTGATTCGCTTATCTCAACCAAGTAAAGCTTATTCAAAACAGAAGAAGAAAAGGTAGTCCCAATATTAGCTAGTAACAATAGCACAAGGGAACATATGCTAAGTACAAAAGCAATAAAATGTAAAGCCATAAAGAAGAAAGAAAAGCTTTTGCTGATCCCCTTTTTTTTTTCTCGCCATAAATGAATTTCATTATTGTACAACGTATGTGTACAACATCTCAAATCGAACAAATAAGATAGTGGAACATAAATTATCTGCATCTTCCCCTCCTTTTTTTGGCGGGGGATCTGAAAAGAATGAGCTTGTAACCAGAAGTTTTAGTTGATTTTAATATAAAAATGAGGATCGAAAAGAGACATAGAAAAAGTAAAGGAGACGAATAGGGGAAGCAGAAAGGGAACAATAAGTCTTTAATATAAACACCGAAATTAACAAATACGCTTTAGATTAACTTCTTTATTTACATGTAATTTATTGAGCAACAGCGACTTCTTGTTGTTCTCTCTTCCTACGTGGAACAATGCCTCTACCGTGATTTGGTGTCCAAGGGCCTAAACTATCGTTGGCATAAAAGTCCATTGGATAAATATCTTGCCATTCTGATTTGCCCAAAACAACAGAGGCTTCATAAGGGGTCAATAATGGCTTTGGAAATGCATATCCCCAATCTATAGATAATCGAGGACAAGCAATCTGTATCCAACTATAGAAATTATGTTGATTTAATCCTTTGCACAAAAAAAAAAAAAAAAAAAAAAAAAAAAAAAAAAAAAACTTACGCATCCACATCTTCGAATTGTTCTAGTTTACCAGGGGAAATTTCGGATAATAGGACACTGACCGAATCCTTTCCTTGCTCTTTAATCAATTGTTCAAGGTATTCCAAGATTTGAGGTTTACCTTGACGACCCAATGTCCCCAAAATCAAACCGTACTTTTTCGCAGCTCTTGAAGTAGAGATGGCATGTTTACGTAAGGAATGCATCTCTTGATGATCATATCGTTCGCGAGTAAATGTCTTTGCGTATGGGTTGTATCTATTATACACGTTAGTTCTCTTTCCTTTTTAATAGTATCTTCATTCGCAAATAATTTACTGGAAAGCTGGTATGTCTGGATTATGAATTAAGATTGATTCTAAATGAAATCTTCCATCACCAATGCAAACAATCACATCTGTATCTACCAGTTTCGGTGAAGTACAGCCCAAAATTTCACCTGGTGATAAAGGCTTTGATTGAGGCACAAAAACTGAAAAGTTTTCCTCCAAGGGTACCTTGGCTGCCTGTAACGCAGCAGCAAATTGAATGGTACCCACTAGACATAATCGCTTCCCCTTTTCAAAATTTTTCTTTACTGTGGCAATAAAGTGTTGTGTATCAATACCTATATCTACAAATACATAAAGTGTTTCTATCGTGGTAATATCAACAGGGACCAAACAGCTGTGTCCGTAGTGAACTAAAAAATCGCAACCAAGTGCACGGGCTGTATAATCATCGATACAACAGGCACCATATGTGACATCCCCCATAATCAATGTTTCAGCATTACAGAACCTATTGTAGATATGATTTAGATACGATTAATATTAAAAATCAATTTATACATGTCTTTACGTTTCTAAAATATCTGATATTAAGCAAGCAAACATCATCAATCCTTCTGGAAGTTGTAATGCAACTTTACCAAAAAAAAAAATTAATATTTATATTTCCTTCTCTTGTCCCTTTCTTTTTACCTCTCTTGGCACCAGCTTTTCTTACTCTCCAAACTGTTTTATGGATTTCAAAATTGTAATTTGAAGGAATCTATAAAGGTTCGCATCAAAGGCATAAAAATGATTACTGTATAATTTTCATACTTGTTCAATGGCTTTGTTTAATAAAGGATCTTGCAATATTTCATCAGGCACTTGATTAGCCATACGACCTGTGCGTCCTCTTGGTGCCTCTAAATGAATAGGTTATTGAATTGGCATTGAAAAAACTCGAGTATTTCTATTATTACTTGCAAATCCAACAGCTCCTTCTTCAATAGCTTCACCAACATTAGTAGTTACCGTGCTTTTTTTGGCTCTTCCAACAAATCTTTTTCTAGGCTTTACTGTTGGCTTTTCCTCTAAATTTGACATTGCGTTGCAATAAAAAGATATAAAAAATCAACCTGCATAATTGATAAATATAAGCCACAAAAATTATCTCCTCTCAAACTTACCCAACTAATGCTTTTGTTTGCTTTACTGTATTCTTTGCTGTATTGTCAACTTGAGATGAAAGACTATGACAATCATTTTCCTGATAGCATGCAATCTTTTGATAGATTCTTCCAAATGACACTGTAACAAAAACTACAGTGTGATTGAAAAAAAAAGAGCCTTAAAAGGTATATTTCAAATAAAGTCCTTGTAAACTCAAAACATCGTAAGCAGATGTATGAAAGTGGCCAAAATTCCAATTCGATGTTGTTTTGGCTACTGTTTTGGCAGCTGTTTGAGACGGCTGATACATTCGATCAAAAGATAATACCAAAGACTGTTCTAGGAATTAATGAGTCAATGTATCCCACATAGACTGTTTGATTGAGCAAAGTCAAAATAGCTGTTAGTTTGTTTCGATTCTACCTCTTCGGTAAGACATCAGGCACGGTCTTTCCGTACCAATTTGCCGTAAATAAATGTTGTTACGATTTGAATTCACGTTTGCCGCATTTTAAATATGTGCCTGTTGCATTGGATGAGTTTGCTTTGCCTATTTTTTTTTTTCTTTCTTTCTTAGTTGTCGCATGAAAGCTAAGCTTTCAAATTTTATATAAGAAAAGTATAGATTCAGTTTAAAGATTTCTATTTCTCGTACTAAATTACTTGGCTTATGTCAACAGTATTTCTTCTATTCAAAAGTTTTTTTCAAAAAATCATCGAGAGCCTCGAATCCATCTTTGAGGACTCTTTGATATGATATCCTGGTATTAGAGCGTCAGTTTGCTTTGTTGGATGTTACTTTATTCTTAACCTGAAATTCAAGCTTTTTCTATATTCTAGTAACTTCTTAATAAGCTCTACGCATTACCATTCTAGTACCATCAAGCTGTCCATCACTGCAACGTATAATCCTTTTGAAACAAGAAACAATTTATTCCATCTTTTCAGCCAATCAAAGGCAATCTTTAATCATTACCAACAGTTTTTCTGAAAACAATTTAGAAACTATCTTAAAGCCAATCCCTTTTTGTAAGCACCTAATTCAATAAGTTTCAGTGTAATTAATTCCTTCTAAATGGACTCTTGACGTTGTAATCTGACGCACTTCGACAATATAAGGTATAAATTTATTGTCTTTTTTTGAAGACCAACACTCTTCAATAAGGTTGAGAAAGGGAAAGTATATGTTATACTTTATACTCGTAAGTGTTAATAATATCTACAGCAAAATGACTATGGAGGATTTAATAATTATCCATTATAATGAAATACCCCTTTATATCATTCTTATAAAAATGTACACGGCTAATTAAACAGTTGTATCTATTCTGATGCTCTTGATTTATTTTTGAGTTTCTGTTTTTTACGTATGCATTTAACTGGCGTACTAGTCTTGGACCAAACATGACTTCTCACTTGAATCTGAAGCTCTACTTCATCAAGAAAAATTCTAATTCTTTCCATTGGTCCATAATATTTTGGTAAAGCTCGAGTATTCTTGCTGCATCGCTTTTTGTTGTGTATCTAATTGTTTGCTTTAAATTTGCTGCGCATATTTTCACAAATGTGAATTTATAGACTTAGTATTGCAGTTTCGAAGCTCCCAAAGTGGTGCATCAATTACTTTCATACACCTTTGAGAGCTTGGTATAAATATTTTTCAACCAAATCTGGTTCCACGCAACAACCAAGAAAAAAATAGGCAAATCAAGCTCATCCAATGCAACAGGCACATATTTAAAATGCGGCAAACGTGAATTCAAATCGCAACAACGTTTATTTAAGACAAATTGGTACGGAAAGACCATATCTGATGTCTTACTGAACTTTATTGGATTGTTCATGCTCAGAGATTTTCGAATTCCGACAAATAAATGGGTGAATAAGATGAGTGTAATAAGTAAATCGTTTATTAAAAGTTACGTCGTCATCATTTGGATTTATTTCTTTTTCTCTTCCTGTTGACAATGTCAAATAACGCTGATTCTATAGCTCTAAAGCAGCGTAAGCTTTTTATTTTTTCTACTACTCTCGTAAACATTAAATTAAATTTTTTTCTTTCCTCCATCAAGCATTGGATCATGAAGAGCTCCAAAAAGCAAGTTGTCAACTTGAAAGTTCGACAAATGATCTTATTCCCTCTGTAGATAAAATACGCAACGTGTTGCAAGAAAATTATATGTTACAACAAAAAATAATGTCTTATGTGCTTCGTGAGGCAAAACTCGAATCTGACAATTCTAGTCTAAAAGTAAGAAGTTTAAAAGTTATTCGTTCGCGACTTCTTCTAATTTATTTATTTAGGAAGTCAATGAAGACCTGAAGAAGAAATTGGAAAGTAAAGAAACTGAGAGGGAAATATTTGGAAATAGATATGCAACTTTAGAGAAAGAATATGAACAGTATAGATATAAATCTGTAAGATGCATAAAACATGGCTTTTATACAGCCTTTTCATTAATGCTTTGTATAACAATAGAACAGCAAAATGAATGAATTACAAGCAAAAACAGTGTGTTTGGAAGACGAGAAGCGCAAAATCATTTGCGACTTGAATTCATTGCAACTACAGTATGATGCCTCTACAACCATCATCACTCGAACGAAACATGACTTTGAAGAAGCTAAAAAGGAAAGAGATGAATCAAAACTTCAAGCCGACAGACTCGAAACATCCTACCGTGCCTTAAAATCTATTCACACATCTTTTGTGGAACAACACAACAAAACTATGCTTGAAAACAAGGAAAAGATACAAGAGCTTTCCAATCAAAATCTACAACTTAAAGATGAAATTGAACAATTAAAAGATAAATTGCAACAGGAGCAAGAACAAAGTGCTGAATTAAAAAAGATCATACCGAGCAGTTCACAAAATGAATCTCGAAGTCGCTTACTTGAATTGATAAATAAATATCAAAAAGAGGGCAAACAACCTGAAGAAGTCTATCAAGATTATTTTGAAATTTCCAACAAATTTCAAGCACTTGTTACGCAGGCTGAAAATTCAACTAAAGCTACTGATCAATTAAGGCGAGAATTATACAATGAAAGAAGTTTATATAATAGCATACGTCAAGAAATACAAAATTACAAACAACAACTAAACAACTCACAACAATCTATTAAAAAACATGAAGCAAGTTATCAAGAACTAGTAAAAAATATCAACAAAGTAAAAACCGATTATTCAGAACTAGATGCTGAAAAGAAAAAGATTGAAGCTTCATTAAAAGATACAAGTTACCAGCTTCAGTATCTACTTGCAGATATTCAAAAACGTCAAGACTCTATACCTTCTGAAGCAACCGAGTCTTTAAAGCATTTGTCTGAAGCTTCGATTACGCCTAATTTAGAACACGATGAACTTGCATTTAGGAATGTATCAGAACTCCAAGATCTTAACAGAAATCTTTCTGAACAACTGCGTGCTATGAAAGAAGAATTGGTTACTACAAAAAATAGAGCAGATGATTTTGTAAATGAAAACCACTCTAAAACACTTTCTGAAGCCAAAGAAATGATCGTTAAGTTGGATCAGCAGCTCACTGAAAAACAGCAACAGCTTGAATCCCTTCAACAAGAGCTTGATCAGCACAAGAATACTAAAGAGCAGAAAGAAGCAGTCAGTGAATCCAGTGATGCTCTTGATACCTGCCTGAGCCAACTTAAGGAGACAACTGATATGTTTGCCACTTACCGTGCCGAAACGACAATGGAAGTTGATAAGTTGAAAAATGACCTTTATGATTCCCGTATTTCAGAAAATGAAACCAAGAATGAACTTCTGTCCATCAGAGTTGAAGTTGCACACCTGAAACAGCAAAGTGAAAGCCTGAATCGTGTTATTCAACAACGCGAGCAAGAACTAACTAATGCAAGACATGAAAGCATTTCAACCAACGAGCAGTTAATTAAGAAAGAACAACAGATGAAAGAAATCAATGATTCGTTAATTGAGTGTAAAATGACGATAAAACAACTCAAAAAGGATAATATGGTTCTTCGTTACCAACTTGAAGCAAAGTCTGAAACATGCGAGCTGATTAAAAAAGAAATCGACGAGATTAATACAGAAAGACTACGACTAAACAGATTGCTAAACGGCATAAATTCTTATGTTGAAGGTCTTTACTCTTCATCTACTGAAACTGTGAATTTATCAAAAGAACAAATCGAAAGAATATCGACTGAATTACGATCTTGCCATGAAGTAAATGCGTCACTTAGAAAGGATATTGGACTCACTAAGGACATTCAAGACAAATACAAAGAAGCTCTTGGTCAAATTCAGTCTCTTAAAGAAAAATTGGCAGAATTAGAAAGTAAATTTTCAACAGCAAATCAAGAAAAGATTGTTGCTGAAACAAAACTATCTGAAGTTGAAGAGAACCTTAAAAAAATAACTAACGCTGATACTGCAGGCGATACTGTGACTTCTTCATGCGAGCAGCACATTCAATCAATTGCTGAACTGAAGGACCGCATTCGTATTTTGGAAGATGAAAAGAAGGAATGCATTTTAACTGCTGAGAATGCCAGTAAAAAAGCAGCAGAAATTTCACATGAGCATAAAAAGTATATTGAAGATGCCAACGCTAAAATTGAAAAGTTGACAGATGATCTGGATGCTCACAAAGAAACAATGTCTAAATCTCACCAAATTGTCCAAGAAGCAAAGGAGCAATATGATGCTTTGCGTGCCAAATTAGAGAACACTCAAAATGAGCTAGTATTGGAAAATCAAACATTAAAATCTGATAAAGTAAAGTTGGAGCATGAAATCGAACAAAAGAAGCAGCAATTAGAGGAACTAAATGCATCAGCAGAAGAGCAAAGGAAAGCCCATGATGAAGTTCAAGATAGATTAAACAAAGAAATAAAGGCTCGTGAACAAGTGGAAGAAACAGTATCTAAAATTCGTGCTGATATGACTGCACTGGAGAGTGAATTAAATGACAATAAACAAAAGTTGGAAGAAGCAAAGAAAGAACTCGTATCTAAAGAGGAGGCTTATAAACATGAAACTAGTGTATGGACAGAGTTCCAAGAAAACACACAGAGACTTCGTGAAGAAGCGGAAAAGAGTGCCAATGCAATTAACAGCCAGATGGACGAATTATTCGAAAAGTTATCAAAATGGAGCGAATCTAATGAAAGCTCAGAAATACCTAATCTCACTCAAGGAATTTATACACAACTGCGCGAATCTAACCTGACACTTTGTCATGAAAAGGAAATAGCTGATGCAAAATATTTGGAAGAATGTAGAAAATATAAGCTTCTTGAACAAGAACTTGATGTTATCAAACATCAATTGGACACAACGAGGGAAACAATCAAGGAACTTGAGAAAGCAAACGACACTTTATCTGAGCAGAAATCGACGGATGTTTCACGTTATAAGCTTGAAGCAGAAGCATATAAATCTCAGAACATTTCTTTGATGGAAAATGAAAATCAATGGAAAGCCAAAATTGAAAAAGTTGAATTGCAATTAGCTGACAAGACAAAGGAATTTGAATCTGTAGCATCAAAAATTGTGGTGTTAGAGTCTCAATTGAAGAGGGCACAAGATCAAATAATTGCAAAGGAAAAAGAGAATGCTGAAGTTTTATCTAAGCAGAATCAAGTAGATACTAAAGAAATTGAGCGTATGAAAGCAGAGAATGAAACTTTAAAGACTGAATTGGAATCTGCTAAAGCCGATCTACAGAATATAAAATCGTCAACAATACCTTTAAATGATAAAATAAAATCTTTGGAAGCTGAATTAGAGACAACTCGATCCAACCAAGCTGGCCTTGTTAGTAACGCAAACCAAAGACAACGTATAGCATTGGAACTCAAAAATCGTTTAACTGAAGCAAACAAAAAGAATGCTGAATTGGAATCAACAGTTGCCAATTTACAGAAGCAAATAAAAGAAGCATCGAGCACTGCTTCTGTAAGTAGCTAACAAATAACAGGAAAGGATATATTTGTTACTTAAAAGATATTTCATTTAGAAGAATACTACTGTGTTAGATGCACAAAAAGTCAAAACATTGGAAGAGGCATTGAAAAAAGAGCAAGAAGCTAGACAAACAGCAGAACAGGAAATAAAGGATGCAGGAGTATCATTAAAGACAAAGTCTGAAGAGTATACAGCATTGGAGGTACTTGTTTTTTATTTTTTTATTTTTTAATTAATGAATTACTGCTTTCTTAGACAAAATATGCCAGTTTACTAAATAAAGCAAAAGCAATTCAAACCGAAAAGGCAAGTAGATGTAAAGAAGTTAAATAAAACAATGATTAATTAAAAAAAACACAATAGAATAAGTTCTTGGAAGAATTAAAAGCATTGAGAATTAAAGAAAGTGAAGCAAAGAAAGATGGCAATAGCAATAATTATGCCAATCCTGCAGAAATAACGGCACTGAAAGAAAAAATCACTGCACTAGAGGCCGAAGTAGAAAGGTTAAAGAAAGAGCAAATAGAATCGGAGATCGAGATAAGCAGGTTGAAAGTGATGAACTCAATGACACAAAACAAAAACAAGCGACTTCAAAACGAACTTACCGCTTTGAAAAATGCAACTGCTGCCACTACATCTACTACAGAAACAAACCAGGATGCTGCTGGAAAAGCTTCAGAAAAGGAACATGTTAACGTCCAAAAAGCAGTGGCTGAAACACCAATTCAACCACTCAAGGAGCAGTCAGCTGAACAGACTAATGAAAAGAGAACTGATGAAGTAGTGACACCTTCTACATCTGAAACCGTTGTTAAAGGAACTTTAGAAGCAAAAGACACACCACCAATTGAAACAAGCGTTATTGGAGTTAAGCATGAAAGGGAAGAAGAGGAACAGCCAGGGTCACCTGGTAAAAAACCTAAAAGTTTGTAAATGAATAATAAAAGTAGTTTTAAATAAATGCAAATAAATTACAATTCTTGAGAAATGACTTAAGTTCACAAAGCTGCTGTCTATTTGGTACTGCTTTTACCAATTGAACCTTTTTGCTTTTATTCAAAACAGCATTCAATATTATTTAATCTATTTATATAAAAACTATGCACTATTTCTATTATTCTAGAATAATATTTGTCTATGCTATTTTTGTTATAAAAAGAAGGGAGAAAAAATAAATAGGGTGCTTCAGCTGTTGTGTAACACTGACAAATCCCATTGTCTTAATTGTTTTACAGTTGGCTCAAGCGGACTTACATTATCCTTTTTACTCTTTCGATTTTTTTTTCTTTCTACTTTTAATGACCATTACCCATGAGCGAACTACCAAACGTGGAAAGCCAAAGGATATAAGTGAAGCAGAAACAAATGCAATCGTGGACACTTTGGGATTCTTTTTTGCAAATGTGCAAGAGGATATTAAAAAAAAGCAAGGTAACAGTAATTATTAATTGCATATTATTATCTAATACATGAAAAACATAAAGAGGCTTATGTACCCTCGGCATCAGTTAGCTTTGTACTTCAACATGTAATCAGTGAAAATTCTAAAGATGAGCTATCGAAAGATATGCACTGTTTGATGACTGGATTTATGACAGTTTATTTAACATTTATTGAAATAATTTTGTCGGATTCATTTAATCATTTTATGCAATTATTTTCAACGCATGATTCATTATTAAATACACCTTTTCTTTGGTATTACCATCAACAACGAATAGCATTAATTTATCATCTACGCATACATCTTCACAACTATGATATATCTGTCACTACAATTGATACCATCTTTTCAAGGTTTTATACACTTTATTTTCTCGAGGCTTCAGCACAAAAGCATCAAAAAGATCACGGTCAATATTATACGCCCAAATCAGTCATTCAATTTATGTGGGAGAAAGTGATTACTTCAAACCCATTCTCACTAAACTCCAATAGTCTACCTCGTATATTTGACCCATGTCTTGGAATAGGTTCATTCTTGTGTGAATATATCAATCGATTAATTGAAAAGAGTAGGATGTCAATATGGGATAATGATGAGCGTCTAGCAAAATTATTAACACAAGATATACCCGAGAGTATTTGGGGAATTGAAATTGATCCATTTGCATATCATTTATGTAAACTAAACTTGATGGTACACTTATTTCCTGTATACAAAAGATTAAATGAACTACAATTAAACTTGACACCACATTCAATAAATCGATTAAGGCTCTTTTGTAATGATACATTAACATTGCGCCTCGATTCAATTCATCATGAACAAGATACTTTTGAAAGAGATTGTTTAAACCTTTTACGTGATCCTGCACGATTAAAGTTTCATTATATCGTAACAAATCCACCTTACATGATCAGGAAGACTGGATTCATCACTCAACCGGACCCTACCCTGTACGATCTTCAAACTCTTGGTGGAAGAGGCACACAAGCTTACATTTACTTCATGTGGGTTGCTCTACAACGAATTGATGATCAACAAGGTCAACTATGCTTAATCACGCCTAGTCAATGGACAGTACTTGAATTTGCTCAACATTTAAGGTATGGTATCTATACAAAAATCTTATATATGTATTCATTTCTTTTATTAAAGGGAATGGATATTAGCTAATTGCAAACTATTGGACATGTATGAATTTGAACCTTACAAAGTATGGCCAAAGGTACAGACCGATTCACTTATATTTCGTATATGTAAACGAACTTCAGTCTTGCCCAATACGGATTATACTCTCTATCTTCGAAACAAGGCACGAAACACGTCACTTACTGATATCCTTCAACAGTATAATGGGTTTAATCCTGCTGAGAATCATGATCCCGAGCTTCAATATCGATATGGGTTTGGTACGAGAAACTATAAAGACTTGACTTCTTTTGCCTTTATTCTGCCAACCACGTCATGTCTAGATGAGCTAAACAGAATCACTGGTCATTTACCTCGTTTATGCGACGGAGAAGGGAAAAAAAGTAGCTGGTACACTGATCAAATTCCTCTTGTTTGGCACCGAGGTCCAAATACAAATCCTGTTTATGCTCTTGTCGTCAGGACAAGCTGGGCAAAGCAAACATTTGGAGATAAAATATGTCAATTATGGCTAAAACCATGCTTTTATTGGAATGGTAAATCAGGATCTGCCGCTAAAGGAGGCGGGAAAGAAGGTGAATTTTGGAAATCTAGAGATCCGCTTCGACTTTGTAAAAAGGAAACCTCAGCAGCAGAGGCTTACTGGCCGTATCGATTATTGGACAGTCAGGATTCCTTTTATTCTATTATCATGGTTAACAGAGAAGATGCCGACTTTTTGAAATCTCAGATTGAACATGATAGTAGCTACAAAGCATTCTACATTTACCTTCGTGAAGCGCGTCTTGCTCTTCAAGCGAATCAGAATGATAAGGATATTGTTTACTGTCAATACAGTAAGTCTGGAACAGATCACCCAGTCAAGATTGTTCATCCAATCAACTGTGGCTATTATTCTCGCACTCAACCTCGACAAAGATTCTTTGTAGACACAACCCAAATTGCAGTAACAAATCAGTGCATTTATTTCACCGTCAAGCCTCATTCCCCCTGGCAAGATTATGACTACTTTTGTGGCATACTGAATTGTACCCTATTGCAATATTTTACCAGGGTTCATTGCAGTTATGATCAGCAAGGTCGCATGCGATTCTTTGGACGATCTATGGCATCCATACCGTTTGCGCCTCCACCTTCCTCTCGTTTTATGCAAGAGCTTTCTCTTTTTGTACAGTCAGCTACATTTACTCGTACCTGGCTATACACATTTGTTCGATATGCACATAATGGACAGAGATTAATGGAGTGCATCAGGAGCTATGATTGGCGTTTGGGTGATGCTGAAAAGACCATATTAAACAATTATGATCCAATCTATAACAAGATAGACACTCGATCTGATGCAAATCTTGCCGGATTTTCCTACTGGCAAAGTATACAATGGATTGGTGAATTTGCTCAAAGAAAGAAAGGTGGAGCATTACATGTCTTTGTAGTACTTTTAAAGATTGCTTCTCTGTTCCAATTTGCTATTGATCAAATGGCTTACTATGCATATCGAATTCCTATTAACATACAATTGGAGATCGAAAACGAGCTGCACTTGAGCAATTTACGCAAAGAATGGAGTTCGAAAATAGAATGTGTGGAATACAATGAACAAAATTGGAGTGAATGGATCATGTTTACCGCAAAAAATCTATTATGTGTTGACTATAACCAGTGAAAGAGAGAAAGAAAAAGAGGGTGAGAGTCTATGAAGCAGATAGATTGTACAAAAACTATAATACAAGAGTTTTAAGAAGAATAACATGGAGGGGGAGGTGTATATGTTAAATGGCTTTCATTATGATTGCTGCCATCGAATAATATGGTATCATCTATATGACCTCCGTAGGCAGGAGGCGGGGGTAGTGATCCTTGTTTAGGAGCAAATGCGGCTTCTCTTCGATTTGCTATAAGGCAAATATATCAATTATGGAAAATCGTATACTTTTTTCTTTTTACCTGGTGAAAATAGAAATTCTTGTAAACCAAAATTGGCAGCCATTTGACATGGACCAGAAGCTCCAATGATGGGATAGATGGGATATTTAAACCCTATTAAAGCTTTACCCAAATTCTTTTTTTTTTAAAAAAAAGAGGCCGGTTAATAAACTATGCTGTTTGCTTTTCATAAAGTTTTTTACTTGTCCATTTTTAGTGAAAAAAACAGTTCCGCTTTGATAAAGATAACCGATGCCGACTACATCGCCTTCCTTTATAGGTGGGCCATAAGGTCTTTCATTAATTGAATTACTCACATAAACTGACCCTGAGTCTGAATGATATGCAATTGAATGCTTATGCCAACCAGGCAATCTCCATCTTGGATAAGGTTTTGTTGCAAGTCCAATAGCTACTTTGTCCTCTTTGTGCAATTGTAGTATCTTTATTTCCCAGTAAGATAATTCTTGTAAAGGCACTGGAAGATTAGTCATGATACTTCCTTGGCCTTGACAGAATACAACTGTATAAGAATCATCCATAATAGCAGCATTACTTTCATACTCTGAATCTTGTGTAGTATCTTCTTCCATAAACTTCCAAGCCATCACTCCTTTTGCGATAATTATTGGATCATTTTTTACATTAATAACTTCGGTTGTATTTGGCGGATATTTTTGTTGCCAGCCTATGTAGAAATTTGAGCTTTAAATAGAATAAAAAATAATATTTCAAACACTTTACTGGTTACTGCATTTATTGCTTCATCGTCAACAGTGTCAATGACACGTTCATTGTTTCTTAGTTGTCCCTGTTCTAACTCTTGTTGTAAGTAGCGTCGTTTTCGAAATACTCTTAAACCAATACAAGTAGCTATCGCAAAAAGAAGAATTATAAATACAATTATGACTGCATAAACGGATTCATTTGAATTTATAGGCATCTGCTCTTTTACACAAAAAAAAAAAAAAAAAATGTTAGAAAAGAGAGGGAGTTATAAAATACAAAGCTAAGACTTTCATTATTATTTGATAGCTAACCTGCTGGGTTTGCTTTTAGAGAATAAACAGGAACTAAAAAGGTGCACTTCATTGATTATTTTTCTTTCTTCTTTTTGAAACCATGTTCTTAAATTGGAAGATAAAGTAATGATGATGTTTTCTTTGTTTCTTTTGTGAAAAGCTACTATTTGAATTCAATTTGATAAAACCATTAGATTTTGAAATACAATATGGAATTAAGTTACACAGAAACCTGTTGGATTAAATAAGCTTGAGCAGTCAAATAAAGAGGTGGTTGCTTCAGTGAAACAGTAGTTAGACATGTCAAATATATTTTTAATATTGACCTCTTATACTCAAGATAGTACAGTCAATAAGCTTGCATGAAAAAGGAGAAATAGAGGGACACTCGTGTATCAAAAGGATTCAGGTAATTCCGGAAAATCGAGATTAAAATGATCCAAATTAGGGAATATGACAGGGCAGGACCAAAGAAAGTGTCTATCCTTTTTTTTTTTTCGCTAGAGAAGCACAATGGAGTGATAAATTAGCACCCTGATGAGATATACGAACTGAAAAATAAACAACAGTAACTAAATTATTTTGATTAAGAAGCAATTTCTACGTGATAGCAGTAGTTAGGGATATCTACTGCTATTTTTATAAGCATTTTTTAATAGTAATAGTCATGTATAGAAATTGTATGTTCTCCAAAGACATTCAAACTGAACATTAGCACAGAATTTACTATTGAACAACTTTTATATTTATCTACAGTTCATATTTATGTAACAGTATACAATATTAAATCTAATGTTTGATTTGTCTATATACAAGACAATGAAACATTTTGAAACATATTTTGGGTGTTTGAATGTGAGTATTGATATATTTCACTATTTCAATGTTTATATGAAACGGCAGTTCAAGTTGAAAAAACACTGCGTACGATTAATATTCAATTTGCGTTTTTATCTAATATTATTTGTCATTTTCTCATGTATACGAGATTTTATTATATATAACGTATACAAATGTTAGGAGCATAATATAATAGCAAAAAGAGGTTGTAGCAATCAATACTTTGCATTCCTCTTTCTTTACAACCAAAAAAAAAGAAAAGAAAAAAAAGGATAGAGAGATAATGTCGGATTGTTTAGTAAAGCATAATATTAATTTGGCTAGATCAATGGTCACCCAATTAATTCTTTTTACTTTATGTGTATGTGTCATAAGTACATTTTATTACTTTCCTCCTTTTTAAGTATAATATTTGTATATTATGCTAATCCTCTTTGTTATGTACACTCTATCCTGTTATTTTCAAGTGTGAGGTCTGTGATTGCTTTTGTTTTTTTGCTGTTTATAGCCATTATGATTGGCATTACTGTTGCTTTTTGGTGATTTCTTGTATTTAATTTTATGACCATGATCACTGTCTGTGCTCCTAATGGAAGCAGGCTGTTCAATAGCATCTTGGCTCTTGAAATCAAATAAAGATGAACAAGGATGTGGTATTTTAATTATTTCAGCCAGTGTTTTCCTTTTTTCTACATAAAGATCACTCTGTCCGTTTGCAATGGACCATTTTCGCAGGTTAAATGGGGTCATTGTTATCTCTGAAGGTTGCTGTGTCATATTTTGTGTATGATTTGAGATTGATGGCCACTCTACACCACCTGATCGTCGATGTTGCTTCCTTTCCAGCTGTTGATCAAAAACGTTCCTTCTAAAGTAATCATCATTTCGACTAGGTATTGAATAGTTATTACTACTATTACTGCTATCTTCTTCTTCATATTGTGTTGGACTTTGGTGGTATCTAGTATATAAATTGTCTACAGATCGACGTTGACCTGTACTTGTATTTAACATTGAAATAAAAGTAGGAGACACATGAGATAGCGATTGACTCCCGTATCTTATGTTTCTATCTGTGATGACTGTATCTAATACCTGTGTAGAATTGAAGTGAGGATAAAATGTAGGTAAAGGGTGCGTAATTGGTTGTCTATATGAATAAGAGTATTCTTGTGGATAATAGTAATGAGGGCAATGATGACGATGATAAATTCCATCTGCCATACTATTTTGATGACCATAAGGATGAGCTATAGTCTTATTAACGTCAACTAAAGTAGGTAGTGGTACTGAAAAGGAATTATTTGTGGGTATTTCTATACTCTGATCGATATATAGTGTAGGTTTATAAGCTGAAAGCAATGTTTCCAAATCTGAGTGATCCAATAATAAATCTAAGCAACGTTGAAATTCACATCTTAGGCCTAAAACGGAGCTAATATCTGCAGAGTTGCCTAAATTTCTTGAAGTATCAAACGGTTCTTCCACACACAAACTCATCTTATTCCTGCCTGTGTCCCAACCTTTCTCTTTCTTTGTTAAATACCTTCCTTGTCGAACGGATACTACTTGATTTTCATAATCAAATTCAATAGAAAATCGACGAAAGAAAGCATATAATAATCCGCCTAGGCTTTCCTTATTCTTTAGGCCAAATCCTTGCCACTTTTTGATATTATCACAAAAGTAGTATTCATCTGCTTTTTCATGAAGTATTGGTAAAATTGGTGGTTCACGTTGTTGCAGAAAGTTAATAATCATACATGTCCATGTATAAGACGATAGTGTTCCACCATTAGCTAGAATATTCTTTTAACTATGCGTCAAATACCTAGTAATTCGATTTCCCCTTTATTTTACCTGCATCATTTAATAATCTTTGCTTTGTCCAATGCTTTATTGTCATAATCAGTGGTCTCACCCTTGGATCAAGAGCAACATAAATCTTAATCATCTTTGTATTATGTAATGCTAACGTATTGTTTACATTAATATCGCATGATAACTGTCTATTTATTCAATAAGCACTTTATCTTTTTATCTCGTACTTTGTCCTTACAATTCTGAATCAAATAAACGCACTATGGGTACTTTTGCACGCGGTACACAAACAACATGCTGCATGCCACCTAAAAAGATACTTTAATTTTTATATTTTATTATTATTATTATTATTATTTTTACATCTACGAAATAACCTAGCAAGTACTTTAATATTTCGTAATCCATTCCATGGTGTGGTTATACATAAATCTATATCAGATGAACTTGTACCTAAATCATTGACTGAGGATCTATAGATACAGGAACATATCAATCTATTTGCTATAGATTTTTTTTTTTTTTTTTTTTTTTTTTTTTTTTTTTTGCTTCTTAATACCCAAAGACGTTAGGTTTTATATCATGGTCTGGCCATTCACTATTCAATAACCTTTCCACTTTTTTCACAAATTTTACTCTCCTTTCATAGCTTTCTTTACTTGGTAAAAGTCTCTTTGTTTTGAAAGAAAAATATGTGTTACTTGACACGAAGGAGTCCTTTTTATTTTTATTACCTGATAAAGCTGAAGAATACTTATTGAAAGATTGTCCTCTTGATGTTTATCGAGGCAATATGGAATGGTATTAGGTATAGGACAATAGCTATTTAGTTGAAGGGACATTTTATTGCCTTTTATCTCGTTATCTGTGGATGCCTGCATCCTCTTTTTTCTTTTCAATTTCTTGTCTTTTTTTTTCCTGAATTTTTTTTTTTTTTTTTTTTGCTAGAAAAGAAAAGAGAAGAAAGTATCTTTTAGTATAAGAAATAAGCTTTTTAATCATTTAGAAAAGAGTTGAAGTCACAAGGAAGAGTTTTTCCTTTCTTTTCTGCCCCAGCCTTTATTTTTGTGTGCACAACCCCCCTTCTTTGCTTCTGTGTACACTCTTTTCAGAAAATATCGGCACACTTTCCGAAAATTTTGCGTGCTTTTGATTTAAGGTTAGCGCATCTCCAAATAAACATTTATGCAAAATTTTATATATGCTATAAGCCAAATTTAACCAAGGGCTGATGAAAGTTTCTTGCTGTCTAATTCTAATAAAGTAGGGCTGAGTTTGCATTACTTTATAAAAAAAAAAAAAAGACTAAAACAATCTTATAAATAAAACTCTTTATTCACTTAAACTTTCTTTTTGGTATCTTTGTATTCATGCCACAAGAAAGATTTTTCTTGCAATGCTAATTTGATATCCCAAATAGTATTTACGTCGTATAATGTACATGGAAAACTTGATTTATCTTGTATTACTTCAATATAAACTTATCGTACATAAAGTACAATCTTTCCTTTTGGACAAAGTCTTATTATTTAATTATAATCCCAATCGCTGATGAGCCATTATAACCTTGCTAAAATAAATTAATAGATAAGTACTTTAATATATTTTTCGTGTTGTTTATTGACTTTGCTTTTTGAATCTAAGGTGTAATGCATACCTGATTACCTCCTTTTGCTTATTGAATATACGATGAATATCAAATTAATGAGCTAGTGAGCTTACAAAGCAAAATACATTATATACCATAATATAAGTTCACTTTAAATGGTAATCTTTTAATGATTATACATTTTTCATAAAAGCTTAATTCTTCAAGTAGTTAGTAGTCCTAGCATTAATTCTTCAAGAGTTGACGCCAAATAAATAAAATTACACAAGACACTGCACCATAATGTATTTGATTTATATAACACTTCCTAATATATAATACTGAATAAATATTTTACACTTCCTCTTGTTGAAAATGAGCATACCACCCATTCTTTCTATGTAGAGCTTGTACTATTAAGTGTACTGATTACAGTGACTACAGTACTAAATTGTGAATTAAGAAATTTCAACCGTGAGATTTAAAATCTTAATTTGCAGCCTAAAAATTTCAAATAATAATATTGGCAGCACGGAAAGGAAGGATGTGACAGTAAACAGCTCTTGGTATTGCCGTTAGATATAGTGTCTATCTCCCAGCGTCACCATCATAAAAAAAAGCCTGTTTGTGCGCCTTCTTTGGTATAAAAGGAGTCTAGTTTCTCTTTATCAAATATGAACTGAGAATAAAAGCGCGGCATGAGAGCCTACAACCACATCCAGAATCGAAATGAAGCTAACTTCTATTGTCGTATGAATGACCGACAACTGAAATTGCTTCGGACACGACAAACAATTTCAAATTTGAGATTGCAAAATCTGCAATTTGGTACTGCGGGAATTGTAGCTGTGTTCGGTGGTCTGAGGAAGGGACAGTACGATTCATATATAGAAAAGAAAGGATAGTAACATATAGACACTTATCTTTTGTGGTAGCAGCTTCCATATTACATATATGGTCTTAATCTTTCTTTTCTAATATTATCTTTACTTGATGTTAAAGCCAACTTTAGTAGAGATAATGGTTGTACGTGTACTAAAATATATCGTCTAAAATATTCAAGCAAATTCATAAATTTATTATTTGTAAAATACGTATATGATGTGATATTATATGGATAAAAGGAATAACAGACATAAGAACATAGTGCACCATGCGCTATCATATATAAATTAGAGATCCCCATAGATGAGTCTCCTCTACAAAACGAACATTCCAGAGAAAATGTATATATCACTCCCTCGGGCTGCCTGTCTGATGCTGTGTTATTAGTAGTTGTGCAGGAGTGGTATTGTACATGTTATATATAAAGGGGATGATAATGCATCAATGGATGCATGGTATTAACATATGAGTTTTAATAGAAAACGGGGAAACGATAGAAAAGGAGACAAGAAAGGAAGATGACAATAAACTAGGGCAGTTAATTAACAAAAGCATGCAAGTGAATAGAATGTTAAAGTTTCAAACATTGACAGTTATGACTTTTATGGGTTTTGTGCTTTGACGCATCGAATATGTGATGAAGAAAAGTATACGGGGTAAAAATAAATAAATAAGCACATATTGTTTAAAGATACAGAAACGCGAATTTGCTTTCAAGCATGAGCAGCGTTGAAATTTGAGTGAAAAAGAGTATGCTTTGGGTTTGAAGGAGCCTTAAAAATTCGAAGTCAATGGTAAACATGGTACAATGATGGACTATTGACTTGAGTCACCTGGATGTTAAAAGCTCACAACTGACAAATTTGAGAGACATTTCGCTATAATTTTACAAGAACCAGGAGCTGTATTAGGATGGTACTTATGTATAAGGTTAATGTATTGCTGTTACTAACATGCCCTTTTAAAAGCATGCATGACCTACTTTACTCCTTGTCTAGTATACGAAGTTGAAGGGGTAATACCAAAGAAGTTCTGCACATTTTTCTATGTATGAGTCCCTCTTTAAAGCAACTATGTTGTCAAATGTAATACAAGTAAAAAAAAAGCTTGCATTTTTGGCATGGCATGCGTCTTTTCCAACCTCTCTATTACAATTTCTACCACATTCATTTCATAAACAAAGGATGCTTAAAGAATTCACGCGTTGGTGGGTTATTAAAATTCAGCTTTTCATTTGTAAAGAGATGCTTCCATTTTTACGACTGTCTGGCTGTTGCTCTATTGCTTAGATATATTGCCGACCCCCCATCGAGCTCATTCATAATGAATAATAAGTCACGAATAGAATGCCAACGCTTAGTAAGAGTAGTACTTGTACTCACTTTCAAAATAAGGTCGAACGTTAATGTATTGTATACGTCAATTTGTACCTATCAGGTGCTATTATTTAGTTTTCATCTCTACTTAATTCTCTGTTGGTGCTTTTGATGGCTATTTGGCAAATCATTGTGATGCTCATGAGTCCTTACTGACCTTTCTCAATGAAGCATTATAGATTCTATTTGAAAATTGTACCTATGGATCGTTAGAGTTTGATATATTTCAAATAGCTTGTTGTCGTGAGAGTTAAAAAAAATATAAACTGTGTTTTGAAAATAGTAAGGTATGGGCTTGTTTTTCAGCCGTAAACTGACAATTCTGTCCAATACAGTTATTACGAAAGAAAAGAAAAGAATCGTACTATGAGGATCATACACTAATAAAAAAAGTAAATCTACAGTGAGCTGAACTTTCGTATTTACAATTTTTTATTATACTAAATGTAAACATGATGAGAATGCTGTGCAGGATATTGCAGTGGCACTGCATCGTCATTACATTGAATTATTTGCAATTGTAGTTCCTTTTTACCAGTAGAATATATTCGATATTTAATTCTCAGCATAGCTATTATACTGAATAGGTCATCATTCCTTTTTATAACTCTGCAACTGATATTACAATTGGCTTTGAATACTATATTCCACATGTAACTATGGCAACACAAATGTAAACCAAGCGCTTTTATAGCAACGTGCTAATTAAAGTACATTTAGCTTATATTTTTCCATTTCCAATGATCGGAAGCTTGCATTCTTACTCGATTTTGATAGTTTACATTTGATTTTATGTACGACATTGTATCCAAAAAACCCTCTTCCACTGCGGAAAATAAAATTGAATAAAATATTTTTTTGACTACTCTGTACTTTTTTCTTTCTCCCTTTCTCCCTTTCTCTCTTTCTTTTTTGCTTTCTCTTTCTTTATTAGCAGAAGCCATGCGAACTATTCGGGGATTACAAATAACGTCCCTTGTAGTTTTATCTCCAGTATTAATTTGTTTGATTGCACTTGTATCAATCATATGTGTACCTATTTATTCTTATATCTTAAGTTGGTGTCAACCTGTTATGCCAGAATTGAACATACCTCGCATAGATTACTCATCAATCTTGACTTGGTTATTTGCTTTATTGATCACATACCACTATAATTCTGTAAAGGTAATGAGATACATAGACCGGGGGTAGGCTATACTATTCATCCCTGTTAAATTGACGCTTTTATTTTATTTAGGAATACTTTTGTCAAAATACGGATTTAATAGTAAATCCTAGATCAATGTCTGAACCATTTGAAAATGAACAAGATACTCAAAAAAAACAACCAAAGAAGAAGAAACCGAGAAAGACAAGACAGCATCCAGCAAAAATCAAAAGAAAGGACGAAGAGCAAGAAAAGAATCAAGAAAGCAAAATAAAGACAGTAGAACCAAAGAGAGAAGAGCACGTAGGAGCACCAGAAGAAATAAATGAACAAAATGATCAAGAAGATGAATGGATAGATGTACAAAAGATCAAAAGTCAACACTGTATTACATCAATGGAAAAGGAAATAAAGAACAATAATAGTAGTGATAATAGAAGGAATGATATGTTACTGGATAAACCACTGCATCAGAATGGAAATGAAGCAAGGGAAATAAAAAGAACAAAAGGCTGGTATTCACCATTTTCCACTGGGTTAGACTTGGATATTCTACCCAAATTTACTATGGATCCACTATGTCAATATAAAATCAACTTTACTCCTCCCTCACCTCCATTGATACCCAATCTACTTGAACAAAACCAGCATCAACCACACTCATCACCCAAACAATCTATAATTGAATTACTAGAAAATCATCCTTTTATATCCACAAATCATTCTCATCATCATCAACATACTCTAGGTCCCATCGGTGGAAATAAACCCAAATCTGTATTAAAATAAATATCAAACAAGCCCCTCGTTTTGTATTACATTTGTTATTTTCATGCATCTTTAAAGATCAATGAATCAAACTAGCCTGTGTTTTGCCCCTAATTTAATTTTATAAAATAGTCTAGCCTCGATGTCTCCTTTGAAAAAAGCACTTTAATCTTTGTAATTAAGAGGCATTAAGGCTATTCTACCTCCATAAACCAAAACGTAAATAATGCTTTTCTATTAATAAAGCGTAAGAAACTTTCCTTTTATAGAATCCATATAGTTAAGCTTTAGACAGATGTCTTTTTTCATAATTTTCTTATTTAGGTTTTTTTTTTTTACCTGCTTACAGGTTTTATTTGAATATAAACTCCTGTTCTTTTACACCAACTCAGGGAAATTACTAGGCACGCCCAAATCTACTCTGGAGTTATTTGTCACTCACTTGTATGAAAAAAGACAAAAGTGCAAGTTCATAAGAAGATGAAAAGATTCTTTTTACATGAAAATCATTTATTACAACTGTTGTTGCTGTGATATTGGATAAAACCAAGGATGTGCTAAGACTTGATCAATATCTATTCTTTTTTCAACTTCTCTGTTTAACATTTTTTTTACAAGATCAAGGGACCCTATATAAAATAATCGTTAACAGATTGATGTATCTTTTTTGTATGTGTTTACCTTCAGATAATACAAAAGGAACTCTTAATTCACTTTCCAGTATTTCATCGATATTATAAAAGGGGTTTTCACGATAGATGAGAGTAAACAACAAGACACCACTTGCCCAAATATCTTGAGGCGGCCCTTCATACGGTTTTCCTTTGAGTACTTCTGGTGCACAATACTCAAGAGTACCTGTAAATGTATCAAATTTACGGCCTTTTTTGTAATAAGTGGCACAGCCAAAGTCAATCAGATGAACAGTGCCTTCGTTGTCTAAAACGACATTTTCATCTTTAATATCACGGTGAACAATCTTGTGTGTGTGTAAATGTTTGACTGCATTAGCAATTTGATAAAATATATGTCTAACTTCATTTTCAGTCATATTTTTGTTTAGTTCAATATAATCAAACAAGTCCATGCCACCTCCTAGTAACTCCATGACAACAAAATAACAATCTTCGTCTTCCATACTTGTAACCAGTCTACAGCAATTTAGATGTGGGTGCTTTTGAAGTGTTCTTAATATGTGTATTTCCATTGGTATCGAACCTAATTCTCTATCCCTGTGATTTGAATTGTTATTGTTTAATAACCATATAAAATTTCTAAGAGATACTTGCCTTATCCAAGAATCGACAATAATTTTTGATTTTATAATGTATTTAATCACCAATTTTTTTTGAAAAGGGTCGTCTTTTCTATAAGCTAATTTTGCCATACCATAAGTACCCTGACCGAGTACATCTAATATGACATAATCATCTAATGGATGCTTCTTCTTTTCTGTATTATTCATTGTTTGTGATAATTTCTGATTACTTTCACTTAAATAATTGGAAGGAAATAACCTTTTGGCTTCATCTACAGCACCAAATGAACTTATTCTATAAGGTCTGACGATTGGTCTTCTCTTTTTAGTTTCTGTTGTAGGCGCATCTGGCTCTTTTTTCTTATTTTGTAAAGATAATTCTCTCATATGATGATGAAGATGATTTTTACTTTTTTCATGCTTTGATACAGTATCTATTCTATCATAAGTGATCCATACATTCACCAAATCATCTTCCTCCATCAACTTCATTTCGATTTCAACAGCAAATTTACTTTTATCTCTGTGGTGAACATAAATATATTCTTCTTGTTCGTCATCATCATCATCTTTTGATAATATTTTTTTACATAAACGACTATTTGCTGTACGAATATTTCCCATTTTAGATAAGATAATTGGTATCTGAGGCATTAATTCATTGATATTTAATTTGTTGATGACCATATTAACTGAATAACCAAACAGATATTTTGCAGGTACAGTATTCAAGTGTTGAATTAAACCAGTTGAGCGATGAAATGTAATTGATCCTGATATTGAAGGTAAAGATGTGATTTTCACAACAAAAGTAGCCAAGTCATCATTTCCAATAGCAACATGTCGATTTAAACTTAATATAACAGGGAAATAAACACCTTGACTTGATAGACTACCAAAGAATTTCAGTCTATCAATCTTTTCTAAATTATCATCTCTTTGTTCTTTTGATAAAGCAGGCACAAGACAATTGACTGGTTTACCAATGATATCATCTTCTTTATATCCATAGATCTCGATCATTGTACCCAACACTCGTTGTATTTTACAATCAGAATCAACATAAACAGATAGAGTTGTTTCATAGATTTCTTCAAATATCCAAATATATACTTTATCTCCATTTTCAGTTATTTTCTCTTTAAGCCAAAGTGAAGCAATTGATTTCACTTCATTTCTTTTATGAATAGGTGTCTATTTGTATTAAATGAGTTCTTTTTATCAAATAATTTTCCGAAAACAAAAATTATTTACTAACAGTTGCTCCACACACAATCACTTTTTGCATATTATCATATATTTTCTCTTTTTTACGTTTTAATATACTTGTTATTTGACTTTTAAATGGTTCTTCTAAGCATGTTTTTATAAAAGATTCCCCAACAAATGATTTATCAATACCAAAACATATAGATGCAATATCATTAAATAACAATATCACTCCATCTGAATTAGTAGTAATAATTGCTTGATTTTGTGGTAAATATCTTGTTGGTGTATGTAAAGCTCTGTTATATAAATGTGTTGATTCTGTTTCTTGAATTGAAGGCATCATATTTTTATTATCTATCACTTCTATACTTGTTCTTGGTGTATTTTGTGTACTCCAACTTGTTTTAAGTTGTATGAATCCATAATCCATATTAGGTTGAGACAGTCGACGGTGATATAGTCTTTCATCATCTTCATTACTCCACTTTTTTTTACGAACAAGTTCCATGCCCCGAGTTATCACATTACTACTCGTACCACTCCTCTTTTTGTTACGTTGTATTCCTGATTGATCTTGATTCCTAATGATTTGTTATTATATATATTTTATAAAATATATATTACTTTTCTTGAATATTGAATGATTCATCTACTTTTATATTAATTCATCTTTTTAATCCTTTTATTTGTACTTACCTTGAGCGAATAAACGAGTAGAGTTCATGTATATTTATTGATTTTCTCTCTTCTTTTCTTTTTATTATTATATAGGAGAGAAGAAGGAAAAAAAAGGGAAAAGAATTTTTTTATGTTCAAGATTTTTTTCATCATGAAAATTATATCCAATGAGAATAATATATTTTTGCACTCAGAACCGCATTTATTACCAAGACATAAGATTGATAACCACAGTTTGTTGAAAAGCAATTGGTCCTTGAATTGGCTTATGATTTTAATTAATTTTGATGCCTTTTGTTTATACATCTGCTCAAGAATATCTAGTAGACTATAAACAAAAAAGAAAAAGAAGACAGTAATGGCCACTGGAGGTTACATCAAATTATTACTTGAAATAGTAGATAAATGTTATAAAGTAAATGAATATTAAATTAGTATCCATAAAGAAAAGCAATTAAAATAGTAACATAACAAGAGTAAATGTGCACATCTTTTGCCTTTCACTCCAAAGATAATTCTAATTAATTATAGTTTGCTATCAAAAAACAGCTGAAAAAGCCTATTTGGCTAGGTGATGATGTACCACCAAGAATAGTCAAAGCACGGAATAAGATAGATATGAATGACCTAATTGAACAAAGAGTTCATCCTGTTTCTCGTTTTGAGAATAAAAATTTAGAGCTTTTTTAAACAAAATATTCATAACATAGAATCTAATATATATAAGGTTCTTTGACATTGTACTTGCTCCATTCTTGAAAAACTTTAGCATTCATTGCTTATAATCAGCATTAATTTGTAGTCAACTTACCATTATCAGCCAACGTATTTCTCCTGATATATACATTGATCAGATAGTCTTTATCTACAAACAATCAATAATAAATTAAATGGATTCTCTGAAATAATTATGAATCAAAACTGTATTTTTCATAATATAACAAAAGCTTAACAGGCTCAATGCTGATCGATAGTTGAAGTATTCAATGTAAAAAAAAAAAAAAAAAAAAAAGGTAAGAATTTTAGAAAATTAAAGTTCAAAATCATCGTACAAAGAAAAAATGTATTTTTTTTTTGAAGTAAATAAAGTTATTAAATAAGCAATGTATATTTACATATAAGACCAACTATGCATACGATTTTTAATATTACGCCCGTCTCCTTCTACTTCTACCACAGGTTAACAAAGCAGCAATCGCATTAAAAATACCAACAATACAGCGAGTTATACCAGAAATAAGAGTTTGGAAGAAACCAGCAATAGCACTCACCACACTAGATACAAGTGAAGCAATAGAGCTTACAACTCTACTAAGGCAAGAAAATATAGATCCCATATTTTTAGATATAAAGAAATGATAAGTTTTAGCGTATTTGATTCATTGCATTTATATATTCTTTTATTCGCAATGCTTTTTTTTTTTCACATGACGACAACTTAAAACTTCCCTTTTTTGGTAATTTTTTAGCGTTTACAAAATTTTAAGGTGCGACTTGAGAGAAATAGATGTAGGTGATTGAAAATACTTTTTGAAGCATAAAAATAAAAAATCATGAAAAAGTTACTTTATATGTGTGCTACTGTACAGTATTTCGAGAACTTCCTTGCGGGTGCAATAAAAACAATTTGCGCAATTATACAAATAAAAAACTTGCGAATTTAGATAGAGCATTTTGCATGGAATTTGAAAATGTCTACGGCTTTTCTATGTGGCAATATAAGCTTTATTCAATTGGGTCAAAATAGGCTATCAACAAAAGTCCATATTGAAGCACTCACTAAATCGAGAGATAGAATGGTCAATAAATGCCCCAAGATCATTGTAAATTGTCAAATTGCAGCATTTTTGATATGCGATGATAGCGTTTTATTATCAATAGTACACTCTTCTTTATCTCCCGGCTATAATCCTTTACTATGTTTATGACTAGCGTCTTTCTAGAGATAACATGAAGTATTAAGCTATCTGAGAGAGCCTTGGCACAAAAATAGTGATGTTGTGAAAGTACAAGCTAATAAGTATCGCTTACATGCATATTGCTTCATTTAGTTCCTTGTAACGCTAATACTGTGTATATATTTCCATAAATTCGCATGAAGTAACTTTTTTATGTTTATGAAAGTACTGTCCACAAATAAATCAATATGCTCTTTCGTATACTGTTTTTATTTGAGGATAACAAACTGAATGAGGGTGATTTGAGTGCCACATTCAGTTTATCCAAAAGGATAGGCTACATAAGCCAATTAGAATCTATTCCAATGACATTTACAGTAGAGTAGAAGTCGTTTCAGTATTCTTCCTGAATACGGATTTTTTTTAACATGATTGTTACTCGAGATGTAGTTCATAGAATGAGATAAGCTTTTAAGTTCTTTGTTTCGAAAGGTTTAATAACATAATATAAAAGAGCATATATACTACAAGCAATTTTTTATTATAGCTTTATATCTCGTTGTACCCTCGAGATTGAAGCCACTTTCAAACGTTCAACGTTGTTTGGAGCTCTTTTTTGTTCTTTTGCTTCCAGTGGTGATACTTGACATGCGTAAAAAATAGCCTCCACGTAATCCTGTATCATTGTTCTTGTTATAACAATTCGCTTCTCTAGATTTCTGATTCCAATTCATTATCATCTGTAGGTGTATTGGGGATGAACTGCTTTATGGCTTAGGTAAAAGTTTGGCATGATTATAAATGCGACTGTTCCTCGTTTACTTAAAATGTGTAAAACCACTTTCTGGTTCACTGCAATGCTATTTGGATAAATATTTTTCTAGACAGACCTTTGTTTATGCAGAAGGTTATAAAATGAGCAAGGAAAATGCTTATCAGCTCGATTAATATCAACATATTGTTGTTTATCATTAAAGAAGTATTTTGTTTTAGATTACTTTTGTTGGCAATCAACAGCAAGAAACAATGATTCTCAGCAACACACAGGGAAAGAGTTCCAGTGCCAACTGTTTGATAGGGCTCTTTGGTTTTCAAGACAGAAGCTTTATGAATGAGAAAAAGGGTTATGACTGGCTTTTTACAAAATAATATGAGTTTCTACTTTTCAATCTCCTAACACTTAGCATGAATTTGTTTGAATCTCAGAATACATAATGGCACATCATGTGATCTGCAGCTCGTAAAAGAAAGGTAGGGTGAATTATGTTAATAATCTTTGTCTAATGCTGCCAATTGTGTCTTTAAAGCAAAGTGTCTATTTTTTGCTTCGTGTGGGACGTACTTCAGCAGTTAATTCAAGATTCTTTTCAACCAATTCGCCTAATTTACGCAAACGTGGTTCAATTAATGACTTGACAACTCAAGACAGACTTCTGCAATCGTTGACAAGTATAAAGCAGCCTTCCGATGCTAGTAAGACAAACAATTATTTGAAAAAGCTCTGCATGTAAACAAAAGAAAAATAATATTTTTTACTTTTAGAGTTAATTGCAGAGATACACAAGTTTAATACCAACTCAAGTATCCGTCAACAAGCCAGAAGCCTAGGCATAAAGGATAAACTATTCAAAGAGATATCAACCACTTTTTTGCAACGGGTATCAGCTAAAGAGATTCAGCATTGCTCACTAAACGAGCTTCCTTTGGGTTATCAGTCAAAAGAGGGTCCAGGTATAACGAGAAGCGGTACATTTTACATAATCTAACCTACCATTTAGATCATATGAACAGAGTATTATTTCAAGCCTTTATCGACTATGCAGAGCCTTTCTTACCAAAGGAAACGGTGAATAAAATAAGGTCCTTAAGAAAACTAAGTGATTTGCGGTTTCCGAGTGAGTGGTTTCCTGCAGCCAGAGGAATGCAAAGGTTTATAGGACATAAAATGACGTATCTCGAAATTGACTTTTCAAAAAAGAAAGATAAATCTTCATGTAGGTCCTACAAATAGTGGGAAAACATATCAAGCTTTAAAACGACTAGAGGTAGCCAAATCAGGCCTTTATTGTGGACCACTACGTTTGTTAGCTCATGAAATATTTGCAAGAATGAATAAAAAGGGAATCACTTGCAACTTATTAACAGGAGAGGAAAAAAGAGAGATATCCCCGGATGCAAGATTAACAAGCTCAACAGTAGAGATGGCTTCTTTAGGAAAACTCTTGGATGTTGCTGTAATTGATGAAATTCAGATGATTGCTGATCGGGATCGTGGATGGGCATGGACGCAAGCATTTTTAGGATTAAAGGCGAAACAAATCCATCTTTGTGGTGAAGAAGCCGCAGTGCCATTGATCGAAAAGCTGTGTCGGGATTTGGGCGAGGAAGTGGTCGTGAACCGATATGAACGTCTGACACCCTATAGTGTCAGCGATAAAACGTTGAGAGCAGATCTGAGTAAGGTTGAAAAGGGTGATTGTGTGATTGCGTTTTCTCGAGGAGGCATATTTGATGTCAAGAGAACCATTGAAACTGTCACTGACTTGAAGTGTGCTGTCATATATGGCAGCTTACCACCTGGTAAATACCTTTTTTTTTTTTTTCTGTCAGACTGATATTTCTAAACTTTCATGTAAAAAGAAACCAGAGCCCTTCAAGCAAAGGCCTTCAACGACCCTGATAGTGGTTTTGATGTTTTAGTAGCATCAGATGCAATAGGAATGGGATTAAATTTGTAAGTGATTGCTTTTATTTTGATTAAGAATGGTCATATTTTGATTCACCCCTCCCCCACCTCTTTTGAGGAACATCAAACGCATCATTTTCCGAGACTTACTAAAATTTGATGGAAAAGAGTTGCGATATATAAGTTTTCCGCAAGTAAAGCAAATTGCTGGGCGTGCAGGCAGGTTTGGTACCATTCATGATAACGGAATTGTTACCACGTAAATTCTCTAGTTTCTCATAGATTACTGAATTAACTAGTAATATATATAGTTTATACTCCAGAGATCTTGATTACATTAAAGAAGCAATTGCTTCTCCTATTGTGCCTCTTGAGGTAATCAAAGGAAAAATGGTAGTAAATTTAAAATATGCTTATTGAATAGTCATAAAAGATGGCTGGTTTACAACCAACTGTAGATATATTAGAGCTTTTTGCTTTACAAATGCCTGAAGAAAGCTTCTCAGGCTTATTGGTACAAAGATGAATTATAGATCACTTTTTCGTGAAATGTTGTGATATAACTTATATACTTTTGTGCTTTAGGAAAAGTTTGAAGACTTGGCGTCTGTAAGCGGAAATTACTTTTTGTGCAATTACGATGATCAAAAGGCAAACGATAAGATATAATGAATATATCTGTATAAACATCTATTGTCTTTAGAAAATAGCTGATATGTTGGAAGAGGTTCCTTTAAAATTACGAGATAGATATCAATTTGTGACAGCACCAGTCAACACGAAAAGTGAAGTATCAATGAAAACAATTAAGTTGCTCGCCCAAAAGTTCAACCAAAAGAAAGCATGCAGTTTAAACGAATTGGTTAAGTTGCCTTATCAATGCCCTTTTAACGAATCAGGGTTAGAAGAATTAGAAGAGACCCATAAACAAATTATTCTTTATATGTGGTTAAGGTAAGGTCTAACACAAACAATAACACAACATTCATTGCTATTTTTTTTTTTTTTGTTGAATATAGTACAAGATATCCTGATACGTTTATTACTGTGCAAGACAAGGCAATAGAAATCAAAATACGCTGCGAGCGATTAATTGATGAAGGACTGAAACTCCTTCGTGATTCATCATCATTTAACAGAAAACGGATATTTTCAGTGTCCAAATGAAATTGACAATTTATGAAAAAAAAGTTATTTGAGCTTTTTTTTTTTTGGTATTTCTGAATGCTATAAAATAATAAATAGTGGTGACTTTACACTATCTAATTCCATATAACTTAAGCAGAATTTCCCTTATACATGATAATTCATTATAGCTTACAGTTTCACATTTATCAAAATTCTCTAATGAATAGTCAATATCCTTTTTCAAATACAGATTTAGTAAAGTGGATGACTCTATTAGACTAGAATACTATCAATGGCAATAAATTATTAAAGTAAAACAGTTAAAGCTAACGACAAGTAGAAATCTAAAAACATTCAATATAGCTAATCTCCTTGGATCTTGATCACATTTATTTAAATGAAAACTTTTGTGTACAATGCTGCTTTGTTACCTCTTCTATTATTATCTTATTGATACCAAAAATTAGGGATACTATTGTACTATTAAAATAATCTTATGTACCTCGATCAATTCAAAAGAGAGTTGATGTGTAATGCATTAAAATACTTTTCTTTTAGATTCAAGTCATTCTTATATTTTGTATTTTAAACCAAAAATTTCATAAAGCGTGCTTATAATAACTGTAATATCAAATTATACGATTAAAAGAAACATTTGAAGTTTTGTTTTCTACAGAAAAAATTACGGTGTACAAAACTACTCAAAATATTCTGTAGGGTGCATTAAGACAAATTGATCAGAAATATAATTTGATTTACACCTGTTTCATTTAAAACATTAATTATGACATAAAAAGTAGAAAATGCAGACTGTGATGTACCATATCTGTGTCCGAAATATCTCAATCTCTTTCATGGCTCCGATTCTTTTTTGTTTTAATTAGACAACAAACCCTCAAAGAGTTCTTGACACATGATGCAGCGGGCCATGTGTGTTTGTGTAACAGAATTGATTGTTTGCTCTATCGTACCACGATAAAACTTCCGGTTTTGGAAACCTTTTAAACGGCAAACCCAGGAACACGCAAAATCCTAAAATTGGAAAATGAAAACGTTATTTTCTATTGATTTTTCTCTTAGTGTTTCTGTTATATGGGCTTGCAAAAACGCGATTTACTACTAATTTTTTTCTATGTTTAATATGAATCAAAAAAATAAAAAGATGACCAGAAAAGAGTTAATCACCAGGTCTTTAACAAGAGCTTCAATGGCTCTCACAGCTGTATCCAAGATTATTTGATTCTGTAAAATAGAAACACACGATACTTGAGTTTAAAAGTAAAAATAGCTTTTTTAATACAAATCTTCATGTTAGCAGTGATTAAATGAATATACTCTTTGATATTTCAATTCACATTGAGACAGCATTCTTTCATACTGTCTGTTGTTGTATGTATAGGAATACAAACTGTTTGATATAAAAGAAATTTACAAAAAAAAGTGCCAAGTTTTTTTGAAAAGAATAGAAATGAAGAGGAGGCTTAAACATTGATGTAAAAGAACGAATCGAGTGAAACGTTAGTTTTGGTCACTTCGGTGTATAAAAAGATAGGTGTCCAAAGAGTATATAAAGAGGGGCGTAAAAACGAGTGAATTATACATCACAACTTCCTTCCTCTCCTTATCATCATGCGTTTCACCCTCCTTACTTCATTAGCTGTCGTTGCTACTGCTGTCTCTGCTGCCCCTGTAGAAAAGAGAGCAGTCAAGGCCAAGGTCTATACTACTTGCTCTGTTCCTGGAACAATGGCATTGACTTTTGATGATGGACCTTATGAATACACATGGGACTTGGCTGAAACCCTTCAATCCAAAGGTGTCACTGCCACTTTCTTCATGAACGGCAACAACTGGGTGTAAGTTGTTTTTGTCCAACAAAAAGAGTAGATACTAAAATTTATATTTAGTGATGTCGCAACTCAAAGTGTAAAGACCTCTGCTGGTACCAAGACTTACAAACAAGTTATCAAGCACGTTTATGAAAAGGGACATCAAATTGGTAGCCATACATTCAGTCATAAGGAACTTGCTGGTCTTAGCTCATCTGAAGTTAAATCTGAAATGACCAAGCTCGAAAAGGTCTTTAGATCCGTTCTTGGCAAGAACCCTCTTTACATGCGCCCTCCTTCTGGTGAATATGATAGCACCACCCTCACTACTCTTGGTGAACTTGGTTACAAGGTCATTCTTTGGGATATCGATTCTAACGATTGGAGATACAAGGATCAATCTAGCCTCTCTCATGAACAAGCTAATTACAAGAGCGTAATCAATAAGGATAGCAAGAAGAACCCTCAAGGTCATATTGCTCTTCAGCACGACGTTCACAAGAAAACTGTTGAAAAGTTGGTTCCTTGGGTTATTTCTTACGTCAAGAGCAAGAAGAACTACAAATTTGTCTCTGTTGCCGAATGTCTTGGAAACACCAAGGGCAGCGCTTACAAAACCAAGAAATAACAGTTTTCTATCTTTTTTACTCAATATATTAATTCTCAATAAATTATGTTCTTTATTTCTGAATCTATTTCTTTAAAATAATTTATTTCTTAATAACGAGTCTAGCAGTAAGCTTTTTTTTTTTTTTTTTTTTTTTTTGCTGTAATAAGTAACAAGCTGTGTTCAAACTTTGAATATGTTTTTGTTAATCGTTGATTTGATAAAGATAGACCGCATCAGAGATAAATAATTATCTTTCTCGGTGTATAGACAGTGGCAAGTATTTTTTTTTAAATTTGACATTCACCAGAAAAAACCTATAACACTTGCCTAAAACAAACGTAGGAGAGATATTTGATGGGTTGATTGACTCATTTATGACGTACAACACAATTGCTTCCTTGTTTACAAAAGAGTCTAAAGAAAGGTGAATACGTAAAAATTTGAATAATGTAAAAGAAAGAGCTTTAAGATGTAATTATAAGTACTTGACTAACTTAAAAAACAAGTGCTATAGTTAAATACTATGGGTCATAATATTCTACCAGGATTTTCACTAAGAAATACACTTTTTAGAGAATAAAGATGATGCATGAAATTTTCCTTGTTCCTTGATGAATTTGAATTTTCTCTTTGTGCCAATACCCGTCACTTTTCTTTTTATTTTTTTTTAGATTTTATTTGAAAGAGCTTTCTTAAAAGATGAGTAACCCACCTGAGCATCACCATCATAGTCGTCTATTTTATTTCCTAACTAATCCTTCAGAAATCACTTCAATTATTAATACAAACACATCCACATCTATACATCAACATTCAACGCCAATACAACAGCTTTCTACAACAACACCTATTGCTGTAGCAGCTGTTCAAGATTGCTGCAATCTATGCTGTTCAACACCACCAGCACCACCAGCATCAGCTACATCAGAACCTGTTCGTTGTAAATGGTCTAGTTGTCTCGAAAGTTTTACTCGACCTGAAGATTTAGCTCCTCATTTATTTAAAGATCATGTGAATAAAAATCGTACAAGGCAACCAAAATGTTACTGGGAATCATGTTCAGAAACTGTGGAGGATCTTCTCAAGCACCTCACCAGTCGACACCTAATGCGCTTGTGGCTTGCTTGTCGTTGGCAAAATTGCAGCCAACGATTTGAAGGGTTTACTAAGCTGACAAACCATGTCTCCAAGGACCACGTTGGGTCCGGCAAAAGTGAATATCAATGTTACTGGGCATCATGTGATAGACGAGGTAGAGGGTTTACGCAGCGACAAAAGATCATGCGTCATATTCAGACACATACGGGTGCAAAGCCTTACCAATGTCAAGTATGCCAAAAGAGATTTTCAGAATCAAATGTGATGATACAGCATATGCGTACTCATACAGGAGAAAAACCGTATCGTTGTCAAGAATGTGATAAACAATTCAGTGTGTCTGCTTCACTGACAATTCATACAAGGGTTCATACAGGAGAAAAACCATTTGCTTGTAAATACGAAGATTGTAACAAGCGATTTATTGAGAGTAGTAACCTGACAAAACATGTAAGCTTAAAGATATGGTTTAAATATTTGTTTTATTGAGAGTAAATGTAGATGAGGATTCATACAGGAGAAAGACCATTTAAATGTACTGTGAGTTTATGTGATAAAGCATTTTCAAGGCCTGACCAAGTAACTCGACATCTAAAGACGCACAAAAATGACTAGTTTGTGTTTATTGATCTCGTAATTAATTTTGAAATAACCAAGTAAATAAATACAACTAATACAAATATCCACCTCTTTCCTTTACTCACTGCTGTGTGAGTAATGCCTTGTTCTTGTCCCTGCTCATTTTCTGTTTGCTCTGTTACGGCTGTTACTCCTTTTGATGTATTCCTCTTTGTTAAGCTTGAAGGAGGATTATCTACTGTTGGTAATTTATTTAAATCCACTGTACATAATTCAGGAAACACCTCTATCAAAAGTATAAGCATGGATTAGAAAGCATCATCATTTGCTCACCTCGAAACTTTTGATGCCTCAAGTTCCATAAATGAGCCTTTGCAGCATAAATCTTTTTTTCCGCCGTACTTGTCTTTATACTACCAGTCGTTGTCTCTTCACTCACCATAAAGCTTAATAAACCATTCAATATAGTGGACACTGACCAACTAGGATTCCATAAACTAGGATGGAAATCACTCATAGTCAAGCAAAGCCTTGTATCGGGTTGAAATCTTCCAGAAGGTGTAATCATACGAATAGAAGGTGGTTTATACGGGTATTCAGCAGGAAAATTCAATCTGCCATAATATTCTCCTCCAGCATAAGGTGAATCAGGTGGTCCTTGAATAACATAATGCCTTCTTGAAAGTTGAGTGATGGCTATTAATATTATTTATAAAATATTTACCATTCCAAAATGTTGCTTTCTAAAGGCTTTGCTGTAATAAAAGGTGGTGGACTACATTGTTTACCTTAATAAACAATCAAACAGATTTCTCTCTTTTTATTTATTTTTACTTTGCTTGAATTGCCAAGTATTCTTTGGTTAATCGTTTATATGCTGTTTTAGTGGCCATTACTTTAAAAAGAAGGAAAAAATAAAAAAAAGAGAGAAAAAGGAAAAAAAGGAGAGTGTCGAATGAAATGAGGAGATAACATAGTCACGTGAATTATGATAAAAAGTATCTTATTGAGAAGGTTTCTTGAATGATAAAACAGATTGGCTTAGAATTTACTAATGAATGATAGATTCAATAATACACATTTAATGACAATAGCAGCAAAATTAAAATAGATTACAACTTTATTTTTAATAAAAGAAGGGAGGAACTCAATAAATTTTCCGTAAATGAAGATTAATAGGGATATTTTTTTTTACTTTACAAATTAGTAAACTTTTAAAAATAGAAGCTTCATTTCAATTTGCCCACAGTACAATTAAGCAATTGTTTTATTTATATTTATATGACCGTAATGAGTGCATGATGTCTTGTAGACATCATTTCGTCCGGACTAGAGCGAAAAAAAAAAAGAGCCAAAAATCCCCTTTAGGATCAAGGGTAACATGAAAGGATTAAATAAACAAGCTGTTGCTGGAGACAATTGGTTCTGAGATTGAACAATCTCGAGCCTTGAATTAAGAAAAGTTTGATGATTTTTGTCAAGTTGATTCCTTCTTATACAGTGCGGCTGGTAAATTTTGTCTGTTCTGAAAAAATAAATGGTGCTATCTGAAAAATATTTGGCTGTTTGCTAGCAAATGATTGTCGCTTTGAAGATTTTACTTTGTCTTTTTGGGCCAAGTCAAATTGGCGTTGCTGAGGGATTATTGTCGGCTATGATGTAAAAGTTTTATTTCTTTCCTTTCGCTTTAATAATTGAATAACATGACAGAAAATACTTTTTTTATGAAGACAGACATAATAATGTCTACAATAAGGATGAAAAGAGAGTCTTCAATCCGATGGAAAGTGTATCAACCGAAATCAGTGATCCAAACATAATACTTGAAACCATAACGAGCCAAAAGTACTATCTGAGTCTCAAACCAGCAGAGAAAGAAACTACTGCAAAAGATTCAACAAAAAAGGCTATAACAGTGGTCAAGAAAGCAGCGTCTACAAAGACTACAACGACCAAACCAGAGAGATATTTATTGACCGAATGATCGAGGGTCTTATGGAAAGAGGAAAAGTGACTTTGCATGCAAAGGATCTTGGAATTAATCCTCGTACTGCTATGCGCTGGTGGAAACACTATCAAGAAACTGGGAAAGTAGCTTACAAAAAGTTGCAAAGAAATCCCGGCTGATTCAAATCACTAACTCCTGAGTATGAGCAGCACATTCAACAAATAATAGAAAAAGATTCACAACTTTGTGCTGATAATGTTATTGATTCTCTGAAATCGCAGTTTGAGGACTTGAAGATTTCAAAGCCTCAAATAAATCACTACTTGAGAAACAACATGCTTATTTCAATAAAGAATTCAACCTTCAATCCTATGACAAGAAACTCTGACAATAGCTTGTAAACGAGATACGAGTGGTTCATGAAGTGGAAAGGCTCGGATCTGGGTTACACTAAGAACAGCGTTTTTATTGATGAGGCTGCATTGAAGACAGCCAAACAAAAAAAAAAAAAAAAAAAAAAAAAAGCTTGCAAGAGGTAAAGAGCAAAGAGCAGGTGACATTATTACTGAAGAGCCTACTATAGAGTACGTTGATGTGGAGAAGAGTACTGCCATTGAAAACAACAAGCCATTAGCAAAAGGTACAACTACCGCTCACTTTGTAAGATTTATAAGTGAGCTTCTTGATATCATGGACTTGAACAAAAGTCTTATGGGTAGTTATCTTGTCATGGATTGCTGCACTATTCATAAGTCCCATCCAAAGATAAGAAAGATTGAGAGTAGAGGTTATACAGTAATGTACTTACCTCCTTGTTTACTAGAGCTCAACCCAATTGAGCAGCTTTAGGCTATAGTTAAAGGAAAGCTCAAATATCGTCGAATGAAAACTTATCGAGTCGAAGTGCTGATGATTATAATCAAGTTCTTTATAGCTTCTCTAGTCAATTCATTCACTGTTGTAATAAAACACCCATGTGAACATGTTTTTAAAATCATACTATGATATTTTCATAACACTATATCTTTTTAGAATATAAACCTTGCGAGAATTGTATGATTAAAATAGCTTTATTGGGCTCAGCAAAGGACCTTTAATGGAAATTTTGATCAGTGAATGCATCATCATTATGCAGTGACATCACAAGATGATGGTCCAACATTTTATGCTCATCAAGTATGTTCTTAACCTATTTATCATTGAGGTTTGATGAAAAAACATAAAGAACTTGACACATTCAGATGCTAATAACTTCTCGAGTCCTATCTACTATAACTACTATTCTATGCGAATCTAGAAAACAAGTATCTTTTATTGCAAGCTACTACATGGTGTAAGCTCATTGTAGGCACATCACTATTATTCGGTTATAGCTGTGTTTGAATAAATCTATATGAATGGGATGAGAGTATTTCTAGAGACATTTTTTCTTTTTGTTCGTATATTTCACTCACGAAAACACATTTAAAATGAAAAAAAGCAAAAGGATACTTTATTCTCTTCAAACCAAAAGAAGCCATCTAAGAGCGAAAACGGTAGACTCCATATTTAATAATGGATCGAAATGTCACTGACCACAAAATTGATACTCTTATGATTCGTTGAACTATATGTAGAAGACAACTTAGACGACGACTTCCAACCTGTTGTAACAGTTAGAAAAAGACAAAGTAAGTTGCATGGTCAAACTTGATGTAGGTAAACAGCTAGTCAAACGTATGAAATCCTATCATAGATAGAGAAAATACTTTATAGAGTGGATCACAAAAGAGGTTCAAAGGCAAAAGAAAAGCTACAGATTCTGAAGTTACTACTAAAAGTAGTACAGATATCTCTACAACAGATGAACCTACCATGTTCAATAAGATCTTTCTTGATGACTATGATCTTGAATATAGCAGTGACGATTTTGATGCATCTGTTGCCAAAAGACCCTTTTTGGGCGAATCAACCAAGTCTGCTTTTCGTATCACCAAATCAACTTCTGCTTCTAAAACAAGTCTAACTTCTCCAAAGCCTAGTAAACCTGTTCCAACTGCTTTCAAGTCAGCTGCAACTTCTGTCAAGTCAAGTTTTTGTCCTGCGCCTGTTGACAGGGCAAGTGATATTAAAGATGGCCCTAAGAAGATAAGCAAGCGTGTGATGACAATTAAAACGACTGTAAAGAATATTTGGAAACCAGCATATTTAAAGTCATTGTATGGTTTGGTTCACACTACCAACTTACTAGTTACACATACCTTTGCCTTCACAAAGTACATATATTTACAGGAACTGACAGCAAATGAAAATTTTGTGCTGAACCACTTTGTGACAAAAGATATCTTTGTTAAAGTTTTTCTGAGTCTTGTTCTCTCAAAGGGTGGAAATAGCACAAGACTGAAGGATTCGACCAAAAACTATAGGAGATTGATATCAAAATATAAAGAAGCTTACTTTGAAGACGTTGGTTATACTCCCCCCCCAACTTACCATATGCTCAGCAAATAGCTTTGTACGAGTGTACGAAGATCCAAACGGCCTACTATAATAACATCAAAGCTCATTTTGGAAGCACGCTGCGTGATTTGATAAACAAGTTATTTAAAAAGAAGGAAAAGGCAGAGAGTCTCAGAGGAGAAATGCAAGCAAACAAGTCTAGTAGTAAAGCGATAAAAGAAGCTACCTGAAAGAAAATTTATCGACCTTGCAATCAGGTGAAGCTTGCCATCGCAAAAAAAGAGATGCCTGAAGTTGGTCTTTTAGATGATCAATCAAGAATGCAATTAAATGGTTTTCTTCCAAGTTACCCAGAGAACTACACTTTTCAAGAGAACCCAATTTACTATGACGTTATGGCTAGTCCAAAAAACCATTTCAAAACCTTCTTCAGACTTGCTGAACTGTCTGAAGCTGAACAGACGAAACAGTTTGCTTGTTTCCCGGTACGTGCCATTTTTATTCCTTGCTACACGACGTTGGATAGCAATTCATTACCATGTTCTCAAGAGCAAAAAGAATCCAAAAACATGAAGCAAATTTGAGACATGGGGTGCCGTCGTAGACCTAAAATAAAAGGGGTTCAAGCATCAAGGATTTCAAAAAACTTTGCGGTTCCAAGGAACTCTCGAAACAGATGGAGTCGGTGCCTCCATAATAAAGCAAAACGCTGATACAAGCAGAAACTCGCCTAAACCCAACACTGAAAAGAGAGTGGGCGTTAATCAAACAGAGCATATTGAATGATTAGGTCAAGCCGACTTAAAGAGCACTGAAGGCAAGTGTGTCTTGAAAGACCCTGGAAGGCAGGACTTGATGTACTGCATGAAAGAAACCAGCACTGTTGAAGAAAAACAAACACTTATATTTACCAAGAACAACCGCTCAAAATGTTCAAGGCACTTTAGATATTTAAGAAAGCGTACTCGGCATTTTGTAGTCCAGAAAGCCGAACCAATACTTTCTAGATCTGAATCCAACTCTGTAAACTTGAAAAAATTTGTACAGCACATTAAAACAAAAGTATCAGTAAAAACCACTTTGTACGAATATTATGGAAACCAGACAACAAAATCTGAAGAAGCATATTTCCCTGAATCCGAATTTGACTTTCAAGTCGACAGGTGTAACAAAGAAATAAAAGTTACGCTTATTACGTCTGTGATAGCTGAAGTCGAGCCCAACTGGAATATAACCTTATAATCAACAAGTTTACGTAGTTACTTACAAATAAGTTAGAGAATGCACAGAATACACATATACGTCATATTTGTGATGATGCTTGCAATCCTTTATCAAGATGATGCTCCGCCCTACGAAACTACCTTCCAAGCAAGGATATCCTTATATTCTCCAATGTCAATTCCTTCTACGCCTCTGTGCGCTTCCAGATAATACCTTAATTCCTCGCTTATTTCCCCTTGTCAGTCATTCTAATAGCAACACACGATGGTATACACTTTCAAGATCACCATTAAAGAAAAAACGATTACTCTACCTTGAATCCCATAACAAACGAGCTCTAAAAAATACCCAACAACAGTTTCGACGATATAACCTCTGTCAAAAATGCTCTTCCCGTAATTCTACACTCTTCTCCCAATGCCATCTAGTTATCTCTTTGGATCTCTATCTTCTGGCTACCAATGACCAGAATAGAACAAAGGCGCAGTGTGCGCTGGTGTCTTAGCAAGCTATCTGATGGTACATCCAGTTCATGGATTTTCCAGCCTTCATAGGCAGTTACAAAGTCCCAATACATTCATTATCTCAATATATACTACCGATTACAATTGTTTGAAACAATGCCCGGTCCCTTGTCCTTTCTTCTGAACAAACTACCTAATCGAGCATTATGATCCCTTCAAGCCATCCTTTCTTGATTTCTTTGACGGCTTACTACCTGCAACATCCTCTATGAGCTCTATACCTATACCATGAAAAAATTCTGTCTTTCCTACTGCTTCACTCTGGGTTAGAGACTCCTCAATTGGCTTCCCACTTCCTCTCACTAGCGTCTCTTACACTTTGGTACCGTCTCTTTCCCAAACATTTTTACTTTTGATTCCCTAAGGTATTTCAGCTTCCATTCATTTCTCAATCTAGCCCGGGCGAAAAGAATGAAAAATAAAACTCCATGTGCTTGTATAGGAATTTTACTACCTAGTAAATGAGTAAATAATTTTGCTCTTTGTAAATAATCCAGCGAAACCGACAATCACTAGGACAATATTCTTTTCTACTGAAGCAATATATCTAATCAAGCTTAAAAAATATTTTACTATTAAAATTCGAATTTATAACTACGTTTAGCCAAAAATGAATATCTTGGGTGTTTCCATCGATACAGAACTGATTTAACTTTTTTTTTTTTTTTTTTTTTTTTTTTTTTTTTTTTTTTTTTTTTTTTTTTTTTTTTTCAATCATATCCTTTGATTCAAGTGTTCAAAAGTCTTACAAGGTGGAATATGCACTCGATCAGTTAAAGATCGTTTCTGAAACTCTTGTATTATACATTGCAAGAGCCCCCCCAATCTTATCCCATCAGCATCTTCAGATAATTTTCTTTCATAGCTTATTACTTTGTATCCTTGTGTTTTTATAGTTTTTATGCAGTTTTAATAACGAGGTAAATCGCGCACATTATTTCTAGCAACTACATCTTTTATAAAAAAAAAAAAAATTGATTCACTTTAAAATATATGGTTCATAAACCGTAAGAAAAATCTCATTAGTTTATAATTTTCATTTTAACAAAAGTAAAGGCCGATTGAAATGATTTATCAATATCAAGTAGCATGTTATATAAATATGGTAAAAAAAGTGAATAAAAATATTCCCTGTTTATTACAAAAGATACTGTTTCTCCTTTTTAATGCAAGGACAAGATAGTGTTCACAAATTTTCCAACTTTATCTTCGTCTTGTCTGGCCATTTCAATAATCATCAATAGTTTTTTGACTCCAATAGATAATTTGTGATTCATATTTGCCTGTTCAAGGTAATTTAATGCCTTCATTCGTTCATCGTCGTCAAACAATTCCAATTCTTGCAAGACAAGATCTACTCCTTCCAAAGAAGTAATAGCAGGCACGTATATTTCAGTAGAGAACTCTGTTGTCATACCCATATGCTCTAAAATATCGCGTTGTGTAGCTGTAGCCAAAATCAAAAGACGACGACCCTTTGGTGGTTTTTTCTTGAGCAAAACCAAAAGAGCTTGTAAGACACCATTTGAAAAGCGTGGTCCGATAGGTACATAATCCAACAATCGCTCAATGCCGTCAACAACGATAACACTGGTAGGGGATTTATATGAATCATTAAAGATCTTATTGATCTCCGTCACTTTAGCTGCCTCGGACATACCCACCATTGTTTCAGGAGAAATGAGCTTGATAAAAGGGAAATCACTTTGCATGGCGATAGTAGCTGCTAGCGCTGTCTTGCCACTACCAGCAGGCCCTGTCAACAAGACACTGACTAAAGGTGTACGGCTTGACTGACGAACTTGATCTACATAAAGCTTACCATCTGTCAAAATCTCCTTGATCGAGGGACTAAATGAAATAATTGAATTTTGAACACATTGCTTGAGCTCAGCTTCAGAAACACCAAAGGACGGTTGTACTTCTTTCAGAGCGTTCAAAAAATCTTCCATGCCCACCTTCATGTCATCCATGTCAGTTGAAATACCAGCCATTGTACCTACTTTAATATGTCTACTGAAAGCGTATGAAGAAGCGGCCTTAACTACACCAGATATTTCAGCACCACTGTAGTTTTTTGTAAGCTCGGCCAATTCATCTAAAGACACTTCGGGCTCAAGGACATCATTTTCTCTCATTTTTGCAGTATGGATCTTGAGGATTTGAAGACGACCTACTTCATCAGGTAAACCAATTTCCATGTGTACCTCAAGACGACCGGGACGTAAAAGAGCTTCATCAATCATATCCTTACGGTTAGTCATACCAATAATCAAGATGTTGTTGAGTTGTTCAACACCATCCATCTTGGCCAAAAGTTGATTGACAACAGAGTCACCCACACCTGTATCACCACTACGCATACCACGAGCTTTACAGATTGCATCAAGTTCGTCAAAAATAATAATGTGAAGATTGGATTCTTCTCCCTTTTGCCTGTATTCTTCCTCAGCCTCTGCAAATAGCTTACGTACATTTTCCTCACTTTGTCCCACGAACTTTGACAACACTTCAGGACCACTGACGACCTTGGGTTCCTTAGCGTTCAACATTTTACCAATCTGACGTGCCATTAATGTTTTACCGGTACCAGGAGGACCATAAAGTAAGATACCCTTTACATGCTGTACACCCAACTTTTCGACCAAGGCAGGAGGAAATATACGTGATGCAAAGGCACGACGGAAAATGGCATTGAATTCATCATCTAGACCACCAATACCAAGGTCTTCAAATTTAAAGTCAGGTTTAATTAAAGCCTTTGCTTTCATGCTATACAAATTAAAACGAGTTCAAAATACTATGCTACTCTTGTTTTCTTCTTGTCTCTTACGCCTTTTTTTTAGATGCTTTCAAGTTTACAAAGGACCCTTCGGATTTTGCAAATTCAATATTGGTTTCACGCATCAAGATACCACGTGTTGCACTAACTGGCTTCTTTTCCTGACGAGGATCCACTTCACCTTTCTTCAATACGTTCAAGTCTACCACATCCAAATCAGTCACGGTAGCTCTAAATTTGACTCCACAATATTCAAATACAAAAAACTGTCCTCTAGTAAACATTTGGCTATGGAAGTTCTATATAAACTATATTAGCAGAGTTATAATCATGTTTTATAGCATGTCATACAATTGAAAAGGCTTGAGCAAGATCTTCTTCTTTAAACTCATCTGTCATTCTGTTACTCTTTTGATAAAATTCTAGGTCGAGTTTCATGTTGGCAAGATAAATGTCTATTCCCTCAGAGTGAATGTCGAAAGGATCCACAGTAACTTTTTGACCCACCGAGAAATTAGCCCAGCGACGATGAGTTCCATTAATACCAATTTCATTCTTTTGCATACTTCTGTCCACTCTATTGTATGTGTTATTTATAATGTATCTCATTAAAAGTTATTTTCTATTTGCAATTACCTTACTGAAAATACATATTCACGAGCCACAATGACATAGTGGATTTTTGGATCAATAGTACCAGGAGCAATATAAGCAAAGTTTGTTAATGCAGCAGAATCCGTTGGACATTGAGCTACTTCAAAAAAACCATTCTGCTCTTTTTCTGAAAAATGGCTGTCGTGATTAGAATAATACATTACTAAATTCAAAAGAAAAAGGAACAAAAAAGTCAAATAGGTTTAGTGAAAAAAGACAACTCCAATGCTGTGGCAAACTCCGATTCAACCTGTACATTTACTTTTTTAGTATTTTTGAGCTCCACAATTTTGGTAGGAACCTAATTCTGATATTTTCATAACAAAGGTATTGGTATTTTTTATTCTACTTTTATTTTTATTTTGCCAAAAGCTGCATGTGTTTATGTTCCAAAAAAAGCTATATTTAATTATATAATCTTGCGGGTATCACTTTTTGTATACAAAACTCCTTTCAGGGACTATTTGTTAAGATAGATTATATATTGCCACATCTTTTATAAATACGATTTGTTAATATAGGTTATATATTGCCACACCTTTTATTAACAAGGTTTTAATTATATTTAAGTCAATCCAATAGTTATTTATTTATAGTATTTAACAGTACAAATAATATTTTGAAAATAATGTACAATAAGGAATTAAAACCCACCAGTATACAAAAACGTGAACAAAGGATTCAAGAAAATACACTGTGTCGCTTTGATAAATAAAGCTTTTGTGTACTAAAGCGTAGGGTGGAGAAAGAGGGAGTTATTGAAAATGCAACATGCTTCCTCTGCTCTGATGGTTGATGGTTGAATGTTGATTTGTATCTTTCTGCAATGTTTTGTAAAGCGCGTTTACGTCTTAGTGTATTTTCTGGGCTCTTGCTTTTTTTCATACTCCCATTGATTTGATCAAATCCAGCTTTTTCTTCCTTTTTTTCATATACATCATTATAACAACGCTGAAACGAAAGTGGTAAGCTTCCATTATGACTGATATGATGCCTTCGATCATTAATTGTAGCATTAGCAGTGTTACTAGCATGTACTGTGGACTTATCGCAAGCAATTGATTGAATATGCTGGTCTTTTATTTTTTCAAATGTATTACTATGTTGAAGTCTATCTAAGAATATAGAAGATGGATGAGGTTGTACAGTACTTGATTGTGATCTAATACTTTTCTTCTCTGACAAGACTGGACTTTCATTTTGTTTTGCGTAATCTAAATAGCTTTGTGGTATTTTCTTCCTTTTAACATAACCTGTATGCTTTAAATATGGCTTCTTTGGATGAATATGATCATCTGTCAAATGATGGGCTGTAGAAGTGTGGTGAAAATGCTTAGATAAAGGCAGTCGATTTAAAGAGCCGACCAAGGAAAATCGACTGTTCTTTGGAGTAGATTTTGATGGCTGATGCAGGAAATTTGATCGTCGTGCATGTTGATCCTTATTAGAAAAACTTTCTGATGGTCTCATTGCTTTTTTAAGAAATGTGCTGAAAGAGCTTTTGGGTGATATTATGCTTAATTCTTGATTCATGTGTAATAGTAAGCTTTTTCCTTTGCTTCGATTGTATGTCAAGAATGAGGATTTTGAACGATGAGCTGCATACAAAATATTAAAAATAGCGTTACTCAAAATGTTATTATTTACGTTTTAATAGTGGCAATGGGGGCCCTTTTTGTTTGCTTGATTTAATCCATGTTCTTAGTTGTGTCTCTGCCGCGATGATATGAATATATTTCTGTTGATATAAATGAATTCTTTCTTCTGTAGTCATATTTGACATGGGACAATATGTTGATCGTGATTTTCGTTGCTGTAAATTTCGCTGCTCAAGTGTATTTCGCTGAACGTGTTTTATAAATGAGGACCTTTTCTTTCCAAATTGGTTTTCAAGATAACACGGAATGCCGTCAATATCTTTTTTATTCGAGTACAGCATTTATATTACTTTTTAATAAAAGAGAAAGAGGGAAAGGTAAAAATGGTTCCAATCAACTTATTTATAAGCTCCTTAATTCACCAGTTTAATGACAATAACATATCCTTCTGAATATATAATTACTAAACACTCTTTCTTTTTAGCTCCTGGATTCTTTCTTTTGGAAATCAAGATCATCCTCTAATTTTATGAAAATGAACTTTTTCATAAAAAAATTCTCCTTTAAAAAAAGTTGGAGTGGCATATTAGCTTTGATCGTAAAAGAGCCAATCGGGTTCAAGCTTTTAAATATCTATTTTCCTCTCCCCTGAAACTAAGTTGTGTATCATCCGGGAAACCAGAAAGAAAAGAAAAGATACAAAGTTAGTCAAGTGAATCATATAAACCTATCGATGTCCGCATCCTGATTAACCTGTTGTGTTCATTGCTTTATGTCAACGGGTGTATCCATGGCACAAAGGTACCTGCATTTTCTTCTTTTCTATTTCTTGCAAATAATAAATGAAACGGCGGTTAGAAACGCCATCTCTTACTTGCAAAAAAAAAAAAAAAAAAAAAAAAAAAAAAAATCATCCATCAATCAAAAATAAAGATGCTTTATTATTAATTGGTGATATAATATATCTTTATATTACTTTTAATATATGATAAATTTCATTTGATGAAACGTTATGGCTGATATAAAAAAAGGAGAAAGCAAAGTCAGATTCTGTTAACATACTGAGAGGGAGAGAGGCTTTATACATGTATTGGGCTGTTTGCCTGTGCACCTTGTCCCTTTTTAGTAGAATATCAGTTACAATTAAGCAAGTTTCTTTGAATAGTCGTCTTTTTATTATTTAAAATTAAACTTCTTTATCAAAAAACAAGTTTTGCTAAAATCATTTTCCTTTGTTGATACAAAACAAAGTCTTGTACTAGGAAACACAAGAGGTTAGAGGAATATATTACATTCTACACCTCAAATTAAAAAGAATGAAAAACACGAATTAAATCCTTAGTATTGGCCTTTATTACAAAAACGTATGATGCTTGATTACAGTAGCAGTTTAAATTAGAAGGGAAAAAAAGGAGAAGAGTATATCAATGACGATTTTCCTATTTGTTTCATTTTAAAAAAAAAAACACTATTTTTTCTTGGCGAGAAGTTAAAGGGGAAATGTGTCCCCTTAAGCAGTAGGCGATGATGATGCAGCGGGATTTGAAGGAACTTCAGGTATATTGTTTGTACTTTCGTTAACGTTGGACTTTGCCCCATATTTTTCTTTAGCACGTTTTGCTCTACGCGCTTTTTGTTTAACAATCTTTGCTGCTCTTTTTGCAATCTTACTGAGTGGCCCATTTTCAAGTTCGTCTAGTTTCTCACGTAGCAACTTTCTGGCTATTCCTCTATTGTCCGCTAACGATCTTGATTGTTGACACTACAAACGTTCATTATGAAACTTTTTTTTATTTTAAGGGCCCTCTCCCCTTAAAGACATTTTGTTCTTTACCTGGACTCGGATACCAGTAGGGATATGACGTAAATCTACACAACTGGATCTTTTATTAATACATTGTCCACCTGGTCCAGAACCTTTTACAAAAGTTTCAATCAAGTCCTCATCTCTTAAAATAATTTTCTTCCGTTCTTGTTTGGGCGTTTTTGATGTAAAAAACCTTGTGGCTTGAATGCTTGGCATCCTTTTAACAATGGGTGCAATCTTTGTGAAAAAAGACATTAAAATGAAAAGAATTAGCTTTTTTTTGTTTTTATGACTTTTTTTCTTCTTCAAAATTATCATAATATGCAATTCAAGAGAATATAAAGGAAATAGAAGTATACTTGTAAGTTCTTTGATTGATTAGTCCCAAACATATTTTATTCTATGGATTCTTGCCTTATCTACAGCCAAATATAAAAAAGATGATTCTCCCATTTTGACTGAATTTCTTTTCCCAAATAACAACTAGTACTTGCCTTTGATCTACAAGTTTCCTTTCTTTAGTCGCTCAGGACGAGGTGTTGCTTTTGTCTTTCAAAGTAATCTTTTTAACAAGTAGTACTCGAATGACATTTTTTGCAGCTGAGCACCTACTTTAATGGTAGCATCCTTTTTTAATATGAACAGAAACAAAAAAACACGTAATAAGGAATTAAAAAAGATGTATGGTAGATTAAAAATCATTTTAATACTATTGTTTTCTTCGATTCAGTTAAGATTGAGCATTGAGATACAACTGATCTATCAAAGAAGGAAGAACATGCCGATCGTTCTTCGAATAGTCATCGTCATGTTTCATCAAGTTTCTAAACATCATACATTATTCTTTTGATTTCATTCAGATTATCAGATCCTTTTTAGGATGTTAGTAAGAAGATAAAATAAAAAAGAACAGACAAAATACTCACTATCGTAACATTATCATTCTTGCTTGAGAATACTTCTATTTTACCACCCAAGTACTTGATCATAAGGTCTAACTTCGTCATACTTGTTCATCCTTTCCAACCTTTCTTTCACTCTTTCTGCACACCTTGCACCTAATTATACAGGGTTATGAAAGCTCCTTTAATAAATACGCCTTACAGACCGGCGTCAATTTCATCATGCTTCTTCTGCTATCATCCTTATTTAATGAAAATCTTTTGATTTATTTATGCATTTTGTATTGTTAGACAACTGAATTACATAGGACTAATTGAAACCATTGTATGGTATACATAGCTGATTTTATTCCCACTAAAAGTTCTCTTTATTTGCTATAATTGTCAGTTTTTTAACAAGTGTTGTTCGTATTTAAAAAAGACAATATCTGGCATGCTTTGGTTATGATATCTTTAAAAGAGATTTAATTTTGATAGTTAACCTTCTCCGAAGGAAGAGAGGTAAAAAGGAAAGGATAAACAAACTTCTTTCTTCAAATTAATGATACTGGCATCATGAGCTCCTATATGCATGTAATGGATAATCTAGTTAAAAAGAAACACTTGTATACCATTTGTAAGGATGCTAATGATTTCCAACTTGCTTTTAATGACATTTTGAAGAACGTTAGTTATATCATTCAGTATTATTCTCAAATTTAAACCACTTTTCTTTTAAAAATCGCATTTTTCATAGCATATACTCCAAAAAAAGAAAAAATTAATGCCAAATCACTCACACTGTATGTAAAAAGAAGATTTTGAACTTCTAGAATTTTCAATTTCTCTAAGGATTTGATGTTATTTTTATCTAATCCTTCAACACAATTCTATTTTTCTTTAAGCTTTTCTTTAAATTCCTTGCTCGCGGTTAAAGAATTACTCTTTTGATAGAAAGATCTAAACTTGTCATTCATAGATATCCTGTCTATCGTCTACTTAAAGTCCTGTGAATGTTCCCAGTCATGATTTCTACAGCCCTCTGAGCAACAACTCCTGGATAGTTACATATGGAACCCTTCAGATGCAAACTATGATCTTTTATCACTGACATTGATTTGCTTATTAAAAAACCGTCTTATAATTTTTTTAATAACAAAATGTAAGTTGAGGTAAAAAGCTACGGCATATTTCGTCATCAATAATAAATAGAACGAAATGCATAGCCCATAAGTAGCAATGATTTGATATGAACAGAAATTTGTTTATTAATTAAATGAGCAGGGTCGTTCTATTATGTTCACTTTATATAATCTAATCAAGCTGCCTTCTCCAATTCACCAATTATACTTGTCTTTATGGATCAATGAAAGAATAAAGTCTTCATATTCATCTATTATCTTGATAGTTCAATTATCTAATCCGTTCATAACTCTCATCTTTTGATACACATAACCACTTCTTTTAGCAAGAACAAAGTTAGACATATAGTAAAGTGATTCAAAAGCATTTACTAAAGCAACCATATTAGCTCGAACAGACTCGTTGATGTTTACAGAATATGTTTGGTTGCAGACACTTGTTTATAGAAAAGGTATTCACGGGTCAAAAAGCCTGCTGATTCCTGTTCGAGTATAGATGTGCAAAACAAGATAATCACTTGCTGATTCGCACGAGCAATGTTAAGCTTCAAAAAGTTTGATTCGTTATGTACAATTCGAACAAAATTAGAGATCAATGATAACTGATAATGAGTTCAAAAGATCCTATAAATTTTAGTCAACATGTCTCCATGACTGATCTCCTCTTTTATCCAAAGTACGAAACTTGAAAGTAGTCAAGAATGATTCTAAATAGTTTAGATTATTGACATGTGAAGCTGAATAGCGAGCTCGAGAGTTAGATACATATTCGGAAAAGCATTGAGAAGAGAAGCTAGGTTTTTTTTTCACACAAACTAACCGCAATGTCCTGAGAAGATAACGTACCATTTGTTATGTCAGCAGATAATTGTCCCTTTCCTACTATTTAATATAAAAACCTTTCAGCTTTTGCTGACAAATAAAAAGCATCATTCTCTTACAATAGCCTTAGGAAAATAATTCTAATATATATGATTCAGGTTGATTCAATAGTAATTCTATAAAAATTTCAATTTGAAGATTCAAATTCGATGTAATTATATTGGCTGTATATGGTACTCAAACAAAAATAGGGCTTATATTCGTCTAAAACAATCTTTATTTCAACTGTAAAGTTTTTAAATTTATATATACAAGTATATGTCATTATTAGGCACTTAGGTGTTTTGTTTGAAATCAAGCTTGGACTGCTAAGACTATACTCAAAAAAGCTTGTCTCCTTCTCAAAAATGTATATACATCAAAGTAAATTATGAAAAAGAACTATGTACATTTCAGAAAGAGCGATGATAGACAGAATAAAAAAGAAAGATTGTATGAAAAAGTGTAGCCTATCAAGAAAATAGAGAGTTATAAATATCTTGTAAGCATATTAAGAAAAAAGAAGAAAATCCCGTTTGATGTTGATGGTTTTAATAATTATAAAATAATTATCTGCAATCATTTTCTGCATATTCAATTTTGATCCTCTTTTTTTCCTTCTATTTGACTCTTTTTTTGCTAAAAATGCTAATCAAAGATTACGATCTAAGCTTTTATTACAATTCTGTCTTGATAATAGCAAAAAAAGAGGCGGACGGATGACTTTACTTCTTTACATAGTAAATTTTTTCTACTACAGTGCCTCCAATTCCAAATGATAGCTGTTTAAATTATGGGGCGGTTTTGAAAATCTCAATTGACAGGAGTTGGTTATTTTGATTGATAGAATTAGATTCTTTTTTGTTTGATTAGAGAGAGGGGGGGGGCTCAGAATTCGGTGCTATTTTTGTAAAAGTAGCTGGTTTGATATAACCACAAGACTCAACTATTTCTCAATTTAACATCCTCAGTATTGCTTGAATTTCGTAGCTGTCAAACCTGCAGAAACAAGAATGTCCAAGCAAATCTTGAGGTTGACTACGGCAAAAGCTTTAAAAGGTCTGTAAAAAGAGGCTACTATTTAACAAGAATGCATAATTGCAATCAAGAATATACTATATTGCCATGCATATCTCCATCGACATATTTTTAATTTCTTAATGATATCATTTGGATTGGTGTCTCTTTGAACAAGTGGATCATTGGAGCTGCAGCTCATGGATACATATACTTTATCAACTAATGATCGCTCTTGCAATCGACTCACCATCAATTGTAGTAAGCGTACTCGATCATCAAGATCAACCTCTTGTTTGGATTTACGGGATATCCCATAGTCAGATATCCCTCTTTAATTCTTTTATATGCTGTTGGTACTCGGGCAAATAACTGATAATGCTATCAATTGTATCTCTTATGATAGAGTATAATTAATATAGTAAAGATAGAGAATTTGAATTCAGTATGTTTACCAACATATTCTTCTTTTAAAACAAATAGAGATCTAACCGTAGCTCTTTTTTAATACTATCTTTTCTTCTTTTTGCCTCGCTGTTTAAGAGACTCAACTTCTTATAGTTGCACCATTTGTTAAAAGGGTAGGGGCTAACGTCGTCAAATAAGCTTGGATGCTTCCATAACTTGAATAGCATTTCTTTCACTGACAATGATTTTTTTCATAGGTAATATCATTATTTAGGAATCTCTTTAAACACAATTTTTTTAACACTTAAAAATTAAATTTCGCTGAATTTTCAAAAAAAAAAAAAAAAAAAAAAAGACTTAATGGAAGACTTTTTTATTACTCTCCTTTTTAGTAGTTACTTCCTTAGATTCAGATGCTTCACCAGAAGGTAAACCTTCTGATATTGAAGTGTTGGCTGTTTCTTTATCTTTTTTGTTTTACGACGCTCATATATAAAGTAACGCGTCTCTTTTGGCAACAAACAAGCTTTCAATGCTTCTTCAGACATATAGGAAACAGCAGTAGGGTTTCCCTTATTAACATGAGCCTGATATCTGATTCAATTGGCATGATGAGTAGCAGCATTGGAATACCAAGCGTCAAATTCTATTTTGTCTGCAAACTGGAATATTGGACAAAGGTTCATTAACATATCCAGGAAGCGCTTCTTTGAACAAAAAGATATTGAGAAATATTGATAGATGAAAAGGAGGACATTTTATATATTGTTGTCAGTAAAATATCATTCATCGAGATGCAACTGCTGCGATATATGGTTGTTTCCATTATTGGGATTGTCGGGGAGATAAACTAAGTTTAAAGATTGTACAAACTGAGGTCTATTATCTATGGAAATGGTAACAATGGAAAATCAGTTGCCACAAGAGGGGTTTTTTTTGAAGTTATGCATACTTAATTTTTGTCTCTCTTGTATCTCTTGTTCCTAATCAATTTCATCTGTAAATCCCCTTTCACTTTTGTATGAATTCAAAGGGACGTGCGCAAATTGTTCGCTTACATTGCAGAAGAGGCCTTTTCGGGTCACCACAAGAACTTATTTCAACATTTTCCAAATCATCTATAATTTTAGAAAATCTCTCAACATTAGCCTTGCTATATGACTTACAATAAACAATACACAAGGCTCGTTCCTTAGTAACAATGACCATTATAAAAAATTTGATGTTGAAAAGCCAGGATGAAGCTAGGATGAAGCCAAGATGAATTGGGATTAAAGCCGTTCATTCGTAAACAAGGATCGAAGTGAACAAGGTCCCTGTTATGAAGGTGTTTTATATCATTATGGACACTGCGTCCATTCAAACTTTTAGAGAGTTTGTGAAGGTGAATATCAGTAGAGGCTATAGGTGTATCTGCCTTCCAACATACTCACCTGAAATCACATAATTGAGCAGTTTTGGTCTGCATTAAAGGTGTTACGCAGGATCTAACTACTTTTTAACACCAATAACTAACAATATCTCAATGTCCCCTTGACTATAATAAAGCCTTAAAATATTTGGGGATCGATAAAAAAGCAACTTTATCATTTCTGATGACTTTATATCCTTTTGATAAATTAGTTCCTTTTTTCGACTCTCCTAATAATATCATCCATTTTGACTGCTTTTCCCAATTCACTTTACCCTTTGACCTCTTTAACTCGAACTCTTTTTAAACAGTCGCTGACATTCGAGCTCTGCGCTACAAAGGGAAAAGTTCTTGATACGAAATTCAAGCAATACTGAGGATGTTAAATTGAGAAATAGTTGAGTCTTGTGGTTATATCAAAACAGCTACTTTTACAAACATAGCACCGAATTCTGAACCCCCCCCCCTCTCTCTAATCAAACAAAAAAGAATCTAATTCTATCAATCAAAATAACCAACTCCTGTCAATTGAGATTTTCAAAACCGCCCCATAATTTAAACAGCCGTCATTTGGAGTAATGAAATACGCACCAAATTAGCACATTATTCTCCGACGATACAATTTTTTTTCTCAAGTAGGTAACTAAAGACGCCAAAAATAACATAAAAAAGAAGCATAGACACACCAAAGGGGTTACAAAGCAAGATATATAAGTTTTTTTTGGTAGAATTCTGTACAAAAAAGGTTCTTTAATCACAATATGTTAAATAAATCTTTTTATCTTCACGTAACACATGCTTCATTTATTTTGGCTAAGACAGACATCAAACATTTACACAACAGAAGCAGAATACGAACATGAGCGCAGTCAATGATTACCTTTTATAGAAATCTTTCTATCTTTTATTTTTTTTGCTTTTTACTTTTTACTTTAGTTTACAAAAGAATGAAATGTGTGTTTTGCTAATCGATTTATAAATACAATAAATGTTGATTTTTATTCCCCTTCCCTTTTTATTATAATAAATTTGGTAGCTGTTTGGAACCATTCAATAAAATGCACGATGACGCAAAGATGAAGTTAATTAAAGTGCTAATAGTTTATGCGTAGAATAAAGTCTAAATGAGATGATTGGAAGGCCGTTTTTGGATGCAGTGTTTGCCTCTAAAATCATTGTGGCGCGTACACTCATCACTTTTTTTCCCCTAAAGGAAGTGTGAAACGGATACTTACCGGGAGCCAATCAAAACTCGAGGAGATTAAATGAACACACACACTTGAAACAAGAACCTTGTTTATTCATCACATGTAAACATTATCTTGTAAATAAAGTCAACAAATATGGGATGATATTATTATTGAAATGAAACATAAATAAGATGATAGTTTGAGCAAGAAGAAGATTAGAGTCGACAAGAAAAGTAAATGTATTAAGAAAAAAAAAAAGAAAAGCCGCAAGTATGTTAGTGTGCATATTTGTGTATTTTATTAATAATCTTTTCATAAAATTTAGTTTAAGCATTCAATAAGAAAAATAAATTATGTAAAAAAGCTTTGTATTTAATAAAAAAAAAAAAACTAAAAGAAATGCAGTAGTTATTGAATGCAGATAGGTTAAGCATTTGACAGATTCTTTAAATCTCCGTTACACACAACTGTCTCCCTCTTTTTTTTTCCCCCTCTTTTTTTTTATATTGGATATGGCTTGTGCTTTTAAAATATAAAGGAAGGGGAAAAAAAAGCTTAATTCTTTTTATTTCTTGATTCCTTCCATATAAAGCAAATATTGAATCATAACAATGACAGTGTTTCTTGACATGTCACAAAAAATGTAACAACGGTAATGTACACAGTCATAAAAAACGTGGCAAACTTAATTTACAATTTAAATAATCCGAAAACAGAGCATAATTTGTATAGTTCACAACTCCCATCTGATAGTAGAACAAACTAATATAACTTTATATTAATAATTGTTACTCTAATAAATCAAGTCCCTTTTTTGTATCATCTTAAAAGCTCCACTTTTTATTCATCTTGACTTTATGATAATAATAATAATAATCAAATTAACCTATTTATTTTACTTCATGTTGATTTTCCACTAAAAAGGTAAAAGTAATAAGAATAATAAAGAGAGGAATTGGTTTATGTATAAAATTAAAAAAAAATATTGAAAATTTATAAAAATTTAAAGGGTAATGCTTAGGGTACCTGAACAATTTTTATTTTTATTTTTAAATAATAATAGTAGCAGATCAAGAAATCATGATGTCCTTCATATAATTGGATACTTCATATTTAATTTTCCCTCTTTTTCTATAAAAAAAGGGGGGAAATGAAAGAAAGGAGGAAAGGGGAATAAAGCAAATCAATCTGACAGGATAATGAAAATCAAATAAAATAAAGTGCAACGTAGCGTGTCATTTGGACTTGTACCACAAAGAATGATTTCTGTGTTGAAAGTGACCCGCTAATTGGTGTGCTCCTTTACTAGCATTTCTTTGATTATAAATGATGTAAATCTACAATAGCCAACATTTCTCTTTTTTCTTTCTATATTTTAAGCATCTCTTTTTTGTTTTTTCCCTTTTTTTTTGTTACCCCCTTTTTTTTTTCTCATTTGTTACAATATAAGTTGAATACAGAGTTACTCTATCACGCTCTTTTACGTCCTTTTTTTTTTTTCTTAAATATCATTCTTATAAGCCCCAATTAATCCAATCTTCTTTATTAATACCCTCATACGCCTGTGTTCCTATTTAAAAGATCAAAAATATAGAAAGCCTTCAAGACTTCTTTGACAGCTTTATCACATCTTTTTTTTTATTCAGCAATTATACCAACTTTACACACACACACATTATATATTTCAATATGGATATTAGAAATTTATTAAACGAAACCGAAAATATAGAAAAGCCATTTAGATGTACATGGGACGACTGCGATAAAAAGTTCTCACGAAAGTCGGATCTTTCAAGACACATTCGGATTCACTCTGGGGAACGACCTTATCATTGTGGGTGGCCATCGTGCGGAAAACAATTCATACAACGATCTGCTCTCACAGTTCATTATCGCACTCACACAGGTGAACGACCCCATGTGTGTGAATATGATTCATGTGGAAAGGCATTTAGTGACGTGAGTATTTACATCTCATACAATTTACGATTAAAATTAATTGTTTGAAATATTATATAGTCTTCATCTTTAGCTAGACATCGTCGTACTCATACAGGAAAGCGTCCATATTCTTGCCTTCATCCTGGTTGTGGTAAATCGTTTACACGTAAAACAACATTGTCTAGACATCAACGCTGTCATGACCCAAAGTGGGAATCGTACAAGTAAAAAAAAAATCTTTTTAAATTTTATTCCATACTTAATTTTTGTAATAGTTTGAAGAATCACAAAATTACTTTCAATAAGCATGAAGAATTGAACGAATGTTTAATTGTTGATCAGCAACCATTCCATCAAACTTCAGCTGCTTCTCCAACCAGTAGTAGTAGTGATTCAGAATTGGATTCACCATTAAATTCACCAGTTGAATATTTCAACTTGTATCATCAAAGACAGCAATTACCTTTTGTAAAGCATCATCATCCAATGGTGGAAATGCCACAAAGGATTAAGCATGTCCACACTTACCGCATACTTGATTACAATTCTTTTGGAAATAGTCCTAGTATTGCTCCTCTTCAACATCAACCATCTTTTATTCATCAAAAAACCCGAATGTCTTACTATAACTTCCCTTAAATAGTACACATCCGCCGGTTTATATACTTTAAGAGTCAATTACAGTATAACTAGAAAAAAAAAAAAAAAATACAAAATATAAAAAAAAGACAAACAAAGATAAAAAAAGATAAAAAAAAAGTACAAAAAAAAAAAAAAAAAATGCAAAAATACAAAAAAAAAAGTGAATGCTTTAATTATATAATTCAGGACTATATCTTCTATGTTTGCTACTAACTTTATTATGTTACTTATACTACTTATGCTTTTATGCCCCTCTCCCTTTTTATGATACCACTTTTATATTATTCTATCTCCTCTTTTAAAGATTGTATTATGCTTTACATTCTAAATTTAATAAAATATATTGATTTATCTTTTATTAAATTAAAAAGTATTGAAAAGTAGGGGTATGTATACCATTTTGGCCCAGGCTTTATATGGCGCAAATACCTGAAAACAGCTCGATGCTTTCTACACCTTGTTAAAGCAAATACGAATCATTTCTAAATTACATATTTCATCATTTGTTCATAGAACCAGGCTTTATTTTAATCATATTTTCAGCTCATTTTATACATAACCTCTAATTTTAATAATTATAGCTTCTTCACATTTACTATCCTAACACAATGTATTTATAAAAGAGCAAATGCTGTTACGGATTTTAGTAAGTTTTGATTTGCCTTTAAAGAAAAAAAAAGCATAATTCATACAACTTGCTTTATTATTTGCATAATCTAGAACCGTAATCACACCATTAAGCTTGTTGCGTTTCTTTTTATACCAAAGACTTCTCTTCTTTTTTTTTTTTTTTTTTTGACTTTTGACTTTTGAGTATCAGATACTTTGCGAATCAATTTATTTCTATCACATTCGAACCCATTGATCCTTAAACTCAGTCATGTGTAACTTTCCATTCAACTTTTTTTTTCTTACGCGTTCTTTCTTTTTTTCTTTAACCTACTTTTATTTCAAAGCAATGGCTCCACCTGCATCAACTTCATTACAAGAGCGTTTATTAGCACTTGTCAAAGTGAGTAAAGAGAGTCTTTTTTTCTTCTTTAATAGTAACCCGATTCTTTATTTTTGACGTGTAGACCCTTCAATTTGCATGGTTCTTTGGTCATGTGTCAACCATTTTCGGCACTTTATTATATGCCTTGTCAATTTTTACTTTTAATTCCAATACTTTACTTTATAAACAAGCTTATTTCGGTGCTATGCTATCTTATGGTGTCGTCCTTTACAAATCTCACGGGGTAAGTTTTAAAACAAGAGAAAGGGTATATGCAAAGATGAGGTCATCTTGTGTATAATGCCCGTGTGTTGAATTGAAAAACTAAAGGGAAAAATGGGTGAACTATTATAATAGACTCCTCAAGCTAGTAGCGCCTATATGCGAAAATTGGTTATGGACGAGAATGCACAATATTTCCTTCTTGCAGTATATTGGTTTATTAGCAACCCAATTGCTGGTAAAAAAGACATACAAATCAACATTTTTCCGCATGCTTAGTAATATCGCTTTTCTTAGTTACTTTAATTCCCTTTTTCACCTTTTCTACTTTCCACGCACTTGGATATGTTCGTACAAACATCATTCCTAATGTTTTCCCTGCTGCTACTAGCAATAGTAATACTACAGTCACTTGGCAAGCTAAAACTCAACAAAAAATCAAGGCATGGACAGATAAGTATTATAGTGTTGCTATGCGTTTCGTAGCCCATACGGAAGTGACAGTCATTGCTGTTCGTTTATTGTTAGGAGTGTTTAGGTAAAGTGATGTGAGAAAAAGTATAAAAGGATACATGTAATTTACAAAGATACTCTCGTTCTTTTAGACTACAATTAGTTCCTATTTTCTTATTTGCTCAGTTCCTTCGCTTCCGTTATCATTTGTCATCTTACACTCGTCAAACATTTACAGAACTTCGTGTTCGACTCGATAGCTTACTCCTTCCTCCCACAGCTGACCCTCGCATTCCACCAGTTATCAGCAATGCATACAATGTAGCAAAGATTTGGGTTTCAAAATTCGGTGAAGCTGGTGTGCAACGTCAACCTGCTGCGGCTCAATAGATTGCATAGTAAAACACTGTTAAATTATAATAAACGCAAGCGAAAAGAGGCTCTTGGAGAGCATTGAATCGCCATTTTATTAATACGAGGATAATTAGAAAAATTATGTACATGATTTAAAAGGGAATGAAAGGGTAAATAAAGCATTGTTGCCTAAGCAAAGTTCTTTACATTCTCGCGAACCCAATCAGCAACAACATGTTGATCTCTTTCCATCCATTTAGCTCTGACGCGAGCGGTTTCCAAAGCCTGTTCCAAAGCGCGAGCATACTCCTTTGTGTCTTTATCACCAAAAAATGCTTCAGCCTCGGCAATTCGATCAAAAGAAACGAAACCGCTGACTGTAGAGCGAACAGCAGAGCCAAACAAACTCAAGGACTTGGAAAATTTTGAGAAAAGGGTCTCATAGTTTTCTCTAAAGAATTTCCAAAGAACATCACGGGCATCAGAATTACTAGAGAGGGAACCAAAGACGTAGAACGAATCTTGGCCTCTGACTTGTTTGTCATCCAAGCTCATATTGAGATATCTTTGAATCAACCCATTGTGCTTCACATCACCCAAAGAACTGAGGGCGATCAAACGTTGATCACTAGGCAAGCTCTCGTCATGGTAGATTTTCAAAATCTCTGTCCATACTTTTTCTTCTTCTTCTTCATTTTCAGCAGTACGGAGCACAATTTTATATACAGGGCTACGAAGGTTAGGATGAATAGCGCCTGTGTTTCCTTCAACAAATTGCCAGAAACGTCTCTTGGCTTCTTCGACAGTTTTGATATCATTAGAATGACCAGCATTTGAGATGGCAAGGACGCGCAAAAGAGTCGTGAGATAATCATCGTTATCAGCAGATTCCCAACCAAGCTTATGAGCAAGGGGGGCAAATAAATTGCGGCGGAGCGCCTTCAGGCCGTTGCGGATTTCTTCAGGTTGTTCACTCCAAACACTTAAGATTTTATCAAGATGAGTACTCAGCTGTGACCAGACGCTATAGAAAGTAGAGAGGATTAATAAAGTCAAAGCATTTTTTTTTCGTTGAATCTTGTCTTACAAGTAGTTGTCTTCATTGGCAAATGCTTGAGCAAGTTCCAAAAAGGCAGCCGTGCTTTGTTCACCACTTACACACAAGTTACCAGCATCAGCAAGTAAGCCAACACGATCCGCAGTGTTTGACAAAAGACCCTCTTTTCCTTTCTTGATTTCTTCACTCAATATGCGAATGATCTCTATAGGATAGTTAACTCTGTAAACAGAGGTTTGACCAGCATTCAATTTGAATAAGCCATCAGAAGGAATAGTAAAATCCTGAGACTTTTCAGTCAAGGTGTAGGATTCTGTCTTACCAGAGAAGAGAACACCAAGTGGTACCCACCAAACAGTTGAATCTTCGTCTTTGATTAAATCCCCAGTGGAGAGATATCGAGACTGAGTGATACTGATAGTATCATTACTATTCTTTTTGACACTAAGAACAGGGTAACCAACACGTTTAGTCCAGAGAGTCATAAAATTAGAGACATCCATATTAGCCTCTTCGCTCAAAGCAGCCCAAAGATCACTTGTAGAGGCATTACCCAACTTATGACGACGAAGATAGAGTCTGACACCGGCCAAGAAAGTATCAACACCGAGCCAAGAGCTCAACATACGAATGACACTAGCACCTTTATAGTAAGAAATGGCATCAAAAATTTGATGAATTTCTGCGGGATCATTCACAGTGACTTCGATTGGGTGGGATGATCTGAGGGCATCAAGACTTAAGGCTCTAGGCATGTCATCGTTCACAAAGGATGTCCAAACTTCCCAATCTGGGAAAATTTGATCAACAGCTAACCAGCCAACCCAGGTCGCAAAGCCTTCATTCAACCACAAGTGGTCCCACCATTCCATAGTGACCAAATTACCAAACCATTGATGTGCCAACTCGTGGCATACTGTGTAAGCAGTACTCTTTTTGTATGCAATAGATGAGGACTTTTCATCAAACAATAATGCAACAGTTCTGTATGTAATCAAACCCCAATTCTCCATGGCACCTATTTTTTTTGCAATTAATTTTTTTTTTCTTCATTTCTGAAAACAATAGAAATAATTTACCTGCTTCGAAGTCAGGAATGGCAACCATATCTACTTTGGGTAAAGGATAAGGCTCGCCAAAGACTTTAGCAAAATATTCAAGAGCAAGAGTACAAACGTTCAATGCATGACGGCCTTGTTCAGCAGAGCCAGGCAAGGTATATACACGAGAACGAATAGGTCTGCCGTTATATTCACCGCTAGTAAAAGCTTCAATATATTCAAAGGGGCCAACACAGAAGGCTACAAGATAAGTACTCATGAGAGGGGTAGTTGCATACTTGACTTGCTTTAAAGAGGTGGTGATAGATTCAGTCTTGCTTTGAAGGCTGTTTGCTCCATCAAAAGGTTCTTCAGAGATCACATTCATATTTGACAATGCAACAAGTTCAGTTGGGACAATCAAGCTAACATCAAAGGTAGCCTTAAGGGCAGGCTCATCCCAACAAGGGAAGGCTCTGCGAGCATCAGTAGATTCAAATTGAGTGGTAGCCAAGTATTGAATGTTTCCATCAGCATCCTTGTAAGAGGATCTGTAGAAGCCAGCCATTTGATCATTCAATTCACCTACAAAAAGAATATCTAAAACGGCCCTTGTATCTGCAGGAACAGTATCTTTGAAGGACATTGTGGCCAAATCTTTCTTTTCATCATAGGTAATCTCGATGGCAGCTTGCCTACAGAAAGGAAAGAAACACTGTTGAGCCTTTTCGTTACTTATATCATGCTCTTTTAAAACTTACTTTGACTCAATCTCAAGACTTTCGACAGACAAGAAGGCGGAATTGATTTTGATATCACGGGTGTTGAGAACAATTGTATTTGTATCTTTTACGACGTTCAAGCTATTGTTCAATGAAATAAAATGAGTTATAAAGCACATTTAACAGTCCCTGTTAGTTCTTACTTCACTTTGACTTGACCGTGGAATTCAAAAGTTTTCAAATTAGGTTGAAGAGTCAAATCATAATGAGTTGGTTTCACATTAGTAGGTAAAACCTGTCTATTAGGGTTTTCTGCAGAAGAAGTACACATAAAAAAAATTAGAAAGAGTAGAAAGCGTGGTAAAAAGACCTCGACTTGAAGTGGATGCATTTTTAAATTGGGTCAGTAAATCTTTAAAAGAGCGAAAATTCTAAATAAGGAATATGAGACCAAAAGAGGAAAGGGCGCAAGCTCTAGCTTGAGTAATCTATAGACAATAGAAAACAGGAAGAAAAACAAGAAAATAAGAAAGAGGATATAAATAACGAAGGATTCATTGGAATGTTCAAAGATCAGAAAAGTTAGCCAGTTACTTTATATGATGATTAAATGGTATTTTTATAAACATTTTTCTTAATTTTCTTCCGAAAAGTCGGACCGTTTTTTATACTACTTTTGCTATATTTTTTTTTATGGAAATTTATACCACTTTCGTTAGTTTCTACAATTTTAAAGTGTATTAAAACTCATCAAAAAATATAAGGATTAAAAAATGATGCGAGTGACTTGTCACAAAGATACAAAAGAGATCAACATAGAGAATCATAAGCAGGTTGTTTTGATAATTCTCTCTGGATTTGATTGATGACAATCTCGTCCAAGACAAGAGTCTATCTAAAGAATTGCTTCCAGTGAGCTTTCCATACGAATTAGATGACTGTAGCAAAAAAATCGTATGTCGTAAACTTGTCACGATAATGTAAAATGTAATACTTGGAAAGTCTAAGTGTAGATAAATTCTGGAATATTGAGCTGCAATTAGGCTCCTTAAGATTTGACAAATATTTATTGAAAGCTGCTTCCTACAAGTCTTGTTTTTGAATGGAAGTAAAGGGCATAGGCTGCTCTGTTTTTGGAAATTTGCACAGCTGGTAATATTCGTCGTCTACATTTACTGGAATGGTTTTGTATAGATTGTATCGAGTGAATAATCTTTTATAAAGTCTATACCATACGCTTCTAGGAATATGATGCATACAACTACTGATAAAAGCTTTCCATTTATTGTTACTTGCATTTGTGATCTGTGAATTAGAGTTAAAGCTGAGCATTGTTTTTACTTAACGATTCTTCATTGCTGTTACATTAATATCATCATAGTTTATCTTTCAGTGAATAGATCAAGGTTGATACTTGATTCAATTGGACAGTCTTCATTGTCAAAATCAAGGCCGTTCGGTTCAGATGACAATAAAGATGCAAAAAATGGCTTGAAGGTAAGATATCCATTAAAAACAGCATTTTGGATTTTTTGGAGAATATTTAGAGAACCACAATGTTGCCTGTTTTTGAATTATATACCATTGAAAAAGAAATCCTGTTCAAAGAAATGGTATGCTTTTTGTACTTGAAGGAATTTGCTAAACTTGAATTTTTCTTGTGGGTCTTCTTCGCATATATCCTTGAAGGGAATGAGTAGACTAGTTTGTGGTGATATTGTCAGGTCACTTTCGGTAGGTGAATCTAAAGCACTAAACATGAGGATTAGGGGAATGGAGACCTTTCATGTTACTGTAAGATCTGGAATGCTTGAATATCATAGGAGTGGTATGCGAAGGAACATCAAATGAGGATTGCAAAAGTAAACATCATCATCTTGTATAGGAAGCCCGGTATCCATTAATGATGGTTTAACAATAATGAACTGATATATCGAAATTGGAAGGCTTTTTACTGGACGTAGGCGCCTAGTAATGAAACACCACTTTTTTTGTTTTTTCTCGAATTGTTCAAAAAATCCTAGGAAACAGGTTATAAGTCACGGATTGATACACAATAAAAGACAGCTTGCTATAAAAGCCTGCTTAAAAATAAAAAGGCATTATATCTATAAGAAATCCTACAGTGTCTAGTTTCAGTATATACTTTTGTCCAGAAAGGTTTAAGGGCGCCCAGTTTGAATTTCAAATCATCTAAAAAACCCTTTGTAGCCGTCTAATTTTAGGTTTGTAACCATTCTCACGTCTTATACAACCTATTTATTTTAACTTCATTGATTTTTGAATACCTCTTTTCTATATAAATCACAAGCATTGATTCGTTTATTTTGTTGAAAGCATCTTGCTCATACAATAATCTTGTTTGCTTTCTAATGTGTCTTCAAAGAATAGCAAGAGACTATTTATACAATATTCCTGGTAGATTTCATTATGCGGTGAATATAATTCTAAAAGATTTAGACATAAATCAAGCAGTGAACATTCATAAAGGGGTCAACTTGGGTTCTTGTAGGAAAAAAACCCCTTAAATCATATGGACATTAAAAACAAGACCAATTTTTGTTGTAACTACAAGAAAAAATGCATATACAATGTCTCTTTTATTTTTAGTTTAGATAATCAATCTCTTTATTGTGTCAATATTTGCTGTCAGTTAAAGATTACGTTAGACTATACGCTGTTAAAAATTATAAGAATTTTCATGCTTTCTTTATATATATATCAAATGTTACAACGTCATAATTGGGAGAATGGCCACATTTGGTATTCAAAATAAAAGCAACCATGAAAAGGAATAAGAGAACGTACTAATGTCAATTTCAAGAAAACGTGAATGTGCGGCATGACTAACTCCATTTCCCTCTTTCTATTGCTAATTATTTTGGACGTAAAAAGTGAGCAATATAATCTAAACAGTAAGAGTATAATACCTAATAAAATTCGTATCCCATTCTTTAAATGCCAACTGACGTAACTGTCCCTATTATGCCAATTCAATAAAGCCAAGGTTCCAAACAAAACGCCTGTACTCTCCTTTTCTCTGTATTTCCTAGGACAAGTGACATTCACCCTATTCTTCCAAGCACAATAAAGTTTGTTATGATAACAATTCTATTGTTTTAATACAAAAACTATTTAAATATCTTTTTTATTGAAAGTTGTAAAAAGGTGGAAAAAAGGAAGTGAATGTTTTATGATCTATTTGCTAAGTCAAATTTAGCCATGCGTTCCTCAAGCTCAGGACGGAAATGACGAATCAAGCCTTGGACTGGCCAAGCAGCAGCATCACCAAGAGCACAAATGGTGTGTCCTTCAATTTGTTTGGTTAATTCCCAAATTTGATCGATTTCTTCTTTATGACCACGTCCGTCTTCAAAACGGTCCATCATGGACTCGAGCCATTTGGTGCCTTCACGACAAGGTGTACATTGACCACATGATTCGTGTCTGTAAAACTTTGCAAATCTGGAAATGGCTCTAACAATGTCAGTGGACTTATCCATAACAATCACAGCTAAAGAGAGATGTTAGAAAACAAAAAATTATTAAATAAATTTAATAACATACCAGCTAAATGAAAAGTAATAAACAATAGAAAAACAGGTTCAATAAACTACAAAACAAATTTATATGTGTTTTTACTTACCTGTACCGAGACCAGAGTTAGCATCACGAAGAGCATCAAAATCCATTCTATTAATTTATAAAATATTTAAATAAACAATATAAACAAGAAAATAAGCGTCAACTTACAAAACATCATCACAAATGCTCTTGGGGAGCACAGGGACAGAAGAACCACCGGGAACAATACCAAGCAAATTATCCCATCCACCACGCACACCACCACAGTGCTTTTCGATCAATTCCTTCAAAGGAATAGACATTTCTTCTTCAACGGTACAAGGGTTGTTGACGTGACCAGAGATACAGAAGAGCTTGGTACCAGAGTTACGGGGACGACCGAAACCAGCAAACCAAGAACCACCACTGATAAATAAAAAGTTAATTAGTCTATTTCATTTTATAAATCCATTTCTTACCGTCTGAGAATAGTAGGAGCGACAGCAACAGTTTCGACATTGGTAACGGTAGTAGGACAACCGAAAAGACCGATATCAGCAGGGAATGGTGGCTTCAATCTAGGTTTACCTTGCTTGCCTTCGATAGATTCGATCAAACTGGTTTCTTCACCACAAATGTAAGCACCAGCACCACGGTGAATATAAACATCAAAGTCGTAACCGGATCCACATGCATTTTTACCAATTAAACCAGCTTCATATGCTTCATTAATGGCTGTTTGAAGATGAGTAGCTTCTTGATAAAATTCACCACGAATGTAAATGTAAGCTATATACAACTATCAGCAATAATTCACATAATAAAACAATTAGGATACATTACCAGCATTAGCTTTCATGGCAGAACCAGCCACAAGACAGCCTTCAATCAATTTGTGTGGGTCACCACGAAGGATTTCACGATCTTTACAGGTTCCTGGTTCACCTTCATCAGCATTAATAACAAGATAACGGGGACTAATAGAAAAAAGGGTTATTGCCTAGGTTTTTTGTATATCAGTCCTATCTACCGTCCGTCCAAAGGCTTGTTCATGAAACTCCACTTTAAACCAGTAGGGAAACCGGCACCACCACGTCCACGAAGACCAGATTCCTTCATTTCGTTAATAATCCATTCCGGACCCTTCAAAACTAATTCCTTGGTTTTGTACCAATCACCACGCTTCAATGCGCCTTTCAATTTGTAGTCGTGCTTGGAATAAACGTTGGTGAAAATACGGTCTTCATCAGAAAGACCACCAAAAGATGTTTTTCCAGTGATTGGATTGGCGTTAGGATTGGGTGCAGCTTCACTGGCAAATGTACGTGTAACAGAAATTGCGCTAGGAATCATTTTGGCATGTCGGGCCAAACTGGTTGCTACGAAAAGAAAATTCGTTAATTATTTCATTGATTTTGAAATTAATGTAATCGTTTACCTCGCTTTGCGGTTATTGTTCTCAACATGACCGATAAAGACAAGTAAATAAAGGTGAGTTAAATATAGAGAGTTGGGGGTTGAGTTGGAACAAAAAAAGAAAAAAAAAAAAACTCTGACTGTAACTGTTCAACCCCCTCCACCTTCAAGCTTTGAACACCGCTATTTTTATGACGTCGACTTAACGGAAGTTGAAAATGTTTTCAGTAGTGATCCAGGAACAAATCATAACATAAGTAATTACAACTATCAGAGGATAAATAGTTTATCGTGGTTGTATCGAGTTAACAATTTCAATATTTTTAATGCATTGAGAAAATCATGAAATAATTTTCGAAAAAAGACTGAAGGCTCTTTTTGTGACTTATAATGATCAAACATAGTCTTTTGTAAAGAAGTTAAGTCTTCTCATTTATTAGGTTGTATGCTACTTGAAAACAATGCGAAAGGAATGCAAAGCTAATTCAAAATTTAGGATATTTTTTCGTGCTATTTTTTTGAACTTGACTTTGAAATGCTGAACAAAAGCTAAGTTCTACAATGAGAAAGCACATTTTTTTTATTTACACGTCAGGTTGGTTACCACATACCATTGAATTAAAGATTCTGTATTTTAAATCCTATACAACTATTTTTTTTTTTCTCTTTTTATAACATATTTATCAAAACAGTTTTTTATCTTATTAAATTAAACAACCAAAAGAAAATGAATGGTTACGCTGGTAAATAGTTCAATGTAAAAGACGTACTGTGCATAAACTGACTAGAGAACGTCTCACTGTTTTAAGGCGATGATTCAGCATCTATGGATTTAGATCAATCCCAAACGGTATTTATTTTCTTTTCTCTTCATTGAAATGTTATTGATAGAAAACTGAATAAATATAAACAAACATAAAAAACAATTCTTATAGTGGATTAACTGGTTTTGTTCAGCATCTACTCACAGATATTATGCTGAGGTGGATGAGAAATTTATTGAAGATCCTTTTAATTTGATCGGCTTAAGCTCACAGATTCCTTTATACCGAGAGACACTTGAAGTTATTCTCGATTTGGAGCCCAACGATGCCATGTATAGTAGAGTTCCTGATTTGAGTTTACTTCAACCTTCAGCAGAGCTTTTGTACGGTTTGATTCATCAACGCTACATTATTACCAAAGATGGTTTGCTACAAATGGTAACAAGCGAAAAAGGGTTTATATATTTGACTGATGTTTTTTTTTCAGTTGGAAAAATACAAAGCGGGCGATTTTGGCAAGTGTCCAAGATTTTATTGTAATGATTGCCACCTTTTACCTTGCGGACAGCATGATACACCAAAGCAAAGTTTTGTACGCCTTTACTGCCCAAATTGTAAGGATATTTATACACCACCGAATCCAAAGTATGCTAATATTGATGGTAAATATTTAAACAAAAAAACAAGGCTTCTTTTTCTAAACAAATTGTACATGTGCACACGTAGGGGCACATTTTGGAACAACCTTTCCTCATTTGTTTTTTCAAGCCTTCCCAGAGTATATTAAGAGGATTGAGCCAACGACATATATACCTAGAATATTTGGTTTTCGAGTGAGCGCGGCGTCTTCTGTAGGGCCCCGTATGCAGTGGTTGAGAAAATTTCCAGATAATAACTTACTTGAAGAAGAATAAAAAGGAAGTCAGCCTTATGACAAAGAAAAAATATGTAAATGATAAATGTTCGGCTAGAAAGCATTGTAGTAAATAATTTATATTCTATTGTATTTCATATGAAAACAAATCTTTTGGAATCATGCTTTTCATTTTTAACCTGAATGAAATTGTGCCCATTGGCGTTCTCTCTATTGCAAAGATCATTTGAGAAAATAAGTCAATTAAATAAAAAGATTCAAATTTGGTAACAACGCATTGAAAAAGAAAGAGGGTATTATTATTAAACACAATAGCATACATACACAAAAAGAATTACATGTATGGATTAGGTTTCGTGTTTCCAGAATAGGACGACGATTGCCTATCAGCTTGTCTTCTTACAAGATAATTCAACTTGTCCATAACTTCTTCTAATTTCATTTTACGTTCTTGTAATTCTAAATGTCTCAAAATAGGTGGATTTTCTCTAGCAAATTGTTGAATTTGTTGGCGATCCATTTCATACACAAGTCTATTATCCACTTCTCTTGGGAATTGAAAGAAGAATTCATTTAAAAGTTCAACTTGAATAAACATAACAGCCTATTTCAAATCATGTTAGTTTTAAACTGTATTTTTTTTTTTTTCTTACTGTGTAAGTCAACTTTTCAGCAATCACGTTTAAGAAGGCTTCAGGACAAAATTGCTTATTCTCTGATGTTTTACATTGTCTGCTCTTCAATGCTGCAATACGATATTTTAAAATCATTGCTCGATCTCGCAAGTAGATGGCATCTTTGGCTTTCTCTAATAATTTTGGGTTATAAAATGATTTAACTTCTTCCTCTTCTTTTGTTTCTTCATTCATATCAGAAATAGTGTTCTCATCTAGTTTTCGACGGTATTCCTCTTTGTCTGAATCAAGCACATAATTGATAGCGCCTTGCAATTTCTTTTTACCAACCGAGTTTTTAATAGTGCTTGCCATTTGCTCACACATTTCCAACTCTTTTTCTAATAAGGTAATAGAGCGTTTTACTCCCTCATTCCATTCCACGTCAGTCACTTCAACCTACATACATTATTGAGTGTGAGTATATATTGCATGTATATTTCAGTAATACACAAACCTCAAACTTGTAGGGCTTGATTGTATTTTCGACTTGATCACTTGTAGTCAAGAACTTGGTTCTCAATATTTCGCTAGCAAAGTTCATGATTTGTTTACGGGTTTCTGGATGGTATTTAAACGATTCTGCGTTGGCTAATCGTTCCATGTTACTCATCAAGACGTCTACTACAAGCTGGGTTGTTGATCTACCAATACCACTCTTTGTCAAAGCAGCAGAAGCAAGGTCCACCTTGTAAAGCCAATAGATATCTTCAGGAGTAGCCTTGGGGAGCTCTGCAATTTTTGAATCGCACCAGTATTGTTCTGCACAGATATCCAGTACTCGCTGCTCCAGCATGGATCTCACCTCATGTCGCACCTGAGGCTTTCCAAAGTTGTTAGCAAAGTTCTTAAAGTCATGCTTTAAGCAATCCATTGTTTCGGCAACATAAGATTCAGCTGTCACCCTTCTATCATTATACTGCACTTTGAATTGATATTTGGCTTCTTCTAATTCTCTTTGAACCGCGTCGACGATACTATAAAGTGATTTACCCATACTTTGTTCCAGGACGTTCATTAGCTTATGGCGAAGGGTTGCTGTTCCCACTTGGATGTCTCTTTGATTAAAAATCAGATGTGATCTGAAAAAGGCTTCTTCGGTCTTGATCAAAGCATCTGTCATGTTGGCATCGGTTGGGTTGTTGGGTGCTTTGCACACAACCCCAATATAGCCTAGATGTAAAGGATAATCCGCATTACGAAGGATAGAAGCTCCAACCTGAGGGGGGACAAGATCCATCTTGGTAATCACACCGATGGTTCTTAAACCAAGAGGATCTGACTTTCTACTCGCTTTTAGAGCAGGTGAATTAGCCAAATCAACATTCGCACTGCAAACAGCCAAGATAATGTTGGGACCACGAATGTATTTTTCACAAAGTTCTTCTATTTTTCTCTTAAGTGTCTCTGGTTGATTACGGTTAGAGATTTGAATATATCCAGGCAAATCAATCAAAGTAAGATCAGGCACATTGGGTGAGTAAATTCGAAGTTCAATGGGTTTATCCGACACACATTCAGCTTCAGAAACAGCCAAGTTCATATCCACGAGTGTCTTTTGTATCTTTTTGAAATCAAATATCTTGCCAAGTCCAAGTTGTGGAAATTCACCATATTCCTCTTGTAAAGTCGGTGTATGAATCAATGTCAATTCAATGGGCCTTCGTGTTACCATGTTGTTACCCCTGGAAAGGAAGAAGTTATTACATGTTTTATATGAACCTAATAAACTTACTTTGGCAGGAATTCATGTCCCACAATAGCTTCTAATACTGAGCTTTTACCCGAACTCTGTGATCCAATTACAACAATACTTGGTAACTTTAAGGTTTCATTATGGTCGATGGACATCAAAATACTTCTTATTTCAATAAGCTTTTTGGTTAATAACATTAATTGTTCGTCCTGTGATGAAATCCCATTCTTCTTCCTTCTTTTTCGCCCTTCTGTTTCTTCCTCTTCTTCCTCCTCTTCATCTTCTTTGGAGAATGTAAAACCAGTAGCTGCCACAGCAGCAGCGGCAGCAGCAGCAGCAGCCTCTTCGTCTCCGTCATTAGGGTTTTTATCTTTGTTTGAATTCTTGTTGTTTTCATTTTGACTTTGTTCACTTGTTTGCTCAGGTGCTGAAGAATTCAAAGCATGATTAATTGATTTAGGTTCGTCCGTCTTTGCAGACAGAACATTTCGAATAGCCTCTGGAAGTCGTATATGAAATTCAGGTATAGAAATATCAAAGTTTTCCACTTTTTCTTGTGCTTGAGCAAACAATGATCCCATTTCATTTATTCTTTTCTGCATAAATGTAGAGCTTTTGTCTGCCCAATCTTTCAAAAAAATAAGTTGATCATCGTCGAAAAAAAAAAAACTTTATTTACCTTGTAATTTATTGTTTGCAATGGTTGCACCTGTGATTGTTGTACCTGCAACCACGACAGGTAGACGGAAGGCTCTCAAAGCTAACTTGGGAATAGCCCCCAGTTGAATTGAACGAACTTGATTTTGTAAAATAAGCGCAGTTGGAGGACGAACAGCATGATAAGTTCGAATGCGAGGTGCGTGGTGAAGAAGAGGGGTTGTCTGAAACTTTGAAAAATCACGTAAATGGTGGAATGATCTTGGTGAACGGGTTACTGATGGAGTCAGTGACAAGGGTTTACCTTGTCGCAGTAAATGGGTAATCATTAAAAATTATTATAATGGACAAAGAAACACTAAAAAAGTGGGCTCAATTTTTTTTTTATCTTAGCAGTCTGGGGTCATAATATTCACAGTATCACAGAATTGCATGAAATCAAAAAAGACAAGAATTATAAAATAAAAAAGTTTCTTTATTTTATAAGTAAAAAATGTTAAAGTTATGAGCTCCCAAATGATGATGGCACCTATGTCCAAAACCTTGGTTCACCGTCAGATAATAATTGTTCATTACTTTAACATTTTTTTTTCGGAAAAAGCAAGCTTAGAACAAACGGTGAGGCTTACCCATGGAAGACTTCAAGTACAAAGACTTGACGTTTTGCCAGTTCTTCTTCAATAAAGAGACAAGGAAGTTGACAGACAACATAATGTTGGCAATCAATTGATCTTCAGTCATAGCAACATGACCGACAGCGACACCAAGACAGAGAACCTTCTTCAATTGGAACTTGATGGTAGCACGGATTTCGTTGGCCTTATCGGTCAAAGAGTCGTTGTGGGAGACGGGAGTAGGGAACTTACCGACCTTGTGAAGACCGGGACCCAAAAGACGAGGAATTTGCTTGATCAAGGCTTCAGAAGCAAGGAAGGCATCGTACTTCTTGGCAAGCTTCTTGATAAGCTTCTTGTTCTTGTTGAGCTTCTTCAAGTCATCAACAGATTGGAATTCCATACCGGCACCCTTGGCTTGATCACAGTGGAAAGCATCACCAAGAACACAAACAGTCATACGAGGACGGGCAACGTGGGGAAGCTTGATGGTACCAGAGAAACGCTTATCACGCTGGGGATCGTAGTTCTTCAAACCAATTTGAAGTTCAATGGTTTCGGTGAAGTTACGTTTCTTTTCTTCGGAACCCTTGAGGATTTCACTAACAATGTCTCTGACGGCAGAAGCGCTAACTTTGCTATTTTACAAGAAAGGATGAATATTTCAAAGCGTTGGATGGATGATTCAATGGATGGATTACCTCATTTTTCAAAGTAGATTTTTTGTAAAGGAAGAAAAAAAAAAAGAGACGGGCATCGGGTGGTTTGTATTTATAGACTATGTCTAAACAAATAATTTCATTGGCTGAATTAGAATTATAATACAAAAACTCTAAACACTCAAAAAAAAAAAAAAAACTGCAAAATTATTACAATTCATAAAGCGTTGAACAAAAAGCCCATCTTCTTTATAGTTATTTTCTTTACATTCACACATACTACAAAAAGTAATCTGGTGTTCGTCGGGTAACATGTGGTTCACCTTTTCTTGGTGCGGGATCGAATTGAAGGCTATTGTAATAATAAATTAATAAAACAAAGTATATTCTATCATATTGTAGCTTACAATGTATATTTCATATGCTCATCAATTTCCATGATAGCAGCTTGATTACCACAACGATAACAGTAATTAGGTGCACTAAAGATGGTCACTACGTTTTGATCATGTCCCCAGTTGTATCCCTAATTTAGCTATTAAACAACTACTTCTTTTGTACATGTGTATATGTTTATATACACCTCCATCACCAACTGGTGAGCTCTTGCTACTAATGTAAGGCCGTTATTATGGTTGAACGTTTCCGAAATATCTTGACCAAAGGTATAACCAGCACCACGAGGGGATATACCCCAGCCACACCTATCATCTGGATCAGACCATAACAAATCACACATAGGCCCTTCATGCGGTACTTCTTGTATTCTATCCAATGATCGAATTTGATCGAGTGTATCAATAGATGGTGATAAACCACCATGTAAGCAGAATATCTAAGTTAAAAATGCATGTGTAAGACAAAAAGAGTTTACGTTGCTTTTATCCTAAACCTGGTCTTCAATGATGGCTGTTAAAGGTAAGAAGTCAAATAAATCTGTAAACATCTTCCAAACACTGGCATTTCCATATTTTCTTAAACATTCATCATAAAACCCATATACTTGAGTAATCTGGCGTGATTCGTGGTTACCACGGAGGATAGTAACACGGTCCTTATATCGCACTTTAAGACAAACTAATAAAGTAACAGTTTCAACTGAATAGTATCCTCGATCAACGTAATCACCCATGAACAAATAATTTGTATCAGGCGAGTTACCACCAATACGAAATAATTCTTGTAAATCATGAAATTGGCCGTGAATGTCACCTTGAAGAAAAGAAGATTACTAGATGCTTTTGAAAGAACATGTATTATTTACCACAAACCGTTACTGGACATTTAACAGGTTGTACATTGGATTCTTGCATGAGGATTTCACGCGCCTTTCAAAGATGAGCTTTTTAATTAGATGACGATTTTTATAAACTCTTTTTTTTGTACTTTGTCACAAAGCTTTTTGATGTCATTTTCACTTAGTTGTTTACAATCTTGGAGTTGAGCAATCCAAGCATCTACATCAGCTACTGAATTAGAGGCAGACATTGTGTTGAAATATAAAAAAAAAAAAAAAAGAGAAAGGTTCCTCCAAAACTTTGTAACTTGGAGTTTCAAAAGTGCACCAATAGTGACGTAGATCTCCAAACAGCACACCCCTTATTTGATTCTCAAAAAAAAAGGAGCACACAAAGCTTATGTGGCTCAAGTGATTGAAAAATTCGCAAGTTTGAATATGCAACCTTGTTGAAGCGCATCTTTTCTAACAAGGCAATTAAGGATCGTCATGTATAGTATAATCTCTATGATGGAAATAACAAAATTGATCGCTCATAATTTATCATAAGGATGTTTTTAACTAAAGAAAAAAAGCAATTTTTTTTATTTTCTCTTTTATTTATTTGATTAAATATAGCTCTCTCTCTTTAGGAAACGAGATAATAAAACTTTACTTTAATATATCGCAGTTTTTGCAAAATTGTATAAGCTATATTTTAGTTTAAAAGTATAAATCCGTAACAGCTTGCTATTACACTTGCGATTATTTAATAAATAAATATTGGGTTTAACAGCCTCAAATAAGAAATATGAAGTTCGTACTCAAGCTTATGGAAGAATTCATAACAAACGTATTAAAATTATCTCAGTTAAAAAAAAAAACTGATAAGAATTTGCTGATACTATTTTAAGGTACATGGTCTATGATAAGTTTACCACATAATAGAACAAGATCTTTTTTTTTTTCAATCACAACCATAGATGGAAACATACTATAGCGCCTGAGCATTAGGACAGCACTCATTAAAAAAGACATTAAGTTAATAAGAGACACTTGCTTGTTTTCAAATAGAACTCCCTCTTTTTTATGACTTGAACAGAGTACATTCTTGTCTTAAAAGGTATCAACTTTTACATTCACTAGTTTTTTAAATAGTACAAAATTGACTTAGTGCCTGAGTTCCTTTCCAGCAACCATTTATCAAATACATACTGTTGAAGATGGCGTGATGATGCTTCAGATGTAGTGTGTTTCATATATGCTTAGGTGTATGTATATGAGTTAATTTTGGCCGTGAAATAGCCTCTGATAATAAAAGATGCTGTTTTTCCTTAAAGAGACCCACTAGCTGCTTTTTCTGATCACATTTATTTATTATATAAAACAAAAATACAACACCTTAGTCCTATTATTTAAAGCGTGTTTAGTCGAAACGTGTGTCATTGAATGCCCTTTTTATTTTTGTCGATTACCTGACGACTCTTTAGACTACGAACGATTACTTCAGTAGATGTACTATTTTAAATCAACCGTTTAGTCTACATGAGAATATCTCAGGATGGTTATATTACATGATATAAACAACAGCTCCCCAGCCTGATAAAGCATCTCTATCCTGTGCATTCAATAATGCCTGAGAAATAGTTTCAAAAAGGTCTTCAGGTTCAAGATCTGGTTCCCAAAGCGATTCACACATGCCATACAAGTTGGGTCCTGCCGTTCCACTCACAACAAAGTCTTTTGCAAAATTGATGCATCCAATCAAGTCCATGGAACATATAAATGGTTTATTGTGTTTATCTAAGCCTGCGACTACTGGTTCAACAAAATAAGGCCCAAATCTATTTTGTACATAAGACAATGGCTTTTTAAATCAAAGATATATATACCTTCTCTCATATAAAGTTGAAGAAACCATATGAGCAAGAGTCTTTGGTTCAATTTCTCTTTCTTCACGCATTTTATACATGTTGGTTTTAAAACGAAATCGATCTGCTCTAAACTGAAATATAAGTGACCAAATTGGCATATAAAAATGGACTTTTTACAGTGTAATCACATCGGTGGCTAATCCTGGTAAGCCAATCAATGTTTTTTCTGTTGCTTTAAATATTTTTTGAAATTCGGTCGAAACTGTCATGAATTGAGCACCTAAACGTTTATCTGCAGCAATGGCAACACAGTCTTTACCGACCATAGCTACCACAGAGCCTCCGTTATACTGCATAATAGACTATTTATACATGAGTCTATAATTTTTATCAACAGACACTTTAGTTACCATATTGAAATAGGTAGTTTATGTTGTGTATAAAAATGAAAAGGGAAGGACGCGTAACTATTCCGATAGCATCAATCAAGTTCGGGAATTGAACAAATCCTGGGATTCAATGCAGTACATGAATTTGTGCTGACCAAATTTATATTCTTCATGTGAAATCGTCCTTTTTTTTTTATGACTGAGCCAGATAAAAAACAAGAAACTGCATTGCAGCTAAACTTTCCTTATGGCGCACAACCAGATATAAGTACATAATAACTTGCTTACTATTATTCAATAAGACTATTAAAGTTTTGCTTGTTGTTATAGTTCGTGCAAACCAAAAAGACATGTATTATTTAAGCATCTTACAAGAGCAATGGACAAGTGTCATTCAACAGTTCTTTGGTATGAAAAACTAATGGTACAATTCAAAAAAGAAACCAATGAATCGATTAGGTACTAGAGCTCAGCATGTGTGGCAGAAAGAAATCAACACTTTATCCGAATTGTGTTATCATAGCTTGACAACTTTGTTAGGATCACAAACATTAGGAGAAGAATATTGTGACTTGGTACAGTTCAGCCAATCTACGCAAACATTTCCAGGTTTAATTGTAAATATCCAAAATGAATCTTTATGTATTGAAACTTACATTGTTTTGTAAAGCGACGTTTTTGCTTGGTGTTCATTAAATGCCTATTACCTTATGTTTATACAAAAAGCATGACGGAACTCAAAAAACACACACGTCAAGAATCAAGTAAAAGAGAAAAGATAGTAGAGTGGATAATAAAAATGCAACAAAGCATATTTAAACATATACGACCAATTCATTTGGCTATTTTCTACTTTTTTGGTGCTTATTATAATCTGTCTAAAAGAATAACTGGGATCCGATATGTAAATTGTATATTTTATTATAAAAATCTGATGTATTTACTTTATTATTAGATATTTACGAGACAATTGGGTCCAAATGAACAAAGAGTAGGATATGAAGTATTAGGAGGGTTGATTATGATTCAATTAGGTATACAAGCCCTCTTGACTTTACGTAAGAGAATGCAATCAAGCCAAATATCTGAAAATAAAGAAGAAGAGGAAAAGATAGTTGCAGCAGAAGATGATTATGACTTTATGGATTCGATTATTGAAGAAGAAAAAGAAGAAAAAGAATTGAGCTATGAAGAATTACAATTATTGAAATGTGCTTTATGTTTAGAAACAAGAAAAGTAACGACGAGTACACCTTGTGGACACTTATTTTGTTGGAATTGCATCATTGAGTGGTGTCAAAACAAATCAGAGTGCCCTCTTTGTCGAAGCCATGTGAATATTTCACATGTAATACCTTTGAATAACTTTTAAAAATAAAATGTCACTGAGATTCAGCAAGATGACCTTTTGAAGTGGTTGATGAGTTTAAACGTTTCAGATAGAAAAATGATGCGCGTGTATTGTAATCTTGCGCTTAATAAAAAGAGATGTGCGTCACTTTTTAAAATAAAAAATGGGTGATACACTTTAAAAATGCTTTTTTGATGATGAACTGCAATGATTCAAATATCAAATAGAGCTATTTGCCAAATGAAAATGAGTTGATATAATCGTGGCGTAAAAAAAAGCACAACCACAAAAAAGAAGACAATGCCCCTTTATTCTTTGAGTTTCCCTTTTCAGAAATCGCGGTGTGGCTTTCAATTGGTACGTCATATTGATATTTATAGAACTAATATAAAATATTTTGTTTTGTTCATAAAAGCTACTCACATATCAAAATGTATTGAGTGAAATTTCATTTGTTTGATATAAATTAATTGACAATAACAATGCCAAGGCAATTACCCAGGTACGCATATTAAACCAATGGACTTTTAATTGTACCTGTCTGTGTTACAAATTATAATATAGAAAAAAAAAAAAAAAAAAAAAAAAGGCAATCTGAAATCTTTCTTTTTTGATGAATAGAAATATCCTTTTATCAACTTTTTCTTTTTTTCTTGTATGAAATAAAAGAGAAAAACAGATTAATTCTTTTTGAAAAATAACCGTGTCATTTTTATGAAAAAAAAAAAAAAAAAAGTTTTAACTGTGGCGTATAAGTGACTTTTAAAAAAGTATGTTTAGAATTCCTGCTGTGCAACTTTATTTTCTTCTTCTTTTTCTATTTTTCAAATAACAATAATCATGTCTTCTAAAAGACTCAGTCTTGGTTCACATTTCCTTAGCAGCAAAAAGAAGGGAGATTTAATTGAGCTATTTAATAGCTTCGATAAAGATAACGATGGAAAAATATCTTGTGCTGAATTTAATGAACTATTACATTCAATGAACATTGATAATACAGCAGCAGTAACATCTATGGTAAATATCATATTCAATCTTTTATTTTAACTCATACTTTAAACAAAGGTAAATCAAGTGAGTAAAGATAACAATAGCTTAAACTTTGAAGAATTCGCAACATTAATGCGTCCAACACTTTCTGACCCACACAAAATGAACAAGAAACAAGAAGAACTCAAAGAAGCTTTTGACGCATTCGATAAAGATGGTGATGGACTCATTAACCAAGTAGAGCTACAAGCAATGATGGAAAAATTAGGAGACAAGATTAGCTTAGATGAAGCCAAGTTGTTAATAGAGGAAGTGGATTTGGATAAAGATGGTGGCGTGAATTTTAATGAATTTTCGGCGATGATGGGAATACCCGTGAATAATAATCCACCCAAAACAAGAGCCGAATGTAATCAACATCATCACCGATTGTCTTTTAGAAAGTTCTTTTGTACACATAAATAGGCTTAGCTATAAAACATTACACGTGTATTTTTATTTTTATTTCTTTATAAACATACCACTCATTCAATCGCTCTCTTTTCTCTCTTTTGTATTCAATAAATATTTATTATTTTCACTCTTAAAAATGCTGTCAAATTACTACCAAATCCTTGGTATTTCAGAACAAGAAGTTAATACTTTACAAGAAGGTAAATCATATTAAAGCTTTTTAACAAGCAACTAATCAATAAACAGTCTTTCAAATTTATGCAAAGAAAAGAGACTATATCCAACTTGAACAACTTCAACAAATCCTATTAGATCTCGGCATAACAATCACACTTGAAACAATAAGCCAAATCATTGACTTGAATCAAGACAAAAAAATTGATTTTTATGAATTTATTGTTGCCATCTCCTATTATATTCCTCCTATTCACACAACGACCATAAAAAGACAAGACCAAGAATTATTAAGTTGCTTTCTATATTTTGATAAAGATCATGATGGACGAATCAGTCAGCTTGAATTGGAAGACGTCATGAAAAAGTTGAATGCGAAGCTCAGTCCATATGAAATTAAAGAAATGATGAAGACGGCAGATATGAATAAGGATGGATTTGTGGATTTTGATGAATTTAAACAATTATTAACTTATTGAACAATAAATGACATAGAACAATTGTAAATATAAAAAAAATAAAAAAACGTGCAGATCTTGTTTTTCTGTAACATTCGAACGCTTGGCTTACTTGTAAAAGTAGAACATTCTATTAGAACACTAAACACGTTGATTTCGGCCCTTTTTATAAGCTAAACAATACGAACTGTCCCCTTCTTGCTTTATTTTATTTTATATCAAAAAAATAAAATAAAGCAGGACAAAGAGAAGGGAACAAGCTCTACTGCTATTGTCCTACCTTCTTTTGTTCCTAAAGTTTAATTTGTGTTACGGAACCTTAATTATATCCTTATTATTACAAACTCTAAACGCATTTCTTCTTTTCTTCTTCTTTTTTTCTTGCAAGAAGAATCATGTCCAAAAAGAAACAATCTTCTTATGGTCCATTTATTGAATTTGTAGTCTTGCCGTCTATTAGAATAGGAGTTTTATTACTATCCGTACTAGCTATTGGATTTGGAAGTTGGCTTGAAACAAATGATCAAATTGGTGATTGTTCTTTTAAAAGTTCTGTAGCATTACATCAAGTATTTCTTTATCAAAACATTTCCAGTGATTCAACTACACCTGATTCTATCACATTTGGTTTATGGAAACATTGTTATATTTATGCTCTTAATTGTTCATGTACTCCAACGAATCTAAGATATGATCCAGGTACACTTTACCAATTTTTTTTTTTTTTTTTTTTTTTTTTTTTTTTTTTTTTTTTTTTTTTTTGCAATCATATTTAAATTTAAATAGACGTGTCTACTATACTTCAAACAGCCGTACAAGACAATGCCACAATTCCAACTGGTACAGCAGGCGCCTCTTTAAGTCGTCTTATTCCTCTTTTATTATCCACTTTATGTGTAGTTTGTGCCTTCTTGATCGGCCTCTATACAAATAAAAAGGGAAAATACTTGTACCGTCGAATCATTGTCGGCTTAATCTTGATCTCCTCCATCCTGATTGCTTACAGTTTTGGTTACTCTTATCAACACTATTCTCAAATGATCAACAAAACTTGCAATGCTCCAAATAACAATGTATATTGTGCTCGACATGCTGTTCAGATCGAAGCAATCCTGTTTCCTGTCGCATTAGCTTGTTTATTTTTGGCTCTTGTGTTCTGGACTATGGCTTCGGCATTCTTTTCAAAAAGCGCAACCGCATCTTATGAAAGAACCGAATCTTCCCAGTTAACAATTTGTCAACAATCACCATCACCAGCAAAGGAATCAAACGATGAATTGGCTGCATGGCGTGAAGCTGCTGCATTTGATCCAGAGAATGATGCTATTTGGGATGAAAAAGAAGATTTATATCAAAATAGCATGTACCAAGAAGCATACGAGGATAAAAGGTTCCAAAAAGGTCGTACTTTTTCAAATCAACCAACACTCATCTCACTTCCTCATCCTGCTCATACTTCAACAAGACACAGTAAAAGTGATTATCAAAGGGACATCAGACATCAAACCCGACACAAATATCCAAGAAATAAGGAAAGCCGGAGTAATTCTGATGTGAGTAAAGCATCTTATGAGCAGCAGCAGCAGCAACGAACCTTATTACAATTGAACCTTGCTGGCTCAGGTGGCGCAACAAAGACACCAACGAGTATGTCACCTCATCCGCTCCAGTGGCAAAAAGATCATGATGACGATGATGATGAATACTTGCTACAAAGACCTTCTACTGCTCATGTGCCTATTTTGAATATGCCACCTAGTGGAATAGAACATCCAGTTAGTAAAAAAATTATTGTTGATAAAAGAATTCGAAATTACCTTGAAAATAATCCAAACTATTCTTAATTTATGTAAAAGTCTTGTAATATTTAATAAAGTCTAACAAATGTATACTTTTGTTGTAAAGCTTGTAAAAAAAGAAAACAGAAAAAAAGTTTTCAATCCTAACTGTTTACATCTTTTAGATTATTTCTCATCACATTTGATTACTATAAAACATGATAAAAAAGAGGAAAAGTTCTAAGCAAAGAAATTGTTTTTAATAAATTATCTCTTTTGTATAAACATAGCATAGTAACAAGAAATTCAAAAGGCTTACCATCATCTCCTGACAGTCGAATTTATTTGGACTAGCAGCAAGTAAAGTTTTGAATTATTCTCAATTGATGACATAAACAGCTTGATAACACCAGGTTATGTGTTCAGTAAAGCATATGTTATAGTGACCATATTTAGCCCATTCTTTTACAAAAAGTATCCTGCTACACTTGCTAACAAGCGCGTTTACGCATAAAAAGTGACTCTCTGTCTGAAATGAATAAGTCAATTTTATTATTGTCGACCTTGTTTTTTTCTCAATAAAACATGAAGCAGGAATTAGAACAATTAACAAAGTCATTAGGCGTATTTGAAAAGTTAGAACATGGTAAGTGTCTGCAAAAGAAAAAACACTTTTCATCTTTATTAAATAAATGTAAAAGAGGGACTTGATTCACCTCAAGAGATCTTGCCAAGATCAGCATCTGATCTACAACGATTGTTACAACTTGATCCAAGTTCAGTAGAGTCAGTACTTGATGCTGCTTCTATTGAAGCTTATGATTGGAGATTAAGAGAGCAAGTTGGCAACGAGCTTGTTGGAATTGAATCGCAAGCCATGTTGACAACAGGTGACGAAATTTTTGACGATATTTTGAAAGGAGGCATACCACTTGGCACGATTACTGAAGTTGTAGGGGAAAGGTAAGATAGATTGATAAACATGTAAGCATATAGCCATAACCGTGCTATAGTTCATCAGGAAAAACACAATTAGGACTGCAGCTTTGTTTATCGGTCCAAAAGCCTGTCCTTGAAGGAGGTTTAGAGGGTTCAGCAGTTTACATTCATAGTGAAGGTCCATTTCCATCTGCAAGACTAAACCAACTTGTTGATAAATACACTTCTGACAACAATAACTTAGAAGCAGAACAACTGAAAAATCATATTCATACCATGCGTGTCACTGATGGAGAGAGTCAATACCGTGTATTAGCTTACCAACTTCCCGCTTTTTTGGAGTTACAACAACAAAGAAGTACAAGAAAGGTACAATTGATTGTGATAGATTCTATTAGTGCTATTTATAGAAGTGATGGTGCTTATAAGCAACGATTTGAAAAGATGGCAGAGATTTGTGAGATTGGAATGCGTTTAAAAAAATTGGCGAGTGAATACAACGTGGCAGTAGTGACTATTAATCAAGTAACGGATGTGCCCGACACTTCTTTAAAGGGAAATGCTTTCACAGAGCATATGGAAGAATGGCTGGATTTTAATCTAGTCAATCAGCATGAAAGTAATCGGCTTGGGTTGTATATCCATTCGCTACTTAAAAGACCTGTGTTGGGCTTGTCATGGCAAAATTCAGTAAACACAAGAATCAGGTTAGCTCGATCACAAATGATGGATAATACTGCTACTAGGCGTATACTGTTTATAGAATTCTCACCTCAAGCAGAAAGAAGGGGTTGTGAGATCATGATTGATGATACTGGAATACATGCAATTTGATACAGTACAAAACCTTGTATCATTTTATACCCGCATATATCAAAGCTTATTTTGTAATTGAATTCTTTTTATTGATAAAGTGCTTTTGTTTAAATCAAGATCTTGAGCGCTTATTACGATTTCTTGATCTATCCCTTGATCTATCCCTTGCGTATCTTTCTTGTCTGTAATCTCTCTTATATCTGTCATCATCGTATTTTTTATAATCTCTTGATCGTCCTCGATAACGTTCATAATCGTCAAACTCATCTCTTCTTCTTCTACTACTTGGACTTCTTGATCTGCTGCTTCTGTATCTTGGGCTTCTTGATCTGTTACTTCTGTATCTATCCTTTGACCTATCGTCATATCTATCTCTTGATCTGTCATCATATCTATCCCTTCGATCGCTTTCATAATCATCTTTATGTCTATACCACGCATATCAATGCACATATACACCTATAATATGTAGCCATACTTACTCTGGTCTCTTCTTTTCTTTTCTCTTTTCATCGTCATATTCTTTCAACTTCTTTTCTAAATCACGAGCAATAGGAATTGGGATGCGAGGAAGCATGGTTCCTTGAAACTTGGGTTCAATAATCAACATACGAATCAATTGACCCACGGTAACCTTTGTAGGATGTAAGCCACTGCTAATAGCTACCTCTTCATCATCTTCCAAATAATATTGATACCAATCCCAAAGCTGTGCAGGTGCACATACATAACGTAAATACAAAAATCCAATAGCTCGAATATAACTAACAGAGCAAGTTAGTTTGCTTGCTAACTGTATCATGCTTTTTTTTTTTTTACTAACGGAGAGTCACCGTGTTCTACAAGATTTTCGAGCTGTCTGATTGTCAATTTAAGCGTCCATAACTTGAACAATAAACAAAAAGCAGTAGAAGGTTGATTTCCTTTAATGAAAGGAGCTATCAAACAATATAAGTTTACATATACAAATATTTTACTAATTTTAAAAAAGTTTATTTTTCTTTTTTTTACTTAGTACGGAAACTATCATGAGTTATTAGTATTTTATTAGCTTTTTTCTTCTTTTTTTTGTTTACCTTCATTATAAATTTCATCTACAATTTCATGAAATGTCTTTTTGTCGCTATTCATATTATTAAATATACACACAAGAATATATTAAAAATTACATGGATACTTTACTAAAGTGAGCGAAAATAAGGAGAAGATAGTATATTTTGATAAATAATGGCATTCATATTCATCGTAGTTTCATTTCCCCATGTTTCTAAACGATTATTGTCTTTCTTGTTACCCATCTTTGTAAGATTTAAAAAAAAAGGAAACTTTCAGAAAAAAAAGAAAACCTTTTAATTCTCAGCTGTCATTTTTTTTCTTCAAGATGGAGTGTTTCAAGACATGGGCAAAAGAAAGTGGAATTACTACATTTGGCACCTTAATAAAAGAAACGACTACTTCAGGCAATGGATTATTTAGTTCACAAGTCATAAATAAGGATACTGAAGTAGTTCAAATACCATCTCAACTTGTCTTATCTTCCAAAAGAGTCTTGGAAGACAACGAGGAGTTTAGCGATTTAGTTTATAATTACTATATGAAAAGACACAACATTACGTTGTTAGAAGCAAAAAAAATGGCAGTTGATCAAGATCGTACCATATTATGTCTATTTTTGATTTATTATCGATTCTTTAATGAAAATACCAAATGGAAACCCTACATGGATATTTTGCCTACCCTTGAATTCTTTCAAAAAACACATGTCTTATTTAACCCTGGTATTGTCAAGGGAACTTGCCTTGAGAACTCGGTAAGGTCCAAGATATCTAGCTTAGAAAGAGAATTAGAAGAGATCAATCAGTACTGGCCGACAAGAATTGAATTGGACATGTATCTTTGGGCAGACTGTACAGTTTGGTCTCGTGTTGTGGGTATTACTGAGACTGAGATTGTTCTTGTTCCTTATTTTGATTTGGCCAACCATTCCTTAAACGAATCTAATATTAGATGGGAATTGACTGATGATGAAGGGCTTGCGCTTGTCACAACAAAAGACATTAAGACGCAAGATGAAGAATTGACGCTTTTTTATGGATCAAAACCAAATCAAGAATTGCTCTTTCTGCACGGATTTTGTATACAAGATAACCCTGAAACCTCTCGAATTACAATCCCTTTGATGCCATTTTTGGATCTATCTGATCCTGTTGATATTAGCAAGATACAATGGCTAAAGAGTGTTGGTGCAAAACCAATACTTACCTTGATGGGCAGCAGTACTTCTAATTTGGATCCACTCGTTGCAGATGGCTGGACAGTCGATTCTGTGGCTGCTTTATATTTGATTGCCTTGACAGAGGATGAGGGATTATGCTTTTCATCGATGGACTTACAGATACATGGAAGGCCCGTAAAGGATTTGAATGAATTGTATGCTTGTGCAAAAGAGTTGGACCTATTTCCTCTTATTCAACTCAGAGCCGTTGTGCTTTTGACGAACGCTTTAGAATATCATTTGAATATGAACATAGAACATGAGGTTGATCAAGATGGCTCAGGTCCTTTATTAGCACATACTTCTATCTATCGTATTGAAGAACGAACTATTATGCAGAGAGCACAAACACAACTAAGACATCTGCAAGATGAGCTTTTGAAGAATAAAATAGTCTTATCCTACTTGCAAGAACAACAATAGAATTGCACATTACTTGGAATAAACCTTTTTTTCATGTCAAATAGGATAAGTTTTTGATTTATTGTTTTGAAACATCCGACATTGGATAAAAGATAGGCCGTTACTTTATAAAATCACGGGGATTTAATCATGGCAATAAAAAAAGTTTTTTTTTTTCTTTTTTTTTTTTTTTTTTTTTTTTTTTTTTTTTCTTCTTTACAAGTTTCTTCTTCTTTTCCTCTTTCTCTTTTTATTAATAATGAATAATAATAACGACAATAGTATAATGTTAGATTCTGACTTTTCAGACGAGCTGGTGATAAACGAAGAAGTGGAGGAGTTTAAGAGAATGAATTATACAAGCAGTGAAGAAGAAGAAGAGGACTATGTCTATTATAAACCAACTGCCCCACCACCTTCACCTCAGGAACCTTCTATGTTGGATATGATATTTAGCAATAAAGAAGATAATAAAAGTGTATATAAAGAAAGAGAATTGATGGAACATGCACAAACACTAGATAAATTACTGCGTAGAACACTACAACAAAGTACGAATAAAATATGTAAAAAGAGAAGAACATCCTGTACATTAGATAAGCATCCAAAATTAAAAAACATAATGAAAGCAGCAGCATCCGACAAGTTGAAGAAAACGTTTATTATTGATGAAGAAACATCTTTAATGATTCATGAATTAAGAGAAATGGGTTTATAATTACAACTTATAATATTACTCTTTGTATATAACATCTTTTATCTATTCTATCCCTTTCTCATAAATATGTATTAAAAATAAATAAGAGAATCGCATTCTATATCTCATTCGTACTACACCTACTTTATATTATTATATTATACGAATATATTCCCCTTACTCTATCCTTTTATTCATCAATCAAATAATAAAAGCTATAGTTAAAAATGATATCCAACTTTTATATCCAAAAAAAAAAAAAAAAAAAAAGTAAAAAAAGTTTAAATGTGAGCACTCATCTTTATAGTTTATCCAATCATATTCAACAATCACATAAAAATTCAGGAACTTTAATGGTGTATTATTAAAAAAATAAAGAAGCCCAATATATTGTATGTATTAACTTTTTTAGAATTAAAAATACTTTTTGTCTACAACAAACAAAAGCGAAACACAAGCTGTTTGGTCATAAAATACATATCTAGTAACGCGTCTATGTCGAATCGACAGATTAATCGATTTAATTTAAGAAAAAATATTAACAAAGTATACAAAAATAAAAATATTCTTATAACATGAGTTAATTACAAAATGAAAAGTATATGTTATAGAAAATGACATGAAATTCGCTTTATAATAAACAAATAGACAATAGAATGAAAAGAAAATTACAGATCAAAAGGATAAACAGAGTGTTCATATTATTTTTTTACATTGTATGACTTTGAACAGAAGGCAATTACGTGTATAATAGACCCCAACCTCAAATTTTTATGAAGAAAAAAGCAATGTACGCAACCTTTGGGACCTGTATTGAACATGTTTCTATAAAATGTAGAATTCTATGTTCTTAAAGTAGCCTTTTTTAACCAGTTACAATACAAAAGTAATTGAAGAATAAGTTTAGACCAACATTAAGTATCAGCATAAAAGTAATCCTGGCAAAGCCAAATAATATAAAACAATATAGAAGAACCCTAAACCAAAAGATATTGGGAAAATATTCTTCAAGTTCTAGAGAGATACAAATATAAAAAATTGCTTCAAGCTGTACGCTTTTTTGTAATTCATAAAGTTGTAATGGTATGTAAACTTTCTGCTAAGCTTCTTCAAGAAAATAAAGTTCATTAATCAAGAAAATGATTACATTTAGATTGCAATCCAGTTTAAACCTTAATAAGCATCCGTTTACAGGCTTAAACACTGATGTTTCATTATTCAGTCAACAGTTAAAAAGAGCACACCAACGGTATTCTCTTTCTTATGTGAAGCTTATCATTTTTATAAACAAACAAGCAACGAACTCATTAATTTATAGGTAGCTTGAGGATTTGCTGTCAATCATACTATCATATCTGATTATCCCTCAGCCTCACAGCCCATACTAATAATCCTTGTTTTTAGGTGAATACGGTCGGTTGATATTTCATTGTACTATGTTGTAAAACGAAATATATTAAAAGTGGTAGTCTAGTAACATCGTATACAAGCAAAGAAACGTTGCATAATATAGTTTATCTAGTCATAGATGTATAAGCAATATTCAGTTCAAATGAATTGACTTAAAATTCGTCTTATTTCGCTGAATAAAAGTGAATATGCATATTTATGAGTCGAATACAGTTTTTATAGATAGCCATTGCATATCGAAAAAATACAAGTATATGTACCAGTTTATATTACGCCTTTTTCCTTCACAATAATGATTTCAAAGCAGTGTGTCGTCTAATATACTGTATAAACTCTGTTAAATATGAACAGTGTACAAAAACGTTACAAATATCTAATGTCCTACTTTGCCAAAGAAAAATAAAATAAAATAAAAAAAAAAGAATGGTAAGACTATAACCTGCCTGATTAATAACAAATCAAGGCTAATAATAGTAGTACACATCATAAGACGACGCGTGGAAGGCCGTACACGTACGGATACATCTAACCAAGCATATTTTCACTTACAAACTGGCTGCTTCTAACACCAAGCTTTTTTTTAAAAAAAAGATAGAAGTAAGAATAAGCAAAACGATTCAATGTTTAATTAAAAAAAGAAAGTTTAATTCAATTAAACATAGTGTAACATAACAAACAATCAATAATATAATCGGTTATAATATCATAATAAGTAAAAATATACTTGTTTAAGGTTAAATTATTACTTTTAAAGCAAAGCTCGCTTCTTTTTACCATGTCAATATAAAAATAGGATAAATAGAGTACAGATTATATAACAGTAACAATCAAAATATTCTAATTTGTTTTATTCTTTAGAGTAGTACATTTATCATTGTACGCATGTAAATAAGCCTTTCCTCTCTTTTTCACTTTTTTAATATCCAGAAATTGCTTAAAATTTGATTGTTTTTCTGGCTTATGCCTTAAACTAATATGTACAACTCAGCCCTCTTTTCCTTCTTCATTCTTGTTAAAAGGATGTGATTTATAAAACATATTATATTTAGAAGCCTTTTTTTAAGGAGAGTTCTGTATACATGATTGGTTTGCTTCAGCCAAAGTTTGATCTATTCCTAAAAGAGATGACATTTCAATCACAGTGATTTGCTGGATGTGGCTGGGGTGGATTTTTTTTTGATTCTCTTCAAACTTACTATTTTTTTTTTTAAGTTACACGATAAAAATTGGAGTTATAAAAACCAAGTGCCTGAGGATATTTATATCTTTTTCTTTTGTTTCGTGAATCATGTATTCTGACGGTTCAAAGCCGGAACACGATCAGTTCCCACTTCAAGATACGCAATTTTCTCATCAACCTCCAGTTCATCGTTCACCTTTTGATGATCCTTATCCAGAAGATCAACCTCATTATGATCAGCAACCTTTATTAACCTCTCCACCTTCTTATCCTCCCCCAAATTTCCCTGCAAGTCCCGGAGATGTCCCTTCCCCTTATCCTCCATACAATGCAGGCCCTCCAAGTCCTGGTGTTCCTGTTAATTTTGCTACCCCAACTTCTCCTAATATGCATTACGGTCAAGCACCTAGACGTCAGCCTCGTCGTTATAAGACAAGTAAGTTTTGAATTTTTTTCTATTTTAGTATAAAAATACTGAAGTTAAAAATAGCCAGACAAGTTAAATTGACAAAGGGTAATTTGGTTTTGGATTGTCCTGTGCCAACCGCTTATTTGAATGATGTTCCTATTAAGGATGGAAAAGAGTTTACTCATATGCGATATACAGCTGCCACTTGCGATCCAAAAGAATTTGTAGCTGATGGGTATACGCTTCGTCAACCAATGCTGGAAAGAAAAACTGAGTTATTTATTGTATTGACCATGTACAACGTAAAGTATTGGCACTAAGAAAAAATGCGTATGTGAAATCATCTGACTCGTCTTATAGGAAGATGAAGTATTATTCACTCGTACTATGCATGGTGTCATGAAAAACATTGCTCATCTTTGTACTAGAGATCGTTCAAGAACTTGGGGACCCAATGGCTGGGAAAAAGTCGTAGTTTGTATTGTTTCTGATGGTCGTAATAAAATCAATCAACGTACGTTGAATGTTTTAGCTCTTTTGGGTGTTTATCAAGAAGGTGTAGCCAAGAACGTCGTGCATGGTAAACCAGTGACAGCTCACATTTATGAGTACACAACACAAATCTCTGTGGATCCCAACATGGAGGTTAAGAAGGCAGGATCAAAGGGCGTGGTCCCTTGTCAATTATTGTTCTGTCTTAAAGAAAAAAATCAAAAGAAGATTAACTCGCACCGTTGGTTCTTTCAAGCATTTGGTCCTATCATTGATCCTCATGTGTGTGTGCTGATTGATGTGGGTACAAGGCCTGGTGGAACATCTATTTATCATCTTTGGAAGGCATTCGATATCAATTCCAATATCGCTGGTGCCTGTGGTGAAATTCGTGCTATGGCTGGTACAGGCGGCGTAGCGCTTTTGAATCCGTTAGTTGCAGCCCAAAATTTTGAATACAAAATGTCCAATATTTTGGATAAGCCCCTTGAATCTGTTTTTGGCTATATCTCTGTCTTGCCTGGTGCTTTCTCTGCTTATCGTTTCAGGGCACTTCAGAACGACGTCAACGGACACGGTCCCCTCGAAAAGTACTTTTTGGGTGAAACACAACATGGTGGTGATGCGGATATTTTTACTGCGAATATGTATTTGGCTGAAGATCGTATTTTATGCTATGAATTGGTTGCCAAGAAAGAAGCTAACTGGGTATTACACTACGTGTCAAGTTCATATGGTGAAACAGATGTGCCTGATAAAGTAGATGAGTTTATTTCTCAAAGAAGACGTTGGTTAAACGGTTCTTTCTTTGCTGGTGTTTATGCCTTATACCATTGGCGTAAGGTATGGGAATCTGATCATTCTTACATTCGAAAAATGCTGTTTATGATAGAAGATTTATACAATACATACAACTTAATATTTTCATGGTTTGCCTTGGGTAACTTCTACCTTACTTTCTTCATTCTCACAAAGGCTCTTGGTAACGGTGTAAGCGGAAATGATACTCTTTCAAGCAGACCTTTTAGCGCAAGTACAGGAGAATTATTACATACCATCTTAAATTACATTTACATCATCTTAATCGTGATTCAATACATTATTGCTATGGGTAATCGTCCTCAAGGCTCAAAGATTGCTTATACTGCTTCCATGGTCTTCTTTGCTATCTTGATGGTTTACATGATGTTTGCTGCTATCTGGATTACTGTTGTGGGTGTTAGAAATGTGGTAGAAGAATCAAATGGTCAATTTATTAGCATGCTAGAGCAATCTGCATTTAGAAACATCATCATCTCACTCTGCGCAACATATGTTATGTACTTTGTATCCAGTTTCATGTTCCTTGATCCATGGCATATGTTTTCCAGCTTCATTCAGTATATTCTCCTATCTCCCAGTTATACAAACGTACTCAATATTTATGCTTTCTGTAATACACACGATGTCTCTTGGGGTACAAAAGGTGACAATTCGGTGGCTACTGATTTGGGTGTTGTCAAAGCCAAGAAGGATGGATCAGGAGATTTAGCTGTTGAAGTGGAAGTACCAGTAGAAGAAAAGGATATTAATGCTGCATACATTGATGCACAAGTAGAATTAACAAAGAAAATCGAACCAGAGAAATCACATCGTGATGCTAAAACAAAGCAAGAGGATTATTACCGTTCTTTCCGTACTCGTCTTGTCTTGGCTTGGATTGTATCCAATTTGGCACTTGTGGTAGCTATTGCAAACACGTCTGTGATCGAAATTGATAATAAGGCTTCCATTTACCTTGGATTTATCCTTTGGTCTGTGGCAGGTTTGTCTGTTATTCGATTTACTGGATCAACCCTTTATCTTATTTTCAAAATCTTTACTGGTTAATCTAAACGCAGCCTCTCCTTCTGTATTTTATACACTTTTGTATATTTATTTTAAACGTAAAAAATAAAAATAAAAAAAAAGATTGTACACATTCTATTAAACGTCTCTGGTATCACTCTTTTGAGAACTAGCTTTTTCTCCTTTTCCAAAAAAGTTATTATCAACAATATATCGAAAGCATTGTAAAATGACACTTTTTTCTTGCATTATTTCTTTTTCCAAAAGCTAACGTTATTCATATTAGTTACTCCTTCTACTTGTATTTAGCTTGAATCAAACCTTGTATAACAAATTGGGTCGTTTTCTTATCGTTGAAACAACTTTTGGCCCTGACGGCTTCTCATGCAAAAAGTTGCACTCACTTCCTTTTGTACATTTTCCCTTCATAAAATACATGCATCTTCTTTTAGGTCTGTCTTCTGGTAATAAGATCTTACCCATGGAAGAAGGATCCTTAGAGCTCACAGCATCTCTTTCGGGGTCCATTACATCATCATCATCCTTGTTCTCAACTGAGTTGTTCTCTATTCGCTGCCGTTTATCTTGATTGTGTTGTATATTTGCTTTGCGCTTTAATGGTAATTCGCCTCTGGCCATTTGCTCTGCCTCTTCACGTGTCTATTAATAATTCAATTTGAGAATCACACTCACTGCTAGCAAAATAAAAGTTACCCTTCTTTCAATATTGGCTGGTGTTGGCCAGTTCTTCTTTCTTTCAGCAATCCACGTTGCAAGCTTTTCTGGTGTATCGAGCTTAGGTGCATTAGGTGGTGCAATGCCATCGGGTCTTGATCTAGTATACATATATAAGTCAAAGCAAGCATTTTATAAGAATCAATAAGCTTACAGTTTCTTGCTTTTTGGTTTTCCGTGATATTGTTCCTCATGTTCTTCTAAATATGACTTTAAACACATAAAATCACAGTGTGGACATTTGATGTGTAGACTTTCATGTTGAGTTATTGCTTGAACAGTCTTCAAGACTCGATTACAGCAAAATTTGCTCCTATTATCATGTCAGTACATACTCTACTCTCGTGTAAGTGTCTCACTTACATAGGTCGAGTATCTGCAGCTGGATTTAATGGTTTGTTGGGTTTCACAGGTGGTGGTCTTTGATAATGTTGCTGTGGATAATATTGTGCATAATAATTATTCCACTGTGCCAAACTATTTTGATCATATGTTTCTTGTAGAGGCGGTGGGTGTCCAGCATAAGATGTTGCTTGATCTATGTGATATGTGGATGGCCGTCCAGAATGTGGATCTATTGCAGGTTGATAGTATTGTTGTTGGTGGTTTGGTTGCTGGTAATAATAGTCGTAATTAGGGTATTGTGAAGCATAAGAGTTGTCATAGTTTGAATACGCCTGGTAAGTTTGGTAGTTCTGTTGTGGAGGATAATTATAGTTATTATTCATTGTACTGATAAAAGAAAAAAAAATTTTGGACTGCTGTTTCTTTTTTATGCTTGCCAATGCGCAGTTGCAAAAAAAAGAAGGAAGGATAAATAGAAAGCTAAAATCAGTAACCTTTTTTAAAGAATAATGTTACCTTTGTAACATATCGATATCACTACTAAACAAATTAATCAAGATAAAGTAGCATTTAGTTATAAAGAGGTATATAGGGTTTCATTAATACAAATATCATTATATGGCAGCGAAGAAAAGTAATTGGAAGGGTTGATTTACTAATGAGTACTGATTCTTTTTCCGTAATCACTGTCTTCGTACTCTTGAACGTGGAAGCTATGAAGTTGCCCAGAATGAAGAATGAGATGAATCATATGCTTCTCTTAATTGTTTTCCAGGCGTCTATGTCGATGGAACTATCGACTAGCTTTTATACTTGCCCTTTCATTTGTTTTTATAAATTTTCGACTGGATTTAGACTGGATGAATGAGTGTGTCACTCCAGACGCTCATTAATCCTTCTTTCTTCTATGAGCTAGTCATTACACTTAGATTGCCAGATACCTTTTTTTAACACCAGCTTACATTCGTTATCGTAAAACTGAAGCAACAAGCCGTCATTTGTGCTTCTAGTAAGATGTTTATTTGTTGTGTATTCAAAACCACCACCCCCAATCATTTTTATACTTGCTGTCTCTTCGTAGTCATCATGGATGATTTCTCGTTTTCGAAATTCGGAACCAAACACCATTTTCTGTATATTTCATCTGTCATTGCACATCTTTATAAGTAAATGCTATAGAGTAAAAGCTTTCTCAATATTCTCAACCAAAAGCCCAGGCCTTTTATGGTGGCAAAAGTATTTAACAAGCAAATACTTTGCTATTCTAGCACCTTTTTAGGAAAGCTATCAAGCAAAATCATGACAGAAAGTTTGAATAACAATGTCGTTTTCATAGATTGTTAGCTTGCATTCATTATTACCAAATCAGTAATAGGTATACATAAATTATTATGTATCCTGAAACGCAGAAAATGATTATTCAATTTATTGAAATTTACAATTTTTATCCGAAGCAACAAATAGAACTGATGCAAATAACAATTTTGACTTTCAAAAAATAAGCTGATAGCTCAAAACCATCATGTTGTATCCTTAATGTTCATCGTTTCTTTGAATATATAATATATTAAAAAATTTAACTTTTTTTTTTTTTTTTTATTTATTTTTATTTTTTTCGCGAAGAGCTTTAGTCAAGCATTTTGTATTATATTTTTTTTTTACATTAATAATGGATCAATTACCTTATGAAGTTATCAAACAAATTTCACTTTTTCTCAATAAATCAGACAGGGTAAAATGCCTCACCATTTGTAAAGCTTGGTACAAAACTCTACTCGACCTCATTTATGCAGATGTTAAATTTATAAAATTGGCTTCTTTTCGACAATTCCTATACTTCATCACTCACCATTCTTCTAAACTAAAGTTAGGTGTCAAGGTCAGAACAGTTAAATTTAAGATTGACTTCAACACTGAATACAACAAGAAACAAAAGAAACTCGTATTCACCGAATTTGAATTACTTGCTAGACACTGTCCTAATGTGACCGAACTGAAGTTTGACTCTATAATTTTTTGGCAGTTTCTTGTGCTTCTTAATTTTGATTTTTACTGGAATAATTTAAAAAAGTTGCCAGACTTTAACGGAGGCTTGATCTCACGAAAGGTACTTGATAGACTAAGCGATAGGCTGACGACATATGGCATCAATACCCCATTAGTTTTGGAAAGTGTTGAAAAGGATGAAATTATTGAAGACTTGAGCAAACAAAAGAAACTGCAGTTTATTAAGGTTATTCACCTGGCAACCAGCTTTACGATCAAAGATGTCTCAAGGATTATTCGTGAACATAAAGAACTGGAAAGTCTTTTGCTCTGGATAAGAGTGAAGAAAGAGGCTAGGCAAGAAGATGATGTGAATGAAGGTCTTGAAGAAGATATTGATATTAATAAAGAACAACATCATTTAAAAGTATTGGGCTGTATAATCGACTGTCGAAATCATCCATGGATTACGTATATTAGAAACAATTTCACTGCATTAGATACTCTCTCTTTCAAGGTCAATTTACCAGCCATTCGACACGATGGCACAGGTTCAGTAATTGCAAGGCAAACAACAAGGGCTGTCATATTAGATGATATTCTTGATTTATTTTATTCTCCAAATAGATTAGGCAGTAATAGTGGTAATGGTGACAAAAGCAACAGAACGCTATGTCCTTATAAACTGAACCTGAAAAAATTGATGATTGATTTTGACGCGGCGGGACTTGCCTTTTTGGACAACTACTTGACCTCTCTGGTCTGTATGACTGCGCACCTCTACGAAATCCGTACGACAACAGCATCGATATGTGTTGATTTTGTTGAAGAAGGTCAATATAGCGATGTTGCTATGAGTTCTATCACTGAATTTTTACCAATGCAAAGGATCCACCACGCTTTTTCTATCTATTTTCCATGCGACATCAGCGCTTCGATTACACAAAAAATGATTAGATTAAAACATACGACAGAACCTATTGTTTCATTTATTACAGAATTAACAATTAGAGATACTAGAAAGGATGCGGATAGTGATTTGGTTCGTTACCATTATATTGATATCATATTAGACCATTTTACTCGTTTAGACACATTGGAATACGTATTGACTGAGCCATTCAAAAATTATAAAGCGGAAACATATCGTAATGAGATTGACTACAAAGAAGCAAATGTAAATACCAAACACTATGCGTTGAAACATTTGATAATCAAAGGAGGAATGATGGCTATAAGGGCATTTCCTTATATTCTCAATAAATGCCCCAACTTATCCACAGTCAGCATCAACATGCACAAATATGATGAAGAATCAGCCTTAATATTTAGCTATCTTTGCTTGGAGCGCGGAATCATAGTGAAAGAAGTATAGGCAAGCCTTTTATTCCTCTTGCTTTTCTTTTTCTTTTTCTTTTTCTTATGCTTCAGCTTATTCTTTCCATTTAGAATGAGCTATTTGTTCATCAATTATACTATATAATTATTAAAATGGTGATGTTACAAGCATATTTCATATTTTATAAATATGATAACTGAAAAGTACGTTGGGAGTTTTTTTTTATCATAAATATATTATAATGTAAATTTAGTAATAACATATTACATATGTACACTTTTTCTATTTAAAAACAAAGATATAAACTAAGGTTAGAAAATAACGTATAAAGCTCAATGACATCAACTTCTTTGTGGTACCTGCTTCATACAACGATCCTTTCTACAATCGGAGAAATATAAATATTTAGCACCATACAAGAAACTCTAAAAAGGATTGTGAAACTGGTAGTAGTTGATACAGAAGTTAAACCTTAATTTTTGTATTATTTTGATCTTTCAGTTTATCTTTTATTCTTTTGTACTCTACCTTGCTTGCTTCAGATTGATATCCTTTTGCTTTGATTCAAAATTTGTGTGTTTGCAATGTTGAGGAGCTTCAACCGCCTGTAGTGTTTCCGGTACACTTCCGTAATCCTCTCCAAAAAAGGAAAAAGCATTCAGAATAAATGAAACTTTCTAAAATGAACATGTACTGTCCTCAGAGATTTATTCAATAAAAAGTATCTTAAAATGTGATGAATCTATGAATATATTAAAACAATCAAGAAGAAAAGGGCTAAAGAAGTCCATTTATGAAATTAATTCTTGGTTTTCTTAATCACCTTTTTATATAGTATGATTCTGATGCTATATGCTAAAAATTTATATGCTGTAGTGATTTAAGAAGGGGGCAAGTCATCTATATTCCGGGACCTTTTTTTTTTTTTTTTTTTTTTTGCTCATTAAAAGGCTGCATATGAATTAACCGTCTCCGCCTTTGCTAAAATCCCTCCAGGAAGACAAGAATATACATGTACACATCTTTACTAGATAATTTGAATATAATAAACAGCACCTTTATGTTTGACGATAAATATAAGGAAAAGAAAAAAAATAGTAATTTTTACTTATTTATTTATCTTTAAATGGTTACAAGCTCTCTAAATATGAGAATTATTTTATTTTCGTTCCTTTTTCAACTCACGTGTACCAATGATCCACTTATTTAGAAGCTTGTCAACCTATTATTTCTTTTTTCTTCTTCTTTCTCTCTCCTTTATTTTTCCCCTTGTTTTTTTAAATGGAACGACAAGAGCAACAAAAGACTTTTGGTATTGCTCCTTTAAAATTAAAAGATGAAATCAAACAAAAAATAAAGCAAAAAGGATTCAAGTTGATGTTGGGAACTTCTATTGAATCATCAAATGAATTAACAGAGAATTTCAATATTCTTAAAAAGTGAGCTTTATTTAATATTTTACTTTATAGATAATTAACATTATCTTTATAGGCAGTTACCAATATTTGCCTTTGTTTTACAAGGTAAAGATGTTATTCGTATTTGGTTAAAGATGATCAAACAAGAAAAAGAGTAAAAATTAAAGTACAAATTATATATGAAACAAACAAGGCTAAAAGAAAAAGGTTATAGAGTACAAAACACACTACTATTCTTTCATGCGAGCAATACATCCACTGAAGCAGAACGGGAGATAAACTTGTTTCAAACCTTCGTAAAGAGTTCAGCAACTGTAAAAAAGGTGAATGTACAAAAAAAGAGTGATTCTCGTGTGCCTCTAAAGAAACGTAATGAGAATGTAAAGACTTCGGATACTAATCAAGAGTCGACGATGACAAAATCTTTGGTAACATTGCTTTTAGTTAAAACTCCCTTTAGATTCACCTTTCCTTTTTTTTATAGAAAACTAGAGTGGGAAACTCCACTGTCCGAAGAGCATCCGATGGTGTGACAAACAGAGTTCCTACAAATCAGAAAAGAGCAAAAAGTGGTGTATCTAAGAATACACCTCCTGTCTCTGTTGTTACTGGTCGAACTAGAAAAGTTGGCAAAGTGTCAGAGAAAGCAGCGAAAGAGCAAGAGACAAAGGCTATGAAAGAGGATGAGAGTATAGTGGATGAGAGTAAAAGGAAAAACACACCAGTGATGCAGCAAGAAGAGTCCACTGTTGAAAATCAGGAAAAAAAACAGGTTATTGTAGAAGAAACAGCTGCAGAAGCATCAGTCAATATAGATAAACCAGTTATTAAGGAGGAAGTAATTATTGAAAAAAAAGATTCGTTTATTAGAGAAGTAGAGGAGTCAATTGTAAAAGACAAACTTGCCATCAAAAAGGCACCCCTTATTACCAACAAAGAAAGCAACGAAACAGTTCTTCAGTATGAACCTGTATCCCATTTCTCCACTTGTTCAAGTGCAGTTTCCGATGAGCATGACGCCGAAGTAGCAGCAGCAACTCGTTTTATGACGACACGCAATCAAGAAGATCATTTGGAACGATACTCACCTAGTAGTAACAGAAGAAGCTCCACTCTTTCACCTAATTCAGCTATTGCTTCCAGACCAGAGACACCTGAAATCAGTGAGCTTCGAAGTAAATTTGAAAATATCATCCATACGGGTAACCAGCCGTCAAGACCTGTATCGAAAATGTCCAATGAATTTATTTCTCGTATAAAGGAAATGAAACCGAGAGACCCAACTGGATCAAGAGTTAAAAGTATGGTGGAGTTTTTTATGGATGAAAATCTAAACAAATGGGAATTTTAGATTAAAAAACATTCGTTATTCACGCGTTCACTTTTCTACACACATACATTCATTAACACACCCGATCTTATTATATACCGTATTTATATATTATATCCACACACACACTCAAACACTAAAAAACATACATATTATATATTCACATTTATGCTGTTGTCCCTTCACTTCCCCTTCCTCCACTATACACTCTTTTTTTAAATAAACAATTAAAAAAACCATAACATATTATTCTATCGTTAGTTTTTTATTGATTTTAAGGAAAATATAAAATGTTTGTACATTTTGAGTTTAAAGCAAGCTCCTTGTACGTCTAAATAATGAAAGATGCTATTAAGTGTAATGGTATTATATAATCGTAATAATCTATTTTTTTCTTGGATTTTTAGAGCATTTGTTGATAAGATGATGCTTCCAGTCTGTCTCTGTTGACTTTGTCATATCTAATTGACAAAAAGGACACCTTGCCTGTTCTTCAGCAGTTTCTAATAACAAAGGTTATTTGTATTTTTTTTTCATTTTTTTTTTTAGCTCTATGTACCTATGCAAGTATTCTTTAATGTATGTTGCAACCATTGTTCAACAGCAATAGGATACTTGCAATGGTTGCATTGCTTAACCAAATGCCCACGCTCACAATCAAGTAATAAATGTTCCTTTAATGTAGAGACTTCCAATATCTAAGGGAATCATAAATAATCTGAAAGAGAATATGAAATATACTTTACAGTTTTACACATCGGACAGTTTGTCAATACAGGACAATGATTATAATAATGGGTGATGAGAGTATCTTCATTAAATTCTGGATTGTATTCATCGCAAAAAATACAATGATTTCTAAACAAAAATTAGTATCGAGTAGACAAAATCTTGCAACCATTTCTTACTCTTCTTCTTCTTCAAGCACCTTTTTTTCTTCCTTCTTTTTCTTGGCTTGCATCTTTTTTTTTTTAAAAAAAAAAAAAGGCAAATGATTAGTACAAATATATCTACATATAACTTCACCCACCTTTTTAGTAGTAGATTTAGAATCTGTAGAAAAATGTAAGTTAGAACAGGAAAGCGTATCTTTAAAAATTAAACATACTATTGCCATTGGTGAGCCCTGCTTTCTTTTGATTCTTTCTTGTTCCACTTGTAGCAGTAGTATTTGATTTCACAGCCAAGGCTCTCAATTCTTTCACAGTATCATTACTTTGATTCTTTTTTAGCTCCTAACGAACCATATATCAGAAGTGAACCAAACTCTGTCTCTTTAAATACCTTTTCAAGAGCTTTGATAGTATCACTATTCAAGTATGAAGCAAGAGATTTGATAGACAGTTTTTGTGCAATCAGCAACAGAACTTTCCAAGCAGATTGACGGATATCAGAATGAGAGTGGTTTTTGAAATAAGATTCAAGAAATACGACAACATCCTTTAAACGATAAAAAATTTTGGCTTTATCGTAAGTTGGTAAAAGTAATTGTTCTGTAATGGCTTTGACTAAATCTACGCGTGACTTTGCTTCTTTTACATTTCTGACCATACGTTCTTTGATACAAAGTGGAATCAAATCCTTTTTGCCTTCATGATATATTCCAATCAGTTCAAGTATGACCTGAGTGGCCTCGGATTTTATGTGAGAGTTGCTATCCGCCGTACGAGAAAGCACGGCTGAGAAAAATCGCTCAATCCATTTGAATACATTCGCATCATCAAATAAACCGTTGCTGCAAAGCTCTATAAAGAATATGAATTAAGCATGTGTCTATATGTGATTTCTCAAAGGCTTACCTTGTAAATGATGCCAAATATCAACTGTTTGATTAAATATAGATTCTCTAGAATCTATAATCGCTTCTTGCAACATGAGTAAAGATGCATGAATAAAATCCAAGTCTAGATGAGCATTTTCTTGTTTGACCAATTCATCCGTTTCAATAATGACTTGGGCGAGTTTGCTTAAACCTCTTGTTCTGCATTTTACTTTGACGCTCATGATGCACGCAATCATCTCTGTGCCAAATACGCTTAATGGTAATTCGCACGTCTCTAAATCTGCCTCTGTTAATGGTTCTGGAGTATCCTCAGGATCTTCCACTGGCTTTACAGTAGTCGTGTGCTTTTCATTCGTAGCAGGAATTGGGACACAGGCAGGACTTGCTGGAGATTGATCTTTGATAGAAAGTGAATCAAAACTTGTCCAGTTAGCTATAGCTTCATCCAACATCTGATGAGCATCATTTTTGTTTTCCTAATAAACAGGTTGAGTAATCAACGCATATATGCATAAAAAAAAACCAAATTTTACACTTTCTGTTGTTAAATGAATCTCTGGTTCAGCAGGTAATATATCACCTTCATCAGTTATTTGAATACCACACTGTCTCAAAAGGGATTCGGCTGTAGTCATCACTTGTACCATATCCTCCTAAGATTTACACTTTGTTTAAATTTGTCAATTGAAAGAGACCGCAGTTTACCTTAATTTTATATGCTTCTTCATAATCCTTTGATGCTACGGCCACTTGCTTTTCATGTTCAAGGTTACATAAAAACTTGTTCAGACCTAGTAATCTATCACCCAATTCTTTGTATATCTTTGCCTCTTTATAATCTTCATCTATACATCAAGCATTAGTTGATAATGAAAATACTTTTTTTTTTCGAGACAGTATATACCTTGAGCTGCTTCCTCTTCTGCATTTTGAATCACTTTTATCCAATTTTGTAGTATGAATGAAGACAATATGTTTTGCTCTTCTTGAATCGGCTATCAATGGATGTACAATTAACACATGTCATCATTATTGTTTTTTTTTTTTTTTTTTTTTTATCTTACACTGCTTATATAAAGACGATCGTTTTCAATGTAATTATCAGCATTTGTCAATTCATGTCCTAGGATACCAATGGCTAAAACTCCAACCTAAATAAATTCTTAGCTTATAGATTTCATCAACGAAGAGCTCTTTTTACTTGTCTGTGAACATTTAATCTGTTCTCATGGCAACCTTTGATCACCAAGGAAATATATTCACAGTCCGCTTGAATTTTAATTGATTTTAATTCACGATTTTGAAATCTATTATTGTCATCAAGCGTAACAAAACTGTAATTCTTATTGTTAAATCCCATGTTTCTTAATGTGTTACTTGTTACCCTAAACGTGTGAATTCAACATAGAGTGAATCTTTTTCTTGTTGTTTAGTTATTCCATAATAGACTTCAATTTGTGATGCAATCTTGTAATGATGTGATAGTATTTGAATTTTAGTGACAAGATAGGGTCCATTTTTTAGTTGAACAATGAGATTTTGAGGATAGTCAGGATATCTGTTATTCATTGTTAATAGGAAAGCTGTACATATTGTTTTAATTCCCCTTACTTTGTTGTTTGCCAGCCTCTGTGAGTGTCATTGGGATCTAATTCCTGATGACTTGAATCAACAAGGTAATCAGGTTCATAACCTTCTTCAAAAGAAGAACAATGAGATATTTCAAACGGTATAGGTTTCATACGTTAAGGATAGGAAAAAAGTAAGAAAAAGGAAAGGAAGGGGATAAGTGAACAAAGGCTAGAAAAAAAGGGAGTTGAGAAAAAAGGAGAGGAGAGTTACAAGCTCTCTCTCTCTCTAAACGTATATATCATCTCTTATTTACTTAAATGTCTTTAATCTCGTGTTGATTTAACTGTTTTTAATTTTATTTATTACAAAAACTCAGAAAGATGTTCAAACATGGTCCCTGCATTGATAAATACTGCTTACAAATTAAATACCAGCAACCTTTTCTTTTAGGGTCTCTATGAAACCCGGATAAATTCAAGATGCGTACTAGCAGACGCACCCGATTTTTTTTTGTTTTTGTTTTTGCCTCCCCAAGCTTAAATGAGGAGGAGAATGATTGACATAATCCGCGGTTTTAAAATTGAATGTCTAGAACATTGAGTAAAAAAAAAAAAAGGTACTAAAATGAAATGAAAATTGTTGCACAAACACGTTTAATCTCTTTATACGATCATCATCTGTACCAAAAATAAAAATGATTTTCATCATTCAATTCATTATTAGAATATCAACTACAGTAAAGAGAAAGTTTTTTTTTTTTGTTTTTCTTTTGCGTGCCTTAAATTGAAAGGGGGCCCGTGTTTTTTTCAACTTGACAGGGGCATAGAAAAAAAAGAGTTGCAGAAAAAAAAAATTTTGTAAGCAGAAAAATCAGAAAAGTAACAATAATAATAATAAAAAGATACCATCATTAGTCATATAACATCAATTAGAAGATTTATGATGTAAACCGTATATAACTCTGTGTGAGTGTGCACCGTCCACATCTCAATGACGTTCGTCGTCATTGAGGGATCCAAGTCGTGGTTACACATTTCGGGTAACTAAAAAATTTTCTGATTCATATATAAAAAGTAAAAGATCATACATTTCTTTCTTTTCTGCAATTTTCTTTTTTAAAATGTCTGAATATTTTCAAACAAAAAAAGCATCAATGAATAGATCTAAAAGGCCTTTACCTCTATCTTATATACATAAAGAAGAATATCCACTATTATCTTTGGGTTCCAATACTGTCAATCGACCTTTGAATGGCTCTCTTGTTCATGATCATGTCGACAATGATACACCTACCTATTGGCCCATCTCTGCCTGGCTCTCTAAAAGCACATATCCATTAGAAAGCCCAATTCAATCTCCACCATTATCACCACCTCCTCTTTCACCTGCAGAATCAAAAAGACCTTTGCGTCGAAAGCCACGTTATCAGCCCGCTTATTCTATCTCAAGTTCAGACGATGATGATGAGCCACTTTCAGGATTGTCAGCAGCTTTAAAAAGTGAAGTCAGTCTATTAAGTGATGATGAAGAAGAAGGCGACGATGAATTGATACCTATTGCCTGTTTAAATGGTGCGCCTGTATTGTCTGCAGCAGAAAAGTACAAGGCAAAAGTCAAGGCAAGACTTCAATTAGACGCCTACTTATAAATAATCATCTGTTATCCATATAAAATTTGTTAATAACTTGTATATTCCCCCCCACTTCAGTTTATCATGAATTTAAAATAAAATCTTTTGTATATTTTACTTATTGTGACAGTTGTTTGTTGGTATTCTTCATTGTATCACAGAGCAAATCATCATGACACGTTTTACATTTACAATAAGATGTAATTCATAATAGGCCGAGATGTATTAAATATGACATACTATAAGCGCAACATCTAGTGCATCATCGTATATTTGTTGCACTGAAGACTTTTGCTATTTAATTGTTTCTTGGTAGAAAAAAAAAAGATGCAGCTTTACTTGTCTAATAATAAACCGTTGCTGCCAAGCCTTAGAAATATTCTCCTCGGTACTTTTAGTAATACTAATTTCAGACCAAGAATTAGAATTATTTTTAATACAGTCCTTTCATTTTGGTGGGGAAATTATTTTTAATGACAAGCAGGGGATGTGTTGATGGTTTCACGACGGACGTGAGTTCCCGTACCGAATGGCCCCTTTCCTCTTATCGAACACAACACTTTTTAGAGCCCCGAAAAAAACTCTCTTCATTTATTTTGGATGGACACGCTTGAAAATGATGATTTTGAGATATTTTGTAGTTTAACATTATAACAAGGTGATCTATTAAAGCGTTCATAAAGCAATATATTGTAATAGTCTATTGATGTCGCATCATGCTTTTAATTTCTTATTTACTTTGTAATTTAAGGTTCTTTAACAAATGAACTTTTTCGACAGTTTAAATATCCTTGTCATTTTTTGGACCTTTTTTTTTTTTTTTTTTTTTTTTTTTTTACGTTCTGACTAGATTTCACATGTCACTCGTAATTCACACAATGCATTTGATGGATTTTTAAAAACCGACTAGCTTTACGTTTCCTTTCTCCCTTTTTTTTTTTTTTACTTGCTTACTCATTAGCACAACATGGCCTTACGACAAGCTTTTATTGTATCAGCAAAGAGGTAAATAGTAAGCTTTTATTGTGTCAACAAGATTTATATGAACAGTTCTTATAAACAGAACTCCTATTGGTACTTTTGGTGGAAAATTAAAAGATTTTACAGGTAATAACAAATATATAAATATTCGAGTTTGCTTGTTCGTTTACAGTTTGTATATTCAGCTGCTGAATTGGGTGGTTTAGCCTCAAAGGCTGCCATTGCCGATCTTCCCAAAGAGGTCCCTATTGACTCTGTTATTTTCGGAAATGTACTTCAAACTGATGTTGCTGGTGCTTATGTTGCTCGTCACGTAGGCCACCGTGCTGGTCTACCTGTCCATGTACCAGCTTTGACAGTCAATCGACTCTGTGGTTCAGGTCTTCAAAGTGTAGTGAATGCAGCACAAGAGATTGTCTTGGGAGAAAGTGAGATTGTCTTGGCAGGTGGTGCTGAAAATATGTCTCTTTCACCTTTTACATTATCAGGGACTTCTCGATGGGGTATCAAATTAGGTCAAGATCCCGTCCTGCAAGATACCCTTTGGACTGCCTTAATAGATCAATACCCAAAGCCTACACCAATGGGTATTACGGCCGAAAACTTGGCTGAGAAATATGGTATTAAAAGAAGTGAGTGCGATGAATATGCACTTGCCAGTCAAAACAGATATGAAGCAGGTAAGAAATTACGTTTAAATGTTTTCTGAAACCCATTCATTACCGTAGCCGCAAAGAATGGTATCTTTAAGGATGAAATTATTCCAGTAGAAGTAAAGGGACGTAAAGGTCCGGAACTTGTTTCAGTAGATGAGCATCCTCGATTCGGTTTACAAATAGAAAACTTGTCAAAGCTGAAACCAGTGTTTAAAAAGGATGGTGTTGTAACTGCAGCCAATGCATCAGGTATTAATGATGGTGCTGCCGCACTTATTGTTGCCAGTGGTGAAGCAGTTGAAAAATACGGATTGACTCCCTTGGCTCGTGTGGTCAGTTGGCAAGCATCCGCTGTAGAGCCTACTTTGATGGGTATCGGTCCTGTACCAGCCATTACGGGCGCATTGAAGCGTGCCAAGTTGGAATTGAAGCAGATGGATATGATAGAGATCAATGAAGCCTTTGCAGCTCAATATTTGGCATGTGAAAGGGAACTTGGGCTAGAAAGAGAGATCACAAACACCAGTGGTGGTGCGATCGCGATTGGGCATCCTCTTGGTGCCTCAGGTGCTCGTATCTTGACCCACTTGTCTCATGCTCTTCAGCGTACAAAGAATAAATATGCAGTTGGGTCTGCTTGTATTGGTGGTGGACAGGTAAAGAATAATTTTGTTACAAATACATATATTGACTATATTCTTTTTATCTACAGGGTATTGCTGTTATCCTTGAAAGAGTATAAATAAAATAAAGCTTATATTTGCTTGTCAAATAGCCTTTTAATGACATATATTTGTAACATGTACTTTTTCTACCCTTATCATCTTAACTTGATATCTCGTACAAGTAATTATACTATTTCTTTGATTCTATTTTCTTGTGAGTTCATGATGGTATATTTAAATCAATTGGAATCAAAAAAAGAAAATATATTATCTTGTAATATCCTACATCATTTTCAGAAAGTAAAGCCGCACTTTTACAAACTTTATAATACAATCTATACAAAAAAGTGACAAGTAAACACGACATTTATTCCTGAAAATAGTGTAGCAGGTACTGGTTTCAGGCACATGGTACTTCGCCACGGATGACCTGATCTCTTGAGTGTTGGCAATCAAAAGGTTGCTCGCAACCACTGAGCAATTGTCATTTGCTTCTGCTAAATCTTCGGCGCGTTGTTGGTTAACCCAAAACTCAGTACAGTCCATAGTTTTTCGCCATGTTTCAAATTCGTCTTGAAGTCGACCTCTGTGCTCTTCTTGTATATGAGATTCCAAGATCAACCTGTAACGGGCATGGCAATGCTGGCGATCAGAGTGCTTGAACGTGCTTGCAAATGTTTTGACAGACAGATTGACTACATTGTTAATGCACCAATCGACATTAGCAGCCTTAATGCGTGTTTGCTTTTTGATTGATGTCGATGATGACGTCCTGCGCTTAAATTTGCTTTCTTTGGCATGCTTAGTTTCTGTTTCCCAGTCTTTATCCATTGATTCACGAAAGTAAATGAAACAATCAACAAAAAGGAGCTTTGCTAAGAGCGACTATTTAATCTTTTTGGACTTTTTTTTTCCTTTTTTATTTTCCTGTTCATCTTTTGCAAAGACATTGGGATGCTTGAGTCAGTAGGCTGTGCATTTGACCAACCGAACCTCTCTTGACACCACTTCTTGGGGCTGAATCACTGAACCTGCCTATTGGAATTGGATTCTCTTCCTTTACAAAGGATGTATAATATTTTGAAGTTTTGTTTGTGAATTTAACGCTACGTTTATTGTTTTTATAGAGTGGGTATGAATACATGTTCAACAATGACGTGGAACGAACTACACCGTATGTAACATTCGCAAAATTAGTCACGGCTATTTCTAATAGTTGTGGGAATATAGAAGTTTAATGCAAACAATGAAAAGGATATGAAACCTTTTGACATAACACAAAATAGCAATATGATAATGTATGACTTTACTATATTTTATCTGGCTCTTTTGACGAGTACTCTCATCACTTTGACTACTTTATAAAATATAATGTTTTGATAATTTATTGTTCTCATTGACAATGGCACCTCCAGAATGCTTTTTCGCGTTTCGCACTTTGGTCATGCGTGAGACATTGGCTATGGGAAAACTGAGCAATTGATGATTGGAAAAAAGTTGTTCCTTGATTGCAGAAATTTTTAATTAGGAAATGAGCAATTTGTTCCCTGATACATGCGCAAAATGTTTCCGGAAAGAGTGCACTCGCGACTTTAAAAGTACTAATAATTTTGTAACTTTTTGCTATACTTGCAAACAATAGAAAAGACATCACCATCTTGGATACTGGAGCAAATTTTTCCTCTATAAATAAAGTTTTTGTTTCTATAATATGTAAAAAAATCCATTTCATTTCTTTACAGTCAGATCAAAGTTGACTAGGTACCTAATCCAAGATTATTCATTTACAGGAATGATGAGTAGTAAGGATCATGACTTATTTATTGTTTACGTTTACTTTATAGAATGAATCTAATAGCGATAGTTTTATTTATAAAGAAGAAAATTATATTTTATTTAATAAAGTTTTAAATTATTATCTTTTATCAATTTTAATATACTTCTTTTAGTTGTGATTATTCAATGTCTGTTATGATCAGACACTGTTCTACAACGAGATCCATAGATAATCGCTTCTCTCAAAGATTGACAGCAGTTTGACCCCTTCACAATGTCAAATTCTGCTCTGCCAACACTGAAGAGTTATAATGCCTCTTCGTAAGCTGTCCTAAGAAGTGGAGAGTATGGATACATGTTTTCGATTTCTTAGTGTGCACCTCACTTTCTCTCAAGACAATGTATGCTCGATCCTCTAATCTTTTCAACAGTTTCATTTTTTTTTAGACAGTGCTGATCTCTGAAGCCTCAGTTGCTGTATTCTTTTAATTATCTGAAGTATCTACTGGATATTTATTACTAATAAACTTTCTTTTATCAATAAAAACTGGTTACCAGTGCTATGTTGCAGTTTACATCACCAAAAAGGGCAAACTTGGTCTTAACTAACGTCTTCAATCAATTACACTCTGTTTATTTTGGTTCACATCGTTCTCATACGTGCGGCTCCTTTTATATTTTATAAATAAAAGTAATTCATTTTTTTTTCTTTTTTTACAAAAAAAATACCATTTTAGTCAAGAGGTGGTCAGTGCTTTTTTTAAAAAAAATGTCCATAAAATGATTTATTTACTAAAAAGTACAAGATTTACAAAAATAGAAGATAAAGATTTAACTGTAATTTCCTGGAACGATTGATTCACAACCTTTAGTAGAAATATTCAACTTGCAATCAGCTTGATTCTTGCAGCATCGGATACAGAATTGGTTTGCGTCAGGTTCAATCAGATTGACAAAGTACTTGTATCCATTACAAGTCACACCATCAATGTCCTTATTATCATATTGTCCTCCACCATCAGAGCTGCTCAAGCCATACTTACTGCGATCAATTTTACCCGTGACCTGAACATAGCTAGATGTCTTTACATAGTGAGAAGATTTGATAAAGCCCGTAGGAAATGTTTGACCACCGAGGCCACTGGAGGTGCACATTGGGATACCATCGTCTTCTGTACCGCCAACGTCATCACCACTATGAGGAGGCATGAATGAGCAGAATTCAGAACTGGATTGGATTTGAATAGAATAACCACGTTTGTTGAGAGGCAGAGCATGAATAGAAGCGACAAGAGCCAAAAGGGCAAAGGCAAGCAAGACAAGAGAAGGCTGCATTTTGTTTTAATTGAGAATGATAATAAAACAACAAGTATCAAGGCTCTCTTTATATATTCTTTTTGTTTTTCTATAAAATGTCTTTTTTTGGATAAATGTATTTAATAATAGAAACTTTTTTTTTTTCTTCAGCCTTTCTTTAAACAAAAAATAAAAGCCCAAACATATTTACTTTTTTAGACAGTTAAAATCAAATGACAAGCAAAATTCTCCTTCTATTTTATTTTTATTGTACAAAAGAACTAAGGACATGTATCCACACACCAAAGTTCTAATTTTTCCAATTCATTCTTTCCACTAGCGAATCGTTTATAGACTTGTCTTGCAATTTGCAAATCATCATTGTCAATCAGCAGCACCAATTCATTCTCTTCGTCCTTGTATTTCAAAAGAATCGAACTTGGTGCATTAAATTTCTCTCTGATCTTTGACATCAATTCTTCAAATGTGATACTATTCGACACTAATAGAATCCTGGTATCTTTATAGTGTGCCTTGATTTTTAATTTTCCAGCAGTACTACTGCTATTACTTGACGTCGAATTGGAAGGCTGTAATACTTCTTCTTGGGAAGCCCATCGTTGTTTAATCCATTCTTTTTCTTGATCAAGTGACATGGTGTTGAATGAACCATAGACTTCTTCAAGTTCTTTATCAAAATCGCCGTATCCTTCATCTTCTTTGATAGCATATTGTAATGCCAATCGAGATGAGGTTTTAGTAGATGATGCGGATGAATATCTATCTTCAGCAAAAGACTCAAATCCGCTATCTGTACCACTATTACGAGTATGCCTGCTGCTTGTCGTGGATACTGAATCGTCAGATGAATGATGCTTATATGAATGCGATGACTTGGCCAGGTCTAATAAAACTGAGTTGTTCCTGTATGACTTTTTTGGACTGAGCTGATCAACAGCTGCTGCAAACATGCCTCCCTGGAGCTGTCTCAATTTGTTCTCTGGTGGTCGAAAGAGAACGACGGGTGGAATAGAAAATACAGAGTATCCTTTGCCTCGGTGTCGAACGGCTTGATCGATAATTGCATGCTCTGCTGTCATGCTTGCCTTTTGAGCATAATACAAGTCAGTTAATCCAGCATCCATTTTTCCCATATAAAGTTGACAGATGCCTCGGTTGAATAATACTTCACAAGCATAAAGTCGAAATTGTAAGCCTAATTGATGATAATTGATAATGTTGTTTCCCCTTAAACGCTAGAAAGCATGTTATTCATTTTTCCTCCCTTTTATTCTTTGTATTTATAAATCAAACCTCATGCGCTTGATCAAAATTTAGCCTTGCTACTTCCATGTCATTTTTTATAAAATAAGAGACACCTCTTTGAAAATAAGCAACTGCCATATAAGGGTCCAATTGAATTGCTTTATTATATGATGCAATCTGAAATATAAAAATTATTAGGGCCCTTTTTTTAAAAAAATAAATAAAAATCTTTTACCGCACGATCGTGTTCATTTGCTACCGCAAAGATAAGTCCAATATTGAAATGTATTTTTGAATTGTCTGCAATATTCTTTATAAAATATAAGTTTTTTCTTCTTCATTATTTTGTATATAGACCTTACAATGAATGTCTTGAGTGACGTCTCGTATTCTTTTTTATCAAAAGCAATACAGGCTGCTTGCCACTGTTCAATTTCAAACTATAAAGAAAAATAGATACAGAAATAAAGAAAAAAGAAGACCAGGAAAGAAGAAAGATTGTTATTACTCTTATTCTTTTTATTATTGTTGTCTATGTGTACCCTGAATGACATTATAAAAAAAAAGATCGTTGAGAGATGTAGGTTTTGCTGTCAAAAAGAAACTATATGAAAAAAAGAAAGAGAGAGACGCAGATAGAACAAAGAAATAGATTGTTTCCTTTTCAAGAAACAAAAGGAGAAAAGAAAGAGAGATGATTTATCTAAAAAGTGTTGTTTGAAGAGAGGGAGGAGAAAAAGGAGCAAAGAAGGGGAGAAAGAGAGTGTAACATTTCATTAATACAATGATAGTTGGTTTTAATTCGGGCGTTGAAAAAAAAATTAATTATCATTGCTTAAAGGAGTGTCTGGTTAATTGCCACAAAGATTTTAATAAAAGGTACATATTGCGAAACAAAAAGAGCGATGAGGGTTCAATAGATACCATCGCTTATGTAGATCTCGATGATCAATATAATTCTTTATTAAAAATAAAAGAACAAGGCTTAAAACATTCACTTCTTTTATATCCTTCTTTTTAGTCTCTTTTGATTAATTTAAAAAACAAAAACAATTGAAATGCTTGAATCGTGAACAGGGCAAAAGGGGAGTTCATTTACATGGTTGTTTATAATTAAGTGCTCTAAACTGACAATATTAGAGTTTCCTATTAAAGAAAGACAGAAAAGCTATTATTAAAACAGATGCACAGAATTCTTTTCTCTCTTGGATCGTGCGAGTGTGGGTAGGAGAAGACCGAGTTAAAAAAGGTGCCTGGACCTTTTTTTTATTTTATTCTATTTTAATTTAAGTTTGCGCATTATCTGCGTATGACTGTTTTTAGCTTTGCGCTTTCTCCTATTTCCTGAATTTTTGCTAAATTTGGAAAACTATTCAGCATTTGTCTTCAATTTTTTATGTTACAAAATAACAATAGCTACAGCTCAATTTCAACATTTCTTATCACCAAACAATGCCTATAGGCTCCAATAGTCTTCAGGGATCATCAAATCATTCTTTATCCTCAGAGGAAGTTAATTCTCTTCTCTCAACATTTAGTAATGGACGTAAACACTTGATATATCCAAACTTTAATCAACAAGATCACTTTCAACAACATGATTCTACCGAATCAGGCCCACCAAAGTTCTTATTCCGTCGCATTAGCTGTGGCGAATGCTTCCAAGCAACATCAACGAAGCATATTATTCAAGATTCATGCCAAGAGGGACCACAAATTCAAATACCGACAGACATGGAACAAATTAGATCTTTCCAAGAAACTAGCAACATGCGCATATCAACAACTCACTATAGCCAAGACGACTTGCAAACTCACCTTGATACAATCCAACGATTGAATCAAGAGCCCCAACAGGCAAGAGCAGAAATTAATCATCTTCGCTCCCAAATTGATAAACTCCATCAATTTTTATAACAAACCTCAAGCTACGGACCCCTTTCCTAGTTTAAATTAACAACCTCCTTGGCGAGATTCCGAAGCAATATCCCAAAGGGCTAACCTTGAATCTTCTCTCTGGCACGAACCCGCGAGGGTTCAGCCTATTAAAGACAATCTATTTATAAGCCGTAACCAAAGATGCCTATAGCGCCAAGAGGCTGCTGCACGCTTCCTTCAGCCACCATCGGGCAATAAAGGATTTCAATATATCTACACTCTCCTACTAAGGCTAGATTTTCAATTGGACAGGTTAAATACCGTTTGTATAAACTTGATATACATTACTCTGATCAAAACATCCTGTCCCTAATGATTCACAATGACTACTCTGCTGAAGCGCGACAACACCTTTAGCGATCCAAAGCTACGATCAAAGGTGACCTTGATCCTTGTAGTCCCCAAAATCTTAGGGATCCTAAATACGTTAATTTGTCATTAGAAGAACGTACAAACCGCGCTTTTATGCATCATTGTGATCGTATGGAGCATGTATTACAGTTTATAAATGTACCTGTCAAATTCCTGTTTCTCTTCATTCTTCTCTAAATTATGGATTAGCAAAAAAAAAAAAAAAAAAAAAAAAAAAAAAAAAAAAAAAAACTTATATCATTCCAATACGACGCCCAAGATACCAAGGATTAGTAGATGATCTATTCTATTCAGAGGACGATCAAGTGAGTGCATCTAATGAACATCTGAACAACCACGGTTCCTTAAACGATGTCAACGGCTCCCAATATAGCATTGATTTTGATATCTTATGAGCCAACTAAACATCATGCTCTTCAATGTCACTGAGTTATCCAAACAAGCTATAAGCCTAACATTTTCAACAATAGAAGGATTCAAGCATTCAGCCGGTACAATGGAAAGGCATCTTAAAAGTGTATACTCTAGAGAAGCTATACAGGAAATGCAAAGGTACAATGTCAGTTTGGTCAGCTTACCATTTGAATTAGCCTGTCCGATTACACTGCCAAATATCCTAGCAGCTACTCAACCACTCCCTTCTAACAAAGCTTCTAGTATTGACCATGTAAAAAAAACGAAATGCTTCTCACTATTCAAGATCTCCTTGTATCAATTATGCTGGAAGTAATCTTATATTTCCGAAAGCTGGCGTGTAGCTAAAGTAGTACCTATACATAACATACGAATACATATTTTTCATTCGGAATATTAATAAAAAAAAATATAGCCCTGAATAACATGATGTAATTTGGTTCGGACATGGTTTGCACCGCCGCCTATCTCTTCCAGAAGCTCTTTATTCTCAAAAAAAGAAACAATCAAACAATATGATGTCTACAATGGTTACGAGACAATCATGAACATTATTCCATTGGCAGTCACACGTAAAGTTGATCTAAATAATGACAAGTGCCACTAATCTATCAATTCATAGGCCAACCGTAGTCAAATGGTAGAATCTATTAAAGTATTACATTCTATGAAGGGTAATGTAGCCTTGTGGAAATTATCAGTTGACTTTTTTACACTATTGTAAGTTGTAAAAATGAAATCTTAGGTTTTTACCAACAGCATGATTGCTTTTATGCTATGATGAGGTGGGTATCACTCTTATAGAATCTGAGGCATGTTTCAGTAGTGGTTTGGTACGATCCTTTTTGCAAGTATGTGTTCGTATGCTCCGCACAGTAACTATATCATTACATATCTACCTAGAGAGGTTGTGCTAACTTCGATGATGGTACAATTAAGCAAGGAAGGCTTACTGGGTAACCGTTTTAAATACCATGCAGATGGTAAAATCAGAATTCGTGCTGATAAGCAACTGTTGATTCCTGAGGTAGCTTCTTCATTTGATCAAGTAACTCAAGATAAAATTGGCTTGGATGATTTAAAAGCAATGTCTGGGATGCTAGCTGTTTAAAAATTCTTGCTGGAAAATATGATTACAGGTCTTTTGAATTTTTCAAGAAGATTAAAATTCATTTTATTCATGTTTTTAGTAATAATAGTTATTTTTGTACAAAATCGATAGCAACGTACACGATTTTGGTTTAATAGGTTATGTCATTAGACACTGGACGATGATGCCACCAGAACCTGGAGTATATATAATGACTAAGGAACAAAGGGCAAACATTTTCGTAGATATCAGAAACATGGCTGATGAGTTGGTGCCATATGTTCGGCTGCATTTCAACAGTAAACTAAACTTTCCCAATTCATTTCTATACTAATGGTCATTGGTCAAGTTTTTTCCTTTTTTTTTTAGGAGTTATTGAGGAAGACTTTGAGTTGCGTGGAAGAACTTCAAAAGGAATACCGTGTTCTATTACAAGAAGCGACGAGTGACAACATGCAAAAATCAACCGAAACATTACTATCAACCATAGTTAATCCAAGTATCATAAGATCAAATGAAGGCAATCATGCCAAAGAAAATGAAGATAGTCCCTCGAAGCTGCTCATGCAGTCCAAAAAGTTATAAAGCCTATGGTTTGACTTTCATCTTGCACAGTTACCCGTTATATACATATTGGAGTTCAATTTGTATAGTTTTCATTATTAAACGACGTACTTGATTTTAAATATTTAGTGTCATAAATTCTTTGCAAAGTCACATAGCTGAATACATTTAAATACTTGTGTTAAAGCATTGTATTGTCGATGATAAATACTACTTTTTATTTATGATGTATTGCTAAATGGCATGTTAGTATTATGATTTTCTCCTAACAAATGTGTAATCATGCGAAAAAACTTTTTATAATATTTATCCTTTATTCAATAATGATTGTAATTAATCTAAATGAGCTGTAAATTAGTTTGAAAGTAACTTGAATCAGGCAATGGCAGCGTTTATGTGTCCAAAAGTGTTTATATATGTATACCATCCTATTCAATGTAAGCAGCAGTTTTACAATAGCACCCAAAAAAGGAATTCATGTAATTCTCTAGGAAAAGAAAAAGCCCTATAATAAATTCTCTTTTAGTTACTTTCTTGTGTTTGAGAAAGAAAAAAAAAAAAAAAAAAAAAAAGATAGCTTCCCACTCGTAGTTGGTGTCATAAAGACAAAATCAACCGTAAATTTCTCCGGCGCATGGCAGAGTATATATGTACTGTTATCATTGCGTTTTTCAAATACAAAAAAAATATAGAAACATAAAAAGATTTGGCTTGTAGTTATTTTTCTTGTTTTTGCTGTTCATTAATAAATTTGGTAAAGCAAGCAAATGCTCCTTTTGGCATTTACCGGATAAAATAATATCCTAATATAAAGACACTAATTTGATAGCAACTTAGAATAAATGAAATATTGGTTTTTTAGTTCAAGTTTGCTGCGGACATATTTTTTATTTATTTATAAAATCCATGTGAGAGTGGGGTGTTTACCACATCTGTTTCGCCCGGACAAGTTCAATATGAAGTAAATTGAGGCTAAAAAAAACTTTTCGGGATTAAGGGTAAAAAAAGGTCAATGGAACAATATTTGGAACACAGCAACATCCTTAATGCTTTAAGAGCCAATTTAGAAGGAGCTGGCCATGTGGAGATGTGGTACAAGTGTCTATGTAGTGGTAAAGATGATCCAGTTCAAGTGAGATTGAACATACAGTTGGCCAACGAGAAATTTTTGTTGGTAGGAGATTAAAAAGAAATGGCAAAGGATCTTTAATAGTACTGGGCATTTGTAAGTAGTTGTGCGTGTTGAGACATTGAATTGTATGCGTTTTTGCCAGTATCTGATTCGGATGGAGAGGACAAGGTCTGCAGAAACCCCCCCCCCGCAAACTTGAACTAAAAAACCTATATTTTAAAGGTACCCATTTGTGACTGATGTGCGAAAAGGATTAAAGAGGAAAAGTACCTTTTGAAGTTAGGTTAAATGTGATGATCGATAAACAGGATAGGATGGTCATAATTAAGGAATTGATAGCAAAGAGTGTCTTGCTATAAAGCAAGTGCATCAAGTCATATACTGACCAAAGCTTGTTAATATTCTAAAACCAGGGATAATATAATTTCAGTCATTAAAGTGCCATACTTTATTTTTAATTAGTACATAGTAGCTAGTATTGATTAATTATTATGAAAACATTTATAAAATATATTAAGAATTAAGAAGATGAATAGTAATGTCCCACCAAAGGAGATGTAACTTGTTGATTATTTTCTACTGTAAGTGCTGAATAAACTGAATGGCTTGAATTAAATGTAGCTGAATACATGGCTTGGTTCATTAGTTTCGTAGTATGTTTCGCCTGCACAGGCGCTGATCCCTGATGATATGTCACTTGTTTCTTGTTAGCTGATTCACTGTTGAGACAGGCCAGTGAACATGATGCACTTGGTCGTTTCCTGGGTTTATTCTGTTTTTGAAACTCTATCAATAATGAATCAAAATCGAATAGCTCGAACGGGTCTTGTTCCTGAATAGCAGAGGACTGGCTGATACGAACGGGCATACTAGTAAACATGTCATCAAAATGACTAATGTCTGTTTCATCTTTTATCACTGGCACATAGGGCGGTCTGAGCCTTCGTTCGATCACAAGGTTCCAATCCACCGTGTCAAAATAAGAATGGGCTTTGATGTCATCAACACCATCTTCTCCCCATCCTAACCTCTCACTGGCTTCTTTTTCTAAAAGCTATGAAACAATTGAGTTTCTCTTTCATGCTCAAAGGAGACATCATCACTTACGCCGCTCAAGAAACTACACGTGTCATAGTCCCAAGAGGGAGGAAAATCTAGAGGATCCTCAATGACACGTCGATACATATCCATATGGGTTTCCGCCCAAAATGGCGTCTGGTGATAACAAGAATAAAAAAAAAAAAAAAAAAAAAGAATTAAAAATCAAGAGACGACAAACAAATTGGATAGTTACTCTGCCGGCCAACATTTCAAACAGTAAAGTACCTAGACTCCAAAAATCAACTACAAACGTATAGGGTTCTCCCAAAAGAATCTCTGGTGCTAAATACTCTGCTGTTCCACAAAACGTACTTGTCAAAGGTACGTCATTCTCATCCATATCCTCTTTTGTAAACATTTTTGATAATCCAAAATCAGTCAAGACAACATGTCCGTCTCTGCTTATCAAGACATTCTCTGGCTTCAGATCTCTTTTATATGGAAAATATCAGACGAGAACACAGAAAGAGTATTCCACTTTTTACCTATAGACAATACCCTGTTTATGTAATACACTTAGGCCTTGTATGATCTCTGCAGCATAGAAACGTGTTTGTTCCGAGGTAAATCTTGATATAGCAGATAACCTAGTCGCTATATCTCCTCCTGGATGATAATCGAGTAAGAGAAAGAGAGTGGATGGGGTCTGAAAGACATGATGAAGGTGAATCAAAAAGGGTTGGTATCTTTGACGGACCAAGATGTCACGTTCAGCTTTTGTATGTATGAATTCCTTTTGTTTCAAAACCCAGTTTTTCTGAATGGCCTTGAGTGCATAAAGCTGCTGGTCTCTTTTAGACTTTACTAATAATACCTAAGCCAAACTAAATGACTCTCTCTTTTTTTTTGACACGTGTTCTTTTTTTACCTTTCCTATACATCCTTTGCCTAATACTTTGATCAAATCAAAATCATCCAAGGTAGTCGGCAAAGGAGGTATGTCCTTCATTAGGTCAAGAGGAATTGTAACGAAATGATCACAAGAGGGCGTTAGGGTATGGAATGTCTTTTGAGATTCCAAGATCGCATCCTCATCTCGCTGTACACGCGTAAAGTCACGAAGGATAGAAGAGGCAGAGATGATAGGATGACGGAAACAACGCTCGAGGTATTTCTGGATTTTGTCAGCGTTAGACTTGCGTGGAAAAGGCAAGAGATCTTGAAAAGAACGATGCCTGGAAACTTGACGCTTTGGATTCTGAAGGGCTGGAAAAGATATTTTGTTTTTTGGATAATAAAGTTGAATCTAAAATAGAGTTGTTAATATATTGTTGTATGAATATCGATCTTTTTCCCCTCTCTCTCTCTCTTTCTCTACTTTTTGATGAAACTCTGAAAAATCAAAAGGATATCGAACGAGTGATACTTTGGAATGAGGACTTTGTATGATAACATGAAAAACCTGCATTGATCTTTGTAAGATTGTATAAATTATTTATCAACAGCAGCTCTCTTACGGATAACATATTCTGCTGAATAGCCAGTGTTGTTTCTATGACTGTTATTTGACTCTGACTTGTTGAGGGCATCAAAAATAGAAAAAGAAACAATAATAAAAAAAAACTGGTTTGTTTTAATATAAAAAGGGAAAAAATAAAATAAAAATTGATCTGCATAACGTTTGATTCATTACTTGCCCTTCCCCTCAGGGAGAATGAGATAAAAAGGAGGGAGGGTGTCAATTATAACACTGTGATCATGATGACTTGTTACCCTTCTCCTTTTTTGAAATAACTTGAAATAGTAAGTTTGTTAAACATGTACAAGCATAAAAAGTAATATCCACTTAGGGGACTTTTTCTCTCCCCTTTTCTTTTTTTTTTTTTTTTAAAAAAAAAGGCTTGATGCATTATTTTATTATGATTCGCTTTGTGAGACTCTGCAAAAGTAAAACCCTTTTGGTTATTGTAAAACAATATGTTTAGCTGCTAAATCCTTAAATTAATTCTACTCCTTGTGGCATCTACTTTAATATTCTTTATGTCCCTTAAAATTTCAATCCTGCAGTTTTTAAAAACAGACCGACTTTTAACACTCTTATTCATCTCATTTATATTCAAAACAAACGCCATTTAGCGCGCACACACACACACACAAAAGCTTTTAGAATAATCAAATCAAATGAGGGGGGAGGGCTGTCATCACTTTATCCATTCCAAACTACTGAAAACGGCAGGATAAGCGTTGATCATATGGAAAAGGATCACCGTATTTCTTTCAGTATTTAACGAAAGTTTCACCAACGCATCAATTATCGTTTACAATCTTTTATAATCAAATTTCTAATGGATTTATTCCTTACGAAATAGTTTACAAAAGATTTGGATTAGGAAAGGATGAAGAGAGGGAGAGTATGCGTACGACGATGAACAAAATAAAGAAATTGATATTAAACACATAAGCCATTTTTTATTTTTATTTCTCTTATTTTCAAAGAGCTATTCTTTGATTTTATTAGTTCTCTTTCTGTAAACGATACCCAAAAGACAAGGTATCCTTGACCTAATCTCACCTTGAAAGTCAACCATGTCCAAAATGTAGTGAGTTTTTCATTTGATATAAAAAGCACTGATTTTGACAAACAAGATATGCTTCATTTTAATCATCCATCGTTAGCATAAACACGTATTATTTCCTTGTTCAAAGCCTACTATACATGTTGCATGTTGTGCATTGTTACAGTATTTCCACTTCAATTTCGACCAAATGAACTTGCTTATTTCGTCCATTTGTGTACCTTTATTTCGACTAAAAATAAAAAAGTTCGACCAAGCTGCAGTGAACTTTCAACTGCATGGTCGAAATAAAGTTCTTCTTTATTTAAACAACGCTCAAAAAAGGATTCGGTGCGCCTAATCCAGCCTTGACAGTCCTCAGGAGTCACTTGCTATGCAGCCTCTCTTATCCTTGCTACTAAGTTATCGCGATCTGTCATTGGAGATCTGCGAACAAGTATCTTTACCTTGGCCCAAAACTGTTCTATTAGATTTAAGAAAGGGGAGTAAGGTGGAAGGTATATTATGCTATACTCTCTCTTGCTGACTTCCTCTGTGATCTTTTCAGGTTTATGGATAGGTGCATTATCCATGACTGAATTGCAACCCTTCAAGTTGTGTTTATCAAGGACATCCATGACGTGTATAAGAAATGCCATGAATTCTTTCCACTTTGTACCAACTTTAGTTACCTTCAGCCCAACATTGACGACACCAAGGGAACAAATTGCGCCTAGTATAGAAATTGACGGTCCCCTGGTGGTTGCTACTACAACTTTTGCGAGCTCACCTTTCTTTGATCTGCCCTGACTTCTTACAGTATGAAGATTGAATCCGGCTTCATCAATGAAGATACAGTTTTGCATAAAACTGATATTGGAGTCTTTAATCCACGCCTCAACTGCTCTAAATCTTGGTTCAATAATTTCAGGAGAGTTTCGTTTGGCAGGAATCTTTGTAATTCTCTTTAACGTGTAGGAGCAGCTTTCTTTCAGGTCTTTATCCACGCCAGATTTAGAAATACTAAAGCCCTCAAATTTATCACTGAGGGCGTCAACCATTTGATCTAGCGTGACTACCGGATTGTTGTCAATGAATTCTTCCAAAAACTTTGTGTGCTCTTCCTTCATTTTGCGAAGGTACTGGTTCTTTTTTGGCTGCTTTTCTACTTCTAAAGCCTCATCTTTTTTGGATGCTTCTTTTGCTGCTTTAACCCAAAACTTCAAGATAGATACAGGTATACCATACTTCTCTCCAACCTTGCTGTAACTAAGGGAAGTAAGCATATACGTCTGGATAGCTCTGTCCTTTTCTTTGTGTAATTCTGGTACTGCTGTCCATTAGTTTTCTTCTTGGCTCTTTTTTCTTCCACTATGTTAACTTGTGGCTCTTGAACTTGGTTTGAGACTTTTCTATTGAAAACTTCATACATTTGAAATTTGTTTTAATCATTAAACTCGTAGACGTTGCCAGATTCACTCATTAACAAAAAATGAATAAAAGGAATTTTAGTTGAAAGCTCACTGCAGCTTGGTCGAACTTATTTTATTTTTAGTCGAAATAAAGGTACACAAATGGACGAAATAAGCAAGTTCATTTGGTCGAAATGAGACGTCACTTTTGGTCGTAATTTATTTTTTATTGGAGGAAATAGTGTAAAAAAAAGTACCTGAACCCTGTTCCTCTTCTTTTTCCTTTTCTTTTCCTTATCCGAAACATGGCCGTATTAAGTGTATTATGTAAACCATGGATATCAATCATCAATCGACTTGAAAAATGGGTGAGATATCAAGGAAAAGATTTACCGATTGATACAGATTGGTCAAACTCAATCGAAGGTTCTTGGTAAAAAAAAAAGATTAAAATTTTTTTTATAATTCAAAGCCCATGGATGATATCTTTTTAGGTATCTTCCACCTAGACAACATGCGACTGAACTATTGTTTTTATCGACTGGATTTGCATCAGCAACAACCTATTGCCTATCCAAAGTACTTGATCCAACCAGTTCCACATGGAATCAGCTGAGTACCTTTCAACCGATCGGGCCAGCCACACCCGTAGAGTACCTCTTGACATTCTCCTTATTCAGTTCACTGTCCTTGACATTTGCACACAAAATCATTCGAAAAAACAAAATGTTTATGCTTCAGCCTTGCCACATGGGCGCAGGATTGCTACTGTTGACCTTGTGCAACCCAAATAAATCATCGATCACGACCAGCTTGCTCTTCAACATCTATCTCCATACACAGTGGGGAGGCATCGCTGCCCTGATGTTTCCTGACTTGAGAGATCATGAGCTGGTCGGAGAGACTTTTAATTTTTTTGCAGGTAAAAAGAAGGAGTTGTTGAATGATCGTTTGCTGATGTGTGTGTGTGTGATAGAACATATTCTGATATTAATTGCGCCTATTTATATGATTTACAGTGGAAGATATCTATTGATACCGACATCATTCGACATGGCCCTCTTGTCTTTCTCCGTCTTCAGTTTCTTTCATTCACCCATCTTACAAATCTGTGCATTGACGTCGGGGTTCAATCTCAACTACATGTTCTCGCCTCCCCCAAGTAAGTGATCCGACGACGACACACTGCGTTCACTCATATTTCTTTAGTCAAACTGCTATTTCGTGTTGGTAAAGGCTACAGGATTGCTTTATACTGTACTGCTTTAGCTGCCATGTTTGCTACTCGATATGCTTTAGTAGAAGGCATCCTATCCATTTTGCCTCGTAAAATAATTGAATTATAGAAATTTTATTATAAAAAAAAAAAAATCAAAATAGAGAGAGAGAGAGAGAGTATATATACACACACATTCAAATACAAATTATGCTTCAGCGTTGATTGTAGGAGGCACGACCGTCTTTCTGTTCTTTCTATAAAATCTTGTTTCATTTGGATCAAAACCAGCTGCTTCATGTCCATGAATAGCCCAATCGGGTGTCTTTGCCATATAATCCAAGCTTGTAAAGGGCTTCCCACTCTTGACAAGTTCAAAGAATTTTGGATAATCAATATGTGTATGCCACTCACCATTGATCTTGAAATTCTTGTGAGCGATCAAGAGAGAACAAGAGTGAGCATGCTCTGCAGAGATTTCATATTCGCCATCAAGCTTAGATGTCAACTTGCGACAGAATTCGATGACTTCCACATGGAAGGGCACATTGGCCATGGTCAGATCACTTGCACCACTGTATCCACAATAAGTCACACCCTTGACTTCAATAAAAGAAGGCTTGCCACGACGAATCAACTCTACATAACCATCAATTTCCTCCGTATTGTGGCCCTTGACTAACGTCATACGATAGACAGTACGTTGACCCTTGAGTGATAATTGCTCCAAACAGTTCAAGAATCTTTCCCAGAAATCTCTAAACAAAGGTCGATCAATCTTTTTCAGTGAATCCTTGGTGGCTGCATCCACACTGACATAGAGTTGTGTCACGGGCACCATCTCGGCAATCTTATCGGGGAATTGAGCGTTTGTGACAAGAAAGGATGAAATGTTTCTTTCGTGTAGCATGGTCACGAAATCATTAATGTGAGGATAAAAGATGGGTTCACCTACGAGTGAAAGAGCGCAGTGACGAATGGTAAAGGCCTCTTGAAAACGATCTGCCTTGACGCCAGGCACACCCTTGAGCTGTTTGATCATCTTGTAATGATTTTCCATGGCACCGTCCAAGATAAACTTGGGATCATCCACTTTCCACCTCCAAGTTGTACCCACAGGGTTCGTGTGATGTCTCCAGCAAAACACACACTTGTTGGCACAGGCCAAGGAAGGTGTGGTTTCCATACACAAGTGACTTTGGATACCATAAAACGCATGCTTGTAACAAAACCCTCTTCCACGCAAAGCCGATTTAGTCCACCGACAGATCTTGACACCCGAGTGTGTTCCGACGACCTTGTAACCTTGTTTTGTCAAGTTTTTATGAATCATGGGCGAAACCATTTCACGCGCCTGAGGCTTTTCCCGTATTCTTTCCCCAATGGTTTGTTTTGCTCTGGCCTTGCTGTTTTCAAAATCCTCTTCTTCCTCTGCACGTCTTGCTTTGGCAGCCTTGATTTTACTAGCCATTTTACCCATATCTTCCAAATCGAGCATCTCATCCTCTGAGGATTCGATCGCGACATCCGATCCTTCCTCTTCCTCTTCTTCATCCTCAGATTGAAAGGCAATGTTGGCCGGTGAGAATTCCAAAGTTTGTTTGTCTTGTAATTCAGAAATAAATCTGCTGGACCAAACATCAAATTGTGCCTTTTGATCCGCATTCTTGTCACACTCACCCAAGGGATAGATACGAGTGGCACCCAATCGACCCAGCCATTTATCGATATTAGCAGAGGCCACATTGAAATCTTCACCATAAGCCGAATCACCCAATCCACAAACAGCATAACGCAACTTTTTCAATACGTCTCGATCGACTCGGAAATCATAGCGAAGATCATGAAGCCAGTTGGAGAACCTAGGAATTGATGAATACTCTTTACTCTATTTTTTTATTTTATTTTTTTTACCAATCCAAAGGGCCCTCTACATTATAAGTAGACAAAAGAAAGATACAAACAGAAGTTTCAGATAACAAGTTATCGTTATCATATTCAGTAATATCCATGATTTCCAACTTGTTAATCTTTACCAAGTCTGATTGTTCTAGTTTTGCTTGCAACTCTTGTGCAAAGTTTTTTGCGGTACCAGTCAAGGAAGAATAAAGGACCTTGATGGATTCGATTTCTGTGATTTCTTGTTTGTTGGTCTTGCAGCAGCCATCACTACCTGTGTCACCACCACAGCAACCACTGTCGTTCTTTGGCTGTTCTCTACAGCAACCTGATCCACACTGCTCTTCCTCACCTTCTCTTGGAGGTTCAGGACCTACAGAGAGTATGTTTGTAAAGTTGTATAACAAACTGTTGATAAAGTTGCTCATGTGGAAAAAAAAAAAAAAAGAAAAGTCCTGTTCCTTTTTAAACCAAGGGAGGCGTGACTGTTCTTCATTTCTCACGGATGTATGAGTGAGAAAAAGATGGCTTAAATAGGCTTGATGGACAAGAAAGAAAAGGATAGTTTGAGGTCAAGGCTTGTGTTTGATGAGGTGTAATGTTTTTCATCTTTAGTTGTATGAATGAGAATGGATGCTTGTTTGAATTGCATAAGGAGGACTTTAAATTGAATTGTTCTCTCGTGATTGAGTTGAATGGATGGTGCAGGGACAAAGAGATAAAGAAGGAGAGAGAGAGAGAAAAGAAAAGGCCAGAGATGGAGTGAATGCTAGGTTGGATAATCAACTGTGGACAATTTGATCTGCTTGTATATTTTTTTTTTCTTTTTTGTTATCGTTAAAAAACAAGTCACGATTGATTGACTTGAAGAAAATATTTTATAGATTTTTCTTTCTTTTATAGATTACGAAATGACAGATCTTACAATTAATGTAGAATTCAGGTAATCTTTAATCTCTTAAACAAATCAAGCTTATAAAAAATAAAAATTAGTGGAGGAATGGAACTTTTATTTAAAAATGTCAGTAAACATACTCTTCAGATACCTGCCAAACAAAGCACAGGAGAGCCTTCGAGACTTCAAGAATTGATATTTTATATTCGTGACAAGATGATGACTGAAAAACAAGACTTATTTGTTGAAAAGGATACAGTGTAAGAAAGTAAATGAAGAGGATTAGGACTAAAGAACTATTGAATAGTCGTCCTGGTATCTTGGTATTAATTAATAATGTTGATTGGGAATTATGTGATGAACTTGAATATCAATTAGAGGATAAAGATGAGATTGTATTTATCTCTACTTTACATGGTGGATAAGGAAAAAAAAGAGTTTTGTTGTTGTTGTGGATTGTATGTATATCTGAGAATAAATTTAAATGATTTTGATTGGAAAATAAAATCATCTTGAACCAGTGTAAAATGATTTTAATGAGAGGAGAGAAAAGATCAAGGACGGTGATTTGGATTTATTAAAAAATCATTCGTTATTTACACAATTTCGGGCTTTTTTAAATGATTTGGTTGATAACAAACAATCTCATCTTTCGCTTTCTTAATTTGATTCCAATCATCAATGACAAGAATGAATAAAAGTTGACATGTGAGATGAGCAAAGATAAAAAAAAGGTTGTACAAATGATGAAAACCTCCAATCATATTGAATAGATAATAGATGAGTACAATATCAATCCCAATTGAAATATGTTTGTGTTTTGTAGTACAAAATAGAAATATACCCTCTCTTTTTCACTCTCTCTCTCACTCTTTTACTATTTTAATACTTTTAAATCAAGAAACCAAAAAAGAAATTTAAAAAATAAAAAAAGAGAATTAAAAAAAAAGAGAGTAAACAAGAAGAGATATATAAAGCGTGAGAAAAGAAAGAGAGAAAAGAATCGGTGACAAACGGAAATGAGAAATAGTGAGAAAGAAAGAATTCCGATCTTATCCGATAAACATCCAAATGATCAAAATCTTAAAAAAATATCCTTTTTATCTCAACCTGTCTGTACTCCTCCTCTCCCCCCTTTTTTATTTGCATGTGTGTGGGGGACAATAGATTACGTTTTTATAGAAATAGAGATAAGCTAAACTGTGATACACTGGAAATAAGTCTTATTTGATAGAGATTTCTTGCTCATTTTTCATTGGTTAATTTAATCAATTTCATCTCTTCGTTTTTAAAAGTCAGAATTTTTTTTCACCCTTTTTTTTTTTTTTTTTTTCGAATTGACAGTCGGAAGCAGAACACGTCAAACTAAAATACGAAAAAGATCATGTTTGTTATAAAAAGAGTAAAGAAAAGAAAAGAAAGAGAAAGAAAGAGAGAAAGAGAAAGAGAGAGAGAGAGAGAGGGGGGTCGTGTAAATCAGAAATCCGAAAGAATGATAAGATAACGGACTAAAGTATAGCAGATTTCTTATGGACGTGTTTCTTTGGTTTCTTTTTTTAAAATGAAAAAATGAAAAAGAAAAAAAAAAAAAAAAAACATCTCATCCCAATCTTTTCTTTATGAAATAAACAGGTTATTTTATAAAAGAACTGTCCTGAATTCAATCCAATTTAACATGTGACCTCAAAAGATCAAATTCAACCAATACTTGAAAATGATTGGTTATTTTCTAAAGATAAGAACTGTCTATATAAAGTCCCTTTTTTTTTTTTTTTTTTTTTTTTCTTTTTTTTGTAGATTGAATTCTAGAAAGATAGAGACACCCCCCCTTCCTCTTTTTAATATATATAGTCTCTTTAAACTTTTTATACATAAACAAGCCACGAAGATAATAAATACCCTTACATTAAGTTTAACTTGTAAATAATGTCTGAAATGATTGAAAACAATTCATGGGCTGGTGCTATTCCCCCTGCTCAAGGTTTATATAATCCTGAATTTGAAAAAGATGCTTGTGGTGTTGGTTTCATGGTACACGTCAAAGGTGTCCGTTCTCACAAGATCTTATCTGAAGCTAGTTACATTTTATGTAACATGACACATCGTGGTGCCAGTGGTGCTGACATTCGTGATGGTGATGGCGCTGGCGTCATGACAGGTATCCCTCACGATTTCTTTGTGAATGAGACCAGTCGTTTGTTTGGTATCTCTTTACCTCCTGAAGGTCAATATGCTGTTGGTAACTTGTTCATGAAAGGTGATGCTGAATCTGTGGATGAAAGTAAAAAGGTCTTTGAACAATTGGCTGATGCTCTTCATCTCAAGGTTCTCGGTTGGCGTTCTGTTCCTCGTGATTCGACCATCATCGGTCCTGCTGCTAAAAGTAAGGAACCTGCAATCGAACAACCCTTTGTTGTCTTGGCCGATCAATCCAAACCTTTTGATGAACCTTACTTTGAACGTCAGTTGTATGTCTTGCGTAAACATGCTACTCATACTCTCACAATGAAAAAGTGGTTTTATGTCTGTTCACTTTCAAACAAGAACATTGTCTACAAAGGTCAATTGACTCCTAAACAAGTCTATCTTTACTTTCATGATCTTAACAATGTTCAATACACTACTCATTTTGCCTTGGTTCACTCTCGTTTTTCTACAAACACCTTTCCTTCTTGGGATCGTGCTCAACCCATGCGTTGGTGTGCTCATAACGGTAATTTTTTTATTTTTTTTTTATTTTTCTATAAACTCACTTTTTCTTTAGGTGAAATCAATACCGTACGTGGAAACAAGAATTGGATGCGTTCTCGTGAAGGTGTGATGGCCTCTGACAAGTTTGGTAACGAACTCGATTTACTCTATCCAATCATCGAAGAAGGTGGTTCTGACTCTGCCGCTTTTGATAACGTACTCGAGCTGTTGGTGATCAACGGTGTCTTGACCATGCCTGAGGCTGTGATGATGATGATTCCCGAAGCTTGGCAAAATCATGAACAGATGAGTCCTGAAGTCAAAGCGTTCTATCAGTGGGCTGCTTCCTCTATGGAACCTTGGGATGGTCCTGCTCTCTTCACCTTCTCTGACGGTCGTTACTGTGGTGCCTCTCTTGATCGTAACGGTCTTCGTCCCTGTCGTTATTATCTGACTTCGGATGATATCATGATCTGTGCTTCTGAAGTAGGCACTGTCTTTATCGATCCTGAAACCATCGTCGAAAAGGGTCGTCTCAAGCCCGGTCGTATGTTGTTGGTCGATACGGTCGAAGGTGTGATTGTCGATGACAAGCAACTCAAGTTACAGACCGCTACCAAACGTAACTTTTCAGACTGGGTCAAGAACCAAAATATCGTTCTAAAGGACATTGTCGATCGATCTCCTACTTATACCTATGACTTGGATCCTACCACCGTTCAAGCCGATCCTCGTCTCAAAGCCTTTGGTTACACTCTCGAACAACTCAACCTGATCATGGTTCCCTTGGCATCCACCGGTAAGGAACCCTTGGGTTCGATGGGTAACGATACCGCCCTCGCCTGTCTGGCCGATCAACCTCGCTTGATCTATGAATACTTTCGTGAACTCTTTGCTCAAGTCACCAATCCTCCTATCGATCCCATCCGTGAAGAAATCGTCATGTCTCTTCACTGCTATGTCGGTCCAAAGGGTAACATTCTCGAACTCAATCAGAATCAGTGTCATCAACTCTCCTTGGCCTCTCCTATCCTCTCCATGCAAGAACTGGCCGCGATCAAGTCCATGTCGAGTATCTATCCCTCTTGGAAGGTGAAGACGATCGATATCACCTTTGCCAAATCTGAAGGGGTGGAGGGTTACGTCAACACTCTGGAACATGTCTGTAACGAGGTCTCGGACGCGATCCAAAACGGTTTCAAGGTCATCGTTCTCTCTGACCGTGCTGTCAGTGCCGATCGTGTCGCTATCTCTTCCTTGATCGCTGCCGGTGGTGTTCATCACTACCTGGTTCGTAACAAGCAGCGTAGTCATATTGCTCTCATGGTCGAAACCGCTGAAGCCAGAGAAGTCCATCACTTTTGTGTTCTCCTCGGTTATGGTGTGGACGCTGTCTGTCCTTATCTGGCGATGGAGACCATGGTCAAGCTCTGCCGTGAGGGTGCGGTTCATGAAGGCTTGACTCCAGACAAGTTGATCTATAACTTCAAGAAGGGTATCGACAATGGTATCTTCAAGGTCATGTCCAAGATGGGTATCTCCACCTTGGCTTCTTATAAGGGTGCTCAGATCTTTGAAGCCCTTGGTATCGACGACAGCGTGATCTCTCGCTGCTTCTCTGGTACGGCCTCTCGTATCAAGGGTGTCACCTTTGATATCTTTGCCTTGGATGCCCTCACCTTGCACGAAACCGGTTACCCTAGCCGTAATGTGGTTCAACCCGTCGGTCTTCCTGAATCAGGTGAATACCACTGGCGTGATGGTGGTGCTCCTCATATTGCTGAACCCAGTGGTATTGCCAACTTGCAAGACGCCGTTCGTCAAAAGAACCAATCTTCCTATGATGCTTACTCTCGCAATGCTTATGAAGCCATCAAGAAGTGTACCCTCCGTGGCATGCTCGAATTTGATTATGAAAATGCCAAGCCGATCCCGGTCGATCAGGTCGAATCCTGGGACAAGATCGTCAAGCGTTTCGTGACCGGTGCCATGTCTTATGGTTCCATCTCGATGGAAGCTCACTCTTCCTTGGCCTTGGCAATGAACAAGCTCGGCGGTAAGTCCAACACGGGTGAAGGTGGTGAAAAGCCCGAACGTTCTCTTCCTCTCGAAAGTGGTGAATCGATGCGTTCGGCCATCAAGCAGGTTGCCTCGGGTCGTTTTGGTGTGACGAGTTTCTACCTTTCTGATTCAGATGAATTGCAAATCAAGATGGCTCAAGGTGCCAAGCCCGGTGAAGGTGGTGAGTTGGCTGGTACAAAGGTATCTGAAGAAATCGCCAGTACCCGAAAGACCACGCCCGGTATCGGTCTCATCTCTCCTCCTCCTCACCATGACATTTACTCTATCGAAGATCTCAAGCAGCTCATCTATGACTTAAAGTGCTCCAATCCTCGTGCTCGTGTCTCTGTCAAGCTTGTGTCGGAGGTGGGTGTTGGTATCGTTGCTGCTGGTGTTGCCAAGGCCAAGGCTGATCACATCTTGATCTCTGGTCATGATGGTGGTACCGGTGCTTCTCGTTGGACTGGTATCAAGTACGCCGGTCTTCCTTGGGAACTCGGTCTTGCCGAAACTCACCAAACCTTGGTTCTCAACGACTTGCGTGGTCGTGTGGTCGTCCAGACGGATGGTCAGATCAAGACCGGTCGTGATATCGCTGTTGCCTGTTTGCTCGGTGCTGAAGAATGGGGTTTTGCTACCACTCCTCTTATTGCTCTTGGTTGTACGATGATGAGAAAGTGTCACTTGGTAAATAGAATATACATAATACATCTATACACATCATAACACTCATTTATAGAACACTTGTCCTGTCGGTATCGCCACCCAAGATCCCGAGTTACGAAAGAAGTTTGAAGGTAGCCCTGAACATGTCGTCAACTTCTTTTACTACCTTGCTGAAGAAATGCGTGGTTACATGGCCAAGCTCGGTTTCCGTACCATCAATGAAATGGTCGGTCGTGCCGATTTGCTCAAGGTCAACGAATCCCTTCGTACCTTCAAGACCGCCAACCTGGACTTGTCTCCCATCTTGACCCCTGCCTCCTCTCTTCGTCCCAACGTGTCCAACTACTGTGTCACCAAGCAAAAGCATAACCTCCACGTCCGCCTTGACAATTACTTTATCGAAGAAGCCGAGGCTGCGCTGTCCAGCAAGGAAAAGGTGCACATTCAAGCGGATGTTGTCAACACCGATCGTGCCCTGGGTACATCTCTCTCTTACCACGTCTCCAAGCGTCACGGTGAAAACGGTCTGCCGGATGAAACGATCCACATCAAACTGAACGGTTCTGCCGGTCAATCCCTCGGTGCCTTCTTGGCCTCGGGTATCTTCTTTGAGCTCGAGGGTGACTCGAACGATTATGTCGGTAAGGGTCTTTCGGGTGGTAAGATCGCCATCTATCCTCCCAAGTGCTCGACCTTCAAGTCTGAAGAAAACATCATTGTCGGTAACGTCTGTCTTTATGGTGCCACCAGTGGTCAAGCCTTCTTCCGTGGTATCGCTGCCGAACGTTTCTGTGTGCGTAACTCGGGCGCGAGAGCTGTTTGTGAAGGTGTAGGTGACCACGGTTGTGAATACATGACGGGTGGTCGTGTTGTGATCCTTGGCAGCACCGGTCGTAACTTTGCTGCGGGTATGTCAGGTGGTATTGCCTATGTCTTGGACCTCAAGGGCGATTTCAAAAAGAATGTCAACATGGAGATGGTCGAGTTGGACACGGTCAATGATGATGAGCGTATTGCCGAGTTGCGCGACTTGATCGAAGACCATCGTCACTACACTGGTTCCGAAATCGCTGATCGTGTTCTCAAGAACTTTAACGATTATCTGCCCAAGTTTGTCATGGTCATGCCTGTCGAATTCCGTGCTCTCTTGGAAAAGGAACGTGCTCAAAAGCAAGCGGCTGCTGTTCCCGAAAAGGTGTCTTGTGAACAAGCTCACAAGAAGAAGGCTGAACCCTCTGTCGAAGACCTCGAAGACAGTATCCTTGACGAAGAAGCCATCCTGGCTCGTCGTGCCAAGTTGGACAAGGTCCGTGGTTTCATGAAATACAAGCGTAGAACCGATCGCTACCGTGAGGCCAAGAAGCGTACGGATGACTGGGAAGAGATCAACCACCGTTTGAGTCGCAGTCAACTCCACGAACAGGCCGCTCGTTGTATGGACTGTGGTGTGCCCTTCTGTCAATCTGACACTGGTTGTCCTATCGGTAACATCATCCCCAAGTGGAACGAGCTCGTCTACAAGGATAACTGGAAGGAAGCCCTCGATCGTCTGATGATGACCAACAATTTCCCTGAATTCACCGGTCGTGTCTGTCCTGCTCCTTGTGAAAACTCTTGTGTTCTCGGTATCTCTGAACCTCCTGTGGCTATCAAGAGCATTGAATGTGCCATCATTGATCGTGGTTTTGATGAAGGTTGGATCGTGCCCAAGCCTCCTGTTCAACGTACGGGTAAGAAGATTGCCATCATTGGTTCTGGTCCTGCCGGTTTGGCTGCTGCTGATCAACTCAACAAGGCTGGTCACCTTGTCACTGTCTATGATCGTAACGATCGTATGGGTGGTCTCTTGATGTATGGTATTCCCAACATGAAGCTCGACAAGAAGGTTGTCCAACGTCGTCTTGATCTTTTGGCTGCTGAAGGTGTCAAATTTGTTCCCAATGCTCACATTGGTGTGGATGTGGATGCCAACAAGATTCGCGATGAAAATGATGCGATGATTGTCGCCACGGGTGCTACCTGGCCTCGTGATCTCAAGATTCCCGGTCGTGAATTGAACGGTATTCACTTTGCTATGGAATTCCTTCAAGCCAACACCAAGTCTCTGTTAGACAGCGACCTTAAGGATGGCCAGTACTTGAGTGCCAAGGGCAAGAATGTCATTGTGATTGGTGGTGGTGATACGGGTAACGACTGTATCGGTACCTCAGTCCGTCACGGCTGTAAGTCTGTGATCAACTTTGAGCTGCTCCCTCAACCTCCCAAGACGCGTGCTAACGATAACCCATGGCCTCAATTCGCTCGTGTCTTCCGTGTTGACTATGGTCACAGCGAAGTCCAAGCTCACTTTGGTAAGGATCCTCGTGAATACTGTGTGCTCTCCAAGGAATTCGTCAGTGATGGTCAAGGTAACATCAAGGGTATCAAGACAGTCCGTGTCGAATGGACCAAGGATGCTGCCGGTCGATGGGCTATGAAGGAAGTTGAAGGCTCCGAAGAATTCTTTGAAGCTGATCTTGTTCTCTTGTCTATGGGTTTCTTGGGTCCTGAAGAAGCTGTCGTGAAGCAGTTGCAACTCAAGCAAGATGGTCGCAGTAACATTGAGACTTCTAAGGGTAAATACTCTACCTCTCTTCCTGGTGTCTATGCTGCTGGTGACTGTCGCCGTGGTCAATCCTTGATTGTCTGGGGTATTAACGAAGGCAGACAATGTGCTCGTGAAGTCGATGCTAACCTTATGGGCAACACTTATTTGCCTGTTGCTGGTGGTATTTGGCAACGTCGTCCGGAAGCCATCACTGTAAACTAAAGTTGTTTTAGCTGATAATGTCTTATATTGTATTTTTGTAAAATTGTATTTATCATTTAATAAAAAGCATCTAGTTATGTTTGTTCAAATTACACTTTGCATCATTTCAAATTTGAATTAATTCTATAGTTGAGATGTTTATCATAAAAACGAGGAGGAATGTATGGCAAAGTTTCTGATGTGTTGCCTCCAACAAAGGAGACTTTGCTAAACAAGATTGCTTCATTCTTTAGGGTATAATTTTCTTGATGTTGCATTGTACTCTTTATTCTTACTGTGTTTTTTAGCGACTTTTTCAGTTTGAATATACATGAATTTGTATGTTCATATCGATTTGCTATAACCATCAGTATCTGGAGAAGGAAAAGTATGTTTATGTGGTGATCCACTGAGCCTTTGATGTTATCATTGGCTGGCAGTCAATCGTAGGAATATGCAGTCTTCGGTTTGATAATGACTATATAAATAGAAGCGATAAAGAAAACCAGAAAATACATGTTCCTAACGGTTTTTTATGTTTGTTATAAATCTTTTAATAAAAAGAAGGATGTATGGATGAATGGGAAAGAGGACCAATGAAATACATGTTTAAATATATCGAATCAATTTTTATTTTATCTTAAAGGTAATGTGTTTTCGTTCACAGGAGTTAAATCGTTAGTTGGCACAGGAGGAATAGGCGGAATTTCTTGCTCTTTAGCATCTTGGCTTATCTCATTTGCAGGAGTAGTTTCAGTAGTAGTTGGATAATTACGCTTTTGGAATTCGGCATGAAGGAAGTCTCTAGCTGCTTTACTTTTGCGCATACGAAGAATACGCAAGATGGTATCGGCATTAGGCAACTCGATAGACGCCGATTTTCTTTCGGATTTTCTCTTTCTGACAGTGTTCTTTGAATGATATACAGATTTACTTCTATCTGCTTTTCTTCCTCCTCGCATCTTTATTTCCACTTGGTTCTTTACGATATTATTGTATCCTTCGATCAACTTTTCTGTTTCCAAATTATAAGCTGCATTAATAGCCAAGAGTGCATAGTATTGTGAATTTTCAAGTTTATCCAAAGGAATTGCGTCACCATCTTCACCACCATTAAATAATATTTTGAGAAGCTACCGAAAGAAATGAGTTTTCAGATAAAGAGCAACTAATTGAGTCCATGTTATTACCTCCAACCATTTATATACAACACTAAATTCATAGTCATCCAAAGGCTTCATATCCGATGCTTGTTCAGAAAGCGGTGGCAATAAGACGCCTTCCAAAGCAAAGAGTATCTCTTTCCATATTCTTAAAATTATCAATTGCATGTTTGTTTCCGATAAATTCTCATTTAATATCTTTAGATTTCTTTCCAAGTAATCCAACAAAGGCACAATAGCATCTTCACACTCTTGAAGAGTAGGATCGACAACCCTCGTCGCTCGAGAAAAGGATGAAAAGAAACTACGATCACGTCCAAAGAGTTTATCCAACGTTTTGCGACTTAATGTTTGACGGAAATAACTTCCCATCTAAATCAATAGAGCATGTAAGTTTGATCTTTCAGTTTTTTTTTTTAAAAAAGCAATTTGTTACCTTATCTACAATCAGACCTGCAACGTCGTTCTCTGCTCTTTTCAAAGTTCGGAAAGCTTTACCAAACCAAAACTGTATGTCATCTTTTTCACCCTCCATGCTAATACGTAAAATGAGCTTTCCTTGAGGTACAAAGTTCAAGACAAGCTCATGTGTCTGATAATCATCAAAGTATTCTGGTGACAACTTGAACCAGACACCACCACATTCTTCATCAGCACCAATCATGTCTTCATCATAAACAAGCGCTAAAACATCCACTGTTTGTTCAGTAAGCCAAATATCAAATACTTGATCCCAACGAGGATTGAGTGTTTCATAAACCGTCTTTGTTCTCGTAATCGGCTTATTATCAATTTCTAAAACAATGTATGGATCACTGAGACCATTGTTGTCAGAAGGAGGTAGGTTCTCAGCTCTCACAATCTTGATGGAATAAAGATAGTTTTGCTGCTCAGGCACTGATTTTTCGGTAGTTGCGGGTAACATAGATTCAAATTCTCGCATTTCCTCAGCGATTTCATCTACATCCATGTTTTGATACAACCTATCAAGCTTGGCTCTTGAAGCTTCAATATTGTTTATTTTAACACATGTCTATATGCATAAATCAATAACCCCTTTTCTTTACTCTTTATGACGTATTGAATAAAAAGGCTTACCTCAGGTAAAAAGTCAGCAGGAAGATCTCCATTATTCTTGCTTTGAGGACGTCCGCCAGTCAATTGGTTACGGGCTCTATCAAAAAAGGTTGAATTTGCATAGGGATCCCCTTCTTGTACAGCAGGAGAGTAAATATCAGAGGTGACCATATCTTGCATTTCTACTGTGTATTGTTCAAGGGCAACACCAATTACTTTGGATAAAGCAGTATTGAATCTGCAATCCTGTAATCGGTTAGGCCATTCTAGATTTTGCACAAATTCGACAGCTTGATGAAACATAGTAAAGAGATCTACTACGGACGAAGAGTGCAAAGTGGCTTCATTGATAGGCTTAAATTCATCTTGCTTGATCGCATTTCTTACCCATTCTGGTGTTGCCTCATTAGTAGACTTCATCCAGCGACGAACATGAGTCAAGAACCAAGATTCAACCTTGAATAAAGCAGACTTTTGCTTAGGGCCGTATTGATCATAAAGTCTCTTTAGTGTCAACACCTTGTCATACAATTCAAATGTTAATTCGATAGGCGCTTGTTTTGCTTCAGGCAAAAAGGCCCAATTTTCCATTTCTAGGACAAAAAATGGCATTTGACGAGCCATGATAATGCCTGGGAGATGCAAAGATCTATTGGCAATCAATCGGTAAGGATGAACGGATTTAAAAAAAAAAATTGCATTTACCCCTTCAATGGTTTCTTGAATCTTTTAGCTACTGTCACTAACTCTTTAATCAATTTATCCGCTAAATTCATCAAATTTGTCATGTCATCATTTTTAGGATCCAAAACTGATTTTTCCAGTACACGCCATCTTGATACAGCTGCACCCTATCATAACAAAAATATAAATAAAAATTATTAAAAATCTTCTTCTTCTTACAGCTATAGTATCTTCAAGCAAGACAAATTGCTCGAGGGGGTCTTCATGATCTTCCAAGTAAGCAGGATTTTCATATATACTATCAAGCAAGGCAATCTGATCTTGAATAAGGCCAGGGCTGTACACAATGTAAGTATTACTTTTTCTTTCTGCAAAACAGCTCTTACTCAATATCCCAGTATCTGCTTAAAGAATCAGCCAAGGCACGAAGACATGCATGATTGACACCTTCAAAAACTCGAATTAGACTCTCTCGCTAAATAAAGTAAGAGTTAATACAAAATCCAAAGTATTCTTTTTTAATTCTACATCATTAATTGTCCAATTTCGTATCTCATTTTCTTTAAGACATTTGTCCAAGGCACGAATAGCCTCTCTAACATCTTCAATGGCATCAAATATATCAATCTCTTCTGTATCCATACGAGTTTTGATCAGTTCCAAGTAAAGAACGGATCTAAAGGGTGCAGATAACCGCCAAGTATTTGAACATTCACGCAGCAAGTCATCCGAAGCCTGTGAAAGGACGCTTGTCTTTGCTCTTTCAACATCAGAGGTAGTATTGGTATCAAGGTCCATGCACATATTCATTAATAAACGAAAATAAGAACGAGGATCATTGGGAATATAAGTATAAGGACTTTCATCTGCTGTACCATTAACGGATGATCTTTTTGAATCGCTTGGTTTCATCCCTGATAACAGATTAGAAGATCCTCCGTCTTGTTCAGACTTGTTGGTAAGAGTCAAATTTGGATTCATGACCATGACAGTCATCAAACCATTCAAATACTTTTTCTCTCGAGCTACCCAGCTATCATAAGCTTGTTGTGATGCAAAATCTTCTCTTCTTCCAGGAAATGGTTGATTCATGTTGATTGCATTAATACATTGCTTTAAATCCAATAGATAATTCTACATGTGAAGTATATGTTACATTTAAATCTCTTATGCACACAATTACATCTTTTTGTCTTTACCGATTCAGTACAAATAGGTAAAAGATCTCGAATTTTTTGTCTGTGAACAGAATTATCGATTTGAAACAAGGTTTGCACAGTTTTGACCATAGGAAAATTTTCAACTGAATCCAATGTATCCGTTGTCGAGTTACTGTTGTTACTGCTGCTACTATTTCTTTGTTCCGATGATGGCTGCTTTTTAGATTTGGGAAGGATGGATTTTTGTAAGGATTCGATATATTCAGAGGAGGCAGCAGAGGGCGCATCCTCTTTCAATACAAGTAGCAAGATCTCTGTGAATCGAATCACATATCGGTCAAGGTCTTTAAACCACACAGCCGGATTAGGATCCGATTTTTTGAGTTCAGCCTCACTTAGCTTAAGAAAAGTAACGACAAGATCGTTAATGGAGCCCTGAGGTCGGTAACGGTGCTGCTTTACTTCGTCTTTCATTTGACGAATGACAGAAACAAATCTTCGATCGACATACTCTTGCTTTGAGACATCTTTGCCATCTTTAATATCTTCCAGTCGACGCATTAAGCCCACCACCACAGGCTTTGTCATTTTGTTACTTTTCTCACTACCTTCATCTCCAGTAATCTTGTCTGCCAAGTTTCCAAACACATCTGTCACACCACTCAAGTGAACCGAATGTCTGTTGCTGCTAGAATCCTTTTTAGCCTCTTTGGGATTCTTGTTATTTTGTTCAAGACAGGCACGAATAGCACAACGTAAAGTATAGTCATAAACAAGTGCTGGATTAAGTGTTCGAACGGTTCTTTTAGAACTTCCTCCTCCACGACGCAGAGTAGAAGAACTTTTAACTTGCATTTATTCTTTTTTGTTTAAAGTGTCGCTGGTACCTGACACAAAAGCAAGAAAAAAAAAAAAAAGGAAAAAAGCCCAGAGTGATTTTCTCAATTTAGAAACCTAAAAACGGTAAGGGGGCAAAGCAAAGTTACATTTCCCTTTTTTGAGAGACGAAAAAACTGTCTGTGTCTCAAATTGCGATGTTTGGGCTGAGAAACATTTTTTGATAAACAATAAAAAAAAAACTCGGAGTACCAAACAACAGTGATGAGCGTGTGTATGAGGATTTTTTTCTTCTTCAAATATATACCCTCCACTTTAAAATGATCAAATCTGTGCTTATTTTTAATAACCACGGCAAACCTAGACTTATCAAGTTCTATCAACAAATCGTAAATAAGCAGCAACTCCTCTTTTAAAATATTCTTTAATCCCCTTTTTAATGCTTTAGGACATTGCTACTCAGCAAGCTTTAGTACAAGAGATATTTACGCTTGTTTCAAAAAGACCAGATACATCTTGTAATTTTCTGGAAGGAAGTAAACTTCTCGGTGGAAAGGATACGCGTGTTATATACAGACATTATGCAACATTGTATTTTGTATTCGTAGTTGATGAAAGCGAAAGTGAACTCGGGATATTAGATCTCATTCAAGTATACATCAGTTACTTTTTTCTATTATAAAATGTAATTAACTTTTCATTTAATAGGTGTTTGTAGAAAGTTTAGATCGTTGTTTTGAAAATGTTTGTGAATTAGACTTGGTACGAAAAAAAAAAGAGATATTTCAATAGAAAGACCTTTAACAATAATATAGATTTTTCATTTTGATGAAGTCCATGCTGTTTTAGCTGAAATCATTCAAGGTGGATTGGTATTAGAAACAAATATGAATGAGATTGTGGCAGCGATCAATGAAATGAATAAAGCAAAAAAGAAGAGCGGAGGGGCAAGTAGCTTAGGCTTAAGAGCAACAGAATCAATAAAAAATGGCTTCCGTCATTAAATAACTATGCGAGTTTGGATGCATAAAACAGGATACCTTTTTATTACTATTAAAGAAAGGGAATATAATCTTTAGGATAAGTCTGCCTTTTTCAATTGACTGTTCATAGTGGAGGCTTTATCTTTTTGGTTACTGATCAACTGCTGAGTTCGATAGTTCTCATAAAAACATTCAGAGGTATCGATCTTGAGCATATCACGGTGAGTGGATAGAAGCATTCTTTTTAAAAGCAAGAAATCACAGTGATCAGGATTACAGCATTCTACAATAGACCAAGGATAATGTCTTCCAAGTGCTTGTTTATGATTAATCATAGTTTGTGTCTTTTCAAAAGAATTGATAATGTTAGCAACTGAGTTATTATAATTTTCTTGAAGGCTTTCTGTACTTGTTTGACAACCACTAATTTCATGAGACCTAATTTCAATTGGACGCCCTGTTTCAAAACTTTCTTCGTAACTAATCATGGAAAACGGCATAGTATGAAGATACTCGAGCATAGCACAGGCATCTTCATCCATATCTTCAAGCATACGATCTTGAAGCATATTAATGATTTTGGATAGATGAGCCTCATCTTTCTTGTCAAAATTTGTATCTTTTATGTCATTTTCGTCATCTTTACCATATTCGTCTTCTTCGCTATCTTCTACCTGTATATAACCATAAACTGGAATACGGTGAACATTAAAGATTTCTTTTTTTATCGTTTCCTTTAACCATTGATGTTGTGCGCTTGTTAAAGTATCAGCTTTACTAAGAATAGGAATAACATTGACTCGAGAGCTAAGTACTTTAAGGATAAACTTATCAACTTCAGATAGACCTTGAAAACCAGCGCATACTATAAAGTATAAACAGGCATGAACATGTGTATCTACAGCTTTAGCATTCCGTTGAAGCTTAGACTCCTGCGTTGTATACTGATTAACGCTTTGAAAAAATAAAATCTACGCTACCAGTTTACCTCTGCAAGAGTACGAGAATATTGAGAGTCAATGTATGATGTAAGAGATTGCAACTGTTGAACTACAGGAGAGGAAAGTCCAGGCGTGTCTATGAATGTCAAAGCAGTACGCTTGCCATTTTCATCTATATGCATGGAGGTAGTATATATTTCTTCTGTAGACTGAAGGCTGCTTTTAAGGGCCTTATTTCCGGTTTCTTTGTAAGTGCCCTGGATAATGTCTTGCTTTAAAAACTCGCAAAATGTTCGTATAAAGGATGTTTTGCCAGAACCAGTGGCACCGACAATCATGATGTTAAAGCTTGTGATCAATTCTTTCTTTGAACGAGAATTTTGTGATAACTTTTGAGAGTACAACATTTTTGGTATAAAAAAAATGGTTTAGTGAAGGGGGAGGAAAAGTTTACTCTTATTACAATTTGTATGTATATATATATATATATGTTTATGTCTTACTTCATATTTAAACCTATCCTAGGCTGATCGATCTTCGTTTTGAAATAGTTCGAATATTGATTTATCCTCCCCGTAAAATGATCTCGATCATTGTTGCAAAAACCATCGGAGAAAAATAAAAGTAATAAGGTGTACCTGATTATGATGAGCATGTTAAACAATTTTTTTAAGTTACAAGCTATTGATTTATCAAAAAAAGCTTTAAGATAGGCTCAAATGTATAGTATACATGGTTTTATCTTGTTCATTCTCCCTAACATAAATTTTATATTGGTCGTCTTCCATATTAAAACAAACTATCAAGGAAAATATGGTTATTAATAGTATTATTATTATCAGGTATTACAAACAATGCAGGGCGATGGTTTATTAATTTAATTGTGGCCCTGGTATTTGTATTGTGAAGAAATAATTCAAGTTTATGTACATGCTCTTTCCAGTATGTGGCATTACTATTTCTTTCTATGTAAAAAAGCATCCTATGAATAGCATCCACATTTATTTTTTATTCTTTTTTAAATCCTATTTTACTTTTCATAGCTATTATAAGAATGAACTCCTCATCAATTCCTACCATTAAAGAACTAGAGCATAAAGAAGTTTATTTTTTATTTTATATATGCAAAGATCGTCTTTCATTTTTAATTGATAAGAGGAATGTGTAAGGCTTATTAAAGATTCTCTTCAGTTTAAATCTTTTTTTTCAACGTTGTATATCTTCATAGCAATATTTCTCATTATGGCCATCGCTAATTTAGCTTTCACTTTATTCTCCATACGAATATTTTGCGTTTTTTCCAATCCATCAATCACCTCAAACACGTTTGAGTCCTTGTATAAAATCAAATTGGTGTATACATTGCGATCCACCTCTACCTTGAAACGGAATCCTTCATTTAATTTTTGGGGCTTAACATGGACGGATTCAGCTTTGTCAGCTAAATTATTGGAGCCTATTTCATCTGATACATCTTTTACAACATTTATTTTACTATCCTCGTTTAAGGTATCCGTAGCATTAAAGTCGACTTGAACTTGATTCTTTTCTTGTTTATGAACTCTTGTGAGCTTCTCTAAAGAATGATCCAGATTTACACCCTGTTTATAGTCAGCCCATCCACCAGTTTTATCAGAAATATCAAGCATCTCTTTTTGCTCCTTGTTGCCTTTTAGCAACTCAGCAGGTGACTTGAAACCTTCGTTTTGCAAAGAAGAACTGTAATTGGGTTCATGGTAGTTTTTTACTGATACTGTCAAGTTAGATGTGTCTTGTGTACATGTAGCTTCATTTTTTTGACTCAAATGTGCTACATTTGGCTCAATGGAGGGAGCACACCATCCTCCATAGATATCTTCGTGTTCACCACATGCTGATTTACTTGCAATAATCGTAGCAGCAGGTTGTACTAATCTAGATTGATTGGTGAGATCTCTCCAGTTTAGTACGCTTTCTACGGCATTAGCAGTGTTTTCTTGCGCGATTTGAGTATCAGGAACCTCCCAAGCTGGGTTATTTGCACTTGCATCAGCAACATCTTCTGGCGTAGGTTGATTAGTAGAAATATTCCATTCAGTCCTATTTTCAGTAATCATAGAAGCACCTTCTTGTTTAGATTGAACAGGAAGAGCACTACAGCTAAGTACACTTGCAGCAGCCGTAGCAGATGGTATGGCTTGAGCAGAGGAAGCACCCCATCCCATGGTAATATCAGTCTTGCTTTGTATAGATGAACTAGTAGTAGTGCTATCTTGACTAACAGGAGCACCCCAACCACCGCGAACGCCATCCTGTCCACCTTTATTCTTACTCCAATTCGATTCGGCTGACTTGGATGGATATGATACAACTGATTTTGAGCGTTGAGCATGTCTATTAACATCCAATGAGTCTTGTCTAGTTCTGGTATTAATATCTAAACTAGAGTCTTCCGAACTCCACATAGACGCATTACTGGTTCGATCAGGAGGAATGTGCTTTCTGATAAGGGGATGATCTGGCACTAATTCTAAAACTTTTGCGGGAGTAAAAGAAGGTTTTGGTGGATTGCTCATTTTATGCTGCTTATAAATGAAGAAAAGGAAAAAAAAGAAGGAAAAAGTAAGTTGTCTGATTTATCAAATTTAATAAAATTGACAACTATCCAATCATTATATAAAATCGTGTTTATATGGATATACGCGACTTTTTATTTATTTATTCCTAAAGCTGTCACAATGCCCAAAAATGCAACACTGTGTTTTTCTGTTTGTAAAGACAGCCCTGGATAATGAATGCAGTATAAAATCATTACCGATATTATGCTTTATTATTATGCTTTATTATTATGCTTTATTGAAATTTGCGTTGAAATCATATAAGCTGTGTTTTAAATTAAGCTAGATTAAACAATTACTCTTCACAATGACATTATTTTATTCAGTAACTCTACTTTTAGTTGTATTAAAGTAAGCCTATAGCTGAATAACATGTTGGTACCTAAGCTTCTTTTCTTCATATGGAATCTTATATTTATTCAACCAATCATAGGCTTTTAGATATACATGCAAATATAGAAATCAGTTCTTTCAGAAGAAAAAAATAAATCGCACAGCCTCACAAGTATTTAATTATAATGCGTTGCAGCCACAAAGAAGTGGCAGAGTAAGTTATGTAGTACAAGCGAGTGCTTTTTCCTCCCCGCAACTCCTTCAGGGAACAACTATAAATAAAAAAAAAAGATAGAAAAAAGGTACAGTGCTGTATAGAAAATGCTGTATGAAAATAATAGATTGAAATGTTATTTCAAGATATACTTTGTAAAAAAGATAGTGGCTCATTTGAGATCCATACATTTCATTATCAATAATATCCTAAATCAGAGGCCCATTTGTCTGTTTTAAGGATTAGAAGTACATTACATTTTATTTCTTGAACATCAAACATTATTGCATAAAGTGGCTGATGATACTTCTTTATGCTTTATATAATATTGTTATGTTGTTATTATAATGTAAATATATGCACTCATATCTTTTAAAAGAAATATTGCTTATAGTCGTACAATCGGTTCCTTAATATGAGCTATTCTCTTCTTTTTTTTTTTGTTGGCTGAGGCAAGACTAAAAAGGTCAATTTGTCTAACCTTGGGGATAAGAACAACAAAGCAATCGGTCATGAGAAAATGGGTTTTGTTGTATTTTTAGAATTTGGAAAAAAGTATATAAAAAGTAGCTTGAAAAAATGTATTTCCTGTTGTCTCTTTTTTTCACTTTTTTCTATTCCTTTCCCTTTCGCGTATCTAAACAAAATTTAAAAGAAAAAAATGAGTGGTGATTTAATGGCTCGTAAAAACTACAAATGGTTAGGCTTTATTCTCATATTGTCGACATTGGCATTACTGTCTATCTATTACACACCCACAACAAATTATTCTTATTATAGAAGAGCCGTATTCTATAAAGATGACTCTACTACTTTGGAAACAGCAAATTCATCTGTCATGAGCTGGACAGACGGAAATGGTAAGGACATTCACAGTACTGGAAAAATGCGTTTGTACCTAATTTGACTTGTAGGAGCAGACCACCAAATACCAATGAATCTTATGTTTTCCAAATCATTCTCATTTTCTGGACAATCAAAGATAGTGCCTTATTACTACAAAGCTGAAATGGATATGGAATCTAAAGATATCACCATTGTCACATTGGTCACTAGAAACAGAATACCAAATTTAGCAAGACTTGCAAAAAAATACAAAGGTAAACTTCCCCACCCCCTTTTTTTTATAAACCTGGGTCTTCATTTACTTATTTATTATACTAGGTCCGATTTCTACCACCATTCATATATCGGATGATAAGGAAGGTGAATACACTTTAGAAATCTTGGCTCAAACAATGGAAAAAAACCCAGACATGCGTAAATATGTTGATGTTCATATTGTGCGTGATGAATTTGATCGAGAATTGAATTTGTGGAGAAATGTGGCCAAATTATTTGCTAGAACAGAATATGTTATGCTTCTTGATATTGATTTTTATCCTTGCACAAATATCCGTAAAAATGTTCTTAATAATCCTAAAGCCATGACCTTGCTTGAATCCGGTGAGGCTGCGTTGGTTATTCCAGCTTTTGAATTTTCAAAGCAAGAAGATGGCTTGGATTATCGTACATTTCCCAAAAATAAGCCTGATTTGATAAAAGCATACAAAGAAAACAAGATCGAAATGTTTCATTCCTTCTGGCTCCCTGGTCACGCTCCTACTGATTACGATCGTTGGATATCAGTCGAACAAGATGATTCTATTTATCAAGTAACTACTTATCAGCACTCATATGAGCCTTATGTTATCTTTAAAAACCAAGGCTCCCCTTGGTGTGATGAAAGATTTGCCGGGTATGGTAGTAATAAGGCTGCCTGTCTTTATGAACTATATGTATCTGGCGTTAGTTACTATGTGTTGCCTAACGACTTCATTGTACATCAAACACATGCATATCCTGACGAAGCAAGACAAGTAGAGAGATATTATAACAGACGGTTATACACACAATTCAGAGAAGAATTATGTATTCGTTTGGCTCGAAGATTCATAGCTCAAAAGAAGTGGGATGATCCAAAGTCAGAAAATTTACGTAGAGAATGCGCTTCTATCAAACCATATCAAAGAGCAATCTCAAGATTCGTGTAACATCTATTTAACGCCACTTGGCTTATAATTATTTTTCTTTTTGTACATTAGACTTCAATTACATATCATTAATTTCATTTCTTTTTTTTTTTCATACACAATAAATAAACAAAAAAAAAAAGATTTTCTATTTATATGAACATGTCTTGTTGCTCAATAGATTAACGTTTGTAATTGCTTGTCTCATAATAGAATAAGAACAAATACTTTTAATTTTCCAAAAAAAAAAGCTTTATCTCCTAGCCAACACTATTTATCTTTTTTTTTTTTTTTTTTTTTTTTTTTTACTATAGCTTAAAGAAAAAAGGGGACATGCTGTTACACATATTCATGCTTTCAGGGACGTGACCGTTGTGTTTGAAAAAGGGGAATGAGCAAAGGGAGAATATCTCTTCTTTCTTACACAGCTAGAAAAAATATAGATAAAAATGGCTACAGCAACAGAAAACAGTAAATCCTTAAGAAGACTATATCCAGGTTCACGATTAGAAGTAATAACACCTATAGTATACTTCAATAAGCAAAAAAAAAAACATAATACAACTAAATAGGAGACTTTTCAGTGGCCATTTGAGCCCATTGATTCTCTGGATTCCTCTTTTAATGTTCAAGAATACTTACAACAACTTATCAGAACAGATAGTAGCAATATTCAGCGTCTAATAGATCCTCCAGAGACTGTTGAAAAAGACATTTGGCAGTATGAACATCTTCGGTAAATCTGTGAAAAATGGTCATTGAAAAGCAAATTAATAAATCGAACTGTTAGTCAAGTTTGTTTAGAGTTGAGTTTGCTTGTGGTTGCTTTAGAGTCAGAGTGTACAAAGCAAATTTGTCCTGAAATGAAAGCAGATGGCTGGCTTTATCTATGTGCTGCACATCCATCTACACAATCAGTAAGTGGCGCAACAGGAAAAGAAAACACACTTAGCTCTAAAACCCTTGCTTCAAACAAAAAAGTGTCCAGCTATTGATTATATTATTCATACTTTGGATGGAGCTACTGTTTTATTGAATAATTCAAAATATTTTCCAAGCAGGTAAGTGATACTCTTTATGTAAACTATGGAAAATAATTTTCACGCCAACATCTAGAATATCAATACCAGAACCATCATTAAAGCACTTTCAGTCAGTGGCGAGACGTCTTTATCGTATCTTTGCGCATGCATACTTTCATCACAGAGAGATTTATGAATTTTTTGAAGTGAGAAGCAATTTTGAATTGGAAGAAGAGAACAAATGAGTTAATATAAGGTTTAATATAGAATGACACCCATTTATATGCAAGGTTTCTTTTATTATCTCGAACATATGGACTAATTCCATCAAGCTTAATCAATATTCCAGATACAGAAGATGCTGCTTCAAACAATGAGGAAGAAGAAGAAGAGAATATTTATAATAGAAATATAGCAACCAAGTGAGAAAGAATGATTTAATAAACAGCAACTCGTTACTTGATGTAAATTCTATATTTTATAATAAAAGAGTAGGCTTTATTTTAATTTTTTAGTGTATATGTGTCAATGGTTTTATATGAATGATAATTTTAAAGATTTTCGTCCTCATCAATAACCGGTAATTCGGAAGGTTTAACCATACCAGGAATACTCAGAGCCTTTGCCATTTCTGCCTTTCTCTGAGCTTCCATCTCCCTCTCCTTTTCTTCCAAATAAAGTTCCGCATTTTCTCCAGCAAATTCCTTTAATTGAATAAGGAAATCACGCACTTCTAACTTGAATTTAGTGGGATTATTATTATATTCAAACATAGCATGGATGAATACTTTAATTTGTGAACTTTTTTATAAAACTTTTAGTTTTTTCCAATGTTCATGTTTGATTTCTTACTGTTTACCTTTGAAGATGAGGGAATGCATTTTGAAGTAATGTAGAAACGTGCTCTTGCAAAAAGTCAGCGTTGGTCATATTTGGATTAGTCACTTGAGAAGGGTCAAAGAGTGGGGCAGTGATCTTATTACTTGATACTAACTCAAAGAGACGTGCCAATACCTCGGTTTGTCCCTTGAAGCCTATGATTAAAATAGTTATTTCCCATCTATTTACACAAAGCAGCCTTTTTATCATATTACCACTCTTGTGATCACTATCAGTGAGAACAAAAAAGATATCTTGGAGTAAACTAAGATAATACGATTGATAAAACGCGCCAGCAATAGCAGCATCCGTACGACTGATGTTATCAATCAATTCACCGCAAATTTCAAGGCCTATATCGGCAATGTCACGCATAGTATGTTTAAAACCCCAAACGATGCTATCTATAAAGAGTTTGAATTGGCCTGGAGCTAATTCCAGTAAAGCTGGGAAGCAGTGCTTATTGATGGATTTTAGCATAGAGTAAAATCCAGTTCTGTGCTCTGGGTATTCAGCAAAATCTTTCGTTATCATATTTAATGTGGGTTGGAATGTCGCTTCAAATATGGTTGCAACACGAGGCGTCATTAGTGACTAATAAAATGTTAGATTGTTTATATACATAAAGTAAAGATGTCTTACTTGGAGCTTGTTAATAATAGTCGTTATTACATTCAATACTTCAGCGTCTCTTGCAGTGTCTACGTTAGTATTAAAGTCGGTCAAAACAGCCTCTAAGAAAGGATCAACCATGTTTGTGTTGACAGCGCTAATATCCGTCGTATTTGCAACATAAGTATCAATTAATTTCAAAATTTCTTTCTTGATTGTTCTCCAACCGCGTACTTTAGGGGTCTTTGTAGAAATGGGCCCCTTAGCTGCCACATCTTGTGAAACCAATTCACCAATAATACGATACAAAGCTAACAAGTCCATGTAGATCTTACCAAGCTGAAGAATAAAAGCAGAGCCAACAGAGGAGCAAGCCGAAACATTCGTCTTCAATACATTAGCTAATACTTTAATTTCATTTGCATTATTTAAACATTCTGGATTTTGTTTGGCTTGAGCTATTAAACTATCCCACTAAAAGTATACACGTGTTATATATCGTTCCCAAGTGTCTGATTTCTATTACTTACAGCTGAATTAGGTAAGTACATAAATTTAGTTATCAAACGCTCTTGGGAAATTGGATTAGTATCGGCAGAAATCATATAACCGATCGCTTCATAAAAGGTGTGAATTTGTTGAGGATCCAAGTCAGATGTGATTCGACTGATATTATCAAGTATTTCGTCAACAAAGGTCATTTCTTCTCCAATTTGATCAATAACAAAATGTCTTTTACATTGCTGAGAAATCTTAATAAAAGTATCACAGGCCATGTCTTGTACACCTTCATGCGATTCATGCATGAATTCAAACAGCTTATTGATTACTGTTTTTAAAAACTTCCAGTGTGATTTCAAAAATCTTGGATATTGACCAACACAGTACATAATGTTGGATGCTACTACAGCTTTGTTGTCTTTTCCACGCTTCATTTCACAAAGACTTAATAGCTCTTTGATTACTGTCACCAAAAATTTCTTTTCGGTTTCTACATCCATTGCACCAGAAATTGAACCAATAGCCCAGCATAACTTGTTGAGATTGTTCCATGACCATTCAGTACCGTCCATCTTTATATAGCAAGTAAGCATGTGTGCGGTTTACTAAAAGGAATATTCGTATATTACCTGTCTGCTCAGTTTAATGGTCATGATAGTCTCTGTATCTTCAACGTTAAGATGGGTCAAGTAAACCAAGACTTGCTTCATACTCTTGTATAATACAATAGTATCGCTCTCCTTTACAAATTCTCTAACAATTTCACCTTCATCATTTTCAACAATCAAAACCTAAAATATAAATATAAATATGTCGTGCAAACTTCTCTCCTTCTCTCTATATACTTTACTTCCTCAGGTTTAACCATACGTTCAATCATAACTACTCTTAATTGCGATAAAACCGGAGCATAAACTAAATGTCTATTCTGGTTTTGATTAATAACTTCTTCAAATAAGCCTTCTACTAATTTAGTCCAGTATTCTAAACAAATCTTAAAAATTTCTCTGTCTTCAACGCGTGAAATCTTGATAATGTAAAAGTGAGCATTCATTAACATTTGTACGGCATCTGGGAAGCTTTCAAGAACCTAATAACCATCTTAGTACAACGAGCTTTAATATATTTATAAAATCATATTTACCCTAGAGTGAGAAGAAAGGAAACTTGTAAGAAACAAGGCCAAATTTTGAACAAACTCTTGATCATTATCATTACTGTTTTCGTATACATCAGCTATGTCTGTGTTTAGGGGAATCATAGCGTTGGTGGTGGTTATGACGCTTGTAAACAATTGATGAATAGCGTCATAGTATACTTGTGTTATTTCGATAGCACCAATTTCTGTAAAGCATTTCAGAGTAACATTTCTAAATTGAGGTACTTCAAAGAACTAGTGTCACGTAAAATTAGTATTTTTAATGCTTTTTCTTTTCTTTTTTTTCTCTTACTTTGCTTTGAAGAGTTGGAATCAAATCAGTTTCAAAAATATAAGCGACAGGAACCCAATGAACAAATCTTAATAATGTTTCCAAGGTTGCTTTAATAAGACTAGGCTTAGTCGCCTTTCCAAGAATTTCTCTACATAAGTTATAGATTTGAGAGAATTCTTGCTTCATTTGATGCTTTAAAGTGGCAGCTTTAGACTGAGTCATTTGTTCAGCTGAGAAGTCAAAGATCTCCTCACTAAAAGTAATAAATTAGAAATTGCACTTCATTGCTGATGAAAATGTTCTACAAACCTCAGTAATTTGAAGATTGACATGTTGTTCTCACAAAGTGCAAGATTCGTTTCACTTGAAGACACAATTTCAGAAATAAATGTAGGCCAGTTATGAGGCCATTCTTGCTTGAGGATCTTTTGTGTGCGTTAGTAATGATGCGTCTTTTTTACAATCATTCAGTGTTACCTGGACTAGTGTCATGTTCAATTTATTAATATATGTACGTTGCTTCACTAAGTTTGCTTCGTCAGAAGCTTGTTGAACAATAACATTAACAACAAAGTATCTAATGGCTATGACAACAATTGTATTAGTAAGCATTTTTATTCAAAGCATTGCTCTATTGAATGTACCATTTTTACTATCTGCCGGTAAAGTATTCCATCGGGTTTGAATAAACTTTTCAAGTATTTGCAAAGCAATAAACTAATGCAAGTCATAAATCATCGCGTTCATATCGTTTTGTCTCTTAAGAATGCTATGAAGTTACCTTTGTTTGAGGCACAGTTGATTTTTCTAAAATGCCGTCAACTCTAGTCCAAGCTTCCTCATGATCTTGAAATTGGGTGAGCAACTGTTGAGCGATTTGTTGCTATTGTATAAAAGAAAACATTAATAATCGCCTTACACACAAGTGAATGTTTTTTAAAATTACCTCTTGACCAGTGCCTGTAAAGAAGGTCATAACAACCTGATCTAACAAAGGAACATCAAGCTCTTTACTAAAGTCTAGTATTACTTCAGCCATTGATTCTACTGTTTCTCTTTTTCAAGATAAAAAATAAAATAAAAATAAAACAGGGACAAGAACAGCAGAAAAATTTGCTTTGATTGCATTGTCAGGCAAAGCGCTGCTTGAAATTATTTTTTGGTGTTGCTAGTTTAAGCGAAATTTACTGATCTTCATTAATAAATAAGCTTGAACAAACGATCATACATCTCATTTGCCGTTAAAATGTAGACTAGGGCAAATGTGCATGAGCAAAAAAAAAGATATTGCTAGATTTTAAGTATGCTTCATGCCGTACATGTGCCATGAATAGTCTTTTAGTGATATGTAATGCATTTGAACTTACGAAGAATTCTATCTTTATTTGAATGGGTTTGTGGTAATTGGACGATTAGTTTCTTTAATACTTGTGGTATATTTATGTTAAACAGCATTATAGCTACGCGTTTTATTAATATACCATCAACATTTTGTTTTACAGTTTTCATTGAATCCTATAAAGAAACATTTTTACCTTCGTTAATGCTTGAAAAATAGCAAATATACGCGAGAATTGGCTGTTACCAGGAATTCTCTTGCTAATTTAACTGCTTGCGCTTTTTTAAGGAATACGAACTCTACTTGGTAACATCGCTCATCCTGGGATAGCTCATGTAGTATTATTAATAAAAGCCATCTTCTTTGCTTTTTACTATCACTGCAAGCTGGCAATTAGCCTAACCTAAACAACTTGATTTTAACTTTAATTAAATGAAAGTAGGTTAATAATTCCATTGAATATAATAGATATTCATTAGATTTGTTAAATGTTTACAGACTGCTCATAGATATTCTAAATAGATAGTCCTTTGTCTACATTGATGAAGAGTTAGGTGATTGTGTAACTATGATTCCATGATTACTCTATTTAAAAAAGTTTGTCATACAAGTAGAAGCAAAATGAAAAATAAAGACAGCACCCAAACTTTGGTTTTAATGCACTCCTTTGAAATATATAATGTGCTTTATCTGTATTGCATGCTTTTTTTAACATTAAGAAGATATTTTCTCTTCATTCGTTCTTGTTCACGACCACTTCTTAGTAAACATCAAAATTATACAATATCGCATTGTCAATTTCTTAAAATGTCAGTAACGGCTCATAAATCATCCGGATATAATAGAAAAAAGAACAATGATACCGTAGACAGGTCGCCCAACATCTCAGTATTGCACATGATAGTTATAAATTATCAATGTCACCTTAAGACAAGTTATCATCGTCTTCTACGATCCAGCAACGAATATTTCAGAGAAGCCAAAGCATTTTTACAAAAGAATTCTTCGTTAATTTGCACTTCAAGTCTAACAGAGTTTATTTATTACATCAGAAAGATTGAAAATATGAGTGCAGAAGCAAATATGAGCTGTGACTTTTTGCTACTAGTGGCACCATTCCGTATTAGTGAATAAAGATAAACATAAAGATATTCATTGGTATATCCTATTATGCCCAAAGTAGTATTATACTCTTAATTGAAAATGGCAGGAGAAAATCTACCCCTCGAAAAATACACACACAATGTTTGCATACCACAGGAACTACTATCTCTATCCTTAATGAAATATACTATTCCTTCTGCCATGTTCTATACACTGAAAAGAAGCAAGCGTTAAATTCAACATCTTCTTGTTATTAAATACCACATTATACATGATGTTTTATATGTAGATAAAATAAATCATAGTTATATTGTCGTTGGCAAAGATATATATCAAAAAACTATGTTTACTATCACGTATAGGTACAGTTTCTACTTCTTTTTTTTATTTGCTCTACGTTTATTAACTATACCGTACGTTGTATGAGTCCTTTTCTTATACTGCTTAATCATATGATTCAGGTAAAATATATACGAATATAATATAAAATAAATGATAGTACTTAATAGTATGTCAATATTTAAAAGTCGAGGTGTTTTCCTGAAATAGATAACACTTTCTTCAAGTTTTTTATAAACCCATATCAATCTCATCATTGTTTGTACAGAGTATATATGTTCTTACAAAAAAAAAAGAGGGCCACATGCAAAACTGTTTTTCAACATGCACTTTGTCAATATTTTATTTAATGGACAATATTTAATCATCATCTTCTTCTTCACTGCTCTCTTCATTTTCTTTCAACCAAGTAACAAAAGGTTCCATTTGCTTCAAGAATAAAGTTTTACCTTGTGCAAGATGAGCCTTGTCATTCCAGTAAAGAATGGCATTATCAGAAAGAGCATCATTCTTGTAAAGAGTCTGAATCATCTTGCGGAAGTACTTGTTCAACTTGACATCTTCATAACAAGTTAATTGAACCTTTTGAAGCAATACAATTTCAGTTTTGGGAGATGAACAAAAGGCTTCTAATGTCTTGGACCAACGGCTGATAGCACGCAATACTTGGGATTCTACTTGATCAGGACGAGCATTCATAACATCGACAGTACTCATAACAGACTGCCAAATGATAGGTACAACTTCTGCTTCGGTCAAACTAGCTTCTTTCATAGCTCCTTTTACGTAATTAATGACAGCAGTTTCAGTTGCATCATCTGTCAACTGGTCAGATAATTCATTCAGAAGACTTCCTTTCTTGGAGTTTTTCTTGTTCTTCAAATAATAGTCAACAAACTCCTTCATATCTTCAGCTTCAAAATGACGAACAAGACAATCTTCATCTCGCTTGTTAGGAGGGAAGAATTCAATCACACGGCCATTCAAGTCTTCGCTGCTCAAAAAGCGGCCTAACTGTTCAATACTTTGTTCTTCCAAAATAGTACGGAAAACAGTAGTAGCAAAATCCAAGGCATAACCATCCTTGACAAGATAATCCTTCAAGAGAACCTTCAACACAGAGCAAGAAATAAGCTGATTGCAGATAAAAAAGCCAGTGGATTTAGCTAATCTAGAAGTCTCCTCGGGTTGGTACTTGTTAATGTATTGCAAAATGTTTTGAAGGGTTTCACCCAAGATTCTTTGCAAATATTTGTAACGACGAATTAATCTATTAAAGACTTCAACGTATTTTTTAATTACGGCGGCATCATTTTCTGCTGCAAAAAGGCAGAAAGGGCTTTGCTCAGCATCATTATCGATTGTTCCTCCAGGCTCTATATTACATATAAGTATATATGACAATAGGTTCATGTTTACTATTACCTATAATACCGCCAGTTATAAGAATTTCAAATAGCGAATCACCGTATTTTCGGTAATCAAGTGTGTTTCCAAGAATATCAAGTTTAGAAGAGATGGCTTCGAGATCACCCTTCTTAATAGTTTTAAATTGAGCAAGTAAATTATCTCTAAAAACTAAACAAGATGATTAGCTTCAATTTTCTTTATTATCCCCCCTCTCTCCTCCTTAGACTTACTCTCAGGCTCGTGCTTAGCGTTTGCTTTTTGAACACCCTAATTTAAATATACGTTAGAATGTCCATCTAACATAAAAAAACCATTTACTTACTTTTCTTTGTTTAATTCTTACACCATGCAAGACAGGTTTAGGATTAGTTGAAGCCTGGGATTGGGTAGTATTCATGTAATATGCTAAAAACGATAACTCTTCCTTTTTTGCTAGTTTGCGTTTGTAGCTTGGATTGAAAAAAAAAGGAATTAAAAAAAAACTTTTTCTCAAATGCTGTTGTATTGGTGCATACCATTTTAAAGCTCGACTGTCCAATAAAATTTGCTCAAATTTATAAATAAAAACCCGTGCTTATGTTTTTTAGTACTTCTGCACATGAAATTACTACGAAGATATAATTTATAAAGCTTTAAAGAATTAGATTATCATAATTATGTATTAGAATTTATTTTGAATACTTTGTGTATACAAAAAATATTTTCTTTCTACATAATTGTATTATGATTTATGCTACTAAAAAAATTTCTTCAACTTTTAAAATACAGTTTTCTTAGTTCCACTTTGGCAAAAAGGAAAAAAAAAAAATTGAGTGCTATGTCTATCAAACTCAATACATTTTTATTTCTTTTATCATACATGTCCGCGTATCAGATTTAATTAAATTAGGAAACATATTTTGAGTAAAGCAAAAGCGTTCCAACTAAACTAATAGAAAGCTTTATAGGCCGAGCTTATATAGATTCTTTTTTTTTACATTTAAACACCTTTGAAAAAAAAATGATTTCTCTTGACGATGTTCAATTGTAATAGCTTTTTCAGCTTTTTCTACATTAATTAAATCTTATATCTTAAATGTTCTCTTAAAACATCAATTAAGTACGTTCTCTGTACCTTTGCAAATGTTATCATTTTTATCAAATTGAATAAACTATTTTCTGAAAAGAGAAACAAAGAGAAATAAGACTTTATTAATTTATAAGAACCAGTTCAACTGCTATGTTTAAGCTTTTAGTTAAGCTTTGGTATGTAATCTTTGTTCAATTCACGTTGTATAATAAACCTGTCGCTGTCATTTGTTGGAGACCCTCTAATAATGCTTTAACCTTAAAACAAGATCCTTGAATCGTATTCAGAAAAGGAGAATAAGGAGGCAGATACATTTCTTGTACTGTCTTTTTTTGATACCTTCTTGAAAATCTTTTATGGTTTATAAATAGGAGTTCTTTCAACTGACAGATGAAATCACTTAAAATAGGCACGGTATAAAATGTCCACTGCAGTAAGAAATTGCATTATCTTTCTTGATATACTCTAGCCTTCCAGTTGAAGTTGTTGGTGGGAGTCATTATAAAGTTGATCATATAAAGAACAGCAGTTGAGTATAGTATCTAGTTAAAAAGGAACTGTGATAAGTTTTATGAAAGCGTACAGTTACTGCCTTTGACTTTTAACAATGTTACCCAAGCATGTCATGTGTCTGATAGTATTCACTTTTGTCTCCCCTTCCCTTTATTGTCAATAATTCTAAACAAAGGTACTAATCTTCTATACTCAACCATAAAGGAGAAAACAACATGCAATTCATAAAAGCCTTTATGTAAAGTCATTCAAGCCCTTGACTCCAATCACTTGTTCTTGTTGCTTTATATAATCTTCCAGTCCTTCTTTACTTTATTGAAACATTCAATTGATTATAGATACATTAATATTCCAAACAGATAAGCAAAAAAGATGATTCTAATTTCATAAATCATTATTCTTTCTGACAACCATAAACAAGAATAGCTTCTTTTTTTAAATATAAAGCAGAAAAATTTCTTTCTCTTTTATCTTTTTTAAAATGAATCTAACTCTTTAATCATTCTGTAAATAAGAATTAGTGGATCAGAAATCAATGAATATAGCTTAGATGACCTGTACTAGTTAACGGTGGCCATGGAGGCCAATGGTTTTTTACACATGAAAGCCAAGCAAAGAGAAAACGAAAGTTTGTTATTTAATTAGTTTATAATCAAGGCAAGTAGCTTATTTTTTCTTTTATTTACAAAGGTTTGTCTTATTGCACTTTGCCTCACCAGAGGAGGTATTCATCTATTTCAACAAGTGTAGGAGGGAGTTTCTCCATGGGGTACATATACCCAAGTATATATAAGCGTTTTAACATTTGTTGATGATCTAGATAACTTATAGTTGTATAGCTAACAATATTTCACGATGGATTCTTTTCTCTCTTCTCTGTTTTTATATTTGTAATGAAAATTTTTATACTCTGCCACAAGAGACATGAAAAGAAAATCAATGGACCAGATCTTAGGAGAGCGTTCTGAACAAGATGCATCCGCTTGTATATCAAAAGTTGTTTGGAATAACGATGATGAAATTGACGATGATACTGAAACTGATGGCATTGAATATATTGTATCCACACAACTGATAAAGTGAACATTCATGGATAAACTTAGAAACTACAGAACTATAGCCCAACCAGATCTTTATTAATAAACGTGAGACTTCTGCAATAGCCACCTTCCAATGTCAACCATACAAGATAATTACATTTAATAATATAGTTGACCCTGAATTCACTTTGGTTTCTGAATATTTCTATTTCCTATAGGAAGGCATAGTTTGATGAAATGGGTTCTCTCTCTCGACTTGGAATCTAATAAAGAGGTTAGAGACTCATTCACTAGGTTTTCAAGTACTATTTCCTTTTTATTTCTCAATTTTATTTATCTGCAAATATCTCATCTGTCATGAAAATCCTTACAAAACACATTCATCTTGTTATGTTTCAATAAAATATGAGAGTTTGAATCAAATGCTATCTTTTATTGTTTACTATAAATCAAAGTGGGTGTTCTCATAGAACATGCTTTCTCTTGTGCTGTAATCTATTGCCAGCATCCTCATTCTTATATTGGTTTACTTATCTTGGATGACATCAGTATTTTTAACCTTTTCAATGTTAAAGAAAGCAAAATGAAGTCAATGTCGATTGACTATTGTTATTTCAGTGAATGTGCTATTTACATCCACTTTGGCTTTATTATTTATTCCCTAGCTGACCATGTTTATTACTTTATTTTATCTTTTCACTATCCTAATCATCACTGTAAATAGGATTGATATGATCTGGTGCTTCCTTTGTTTATGTTTTGTTTATGTTGGGCTGAATAAAACAAAGAGATACGATTAAGGAGATAGAAGACAAGAACCAATCAAACTTAAGCGATAATTGCTCATTTCAGTTTGTTTACTTTTTATGCGGTTTTTAAGTTTACTTGGTCAAAAATAAAATATCGTTTTGCTTCAAAGATAGTCCCCTTTTTTTTACTCAATAACCCTTTCCCCTTCTTTATTCTAAATGGAAACAATTCTTAAGCGTTTGCAAATGTCAGGAATCATTGTTATTTTATTTAGGAAAAAGAAGAAGCAAAAAAGTACAGTTTGTTTCAGCCAATAGACACTTTGTCATACATCAATGCATAAACTGACTTTTTGTACGCTTTAGTCTTGATTGAATATTTCCTTTTCAGAAAAGATAATCTATTTTCATACGATGCTATTTCATGGGAAAATATTAAGAAATGAATAAAAAAGATAGACAAGAAATGTAAGAAAAGAAGAGGAAAGGACAGCATGATTTTCAAATTGTCTGTAAAGAATAAAGAGTGAAAAGGATATGTTAAAAAGAGTGACTGGAATGAAGGATATATTTGGTTTATTAAAGGAGAAACTCGTTTTAAAATCACGAATTGCTGAGGGAAAAAAAAAAAAAAAAGTATAAATACAAAGGATAAAAAATTATTTTAAAAATCAATGTAAAAACCACCGCTAGGTTGATTATTGGTTTTGGGGTTGGCGTCTTCTTACTGGGCTACTAGATGCCATTGATGAAGGATTACTGATGGTGGGTCTATAGTTGCGGTCTGAAGGGGCTCATGATTCATTGCGAGGACATAGGAAGAGGCACCTGTCGCTATTGCTAGTCTCGATACGTACCACACACTAGTGATTTAGTGGTTATGGCTTCGGTCATAGTGGAGGGATATGATTCAAGCCTATACATCCAATAAAGTCTAGTCGGGCCAGTCTCCGCGACGAAGCACGGCCGGAACGAGACGAACTCAAGAAACGTTTTAGGCGATTTTGCGAGGGTCTCAAGCTGTGTAGAAGAGCGCCTGAGTTGCAGGTTATTGAAAGATAACTTGTAACGTTGTCCGAGGTTTTTTTTTTTTTATATATTAAACTGCAAATGAAAAAATAAATAAATACTAATTTTGTTGTAGTCATGGTTATCTTTATGGAATTCAAATTGCTGTGCTCATCAATGGTCTTTATTATTTAAAATTTAAATAAACTTGCTAATAAAATTCATTATCAAATAATCTTTGTCTTTATTTTTCATTACTATTTCTTTTTTGGAGTATGTTTACTGCTTTGTTAAGAGCTTTTAAACAGTTGAGATGATAAAAATACTAAATATGTGAAGACTTTAACCTTTGCTGCGCTACATTGAAAGTTATCCTTCGCAGTGGACGGCAATGTAATTCTATATTGCCTTTTCAAAAATTGAAGAGTTAATTCTTTTGCAAGATCTACATTCCTCATTCATTCCATTGTCCCAGTTCACATTTTTATATTTTTACTCTTGAAAGAAAACTCAACAGCTTAGTTATCAGTATTGTTCACTCTTGATAGAGTTATAAAAAGAAGTGAACAATGCTTTCAAAATGTACCTGAGAAATATACTAAAGAAAATTTTTTTCAAAATTAAAGCGTATGAATCATAGTATCTCCAGCTTTAATCCAGGTAGAGCTATTTTTTAGCTCAGTTCTCAAAAGTTGTATTGGGTCCAAATCTGAAATGAGAATTGTAAAAGTAAGTACATATTTGATTGCTTGTGTTAAAAGAATCTAACAAAGCATTCATATCCAGTTAAATACTCAAATGTAACAGAAATAGGTTGTATCCAATAATTCCTTTTCTTTTAATGGGTATTCAGTACAGCTTAGTCAGTCATTATACTTAAGAAGAGCTCTTCAAGGTAAGGTGTGCCTAATAAATTTTCTTGTATGCCTGTCTTTGTATGCAGTCAACAAGTAGAACTCCGAAGCTTTCGCGAAGTACGCGCAGTAAAAATAGTTAAACGTTGTGTGCCAAAAATATTTTTCTTTTAAAGCAATCAAGTATGGAAGTTCAACTGTTCAAATTGAGTAAACAATCAGACAAGAAACTACTTGTAGATTTCCTTAATGAGACACCCAATGACAAAGTAAAAATAGAGATTTGCTTTTTCTTTTTTTAAATTCTTAGATCAATCTACATTAGATTGTTGCTACTATCAAAGCAAAGCTTAATGATTTACATGCTACAAACGATATTGATACAGTATTACTTCTTCGATCTATATTAGTAGGTAAGCTTATTACGCTATTTACTATATAATCGTTTCTTTATAAATATTGTTGCGACAGGATCGCCTGTTGAAGGTGGGCAGGAAAGTTTGGAACGTCGACATTTACTACTTGAATGTATCATTGAATGGTATTGCAACCTTTTTCCTGTTTATTTTGTCTATATCTGATGTCCCTACATAGGCTAAGCATAGATAGTACCGATGATATAGAAAGATCTAAACAAGCCTCAAGTATTGTTAACTTGATTTTACCAGAAGTAATATAGATTATTGATATGACAGATTCAGCCAATTAATTCATTCTTCAAAGATCGAATCACTCCCTTCCGAATTATTGCATGCAGCCGGATTAAAGATTATTGAAGTGATAAAGCAATCAAAACAGGTGCACTTAAGGCTATTGGACATATTTACAAAAACATGGAATGCTCTTTCTGCAGCAAACGAAATAACTGAGCTAAACGATTTGTTTGATGGTTTAATCAATGCCAATTGGAATATTCAATCTGTTGTAGGAATTTGCGCTGCCATTAACGAAATGGAGCTTTCAGACAAACAGTTGGAACAGTGTATTAAACATATGACAAAGTAAGAAAGAAGGAAAAGAATTTGATGTTGCACAGAAATAACGCATGAATTTATCCTTTTTATAGAAAGTTATACGATGTGGATATGGATGGTGTACCCCCTTTCATTTATCAACTATTACTTATTTCTAGGAAAGGGCACAAAAAGAAAATTCTCAGCGGGATATTAGAGTATTTTAGTCAAGTAGCTAATGGAAATGATGATATCAGGTTTAGAAGCTAATAGCAAAAAAAGAAAACAGTTAACAAAATTTGTTAATAGCGCTGAAGGTACAGCTATGTTGCACATTTCATTTGCAATTAAACAAGACCAAGACCTCGGAAATGAATTAGTCAAAATAATGAAAAATAGCAAAATGAACCAATTAGACATATTTAGTATAGCAACTTTACTATCAGTAGCTAGAATACATAGACTGCAAGACACTGTAAAATCATAATGTACATTACAAGTAATTATTTTACTAAAAAATATATTTTTAAGGTACTTGATCTACTCAAATCTTCCATTATATCTGCTTTCAAAGATAACGAAAAGTACCTGCAATACAATTGGATCACAAGTAAATATTAATCTGCAGCAACTGTTTACGCGTTGCGAATTTTAAATCCATTTTACTAGAATACTCTGTTTCTGATTCAAGTAAATTCAGCTCTGTTTTACTTGAAATAGCTGATAAATCGGCATCAGGCTGGGACCAAGTGATTCAGAGTTTAACACAACTATCTTTCGTCTTGATTGATACAGTATCTAGCCAAGGGAGCTTTTTTGCATCCAACAGTATAAGAAGCAGGACAAGTGGAGAAGTTTCTAATGCAAACAGTAATGTAGCTAATCTTGCTATTACAATCTTGGCACGACTATTCAAATATCATGATATTGTCAGAAGCGAAATATTAGAGCAAATCACCTCTCGCATTGTAACAAGGTCTAGCAGTGCATCAGATTTTATAAAACTCCTAGAAATCATCATCCACGAGCATCCTCACACGGTAGAAAAGTATCTAAATACGGTATGCTAATACAATATAAATATTTTCTTCTTCTTCTAATGTATGTTTTATTTAGTTGAAAGATACTTTGGATTTACTGTCCTTTTTACCTTTAACAACTGCCGAACGCTTGCTAAACGCGATTAGACCTATTTCTAAATCAAATCAACAATTTAGAGATGGATTGATACTGGTTTTAAGAAAGAGTTTATTTGCAAAGTACACAAGCAAAAAAAAAAAGATTGGCTTTGGGCTTTTCTGAATACTCACAACTTATTGCTTCATTCTAGGGATATAGATGGAAGAGAAATTGCAGTTCGTGGGTTTTTAAATATCCTTGATGATCAACTAAGCGAATTGAAAGTAAATGAAAACTCGGCCCAAGCAGAAGGCATTGTGTTCGAAATACTCGGTAATTCTTAAAATAATCACGTTCTACATACAAATGCGTTAATATTCTTCAAATCTGTAAAAAGGTTTACTACGAAGATGCTTTAGTCAACAGAGCGAAATCAGAACATGTGCCTATAATTGCCTTGGCACTCTTTCTCAAGAATATACAGCTTTTGCTGGTGACGTATTTGAAATGCTCTTAACGCAAGTAAATTACTTTTTTAAGTCTACTTTATCATTTCCCTCATGTTTGTATTTAGTTTATGAGGAGCTATGAAAAGAATACCAGCATCCTCTGTCCTGTAAAGTTGGATTTATGTGTTGAAAATACAAGTAGTATGGGTCAAGTCAAAATTATTGAACCCATCCATATATTATTGTTAAATACACTTCGATCTATGAATGCAGCAGGAAAGCATCCAGAGACATCTTCTTTAGTTGCTGAAAATATGGCTCGTTTCAAGGGTTATGTTAAATCACTTGTTCTTCGGTTGTCCAACGCTGCTTTAGAAGACTTTGAACTTGATAAGGTTGCTAGTTTTGATCCAGCAACACTCGTAGGACAAAAAAATACACAACATGCTTCACTTTTGTTATCACTGTATGAAGTAAGTCGTGATAAAGAAGCATAGCACTCTACCGGCTTTATTAACCATCGGAGCGCATAGATTTCAATTGAACACGAATATTCCTTAAATGAGATTGAAGCTGACTCAAGCGAAATAATCCTTAACCTATTTAAAAGACGCAAAGAATTGCTTGGTTTATTGTCTTTCACTCCTGACAAAGGAAAGAAGGCACTGAGCATGTATAGACCAATTACAGATTTAACATTTGCTGTTAGGATATTTAAAAACCTATTTGCAGATGAAAATAGTATGTCAGAGCCATTACGGAATTTAAGATCAAATATAGACTTTGTACACTTTGTGGTTGCAAGTACTGGTGATAGTTTAAAATTTGTAATTATGAAATTAGTTGTTCTTTTCTAAAAAAAAATACTAACACTAAACAGGCCATTAATGATCCTTACAGCCATCAGGATGATGAATATTTCAGTCGCTGTGCCGATATATGTCAAATTCATTTACGGATACTTTCTATAGAGGACTCTGACAGTATATTGGCTAACAATCAGTCAGCTAAAAAGGGGCCTTCAGTTCTTACCTCTGTCTGTAACTACCTTTTATCAACATTAGAGATTGTTTGTAATGTGTGGCCTGATCGTTTCATTGAATTTTTGATTTGTGTATTACAACTTTCCAATGACCTCACACAAAAGAACAAGATTATTGTTCATCTTATTGATAGCCTAAAAGAAATTACATTGAAGTTTTTATCAGGTCGCTCCCCTATTTACAAAGAAGTATCTAATGTCATTCAAGTGATTACATTTCTAGCCAGAACACTTGACAAGACAGATGACGATTTTTGTCAACGCACGCAACGCATTGTAAGCTGGGTAAATGAATTGGCCAAAGATCGTCCCATAGAGGATACTGGACTTGCCAAAGAACTTGTATCATTGCTGATACACATGTCAGCAAATGCTGGCGAACATCATATTATTCAAAGCCTTTGTGAAGACCTTCATGCCTATGCAGGCGAAGTAGAATCCGGATTTTCACAGGAAGACGAATCAGAACAATTAAGTATTCAATATCAAATTATTAGCAACAAAACATTTGGTGTAATTACTTCTCAAGTGTTTGACTATTTGGATGCTTCGTTTGATGAAATCACATGGAGTATTGGTAAACTTCGCTTATTTGGTAAGTTTCTTTTTAAGAAAGAGGTTTTAGTATAAAGCCAACATTCTTTATTGAAATTTAGCCTCTGAGTCAATTGAAGAGGATGTACAATCTTTTGAACAAGAAGTTTGTCAGTACCTTGTCTTGCGCATGAAGATATTGAACGAATTAGTGCGAACAGTACTGACGGATGCAAGTGCAGAAAGCCTATTTAAAACTTTGGTTAGATTTTATAAAGCACTTCATGTGCTTGTTAAATATGTAAGTTTAGAGGGGGAATCATATTTTTTTATATTAATATGTTATGTCGTAGAAACTTGCTTTTCCAGGCGATGTCTCTCAAAGTTTCATCAATGTGATTAGTATGTCTGGAAGTGATATTACTGATAAAATGTACAAATTTTTGACCGTCTATGGTCAAAGACAACAAATCATTGAATCCTCACGTATAAAAACAAAAAACAAAGGTAAAAAGAGGAAAGAAATCGATGCAAAACAAGAGGCAAGAGTGCAACGTGAATCAAGGATGATACCTCAATTGATTTATACTGTGGAGCAATATGAAAGACATCTCATTCAACTAAGCCGAAAAACAAAAGTTGATTTTATGCAATACATGAAGCGCAGTACCTCTCGTGATTTTAAGATTGAAATAAGCATGCTTAATGCAGAGTCTTCTAGCGATGAAGATGAAAAAGAGGTATGTGACAATAACAGCTTAACACTTTTTAACTCGTTGCAATGTAGAGTGTGGAGAATTCAAGCGAACATTCTTCAAAAAGAACCAGAATAATTTAATCTTACACAAAATAGAGCATACAAAAAAGAAAATGTGTATCATTTTTTTTTATTATTATATTACAAATGTCTTTTTATTTTTTTTAAAGGTTGTATATATTTACGAAAGGAAATTAATATTTTTACATACGTTCCAAAGGTCTCAAGCCTAACATGCGCATGGCGTTACCAAGGGTTGTACGGGCAGACCAGTACATGAGCAAACGAGCATCGGCCACAGCAGGTTCAGCACCTCTGACCCAGAGGTTTTCGAAACAAGCAGAAATGTCATGAGAAAGCTTGAAGGCATATGTGACTACGTTGCATGGCTCGTAACCGTTTAACAAACTCTTGACAAGATCGGGGTATTGAGAAATGGTACGAATAAGATCAATGGCTTGAGGTTCAGTCAACAAGCTCAAATCGGCATTGTGGTTTACTTCGATACCACTTCTGCGTTCAATAGAGAAAAGACGGGCATGAGCATATTGAATGTAAGGTCCAGTATCACCTTCAAATGTACACATACGGTCCATATTGAAGTCATAATTCTTGATACGACGAGCAGAATTGTCTTGAATCTTGACAGCAGAGATACCAATTTCATCAGCAACTCTTTCAGGCTCATCGATTTCAGCGTACTTGGTTTCGTTTTTACGCATAACTTCGTGCATTGTTTCTTTAGCTTCTTCCAAAATATCCTCCAAGAAAACAACAGTACCCTTACGAGTAGACATACCCAAAACCATACCAAAGTTTACGTGTTCTAATTTGTTAGCCCAATCGAATTGCATGAGTTCCATAGTTTTGAAGAGTTGCTTCAAGTGAAGATCTTGTTGAGATGCAACAACGTAAATCATCTTGTCAAACTTGTACTTTTCTTGACGCTCCATAGCAGCGCCAATGTCACGGGTAAGATAAAGAGTAGTACCATCCTTCTTTTGAACAACAGTCTTGCCAAGTTTATACTTTTCCATATCAATAATCAATGCACCCTCTGATTCTTCTACTAATTCGCGTTCACGGAGCATTTGCATGGCTCTTTGCATACCTTCAGCTACTTGAGACTCACCAGAATATACATCAAAGTGAATGTTGAGACGACCGTAAATATCTCTATATTTCACGATAGACAAATCTCTGAATCGGCGCCATAAGGCAAGTGCCTCTTCATCACCATCTTCCATTTTTTTAAAGTAAGAACGAGCTTCGTCGTGAATTGTAGGTTCAGCTTCAGCGTCGCGATTGATTTGAACATATACATCATATAAATGCTTGATAGGATCAGCAAGAAGTGCCTCTTCAGAACCGTATTTGGCAAATCCAACAGCCAAAAGACCTGAAAGAAACACTTTTAGTCTATATGATAGGATGTATTAAAGAAAAACTTACCGTATTGCTTGCCCCAATCACCCAAATAGTTCATACTGATAGCCTTCCAGCCATTAGCCTTATAAACGTTGTAAATAAATGCACCAATGATAGTAGAACGGAGGTGACCGGCATGGAAAGGCTTGGCAATGTTGGGAGAGGAGAATTCGACGATCACTGTCTTTCCGTTACCCGACTTGTTGTCACCGTAATGTTCACCCGTTTGAGAAAGCATATTCAAGGTCAGCTTGGTCAAAATTGTTTTGTTGATACGAAAGTTCAAAAAGGGACCGGCGGAAGAGACCTCGGTAATGTAGTCGTTGACGACGAAAGCGTTGGCCCATTCTTTGGCGATAGCAGCAGGGTTACCCTTGAGACGAAGACGGGGAAGGGCAATAGCAAAATCACCATTTTCGAGGGAACGAGGAAGGTCAATGGCTTGGTAGACAAAGACAGGGTCAAGGTTACCCAATGAGGCAATTTGAACGGCAATCAAGTTTCTGAAAGTATCGAGAGGATTAGTGGAAGGATCTGAGCCAGCAGCAGGAAGTTCAGGAATACTTTCGGTGGCATTGGAAGCACTAGAGAGTTCGGACACCATTTTGTTTGCTTGTTGAGCAGCAGGAGTAGACTCAATGGATTGAACGTATTCGTTGGCCAAGCTGGCTTGCTTCAAAGTGTACCAGGCCATATAATCAACCACAGAAGGCTCTGCACCGTTCAAGAAAGGTGTTGTCTTTGAGTCAACGATGGATAATAAGGTTTTAGCATCACCGGCAACAGCCAAGTCAAGGATATAAGCGGCACGTTGATTTTCTTCTTTTTGTTCGTCCAAGAGGTGATAGGCACGAGTTAAATAGCGGGCGATATTAGCGACTGACTTTAGTTCGACAGTGTTATCTACTTTGAAGCTGGTTTCTTTGCCGGAAGAAACAGAGACATTAGTTTTGATTTTTTCATCACTGGCAATAATAGCCAAAAGCCCCAAGGGAATTTCCTTTACAGAAACGGTTAAACTCATACTTTTATGGAAAAAGAGTATAAAAAAATTGACAACGCTTATATTTTACATTTTATGACTCATGTCTAAGCCACAAACAAGTAAATTCAATATTGTATTTTATTAGCTTGTTTAAATTACCGCATTTATTTTATTGGCTAGAGAAAACTCAAGACCTTCTCCTGAAATGCAAGAGACTTTGCATGCATGGTCTCTACAGAAAAAAATTTGAGTCAAAAGTTCACATCATTGCCCTCAAAGCAAATACTTTTAGCTTTTAGTTTCTGATGTACAATGGTTGGTTTAGTGCTTTTTTGTATACTTCTTTCTTATTAGCAGGATTTTTGCACTTTCTGGTTTTATGATATCTCGTACAATTCATAAAGTTTTCCACAACTACCTTATAGTGAACTCAAACCCTTTCCACAAGTAGTAAGCAAATTGTTCATTTATAAAAATTAAATATTTTCATATTCTAAGACTATTAAAATGGAGCGCTCTCGTTTTTAAAGTACTTTAATGTACAAAAATATATAATACATCTATTTCTATTGTATCGATTAACCTTTTGTCATCTGAAGCACAAAGCTTTACTTATTGTTCTTATGCGTAGATGTTTGACTTGTTTTGTAGGAAAAGGGTCAAAGAAAAACAAGGAGTTATATGAAATGTTTATTGTTGTTTTTTGGATAATGCAATATTACAAAGTCTAGCAACCATTCCTGACAATTGAAGAATACTTTGATGTCCATCCAAAATGCGCATATGTGTTAAACCGATTTCCTTCAAATAATCCAGCCTGAGGCCTTCATCCAAGGCGTTGTAACTTCGCACCATGCGAAAGAAAGTTGTAATGATATCAAGTGCAGAATAACCAAGATAATACAATTCTTCCATGCATTGAACAGCCTCATCTAATTTTACTTCTGAACAACAGGTAATAATATGTTGAGCAACCATTGGATGAGGCTGATCACAAACTTTAAATACATTCTCTGCATTGACATATTTAAATCCATAAAATGTTGATTGTAAATTGTTTATAGCCTGACGCATATCACCATCTGCAGTAAATATCAATGCTTCTAAGCCTTCATCATTATAGTTCACCTAAAACTTTGTTAGATTCTTTTTTTTTTGATATTCTTCAATTTCACCTTTTCCATTTGACAGATTTCTAGTAATCTCTTTAATACTTCTTCATTTGTAAGTTTTGTATAGCGTAATACTGCAGTTCTTGATTGGATTGGCTCAATAATCTTGTTTGACTGATTGCATGCTAAAGCAAATCGAGTGGTATTTGAATATATTTCCATGGTTCTTCGAAGAGCCTGTTGAGCACCTCCAGTCATACTATCGGCTTCATCAAGAATGATAATCTTATGCATTCCCGGTGGCAAAGTGACTTTCTTTTGTGCAAAAGTCTTGATTCGACTTCTAATGACATCAATTCCTCTATCATCCGATGCGTTCAACTCAAGAACAGCATCCTTATAAGAAGCACCGAGCATTTCATGAGCTAAGCATACAATACTGGTGGTTTTACCGATACCGGGCATTCCCTAATCCAAAACTTAGTCTACACGATTTCGAGTGAATTGGCAAATAATTTTCATACAGTCAATATAAGATTGGGCATATTTCCATCTTTTGCAATGGTCATTAAACGCGATACAGCTTCTTCATTTCCAACAATGTCTTTCAAATAAAGCGGTCTATATTTTTCAACCCTAAGGCCATTTTTAATGTTTGCTTTTTGTGGATATTGTATTATTTGTTAAATGCTCACCAAGGCAAAATGAAATCTTCCTCAGCATTGCTTGAGGCTGATTGTTTAGGTGTATCGATATCCATGGCTGTAGCCATTTTTTTAAAAAAAAATAATCCTTAAAAGAGATAGCATCCAATAGTTTTCGCTATTTTTGAAACTTTTATAATGCAAATTATACGTATTTGTGCGAAATTTCCATACGCGAGATTTTTCTAGGAACGCGATAGTTTACAAAATGTGTGATTTTATGTGGCTTTTACGCGTTTAGATTGACACCCCGAAACTTTGCTAGATGTTGGGAGTATCTGAGGCTTTTTGGATTGGCTATTCAGCAAAAGGACAGGTGGACATGTTTGAGCATTTTAGCTTAAACATCGATCAGAGTGAAGCGAGGGTGGAAGTTTGTTATGGGAATCATTTCTTTTTAAAAAATACAAATACAATAATTCTTTAAATTTTTATTATGAATATTGATGAGGACGACACCAAAGAAAAGTCCATATAAAAAACATAGGAACTGACTCATAGAGCGGTTTTTAGAAATATCCAAATCATAAACAAAAGCGACTAAATGAAAATGCTCTGGCTACTTTGTTTTACTTTTGTAAAGCGAGATTGATAATCAATCATTCGAATTTTGATGCTTATTTTGTTGTTACTATTTTATCTAAGATGGCTTCAAGTAAGCGCCTTGAAAAATCAAGCTTGATTGCAAGTCAACCGCAATAACTTGCCGATTCAAGAAAGTCATACGACTGAGTCATATTAGACCCGATGTTTGCATTTGCTATGATAAAACCATGAACTAACAATGGTAAAACAAAGTCTTCACTTCTACTAACATTTCTTGATAACAACTACCAAAAGATTGATGCTTTCTATCTTTTTTTTTTTTGGTTTTTCTATTTATTGGATCTTTTATTGAAAATTTTACACTCGGTTATAATATCATCCAGCTGTTAATAATAATCAAAAAAAAAAGTATATATTATATATTAGCAATATGAACTGTTTTGTCAAGATCCTAAGCTTTTATGGCTTTATTATGGCTACATTTAGTAAACTGAACGCACGTTAAATACAATGGCGTATCTTATGCTCTGTTCTATCATAGATTTCATTGAATGACTTTGGTTATTCAAGCTATAATCAACAACTCAGTAGAACCTATCTAAAGAGCTGCCTTACTACAACTATGAATTCACTTTGCATGGAAGAGGTTACCAATGTATCATTGCAATGACCCACCAGTGTTCTTTTATAGTTAATTTTATGACAACAAATCAGCAACTCTTGATAGAACGGTTAGGATAAGCTTTCAATATTTTGGCGGATACCTTAGCAACATGATCTATCGATTGAAAAGGAACAAGCTTTATGACTATTATTATTTTTTGTATATTTGCTTATACATAAATACTAAGCAAATATGAAGAGTATAGATGTGTCTATCTTATTTTCCAAAATCTAATTGAAGCGCGTTATCAAAAACAACATGCAAAATAAATAGATGCCATATTTTTACATAATCAATATGTTGGATAGTACAATAAAGATGACGTAGAAGGGATGGTGAAGGATGGATCAGAAACTTTTTTTAAGTTTTTTGTTCATCCGATGTAGTACAAGACCTTTCTTTTTTTTTTTTATTTTTTTATTTTGTTTTTTTTTTTTAATACAACAATGGAACAGCAGAAAGAATTGAAATTGACTTCAGGACCAACACAAAAACCAGGTTTGTGAACCATAGCGAAAAGAGAAGGGTTTTATTCAATAAACAGAAAAAACTGATTCCGACAATAGTACCTAGTCAATTAAGGCACGTTGTTGTTGCTGCAAAAGACGGTCGAACGGGTAGAGATATTCAACTTTATTACACATATGAAAAGGTGGTTGGTAATGGATCATTTGGTGTTGTTTATCAAGCAAAATTGATGCCAATTGAAGAAAAAGTAGCTATCAAAAGAGTATTACAAGATAGACGATTTAAAGTAAAACGAAGAAAAGGGGGGAGGGGATAAAGTAAAAAGTAATCAGGGACTTATGAAACAATAGAATCGAGAGTTGGAGATGATGAGATTAATGCACCATCCAAATGTGTGTGGTTTAAATGCTTACTTTTATAATCAAGGAGAAAAGGTAAGGTGAAGAGGATGTTGAGTGACAAGTGGAGTAATTAAAAAATGATTTAAGAGAGAAGAAGTCTATTTGAATCTTGTATTGGAATACGTACCTGAGACAGTGTATCGAGTAGCTCGACATTATGCAAAGATTAGACAACCTATACCCATTTTACAAGTCAAGTTATACATGTACCAATTATGTCGAGCACTTGCTTATTGTCACAGCATTGGTATTTGCCATCGAGACATAAAGCCACAAAATCTATTATTAGATCCTATTTCAGGTGTATTGAAACTATGTGATTTTGGTAGTGCAAAGATATTAAATTCGGGTGATTCAAATGTGTCTTATATCTGTTCTCGTTATTATCGAGCACCGGAACTTATCTTTGGAGCAGCAGAATATTCAATAAAGATTGATATTTGGTCTGCAGGATGTGTGATGGGAGAATTGCTGCTGGGTCAACCTTTATTTCCAGGCGAAAGTGGAATTGATCAATTGGTAGAAATCATTAAAGTTTTAGGCACACCTTCAAGAGAGCAGATAGAATTAATGAATCCAAATTATACAGATCATAAATTTCCCTTGATAAAGCCTCATCCTTTATCCAAGGTAAAAACAAAGATGAAACGAGCCTATTGTTTACATACACTCAATTGTATAAAAAAAAAGATATTTAGATTAAGAACTCCACCTGAAGCAATTGATTTAATGACACATATATTACAATATAATCCATTAGAAAGACCTTCTGCAAGTGAAGCTCTAGTTCATCCATTCTTTGATGAATTACGAAATCCAGATACAAAGATGCACACAGGGAAAGATCTCCCTCCTTTATTTAATTTTACTATAGAAGGTAAGGAAAGAAAGATGAGGTGATGGACATGTAATAAATTTGAAATATAGAATTATCTATTAGACCTGAATTTGTAAAGAAACTTGTGCCAAATCATTGTTATGATGAATTATTATCAAGAGGAATTGATGTCAATGATTTTATACCAATTCCCTCCAAGAGTTTATTACGCAAATAATGAAATAAAAAAAAAGTTACACAAAAAGATGGAGATTTTTATAAAAGTGGTTGTTGTTGTTGTTGATGATGATGAGAGGTTGGAGGTGCAAAAGAGCCATCGACACCCATTTGGGATACTTGTTGGTCAGCAATAGAATAAAATGGATTTTCACTACTTTGTTCTTCTTCACGTTCAGAATGCACAGCGGTCATTTCGATTTTAACATGATCTTCTGGAACCTCTTTACCGATATTAGCAGCCAATTCAGTGCCCACGCCCGCACGCGTACCCCAACCCACTTCATGTAGAGTAAAGAGAGCATAGATTTTCATGATGGCAAAATAATAATTAAAAATCAACCAAGCAGGCAATACCCAGATATCTTGAGGTCGCTTTAAAAAGTGAGGTATCAATTTAATGAATCGAGTGAGCAAAAGCCAGATGATATAAGAAATAGCAATATTCCAAGCGGGTAAAGGTGGATTGGTTGGACCAGCGCGTTTTTCTTGAAGAGAGGCAAAGACACCGACCAAGATGGGACCAGCCAACAAAGTAAGTGGATTAAAGATCTTGTCCAACATAGTAAAGGCCACAAAAGGATGTCTTCTCCAAATGTAACGCTCCATGAATAGAGATCGAAAATCAGAACGCCAAGTGTTACGTGTCCAACGAAGTACTTGTTTAATAAAACGCCAATTGTTTTTGAAGGTAGAATAAAGTTCGGCTTCTTTACAGATTTGAGCATAGGTATTCCAACCGTGAGAGACCATCCAGCGAGTCAAGAATTTGTCATCACCAGAGTTCAAAGGGTATTTACCCAACCAGAGATCATTCGTAAAACAGTATTGAAAGGCAGGATCTTTGAGAATCAAGGTACGATAAGCAGCCGTACGACCTGATAAGCAGCAGATACCACCATCAATATGAGTTGAGGCTGCGATTTCTATATTACGACTCGTCAATCGAAAACCAGCCAAGATTTCCCACATGGTTTGACGACCGTTGGGGTCTACAGCATGCACCGTTTGACTGGTACCAACACCACCCATCTTTAAATCTTCAAAACAAGCCAAAATATAATCCAACATGGTGGGTTTCCAAATAGCATCGTCATCTGAGAAAACAATGATTTCTGTCGCACAAGCATTAATGCCCTCTACCATTTGTAATCGTTTATTGGCCTTGGGGACTGTAAGGACTCTAATTCGAGCTGGATCGACTTCATTGGCTAGATCTTGTAGTGGACCTCTCATTTTTGTTTCTGTGATGATAATGATCTCTTTTGGTTTACAAGCGAGCCAACTACGAGCGGCAATTTTGAATTCTTCTCCTGCATCAATGGTGGGTACAATAATCGTCACATCCTTTTCCCCTGTGTAGGTTGGATTAGCTTTGGGTAGCCTGGGTCGATAAACTAACCAGGCAGCTACTTTAATGAAATACCACAGGTATCGATAGAACCCAATGATTCCAAATGGTAAAAAGAAGGGTAATAAACCCAAATCATCTGTTAAATATAACATGGATGATAAAGAAAATAATAATAAAAAAAGAAAAAAAAAAAAAAAAAGAACCGCTTGTTTATTTTTAAAAGGGATTGAACACAAATTTTTTTTTTGTTATAAAAATAGGACGTCTAGAAAGGAAAGAGAGGGGAGGAGATACAAGCCAGTTTTTTTTTTTTTTTACAGCGTCGGCGTTAGATTGATTAGTTTTGATTTATTTTACTATTTAAAAACAAATTGTAAAAAGAAAAGAGTAAATGATCAAACATAAATCAATTGATAGTCTATAAAGAAGAATAGAAAAGTTGATTCACACTGAATAAGAGTGAGTTGGGATTCTTTTATAAATCAGATAAACTGTGACACAGACATCCATTTGTTGAACACCGACTTCTAAATACACGTCAGACCTGTTCCAAATACACAAACTGAGATTAAACCAATCTAATATTTTGATTGGCTATTGAAGTTTGCCAAATTAGCCATCCTCTATTTTGAGAAATGCAGGTGGCATATTGTGTTTTCAAAAGATGTAGTGAACAATTCACAGGGCAAAGACATCAAGATTTCTACCAACAAAAACCACCACCTATCTTGTTGTTTGAGCTCAATTAAGAAATATGTGTTTATTTTTAACAACGGAATACAAAGAATACGGCACTTTTTTTTAGTCTTAAAAAGAAATGGACGATGTTATTGATAACAAAATAAATAACGCAAATCCCCCACCATTGATTTTTTTTTTTTGTCTTGTATGGTTACTTTATTTAATGTATACAAAATGGTTTCTTTTTTAATATTCATTCGTGTCATGATTTCTATTCAAGTAAATAAGGAATAGTTTATTGAATTTTAGTTGATAACAACAAGCAAGAATGTCAAATTTGATTTGTATCCACACGTGGATGGATGATATGCTATCATTGGCTTTAATGTCTATTTCGGGTATAATTATTAATAAAGTATACAAAAATAAGTGAGGGATAAGGGGAAGATGTTGAACTTTTTAGGGTAAAATATCCTTTTTTCTATTCTGTATGAATAAAAGACTTGTTCAAAGATTATTAGCCACATACATCTTTAATACATTATTTGAATTGATTTAAGGTTTCTGTCACTATAGACCTTTTTAAAAATATCCTACTGCTTTGAATCCCACCCTCCTCTTTCTCACTGTCTTTTATATTTCAAGTAATGGTCATTAAAAAGATCTTTTTTTTTAAAAAAAAAAAATAAAAATAAAAAAATCCAAAGTAGAGCTTCAACAGTGTCTTTAATGAGACCCTTAAACAAGAATCTCGTCACTGACAATAAAAAATTCTCGTTTTTAAAAAAAGTAATTATTTATTATGTGTACAACTCTTTAAACTATCTTTACCGCAGATTCTTTTTTTAATTATTTCGAATAGAATCGGTACATTTAAAAAATAGAAACCTTGACATCTTTCTACCCAGTGAAAATGTATACTTGTTTTAATTTAGTCATAATTTACAACTCCGAATATGTACCTGGATTACTATTTTGTGTATAAAATGACTAAACACATCAAAGCACCACATCATGAAAGAGGAGGCTTGTGTTAAAAAGAAAAGACTTGGTTTGATTGGCTTTTATTTGTGTACCTTTTTTCGAGGGACGTGTTAAAATTTATTTATTTTATTGGATAAATTATTTAAAGAAAAATCAACAAGATGACTTTCATTACCATTTGCCATGATAAATCGTATGGTTTTATATGAATTATGTTCATTATTTAATATGGATTCATAAGGATGTGATTTAATATAATTAGCTACATTACTTTGATATCTTATTATCTTTAAATAATCTAAAATTTGTATTAATTCAGAATCTCCATTTGAAGAAAAAGCAGTTGAATGATGTTCGAATTCAATTGGATGAATTACATTAAAAGGTTGTAATACAGTCTTATTTGGTGAATCATCCAATAATATCGTATTAGTCGCATTAAATACTTCGCTGCCAAAATGTTGCCAAACTTTCTCTAAATCTTTAATCGTCGTCACTTTATTTCTAAATTGATGTGAATTAAGCCCAAAAGAAGTACGATCCCAAATTGCTGAAATTTTAGATTTATAAGATCCAAACATTCGACACATGAAATCAACTGAATGAGGTTGAGCTGAACTCCAAACCATGACTGTAAAGTTTTGAAAAATATAATCAAAAAACAAATTACTGTAAGGGCGAACATACATTGTTGTATTTCTAGGTGCTCGTGAAACAAGAGTTCCATTTAGATCCAAAATGAGTAATTGATTCTTTGGTTCTTTTAAAGTAACAGACGTCTCTTTTACATTGTCTAAATATTGCTGGCTTGGCCTTAATACTTTTTTTGGTACTCTGCTATTCATTTCAATAAAGAAAAAAAAAAAAAAAGAAAAAAAAACTTGAACTGTCTCTTTTTTATAAGTCACCACTCTCCGCTTCCCCCCCCTTTTTTTTTTGGTGCAAGAAAGCCTAAAAAATACGTTCTTTTTTTTTTTTTTCATTCTCTTTCTCTCCCCTTTTATTTATATTATTATTCTCTTTTATACCCTAATGTCAAATATTATGACTGAAACAGAAACTGTTTATGATAAAGATAACTCAATAGTCATTCAATTATTAGATAAACCAATTTGTCAATGTAAAGAATTCATTTTTACCGATTGTTTAAACTGTAAGACTATCCTTTCCACTACTTTCCAGTCTACTCAGACTCAGCTCTCTTTATTACAAAGTCAGAAAGAAGCTATCATAGACGAAAGGGAAGACTGGGAAGACAAGGTATCAGCAGTAGAACAAATAATTCAAGATAAACAAGAGGCTATCAAAAAGACAGTGAATGGTATTCAGTCTTTACAGCACGATATGAAGGTATTAAAATTAAAATGTAAAGAAGAAGTGGCTCAAGTGGAGGTGATTCAAAAATCAAAAGAAACTGCGAAAAAAGAGCTAGAAGAGCTAAGCCAAAAACTATTTGAAGAAGCAGACAAGATGGTTGAAATAGAAAAAAAGGAACAAGAAAAGATATTTAAAGAGAATGATACATTATCAATCGCATTAAAAGAAGTAGAGGATGAACTACAAGTGATCTCGGAACAAGTAGGAGTATTAAAGGATCAGTTAAAACCTAAAGTGGACCAACCTTACGCAATTGATGCTTATTCCCGTGCCCAGTTGGAAATAATGGTAGCTAATGATTCCAATGCTGGATTTCAGATGGAAACTGTAGAAGACGATGCGGCACTCTTGGATTTTAATGACTTTATGCAAATGGCCAGTCAAACACCACTTCGAAAATTACATTCACTGAAATACATGAAATATTCTGTTAGAGAAGATGTTGAACCCTGTCTAAGATTTGGTCCAAGTCCTCGTTTGACAGTCAAGAAGATTATAGATGCCATCTTGGTCAAGACATGCTTTGTTGAAGAATGTCCGAAAGGATTCGTAGAAGAACAGTGTGAACGTCAGCAGAAAGAAGAAGCGACTGCGACACTGTGGGAAAGGTTCACGAATGGATCCTTCTTTGTGGGATGTCAAGCATGCGGAAGAAGAGTAAAAGAAGAAGAAAGAGAGGATGTGTTGAAATACAGATTTCGAATATCTTATTTTGACGAGTGGGCATGCGTAGATCGTTATTGTCGTGATCGACTGGTTGCTGTCATTGAATTCTATTCGTTCATTCGACATATGCGTGCTGGTCTTTATAAACACAGATCACTTCATGAACTATACCAACAAATGATTCGATTAAGGTTACAAATGTTCCTTGCAAGGTAAATATAAATAAACATGAAATTTTGAAAATCCTAATTTATTTATAGAATGGGCGCATTACCCTTTTTACTCTCTTCTTGTCAATTGGATCCTCAAAAGATAACAACCGCATTTCACGGTGAAGAAAGCGTATTGCTTTATTTGGACCCAACGAATGAAAGATTATCCAGTTCTACTGATTCAACCTTTACTTCCATATCCACTCTAGAATCTATACGTACATTTACATCTCATTAATTGACTTATAAACCTATTCCTCCTCCCTCCCCCCTCACTCTTACTTATTCATCCCGCTAATACATTTCAAACTTGATGATTTTTTTTAAAAAAAAAAAATAGTAAAAAAAAAAGGACATACTCTGTACACTAATAAAACTATTGCCTTTTAAACATTTCAAATTCATTTTTATTGTTTTCATCTTCAACTTTCTTTATGATTTTACAGACATTGTTTGGAAAAAAAAAAGAAAAGAAAAAAATCATATCAAGCCCACTGGTTTTAATCGTCTTTTATTCTCAATTAAGCAATAAAGAATACGCAACTTGACTTTATCTTTTTTTTTTTTTTTTTTTTGAACCGAATTAGTTTATGCATAGACTTGACGATTATTTAATTGCATTTCTTCTTTCTTTCTCTCAATTTGTTTTTATGGTGCTTGCTTCAGAAGGATTCAATTCAAAGCAAAGTGATAATAGCCATCCCAATCATACTCTTCCAACCACACCAACCGATAACGATGAAGGTATCAATCAATCAACCAATACATTCGAAACGATAAATCAAGTAGAGCAAGCAATCGACATGAAGAACATGAAACAAGCCAAATGGGATAGATTACATGAACTAATAAAAAGAAGCCTGTTGTAATATTCATTAATGTAAGCAAATGCAGTACTTAACACTGAACATCTTTTTTTCTTATAGCCCCGTATTTTGGATTCTCTTTACCGGATTTTTCATCGCCGCCTACGTACTGCAGGTCCCTAAAGGCTACAGCCAGGAATTGCTGATCTTGGCGCTCATCTACCTCTACACAACCCTGTTTTTATTATTTTGCCATGTACCCACCACTATCATCACCCGGCCTTGGAAGTGCATGATTCATTCCCTATCTCAATTTCTTTACAGCCGATTCAGTCATCGTGTTCTCTCGATCGCTTGGGCAGCATTCGTCATCACCGTCATCCTGGCTACGGTCTTTAGTTTTCCAGAAAAGGCAGAGTCTCCACGAGAAAGAAGACTGATTGCTGTCTTTGGTTTTTTCGTCTTTATCTTTGTCCTTTATTCTACATCGACAGTAAAGAAAAGAATGAGTAGTTTTATATAGGACTGACCTTTGCTATAGCATCGCAAGGAGATTCGGTGGAACACGATCTGTACTGCCTTTTTCATTCAATTCATACTAGCCTTGTTTGTCTTTCGAACATCGGTTGGTAATGATATCTTTCAGTGGATAGCAACCTTTGTCGAAAGCTTTTTAGGATACTCTTGGTTTGGTACTTCATTCATCTTTGGCACCAGTATAGCCAATTCAGGCATCTTTGCTGTCAACATTTTTCCTCCCGCCATCTTCTTTGCTGCTGTAGTTCAAGTACTCTATTATTTAGGGACAATTCAGTTCATTCTCAAAAAGATTTCAGTTGTTTGCGTATCTCTTTTGAATATTTCTGGAGCTGAAGCCATTGTTACCGTCGCTTGTGTAAACACTTATAACTAGACCTTATCCTATTCGTACTCATTTTTTTTTTTTTTTTTTTTTTTTTTTTTTCACACAGCCTTTTTTTGGAGCTGGTGAGAATGCTTTATTAATTGCACCTCTTATCAAGGATTTGACAAGATCTGAACTTCATATGATCTTGACCTGTGGCTTTGCTACCATCTCTGGCTCTATGTTGTACGGCTATGTTGCAATGGGTATCTCTGGTAAGGCTTTATTGACTTCATGCATCATGTCTATCCCATGTTCAATTGCCGTATCCAAATTAAGATACCCCGATATAGAACAGTCTGCTATAAAACACATCACGGTCATACCCATTACCTCAAATGATGCAACCAACGTCCTTCACGCTGCTGGTAAGGGTGCCAAGTTGGGTATAGAATTGGTTTTGCTGATCATGGCTAATGTGATTGTGCTTCTGTCTTCATTGAATGCTTTCAATGGTCTCTTGACTTGGGTTGGCCATTTTGTTAATATCGAAAACCTTACGCTTCAGTTGGTCACTGGTTATGTCTTTATTCCTGTAAGCCTTCAATGTGATTGAGTATATAGGAAGTCATTGGTGTTAATCTCCTTATGTAGGTTGCTTGGTTAATTGGCGCTGATAATAAAGATCTTGTGATTGTAGGTCGATTGATGGGAACCAAAGTCTGGGCTAATGAATATGTTGCCTTTCAAGACATGACAAATACCTACAAAGATCTATTATCTTCACGATCCGAACTTGTTGCTACTTATGCCCTTTGTGGATTTGCTAATTTTGGTACGCTTGGCTCTCAAGTGGCTGTCTTGAGTTCTCTGGCGCCTACTCGTGTGGATGATATCTCGAGTTTGTCTATTTCTGCCTTGATCTGCGGAACATTAAGTACTTGGCTATCTGCTTCTGTTGCAGGCATGCTTATTTGAAATTGTATTATAATTCACTAAATCTTTATCTATTTTTTCGCGTTTTGCATCTATAAAATACTTTTTGCGATTTTCTTATTTTGGTAACCAAAAGAATCATTTAACTCCGAACGCGCACATTTTTTTTTTCCCTTTTTCGAGAGAGTGAAAAGTGGGAGTGATTTGTTTTCTTTAAAATTACAAATGAATGACCTTGATAGGTATAAATAAAGTTGTTGTCTATTTAAATTCTTGCTTATTAACGGAGATTTTAGACAAGTTGAGCAATTAAGACGAGGAGAGATAATTACGGAAAAAGAAGTAAAGGAATTATGTGAAAAAGCAACAGAAATTTTAATTGAAGAAAGCAACGTACAAAAAGTAGACTCACCTGTCACTGTAAATAAGCCCTCTTTACTCTTGGTGCAATTATAGATTTACTAATTACTTGAAATAGATTTGTGGTGATATTCACGGTACAAAAAGACAGAGAAAAAAAGATGTGACAATTGGATTACGAAACTTACCATTTCTTCATAGGCCAATTCTACGATTTAAAAGAATTATTCCGTGTTGGAGGTGAATGTCCAGAAACAAGTTACTTATTTATGGGTAAAAGAAAAAAGAGGGAGAAAATGCACAACAATCTTTACTTACATTATTTAAAGGTGATTTTGTTGATCGTGGATATTATTCAGTAGAAACTTTTTTGTTATTATTGGCTTTAAAAGTAAGATACCCAGATAGAATAGCCTTGATTAGAGGAAATCACGAAAGTAGGCAAATTACTCAAGTGTATGGATTTTATGACGAATGTATTCGAAAATATGGATCAGCCAACGTCTGGAGATATTGTTGCGAAGTATTTGATTACTTGACACTGAGTGCCATTATTGATGATAAAGTCCTGTGCGTTCACGGAGGTCTCTCTCCTAGTATAAATACGCTAGACCAAGTAAAATGTCAAATCAAATGCTGTGTTTGCATCTAAATAACACTTTAAAAATATAGATTAGAACAATTGATAGAAAACAAGAAGTTCCTCATGATGGAGCCATGTGTGATTTGCTTTGGTCAGATCCAGAAGGTAAAAGAAATGGTAAAGAAGCGGGAAAATAGACTGATTTGCCTGTAGAAATTCAAGGATGGGGTTATAGTCCAAGAGGAGCTGGTTATCTATTTGGAGGTGACGTAGTAGAAGCAGTAAATATCTTAGTATCACGCTCATGGTGGCATGTGTTAATTCGGTATTCTGTAGTTTTTGCATACGAATGGGCTCAAATTTGTTGCACGCGCACATCAATTAGTCATGGAAGGATACAAGCCAATGTTTGATCATAAAATCGTTACTGTTTGGTCAGCACCCAACTACTGTTATCGATGTGGAAATGTGGCAGCAATACTCCAGTTGGACGAGCATTTGAATACAGAGTATAAAATGTTTGATGCAGCACCTCAGGTATAATTGAGAATGAAAAGCATTGAATACCATTATTAATATTATAATTTTATAGCAAGACACAAAAGGTACACCAAACAAAAGCAATTTACCAGACTATTTTCTTTAAAAGATTTTTTTTGCTTGGTTTAAACACACACATACACACGTTTATATATATTTGTATACATTTATTAAAAAAAAAGAATTTTACAATGTAACACAATGATCCCTACTCTTTTGAATAAAAAGCCTTTAATACCGCAATGGATGCAGTAGCTATCATCATAAGCTTACCTTTTTACAATTCGGAGTTATTTGCAAAACACTGATATGATTTACTCTTTGTCTGCAGGGTGCATACGTATATTAATGTAATAGTACATTATGCAAATAAATGTATTAAACGAGCATGCATCTTATATAAATAAAAGATGGACAATAAATTTTATTACAAAATAAGTAGTGATAGTAACAATGGGCATAGAGAAAGAGAGTAATATTAAAGATAGAGGGGAAGTAGTTATAAAGAATATGATACATTTTTAAGATTTGTGTATGAAAAAAAACTTGGGTAGTCGAGATTTCCAACTAGGGTTTTTTCTAGCTGAAGGCGTGGTAGCATAAGCAAATGCAGTGGGCCTTGTTGGTTCTTCTAATTGGCTGTTGTTGTTGCTGTGTCTCAAGGAAGCGAATGATTTTTTAAAATGTAATGAATATTTCTTAGGCTAACAAGCAAGGTTAGTATGATGCTTGCTAGAGTGTATCTGAACATACCGCATCAGAGGTTTCGCATCTCAGAGTATCTGCAGACATGTTCCAATCTGGAATAGAGGGCTTTATATGCCGAATACTTGCAATTTGTCTTAAAACTCTTTGTGCCAGTGCGTCTCCTTTCTTTTTATTCTTGTGCTTTGGTATTGTACTATAATTCGATTCAGTCATACTAGAAGGAAGGATCGTAAATGTACAATCAAAAGAGCTTTGACGTGGAGTCGATTGAACAGAGGAAGCGATCTGAGAGGATTTAGGTAACAAACTAGAAGAACCTTCATCCATGAGCTCTGCCTCAGGGACAGCCGTCTTGGTCACTGATTCCCCGATCATCCTTCTGGGCATCATGAGCGATAGATTGGATACCGAGTTTCGCAGCAGAGAAGAAGATTTCTTCTTTTTTATCAGCATGTCTACCGACAAAAGAGGCTCTGTGTCACGCATATGTCGAGCTCGAGAGGATAGGTACTCTTGTGTACACACATCACGAAGTTTATGATCTACGCTAAGCCGCATTGCATGCTGATGGTTGTTTTTGAATTGAATTGACATTTTACTAATCATGCTGTTTGTATCAGACAAGAAGTCCAGTGAACTACTGTGTCTTCGTCTCGGTACGTTGGATGGCTCTGGCTTGATATAGGTCTCTGAGTTGTTTCTCGGCTTGAGGTCCAATCTCTTTTTCTGTTGGTTAGTTGCGTAATCTGCCGAATAACGTTTGACAAGCGAAGATTCAGCCCTCTTGTTCTTTTTTTCATTATTTTCAAGCATGACATGGGATGAGATGGATCGACGGAGCAATTGTCTATCAGATAATCTGCTCTTGTCTATACTTGAAAGTGTACTGGTCAACGTCATATCGAGAATATTCGAAAAGGAGCGAGAGGGTCGGATAGGTGGCAAATTCTTATTAGTAGCCACACCTGGTAGTGAAGGGATGATGGTATCCTCTGAATAATCTGTTTTTGCCTTTCCAATAGCCTCTTGTATCTTTTTAGTCCATAATTGCTTTTCTTGTGCGCAAGTAGCACTGAAAATGAATGTATGCTTTTTGCAACGTACAATAAATGAATGCTCTCTTTGATCTACAGATAAAGTGATGAGAAATGAGTTGTTTAAAGATAATTCTGAACAAACCTTCAATATCCTCTAGATTTTCAAAGTCTGCCATTTTCAAAGGAAACCAATGCTTTGGCTCATAATTAGTCACCTTTTTAGGTCTGACCAGAATGATGTAAGTTGGAAACACAAAGCACCCCAAATATCTCGGCTTAGATACACTTGAGCCCAACGCAGAGTAGGTGACCTCAATAGCACCTGCCACTAAAAGATTTCCTAATTGAGATACGTGTCCTTTACTGATTCTACAATCACCATCGAGGCGTTCAATAAATCGATCCGTGCGCTCCTTCATGTCTTTTTGAAAGGTCAAGTTGTCTATTTCGGTTACAATCTCTTGCATCTCACTCAGCACGGCTGTCCAAAGATCATACTCTGGCTTGTCTGGTGAAGTGTATTTCATAATTTCTTTAACAAGCAATTGATATCTACATATTCTCTGTACAGGCTAATGAATATTATGTGAGCAATTTTTTGGTTGTGTGTATTATTTTCTCTGGTACTTTAATTAAATAGTCTTCAAAATGTAATCTTTTTTGTTGATGTTGAAGCAGTGAATCATCATCTTGAGAAGTACATTCTTTTATAAACTGAGCCCATTCTGAACGATTTCGATAGAAAGATAAAAGTGACCATGCTTCGGTATGCATACCACAATATTGCTTATAAAGAGAAAAGTTATTCACCTAATATAGTTTGTTAAATTCGCTATCAAGTATAATACCCTTGTTGACATATACCTGCTCAAGGAAAGTTTTTGCGACTAAAGACCAATCGTACTGTACAGAATCAAGACAGGTAACAAGTTGAGAGTGAAAAGCCAATATTTGATCAATGTTTCTAATTATAGTTGTTTTATGCTCAGTGATTATCCACTGTTGACGGTTTAATGCTTGTAAACAGACCTATTGAAAACAGAGTTTTTTAATTAAAAATCATGTTACACACACCCTTTCCCCTTTTGAACAGTGTAACAAAAATTTACTGCCAAATTAATGATTGGGAGAAAATAGTAGGAGAAGAGAAAGGAGAGGATCGGCTTACTTCAGATAAATGATTCAAGTCGTCAACATAATCATGTTCAGTTTGTAATAATTCACGAATAGCGTGATGCTTTTTTTTATTCAACTTGTCTTCATCTGTACTTTGTTGAGTTGCTTCATTGTTTGATTGGGATTGTTCAATTATAGATAAAGATATAATGCTACTACAACAAGAACAGCAAGAATCTTCTATCGTTGATTTTAAATGTGAGTTGCTACTATCGCATTGAAAGCAACAGTAACAACAGCAGCAGTAGCAAGGATATCCTCTATCATCAATGTTATATTGAGCTATTGAATTCATAAGAATACCCTTTTGATAGGATTAAGGAAAAGATGTTGTAAAATAAAACTACAATTTACAAAAATAAAGAAAAAGGAAAGAAAAAAGCTTTTCTTTCTATTCTATGTCTCCTCATTCCTCTATTTTACCCCCTTTTTTTTACAAGTGCAACAAAACAAGTTGATGCTCAAATCTATTTTTTGTATTGGACCCTTTTTCTACACTGCATTTGTTTATTTGATCATCTAGTAAAGTGTGATATAAACCCGCATTGTTCCCGCTTTAATTTTTTTATCAAAAAAGGTCAATTTATGTCGCTCATTGAAAAATCAAATAATGCATAGATTTCATTTTTTCTTGTTGATAACACAGTACATTTCTTTTTTTTTTTTTTTTTTATTTAGTAAATGACAATAGCAGAAGAACAGAATGAACCACTTATAAGTCCTGAACACGACATGACTGGACAAGTAGGACATATGGAACCCTTAGCGATGGGTGATCAACGATTAGAAAGAAAGATTGGCTGGATTCAAGGAGCCATGGTGAATGTCAATTATATTATCGGTGCTGGCATTTTCGTTGGTCCAGCCCTTACTTTGCAGCTTGTAGGATCAGGAGCAGCCAACTTGATTATTTGGACGATAGGGGCATTTGTAGCATTCTCCGGAACTTTTACATTTATGGAATTAGGCACAATGGTAAAGTTATTTAAAAATAGTCTGTCCTTCTAATTCACACTTGCAAATAGCTTCCTCGCAGGTAAATGAGAAAGACAATTATGCCCAATCATGTGCAGAACTTATTGATTTACTTTCAAGTGGTGGAGAAGTTGGTTATTTAGAATATTGTTATAGAAAACCAAAGTATCTCTTAGCCTATTTATTTACTATGTGGAGCCTTATGAATCGATCAAGTGGTGTAGCATCTCAAGGTGATTATAGAACGAAAACTTGAATAGAAAACTTATTATTAGCAGGCATTGTATTTGGTGGTTACATAAACTATGCTATTTTTGGATCAAAGTATAAATCAAGTCAAGTAGAAAGGTATTGGGCACGTAAGTACAGTTGTGTAAACATTTATCTTTAATTAATTTTCTTTGCGTATTCTAGTTTTAACCGCCACTATCCTTACTGCTTCAAATATCTTTTCTACAAAGGTATAAAGCATATTTTATATTCTTTAGTTAAGCAAGATATATAGGCATCTATAAAGTTAATGGGCTTTTTGACAATTATAAAGATATCTGTTCTTTCATTGATTGCGATTATTGGCCTACTTGTACTTTTTAAAGTGCTTCCATCAGATGTGGACCCTACCATCAATCTATCATTTTATGGTACATCCAACTCTATTGGTCCATATGCCTCTGCTTTATATTATGTAAACATAGATAAATAGAAGTCCAAACATTCATTTATGCTCTTGTTAGGTCATGAATAGTTACAGTGGGTGGCATAATCTTAACTACATTCTTGATGAAGTAAAGGCAAGTAGTAGATAGCAAAGGTTTATCTTTACATTAGCTTATGCATATTAATCATCAGGACCCAATCAAGAATTTACCAAAGGCTTCATCAGCAGCTATCTTAAGCACTACTACGTTATATATCCTTACAAATATAGCCTATCTGGTTGTTCTACCTCTTGATACAATGAAAAGTTCCGAGTTCATTGTAGCAGCAGCATTGTAAGAGAAAAATGAAATAATAGCCATTATGCACATACTTTTTTCCTAACAACTATTTAAAAAAAGTTTTACTCGATCTTTGGGAGAAAACTTTGTATCCACAGTACTTCCATTATTCATTGGCTTAAGTGCATTTGGTTGTGGTGCTGCAATTAATTTTTCAGCGGGTAGAGTAATCATGGAAGTATCCAGACAAGGCCTTTTGCCTTATGGCCACTTGTTTGGAAAAGTGAATCCAAGATTTAAAAGCCCTGTGAATGCTTACCTTTTACAATATATTTTGTCTATTCTCTTTATTTTTGGTCCTCCTCCTGGTGCTGTATACCAGTTTGTAGTTGCATTTGCAGCGTATCCAGTTTATGTAAGATATCAATAGATTATTCATACAACATGTAAAAACCACTTCTCTATAGGTCTTTTATTTCCTGATGGCATTAGCGATTCTGATTTTAAGAAAACGCGAACCTAAAAACAACAGGCCTATTAAAGCACCTTTAGGTAAGATGATGTGTTTATAAAGAAAGATGCATGTAAAATAACTATTATAACAAGTTTGTGTTTATATTTTTCTCCTTTTCACCGCCTATGCTCTTGTTTTTGTATTTATACCCGTTGAAAATCATTATTATCCTTATTGGCGTGAGTGAATAATTAAGTGAGATTTGGGTTTAAATATTAATAATTGAATAGTTCCATATATTACTGCAATCTTTTCAATGGTTGTTTGTACTGGATTTTGGGTAATTGAACTCTTACTAATTTTAACACATGCAAGTTAACCTTCTATCACTGTAGTATTATCAAATAATAATAAGAAATACACCTGGTAAATCCTATAATGAATCAATAAGAGATCAAGGTCAAGCAGCTATCGAGCAGGAGATTTTTAATGGATATGCATCAGTTCCTACTGAAGCCGAACCTTAAAATACACTATACAAGGAATAAACTTGTTTCATATTTATGATGACATATCTTGGCTTTTTTTAAAACTTGTTTTAAAATATGCTTTCAAGCTATTACCGTAGCAGCAGAAGTGATAAGCAGATTTAAATCAATATCTGGAAAATTGAACTTAGTCATGACCATTTCATTCATATGTATGCTCCATCTATACTGTTTATAACAAGATGCTAGATACTGACGTATTCCCTGAATTTTGGAATGAATTGCTGATGGCATTCTTTTCAAAGAAAAAAAAAAAAAAAAAAAAAAAAAAAAAAAAAAAAAAAAAAAAAAAAAAAAAAAAAAAAAAAAAAAGATTTAATTCAGGTGAAAATCAAAAGCCAAGTGTCAATAAGATGTAATCCATCTCTTTTACTGACCTATCCTATTTTGTATAATGCGAAATTGGTCTGAATGAGTTCGGGAGTCCCACCGTTGTATTTTTCGTCCAATCCACTCCAGTAATCTATCGAGGCTTCCTCTTGATCTAATTTCATCTCCAACACACTACATGTATATTTCAATTCAATAACAAAATTCAACAAGTACTAGGAATTCATCCAATTTACTTCTTGTCTATTTTGGATCATGTGGTAATTATCAATCAATAATCGTCTTCAAGTAGTGGTTCTTGTTTCGGTTAACGCATGACATTATATTGATAGCAACAAAAGTTGGTTTTGATCACAAAATTTCTCTACTATAAAATTTTCATCGTATCAAATGGGATACGCTGATATTTTCGCAGAAAATGAGGTCACATAATGTCTTTCATCCACTTTTTGGCTGTCTTCAAACTTTTTCCAACTAAAGGATTCAATAAACCGAATATAACGCTATTTTGTAAAATGTACAGCCACATAAATACGTATCCAGTTAGCTTAAAGGCGTATTTTCTAGGATTTGGTTTAACTATCCAATGCACCAATTTATACATCAGAAAATTTCACACAAATCATTGCTTCACCACATCCTTCCTGTAAGTACAAATTGTCTTATTGATCAATATGCAAAGTTATTATTGATCACATTGAAAGCTTTTTCCTTGGATGTCCTCTCAAGCAGTATGTACGACAAAACAAGTTAAAATTTTGCGTCTTTGAAAGGCACATTAATAAAGAACTTCCATCAATTAACCTCACTTAACAGCCAACACTTTTAACAACTGTATAACCAATGTCCATCAGGACGCTAATGAATTGAATAACCACACTTAAGCAACCATCACCTTCTTATATCAACCTTATCTATACTTTATAGTTCTTTATTTATAATTTGCATTTGCTTCTTCAATCCTTCCATTTGTGTTTAACGCAAAGCAATAGATGAAGATTCTTTAAAAGTCTATAAATCAGGCCATCTACCATCTCCAACATACGTTCTTACTTGTAAAAAGATGTTTGGAAACCATAGAATCAAATATGATAATCTCACTGAAGAATACTTTAAAGAAATTGTTATTTTTTATTAAGCCAGCTTTCTGAGATAGTCTCTAGGAGGATATTTCATAGATTCATTAGAAGAAAAATAGCGTGCATCTTGAAAGCATTGTTTACTTCTTTTTATAACTCTATCAAGAGCGAACTAAGCTATTGAGTTTTCTTTCAGAGTAAAAATATAAGTGTGAACTAGGACAATGGAATGAATGGGGAATGTAAATCTTGCAAAAGAATTAATTCTTCAATTTTTGAAAAGGCAATATAGAATTACATTACTGTCCACTGCGAAGGATAACTTTCAATGTAGCGCAGCAAAGGTTAAAGTCTTCACATATTTAGTATTTTTATCATATCAACTGTTTAAAAGCTCTTAACAAAGCAGTAAACACTCCAAAAAAGAAATAGCAATGAAAAAAAATGAAAAATAAAGACAAAGATTATTTGATAATGAATTTTATTAGCAAGTTTATTTAAATTTTAAATAATAAAGACCATTGATGAGCACAGCAATTTGAATTCTATGAAGATAACTATGACTATACCAAAATTACTATTTGTTTATTTTTTCATTTGCAGTTTAATATAAAAAAAAAAAAAAAAAAAAAAAAAACCTCGGACAACGTTACAAGTTATCTTTCAATAACCTGCAACTCAGGCGCTCTTCTACACAGCTTGAGACCCTCGCAAAATCGCCTAAAACGTTTCTTGAGTTCGTCTCGTTCCGGCCGTGCTTCGTCGCGGAGACTGGCCCGACTAGACTTTATTGGATGTATAGGCTTGAATCATATCCCTCCACTATGACCGAAGCCATAACCACTAAATCACTAGTGTGTGGTACGTATCGAGACTAGCAATAGCGACAGGTGCCTCTTCCTATGTCCTCGCAATGAATCATGAGCCCCTTCAGACCGCAACTATAGACCCACCATCAGTAATCCTTCATCAATGGCATCTAGTAGCCCAGTAAGAAGACGCCAACCCCAAAACCAATAATCAACCTAGCGGTGGTTTTTACATTGATTTTTAAAATAATTTTTTATCCTTTGTATTTATACTTTTTTTTTTTTTTTTTTTTTTTTTTTTTTTTCCCTCAGCAATTCGTGATTTTAAAACGAGTTTCTCCTTCAATAAACTAAACATATCCTTCATTCCAGTCACTCTTTTTAACATATCCTTTTCACTCTTTATTCTTTACAGACAATTTGAAAATCGTGCTGTCCTTTCCTCTTCTTTTCTTACATTTCTTGTCTATCTTTTTTATTCATTTCTTAATATTTTCCCATGAAATAGCATCGTATGAAAATAGATTATCTTTTCTGAAAAGGAAATATTCAATTAAGACTAAAGCGTACAAAAAGTCAGTTTATGCATTGATGTATGACAAAGTGTCTATTGGCTGAAACAAACTGTACTTTTTTGCTTCTTCTTTTTCCTAAATAAAATAACAATGATTCCTGACATTTGCAAACGCTTAAGAATTGTTTCCATTTAGAATAAAGAAGGGGAAAGGGTTATTGAGTAAAAAAAAAGGGGACCATCTTTGAAGCAAAACGATATTTTATTTTTGACCAAGTAAACTTAAAAACCGCATAAAAAGTAAACAAACTGAAATGAGCAATTATCGCTTAGGTTTGATTGGTTCTTGTCTTCTATCTCCTTAATCGTATCTCTTTGTTTTATTCAGCCCAACATAAACAAAACATAAACAAAGGAAGCACCGGATTATATCAATCCTATTTACAGTGATGATTAGGATAGTGAAAAGATAAAATAAAGCCAAAGTGGATGTAAATAGCACATTCACTGAAATAACAATAGTCAATCGACATTGTCTTCATTTTGCTTTCTTTAACATTGAAAAGGTTAAAAATACTGATGTCATCCAAGATAAGTAAACCAATATAAGAATGAGGATGCTGGCAATAGATTACAGCACAAGAGAAAGCATGTTCTATGAGAACACACACTTTGATTTATAGTAAACAATAAAAGATAGCATTTGATTCAAACTCTCATATTTTATTGAAACATAACAAGATGAATGTGTTTTGTAAGGATTTTCATGACAGATGAGATATTTGCAGATAAATAAAATTGAGAAATAAAAAGGAAATAGTACTTGAAAACCTAGTGAATGAGTCTCTAACCTCTTTATTAGATTCCAAGTCGAGAGAGAGAACCCATTTCATCAAACTATGCCTTCCTATAGGAAATAAAAATATTCAGAAACCAAAGTGAATTCAGGGTCAACTATATTATTGAGCTTGATGAGGAATGTAAATATCTTGTATGGTTAACATTGGAAGGTGGCTATTGCAGAAGCCTCACGTTTATTAATAAAGATCTGATTGGGCTATAATTCTGTAGATCATCTTGCCGTTATTGAAACCTTGGGTTGACTCTTTAATATCCCTTCTTGACTAATATTACTTCAAATAAGTCGAATTTTGGATATCAAACCCAAACTTTTAATCTTAACATACAGTTTAGATTTTCAAGTTTTTGAGACACAATGCTGGCAAGCTTTTGTTAACGATTAGAATCTTCCTATAAATAAGGATATCGTTAAGACAGACAACAAAAAAAAAGAGGTTCAAAATACCTTTAAGGAGAATCGTTAATTAGGCTGCGAAAAGATGAAAGTACATTAGAAGATTGAATAGAGTGACAATATGTTCAAAAAGATTATACTTTATTTGAAAAGCAATTTCCTGTACACGTATATCCTTCAACAGTATGGTTACACTGATGAATATTATGGATATCTAGCTTAAAATGGATTTTAATAGCTGAAAAATGATCCATAAACTCCTTCATCAAATGGAAAGGATACCCATTTTTTATTATGATTGTATTGAAAGCACAATAATTGTCATGAAGATATAGAAGACAACCTCTCTTTTTCATAAATAGTATTGGAGAGACTATGATGATGCTTGTTCAATTTATGATACTTGGCACTAATTTTTATTATCACCGTGTCTTCCGGAAGCTCCCATTATGGACATAGTGGTTACGTGATCCAAGTTATTCTTCTTGGGTAAGAATGGATGATGGCTTATTTACAAATCGTCAAACTAAATGAACGCACAAATAGTTAAGTATCTTCTGTTATAATTCAATGGTATGAACATATTAATTCTATGTTCTATCAATATACAGCAGTTGTGCATGACTATTTAGAGTTATTGAAGCAATCCACTGACATTCCTACAAGATTTTCATGTAAAAAACTAGGTCATCCCTTAGTGCAAAATGAACTCTATCCAATTAAGAATATGTTCAAGTCAAAAGTAAACTACATGACAATCAATAATAGCAAGGTATTCCGATTACTCTTTTTTAAATCTTTTATATTGTTTTCAGAGAGAATGCATATATTACACTACATTTTTGTTGGCCTCTTTCTTATATAAAAGCCCTTCCATCCCTCGGAAAGCCTATCTGGTGCCGAACTGTTAGTAGATATAAAAGTGGTGGTACATATGTTATAAATGGAAAACTAGTAGTACATCAGTCGCTGCATAATATTATTGCACGGGATTTAAAACTGAAAAGAACACAAGAAAAAAGAGGATAGTGGTAAGTCAATTCATTCAATTGAAAAATATTTTAAGCGAATACCAATTTAAAGCTGTGAATGCTTCCAGCCATTTATTTTTGTGATTTTCGTGTTTTAGCATATTAAGTACTTTACAAAGAAAATTCTATAAGAAGGAAAAAGCTAATGAGAGATACGTCGCTAAAAAATCAACGTGTATGAACTTTATTATCAAACAATGAATGATGCTAAATAGTTCATGGAAATAGTATGCTTTTGCTTAAAAGGAGCTATAGGAAGCCAAAATCAAACAATGAACAAGGAATGACTCCTGGCTGTTGAATTGCGTCTTTATAATATGCGCAACTTGCAGCAGACATATATCGAAGGCTATCAGCTATACACTCTGATATATATATAGATATACATATTAACGCTACGTCATGTAATTATTGTAATCTTTCTCTTAAAAAACTCCTTTTATTCTTTCGTTGAATCATGTATTAGGCATTTGCTATGCTGCTTTATAATCCAAGAGACCCATAAAATCATTATTCTTGCTGGTGGTATCAGATAAACGTATTTCTTAGCAAAATCAGTACATAAGAACGACAAGGAAAAGCCATTTTGGAATATGTACATGTAATTCAGAAAGATATTTAATATAAGATACCATTTATTGGCTTTACAATACTTTTGATTTTACGAAAAAAAATTATTATTCTTTAGATGTATATAGATCCTTTATAAGCTTTATATGCCACAGCAATCTTCATTATATAGTTTTATATGCTGTTTTCATTACTCAATATAGATTATATCAATACTCCTTTACATGTTTAGAGTATATATACACACGTTTTTCATTTTTAGTGTCTAGAGTGCAATTCTATACATTATAGTAAATAGATTAACTAATTATACCTGGGTACTGAAATATTTTTTCGGTTTTTATATAGTACATTGTATTAATAAAAGTTGTTTTATATAGCATTCCATATTAGTCTTACTAATGGTATAAATAATTCTTCTTAAGAATAGGAAAGGAATGATCTATCATTCGTATCCTTTCACATGTTTTTAATGCATGTAACATAGGAGCCTGGGCTTAAACCGGAAAACGAAACTAAAAAGAATAAAAAATAAAAGTGCACTTTAATACAGCTTTTTTCAGTAAATTCTATATTATACATACTATATTCTACAAGTAACTAACACTTTGAAAATTACCAGGTCTGATATTTGCTTAGATTATTGATGTACAATGATCCGGTTAAAATTATTTTATGCAGACATGCGTTTTTATTGGCTGATTTTTATAATCTAAAATCCTATTACAACATTTCGCTGCTAACAGTCTGGTACCTGACAGCCCGCTGGAAGGGATAAGAGAATTTAAATATATGGAAGAAAAAAGGAAGCATTTATAGACACACAAAAAAGTTATTTAAACAATTTAATCATAATAGAAAATCTCAAAGCTTATAAATGCGGCAGACATTCATGGATTTTGGAAGGTTATTATATTCATAGTAAAAAATAAAAGAATTTTTAGATATTATACTTAACTTCCTCTTATTCTTATTCTTTTATTATCTAGAAATCTGTAAATAGATCACTAGTTTATGATAATTTCTTTGTATTGCTTTATTCTTTTAAATAATTCTAATCGCATCATTAAAATTTCATCGATAGGAAATGCACATATGTATTCAATTTCGTTTGTGTGAAAATAGATTATCTTTTCTGAAAAGGAAATATTCAATCAAGACTAAAGCGTACAAAAAGTCAGTTTATGCATTGATGTATGACAAAGTGTCTATTGGCTGAAACAAACTGTACTTTTTTGCTTCTTCTTTTTCCTAAATAAAATAACAATGATTCCTGACATTTGCAAACGCTTAAGAATTGTTTCCATTTAGAATAAAGAAGGGATTATTTTTAGAGCAAAGCAATGGCTTTTATTACACTAACAAATCTAAATATAAGATTGGTATGTTCTGATGCATCCTTTGTTTATGTTTTGTTGGTCTGAATAAAAAGTAGAAACAAGGTTAAGGACGTACAAGACAAGAATCAATCAAATCTAATTTATAAATATTAGTCACTACTTCTTTAGGATAGCACAAAGTAAAGATAATGACAACGTACAAAATAATAAACAGGTCAGCTTAAGAATGGCGATGGCTATTATATAATAGTAATAAGTTACAAGCATTGATTTATATACTGCTCTTGTATTATCAATGAGAAAAATATTTTATATAAAATTATCACTTGTTTATAGTAAGCAATGAACAATATTGCTTGGCTAACAACACTTTTAAGATGCTCTAAATTTACTCTAATGAAACACGATAAAAAAGAATATGTTTTTTAAATCAATTCTTTATTTAAAAACAGAGAAAAGGGAGAAGAAGGTACCGTACATAACAGTTAGTTATCCAACCATAGATAATTAGATAGACAACAAATGTTAAGCACTTACGAATTATGCTCAAATATTTATACCAGGAAGGAGTTCCCTTCTACTGTTGTTGAAGCAGAAGATGAATGCCTCCTCTGGTGAGGCAAAGTGCAATAAGGCGAACCTTTATAAATAAAAGAAAAATTAAATTACATGTCTTGTTTTTAGACCATTTAAATAACAAACCTTCTTCGTCCTCTTCTTTGCTTGGCTTTTACGTGTAGAAAGCCTTTAGCCCCACAGGCCACCACAGCCAAGTACAGTTCGTCCAGGCTGTAATCATTTATTTTCCGTCCACTTACGTACACGTGTTTTCCACCATCATCGCAGAAGAGGCAAGCGGAAGAGTTCATGTTAAAAAATAAAAAAGAAAGAAAAATTCCTTTCTGCTTTTTAATAAAATAAAAAAAGGGGAAAACTGAGATTGAATAGATGACTAGTAAACCTAATGTTGACGATAAAATACCCATACTTTATTGATTCAAGACTTTAAAGGGAGATTGTGGTTAAGGGAAATCGTAAGAAATATGTTTGGTCCATAAAGCAAAATGTACTTGTTGTAATATTAATGAATCCATAAATATAAGTTATGATTTTGAAAAGCTTAAATTGATACTATTCACAAAGTGAAATTATAGCTTCGCCATCTTTTATTGATCAGATATAAATTAACAATTATTCTTTAAGTTTTATATTGTTTTTGCTGTTTTTTATGACTTTCTTTTAAATCGTCTACATCCACTATATCATGATTGCTACGGCATGATCTGGATATGGAGAAATATGGTTTCTTTTTTGTGCTTTCGTTGTTTTAAAAGATAGCAATTTCTACATTTAATCAATAATCATCAACATGTGTATATGTATATAGTTTTAAAAGAAGAAGTAAAATAAAAAGTATAAAATATGAAATAAACCAGGTTATAATAAATAAAATTATCATATAAACAGTAAGATCAATTCAATATCTTTTAGAGTTACATATTACAAGGTCAGCTAACAATGATTTTAGATCTATGCAATAAGATTGATTTGCCTTCTAATAGAAACTTATACTTCAGCACAACATACAGTTTATGTATGCATCATTTAAAATTATAACAGTTTATATTAGTGGAAAAAATCACAGGCTAGTCTTTATTTAGCCATCTCATTCTAAAGTGCAGCTTCATTTATATTTTATAGTATTTTGTTCTGTTCTTCTTAAATTTCATTGTTAAACTTTAGTATCAAATTGATAATATTGCATATACTAATGCATATGGATATCTTAAATCAAAAGTAAAAGTGCTATTGATAAATATTTACTACTAATTCATACAAATATGGTAAAAAAAAAGGCTTACGTCGAAAGGCGCTGGTACTTATTACGAAAAGAAGCAGAATAACAAAAGCCTTAATGCTCTGTTTACTCAGCTAATTTTTCAAATAGAATGGGTAAGTATTTAGGGTCTATACTATACGTTCAAAGCAATCGCAAAACCCTTTTGTTCTGCTGCTTTCTCATTCAACTGAACTAGACACTTTATTGGTATACTATGCTCAACTATATTATAATACTTACTGTTGAACAAAGGTACTCTTGTGTTTCTTTTGTTACTGAAAGGCTTATATTTTGATACTCAATTACCAAGAACACATATTAAACTTGCTTGGCAAACAGATTAAATTCTTATTGCTGTGAATGATACCAAATTTATGGATTGAATCATATGTGATATATCAGTAGCCTTATATATGGTCTCAGTACGGTTAATGATCTTTAACATATTTTTAGTGTGTATTTAGAAAAACCACATCTTATGCCTTGCAGGATCGCGTTATTTAGTTCTACAATCCAATCAAATGATATAATTAGCTGCATTTGCTCTTGGTAAAAAAAATTTCCATGTCTACATACTAATGACACAGTTTTGGGGTTCATGTAAAATAAGATTAGCTTACAGTTCTTGTCCGTGAGCTCATAGCAGTATTAACCATAGTATCATTCAATTTCCACTTGTCTCAAAAAGCATATTCGCTAAAAAAAAAGTTGAAACAGTTGATACTTGTCATGAAGTTGTTAAGCTTGTATCTATAAAATGATTATAGTGCTGCATACTGTCGATATTGTAAGAACAACGTAGACATAGTATGGAATACGCTTAATCACAACAAATAGGAGCTTTTGATATTTCAAACATAAAAAGAAGCAAGGCTGTGGATACGAGTAAGTGCAAGAGAGACCTCTTTAGGTTTGTACTCACCTATGTCGAAATGTTATGCACCAAGGTACTAAAAGTACGAAATATGGTTTGTAAATTAGCAAATCATGCTGCAATCCAAGCCATAGATATAATTATTTAGTTATTATAACTCTATACATAAACACACTGTCTAGAATAGCGACCACGTTCATGTATACATGAGAGTAAGACCAAGTATCCAGCACTTTTAATGAGAAAGCATGTACAATTATGAAAGATAAAGTATATGGATCAAAACATAAAATGTCTTTTATTGTCATTCATTAATGTATTACCCAACTGTTTAAAACTCATCAGTGGTTCCTTCACTGGCTTGATATACAAAGGATTCTTACTAAAGGATAACCGAACACCACTCTTGGCTGAGTTTGATAAAGTATATCCTTGAAGATCCTTTATTGCTTGAGAAGCACAAAGAATATCTTCAAATTCAACAAAGCACATGGGACCCTTGGTACGGAAACACATGCGACGGTATCCTTTACAGTTTGAAAATAAGGCTCTTAATTCATCCTCAGATGTGGTGCTTGGTAAATTGCCTACGTAGATTGTGTTGCAAGGTGGGTTGCCATCCATCATACGTGGAGGTAATGATAATTCTTGATTAGATAAATGGTAGTAATGTGGGTCAGACTCGGTATCGTTTTTGAATTCGTATCTTGTATGCTGTTGACTATTATTAGTATTAGTTGTGGTAGTATTAATAAATTGATGTTGATGTTGTTGTTGATGATAATGAAGAGGTGATAAACCAAAGCGGGAAATGAAGGATAAGTTTTGATCGAATGAATAAGAACGAGTTGTAAAGAGAGAATCATTTAATGAATGATCCATAAAGGTATCATCCTGAAGTAAATCACTTGGCAAAGGTGAGAAGCCATCATAACTATTTCCTCTTGTTTCTCCTCTTGATATAATTGATGAGGATGCACTTGATTTTGTATCCGTATTAAAGCTTCGTTTGATATGTAAATTCTTTTTGGCCATTTCTGCTTTAAGAATTATACCCTTTTCTTGGTCAATCTTTTTACCATTTAGTATTTCAATAGATTCCAGCGCTTCTAATCGTGTTTTGAATCTAGCAAAACCAATCTACAATAAATGTAAGTTGATAGTAAAGATTAGTAAACGTTGTTTTTTACCATTTGCTTTTTCCCTTGTGTATCGTTATGCTGCTGATCTTTACAGTGCCATTTTAATGATGCAGCTTCAAAACCTGGACAAAAGGTAAAGATATTTTGAAATTCTCTTTCAGCCATATCTTCCGGAAACCCCACTACAAATATAGTGGTTACATCATCTGAGTTATTATTCTTGGGTGAGAGTGGTTGATGAATTCTTGAAATATCGTCAAAACTCAATGAATGTGTAAAGGGGCTTGTTTCACTAATCATCATTATACAACTAAATTATAAAAGCTATGTCTATAAATCGAATGAATGAATGTAAAAAAACAAGAGAAAACACTTTTTTTTTTTGCTAAAAATGCAATTGTTTAAAAGAATGTTTTTTATAGGCTCAGTTTCTTATTGGCTATTCTTTTGAAATAGGCATTTTCATAATTTACTAATATCATAATATATTCTATTGTTTTCAATTTGTTTCATTTTTAAAAGAGTTTTTTTTTTTTTTTTTTTTTATGGATGAAAATTTTAATATTTATTAAAATTCATTTTTAAGAAGGTAGACTACAGTATTTCTACTTTAAATTCAGACGATATTAGTATTTTTTTGGACTAATTACAGCTAATTTTCAGATGTTTAGATTACCTTTTTTGGATGATACAAAAATAGAAATCAGACGGAAAAAAAAAAAACTAGTTTTGAGACGAATGGAGGTTTATGTTCAGATTTTTTTTACCTGTAATGATCTTAATCCTTTCAGAAGAAATGAAAACTGTGTTTGCTACGGCAATACTTGGATTGGAAATGCGGTGTGACCTGCAAAGATTTAACTAGGGTGGTTCAAGATGATAACTTTAGCAGTGAAAGAATCAACTTTTTTAGCAGGATTTTTCTTGGAGTCAGAGCAGACGTTACCACGACGGATATCCTTGACGGACATGTGTTGTCATTAGCTATGTGATTACCATGTCAGACAGAAATGGGGACGAAAGGAACAGACTTGGGGTTGAAGCCAATCTTCTTGATGAAGAAGGAGACCTCCTTGACAATGTCGTTGTAACGAGCTTCGGACCACGTGGATCTTGTTGATAGCAACAGTCAATTGACGGACGCCGAGGGTGAAGGCAAGAAGAGCGTGTTCACGGGTTTGATCATCCTTGGAAATATCAGCAGCATAACCAACAATGATAAGAATAACACGATCGGCCTGAGAAGTACCAGTAATCATGTTCTTGATGAAATCTCTGTGACCAGGAGCATCAATGACAGCGTGGGGTTTCAAGCTTCAAGAGAGCAATATCGATGGTGGTAATCCGTTCACGTTCGGCCTTAAGCTTATCGAGGACCCAAGCATTCTTGAAAGGGCTCTTACCAAGTTCAGGATCTTCCTTCACCATCGTTTTTCTTCGGCTTGAAAACTTCCGGTCGTCCTTCTCCCATCCAAACTGCCTCAGAGGTCGCCATCATATTAGTGGCGGCGTTTACGTCTCGTTGCCAAACCTTCTTACATTTAGAGCAACTGAGAACGCCTTTGCCCTTAAAACCGGGTGTTTTGACTAGATTAATAAACGATTCTTCTTTCTTTTGAAAAGTACAAGAACAATCCTGAGGTATTGAATGACAGAAGATTTGAATAGAATACATGTTAATGCCATCTTAACCAACTCGGCCATTAATAGACAAAATTAAATGAATAATTTCAAAGATACTGTGAGGGTATCCAGTTTTTCGCCATTCTGATCTTGAATATATTACTTTATCCCTGAGCCTTTCTCGGATTTACTGAAAGATATAGTATTCATAAATTAGGATTGCGAATATGTGATTTTATAATAAAATAGCTTGTAATAAGTAATTTCAATCACTTGCTTTCTTCATTCAGCTTTCTTCCGATGAACAACAATAGTATCTCTTCTGGCCTCTAATTTTAAGGCCTTCATTATTACAAGAGGAATGTTTTTCGCTGAGAAAGTGTTTTCACTGACCATGCTAGTCTAGTAAGCACTATCCTGTCAATTAACTCACTATATCACACAATCATATTGGTCTACTAACAAACCATCAGCGTTCATTCTTTGTATTAGTCACTTTTGATATAAAAAAAAAAAAACGATAACAAACCGATTTCTTTTTTGTATTTTAGGTACCTGTTTTATATTCCCAAAGTAAACAACATGACCAATTGAGGATTACCGGAGAGTAAAATATGAATTTGTTTTGTAGCATGAAAACCAGGCTATTTCTTTATTTTTTTCTCTCTCTCTTTTGTTGCTTATATGTTCAAGTATGTCTAAAGATGAAAAAACGAATAAAGGTAATTAGCAGTAAAAATAAAAATAAGAGGCTTTATTATTCATTTGTAATAGATTTATTTTCTGAAGCAGAACATAATCTATTGGACTCTTTTCTAGACAAATTTGAACGTCAATTAGAACCATCTCCAACAACAACGAAAAAGAATACAAGGAAACGATCTTCTCCTTATGAAACATCTTCAGCAACAAAGACAGGAAGAGCAAGAAAGGCTCCTCATGAATTATTATCAGAAGAACAAAAGAAAGCAAATCATATTGCCTCAGAACAAAAAAGAAGAGCCAATATCAGAATTGGATTTGATCAACTGGTTCATGTCGTACCTTCACTGGATACAAGTCATCGTAGTGAAGCAGTGATACTTCAGAAATGTATTTGTAAATATCATGAAGGCATTAAGTGACTAACTATATTTTAGCTGTGGAATACATAAAGCACTTGATAAACGATAAAAATAAATTAAAGGATAGAGCACGTGAATTACAAATGAGTTTAGGTGAAATGTAAGTGATAAGACAGCTTATATTATTTTATTCTAATTTTTGTTTTATAGACCAGATCCAGATGTAAGCTCCACTGTCTACTTGACACATTTACTGACAAAATCTTTTATGATAGAGTTCAGAAGGTGAAATGGATTATTGATCCTGTTTTAAATAAAGAATAAAAGGTTGACATCAATTGGATGAGAAGATGACAACTGTGGACGTTGAGAATACTTTTCTTTCAAGATATCCCGAACAGAATTAAGCAATTGAAGATAAGTTTGTTGTTGATTTTGATGTAAAGCAGCTATAAATTTCATGAGTCAACAAAAGATTATTTAAAGAGAATGCTTACTAGTAAATGCATAACTCATAGCACCCGTACTTTGACCATTTTCTACAGCATCAGCAGAGGTCTGATCATCTTTACATCCTGAAAACATAATAACATCTGCTTCTGAACTTTTAAATTTCTTGACTCGTTCATCTACACTTTTTTTGTTCATCAAACTCTTGCCTAATCCAATAAAACTTGAGATAGCTTCTGATGTATTGCCCATGGCATAAGCGAGCCCTGCGCTAAGTAGTCCTGAACCTGCGTCCTTAAAGATACTTTCTTCCTTGATAACTCCTTTCGTAGAGTAAACATAAGGTAAATCAAGAGCTGTACCTGAATGACAACTATCGAAAATAGCTGTCAAACGACAACCTCTTGGCAGTGGACGAACCATGATTTCATGCATTTCCTATAAATTTCAATTGGTCTAAAGAAAACAAGAGGCTTACATGTCTTACATCATCAACAATTTGACCTGAATCATCTTCATATTGGTCATGGTCCACAGGATAAATCGTTTCATCGAATCCGTCATCTTCATCACCATCCATATCTTGTACTCTACCACCATGACCACTGTAATGAAAAAAGAATCTACAAACTATTAGAGAACAAAGGGAATAAAATGATTTATCCATTATCAATTTACGAATCATTTTCTTGGGCATCATTCACAAGCCATCTCATAGCAGCCAAGATGTTTTCTTTGGTTGGTATGAATTGAGGATCAGATTGATCGTCTGTTAAGATAACCATGTCTTCCTATGATCATTGTTTACCAAATTAGGAACACCAATATACTTTTTTTTTTTAAAAAAAAAACTTACTGCTTTAAAATGATAAAATTTGATCAAGAATTCCTTAAGATTATGAACATCATGAATGCAACCGTTCAATTCACTTGAGCTACCAAAATAATTAATACCAATTAGCAATGCTCTTTTTCTTCCTTGACCTATGAGATATGAGTCGAGTGAATGGGATGGATAGATTATAACTTACAGTTGGAAAGCTGAAAGTTGGGCGGTGTTTGGTTTTGCATGGTTGGGTTGACATGCATCACATAGTCATCTACATTTTCTTGTGGTTGGCCATAGGGTACTATAGTCTATTAGATATCAGTGGGGTAATCTTTCTTTATACCTTCTTGATTATGTGTAGAATGAGGGGGTTGGGGATAATTGGCTTGACTTAAAGTAGGATCCGTGGGCTGAAAGATAGGGTCAGGACCTGGGTTGTTGTTTTTTTTTTAGTATTTTGCTTATTAAAAGAGTATGTATACCTGAATAAGCAGGAGGATGAATGTATTGTCTAGACTGTTGGGAAGGATCCTATATGATGGTTTAAGCTTTATGAGACAATAAAAGAAGAGAAAACTCACTGAAAAAGGAGGGGGATGATTGTCATAAGGTGTTTGAGTTGGATGTGGCGAATATTGCTGTTGAGGTGAGGAAGAATGGCCATTGTAATGTTGCGCTGGTGGAGAGGGTGGATAGTTTCCATATTCTTGAGATGGAGGAGGGTAAGAGGACAAAGTGTAACCATCGTAAGGTTGTTGTGGAGGTGGTGGATACTCACCATATGACTGTTGAGGTGGCGGAGGAGGAGGGTAGTGACCGTATTCCTGCTGTGGTGGTGGTGGATAGTTGGGAGGAGCATAGCTACTATACTGCTGTTGAGTTGGTGGGTATTGCTGCTGTGGGTCATAGCTGTAAGCACTGTATGCGCCAGGGTAAGTCATTATTTAATACAAAAAAGATAAAAACCAAATTCTCATTAAAAACAATTGTATTTAAATACTCTATTTTAGAAACAAAAGAAAAGTGCCTGAAATCACTAATTCGGCAAAAAGGCAAGGATGACAGGAAAATATTCATGACCAAACCCTGGGAGAACCTTGATTTATGTAAAAATAAGCGGAGAAGAAAAAACGCTTGATTAAGTTGTGTTTAAGTGGTATTCTTTTTTCTTTTTTCTCTCTTTTCTGTTTAAAATGATTACTGATATAAATAATATACCAATTGATGAGGCACTTAAAAGTAATGGATATGTTATTGTAGATAACTTGATTCCTCAAGAAATGTTTAGAAGTCTTCGTGAAGCTTGTGATCGTGTTGTCGAAAAAGCAAGAAAAGGAGAATGGAAACACAGGTATTGAAAAAAAAAAAAAAAAAAAAAAAAGACCACATCTGACTTTATTTGTAGACGTCTTGTGGGTACACAATTTCCTCCTTGGACAGAAGGAACTGATGTTTGGGGTGTCCAACATCTTCTTCATCCTGAACTAAAGGAACCTATTTTCACCGAATGGTACGGATCTGTCAAATTATTGGAGGCTGTTCAGCAATTATTACATGCTAAGCATGAGGAACTTCAACTTGGTAATAGGTTGTTTTTATAGAACAAAACTAGATCATATAAACCTTTTTTCTTTTTTTTTGTTTGCAAGAGTAGAATTATTCAACCTACTGATCAACCCTCAAGAGTCTGATTTTGATCTCACCTGGCATAGAGATGCAATTCCAGCAGAAACTCCAGAGACTGAAGAAAAAGAGAAATTGGCTATACCCCATTATGGCACACAGTGGAATACGTAAATATACAGCATTTATATCTTGTATCTATATTTACTCTTTGTTAGTGCTCTCTATGATGATGCTTGTCTTTACGTAGTTCCAGATTCACATCGTCGCGTCAGAACAGCGAAAGAACGAGAGATCACGATCAATGATCCCAAGAGCAGTAAGATGCCGAACCAACTAAGGGTCGAATTAAAGGCAGGACAAACTGTATTTTACGATAATAACATCTTACATCGTGCTGCCTATCTATCGTCACAAAAACGTGCTACACTTCATGCTTCCATGGGTACAATCGAAGGCGGTCATTATCGCGCTGGTTGCATACTTCAACACGGCTTGGAGTGGATGAAAACGGATGACTTCAAGCATTCGTTAACTGACTCTCTTTCTGTGCCTTATGCGAATCTTATTACTATGGCTAACAAGGCTGGTATTTCTCGACTTGAAGCAAAACCTATTCATGAAAGTAATTAAAACCTTGATTTATAAAACTTTTTTTTTTTTTTTGAGTCTTGCAAAACTATTTAATTAGAAAGCCGATTATTGCCAATTTTTTAATATTTATAGGCAAACAGCAACCATTCTCACTGGAAAAAAAAATTATAAGAGGGACAAAGAAGGAAAGAAGTACAAATAAGGAGAAAATAACTAGTTTTTTTTTATTGCAAGTATAAATGATTTTACTTGTTGAATGGCCGTTTTTCTTTTTTAACGAATAAAAGAATATTGTTATCTTACAAGGCTTTATTTCTTTTGGTTTTAGACATTAGCAACTGGATCAACATTGGAAAGATTCTTGGGAATACTGCTTAGTTGTATTTGTAGCACAATCAAGTTTAGTTTATCAACTCAAATTGAAACAAACAGGAAAATTAAAATTAAAATGATGTAAATCACCTTTTTTTTTTTTAAAAAAAAAAATAATAATAATAATAATAAAAAGTTATAAAAAGGAAAATAAGCGCAACTTATTCTTTGAAAAAACCTCTTCGTTTTCTGTGAATAAATTATCTTTTTTTCTGCATAAAAATGAAGGATTATTGTTAGTTTATTTAGGAAATGAATCCGGTTTTAATTATTCTGTGTTGCATTTGAATTCAAGGAGAAGAGAGATGATAAAAACATGGTTATTGACAGCTTGTGTCATCCTCATTGCTCACATTTCTTTTCTCTCCTTCTTTGAAATAAACATGCCAACTTCCATGCAACCTGATGGCTCAGAAATGGCAGCCAAAATAGTTTCTCTTTTTTCAATCACCCTTTTGTCCGTGTTGTTTGGAATCAAAACATATAATGTTCAGTACAAGTTTTTAACCTATTCAAGATGGATGGTTCTCGCACTTTATTTATGCTCTTGGGCATTTACCACAATCAGTACTTTGCTAGTTACTACAAACAATAGTATGTGTTGCTTTTTATTATAAAATATCCAAAGCTAAATTCATGAAAAAGATAACTATACTTCATGTCTTTTATCTATTTTGATCTGTGATGTCTTTTATTCTGGAACAAAAGTAATCATTTATGCATGGCTTGTAGAAAAAATTTATATTGTTTATGCTTTCAGAGAAGGTCGATGGCGCTCAAAGATGTATCGTTTTCATGTCGTACTCTTGCTTCCTTACATTGGCATCTTTGTCTTGATGGTAACAAAAAGATGGGTTTTCATTGTATAACTTTCCAAGCAAACCTCTTTCTTTATTATAGCTGATATTTCATACAACTGAGATTGAAGCTAGTGGAATATGTATCATTGGACTTCAAGCTGTAGCATCTCTTCCTCTTGTGGTAGGTCTTGTATAAGTATATTGTGTAAAGCAGTCGCTAATTTTTCACAGATTTACGATTTTGTACATATTACATACATAATACAATGTATTCCATCCTTATTAACATTGATTTGTTCATTAGGTTTTCAATCTTTACATGACACTTTTATTTATTAGGCCGTTACTCAAGTTGAGCGGCGGGTTAAAATTCAGCTGGACTTCATCTCGCCTTAATGAAGTCGCGATACGTACTCTAGCATCTTCCATTGTTTGTCTTGTAGTATCCTTTGCAAATATTTTCGTTCTTGTATTACTGAACGGTAGAGAACGTGGTTTAGTCTGTTTAACATGTTGCACTGTAGACGTTACTATTAACGTGATTACGGTTCATTGGGTAAAATAAAAATAAAAGACAGAGAGAATTGCTTACTGATTGATAGATTCTATGTATAGGTGACATCACAATCCCGTGGTAGCCGAGTAAAAGGATCAGGAGCAGTCAATTCACACCAGCTTTCACAGTTGGAAAAATCGCATCAGCGACTTCAAAATGAAACTACAGCCACATCTAGTATTCTTCAACAGCTTGAAACTCATTATGAAGAACATGCGACATCTATTGCACCCCCTTATTCTTTATGTAGCGAACCTTTGCCTGTTGGTTTACAGCTCAAAGACAAAGCGGAAGACTCACCATGCCATGATGGTATATCTGCTGTTGAATCACATATAAGCTCTAAGCCTTTAACAAACTAAATTATATATATAAGAAATTGATATACAAATATGCTAGTATAATTATGAATATGATTAACAGTTATAAATAAACCTAAGTGTTGAAAAAAGGAAGTTTTAATTCCAGCTTTTTTTCTTGTTTTTTTTTTTTTTTTTTTTTTTGACTTTGCAATGGATTCAGATGAAGAAGAAGTCAACACAGTTACCCAAAAGTACCAAAAAGATGCAAAGATAGGTGAAGGTACTTATGCTGTGGTCTATCGAGGTAACATTGTTGTCGATTGCTACACCATGTTCAATCCCTTTTAAAATCTTGGTTTATAACAGGCACTGAAGTGAACACTGGACGAACTGTTGCAATCAAAAAGATCAAAATGGGTCAATTCAAAGACGGCCTTGACTTGACAGCAATCCGTGAAGTAAAATATCTTCAAGAGTTACGACATCCAAACGTGATTGAAGTAAAAAAAAAAGAGTACCAATACAACTACGCGAGAAAACTGATGTTTGATAGCTCATTGACGTTTATTCTCATAAAACCAACCTAAATTTAGTTTTGGAATATCTTGATTCAGATTTAGAACAAGTGATTAAAGATAAAAGCATTTTATTTATGCCAGCAGATATTAAAAGTTGGATGTTGATGATGTTGCGAGGATTAGATCACTGCCACAGACATTTTATTTTGCACAGAGTAAAAATAACAGCTGAATAGTTTATACGACAGAATTAAATAATACCGTAGGATATGAAACCGAACAATTTGCTGATAAGTAGCAACGGTATACTTAAGATAGCCGATTTTGGTTTGGCTAGAGATTGGGGAGATCCAAGCAAACAAATGACCTCACAAGTCGTTACAAGGTAATTCAAGAAAGAAAAAAATACATCTCTTAACAGTTTATAGATGGTATCGATCACCCGAACTTTTATTCGGTGCGAAAGAATATTCTTACGCAGTAGATATATGGGCTGTTGGATGTATATTTGCCGAGCTCATGTTAAGAACACCCTATGTGGCTGGAGAATCAGACATGGATCAACTCACAAAGATATTTCACGCCTTGGGCACACCTACCGAAATGGATTGGCCCGGGATGAGTTCACTGCCTGATTTTATTCAATTCAAAGCTTTCCCCAAGGTTCCATTGCGCCAATATTTCACTGCAGCAGGCGTAGATGCATTAAGCTTATTAGAGCAAATGCTGGTATTTGATCCAAATAAGAGATGGACAGCAGAAGAATGCCTGGGGCACTCTTACTTTAAAAATACACCTCTACCTACACCTTCAGAGAAGTTGCCAAGAGTTCTATCTTCCTTTATTGCTTCAGATGGTGATTTAAAGAAGAGAAAGGCAGTAGAAAATGGAGAGAATGGAGATAATAAAATACCACGAAATTAAAGCTTTCTGATTCAAGGGAGAAAAAAAAAAAATCCAATCTATTTTGTAAATAAAAAATTTGTTTGATCTCTTGGCTGCGACAGTTGTGATTGACGTCAGTGACTACACTTCAGGAACTTCAGAAAAAAAAAGTAAACGTTTTTTATATATTTTTTTAATCACAAAGATAAAATGAGTACCCACAGTGCTGCTAATGCTAACAGTAAATATTTCTTTTATTCTACTTGTACTTTTTCTAACCAAATATTCTCTTTACCAGGACAATACGGTCAATTGAAATCTTTGAAATGCGTGTTTTGTAATGTGGTAATATGGATCTTGAACTTATAGGGTAACCATTAACTATTTTAATTCAGGAAAAGCCTTTGGACGCCTTTTCTCAAACTCAGATTGCTAAAGCAACTTATAATCGTAAATCTTTATTCTTATATTCATCTTTTATATGTTGAATTCATTCTATATAGCTTATGCACCTCCTTCTTACAACAAGAAGCCTAAAACGATCACTTGTAAGCAATGTACTTCGAGCCAAAACACCCACCTTACTTGTATGATATGTGCAAAAACCTTGCCTTTGGAAAAATTTGCAAAGGTAATTACAATAAATAAATATAAACAAAAGATAAACTAATGAGTTGATAGAATCAAAGAAGAAATGCTGAAAAGGCTCGATGTATAAAATGCAACAAGAAGCGAGAAGAAGAAGATGTCTGGGCTTCAGAAGCAGATACAGACAGTGAAGATGAATTTGATTTTTAAAATTGACATGATATGATTAAACTATTCACACAAATAATAATAATATATTCATATATACACAAAAAAAAGATAGAACAGAGAAAATAAATTATTTTCCACCTAACCAACTAGAAGATAAAGGGGGAACATCTCCATTTGAATTATTGACATTTTCTGAAGGAATAATCATCGGTCGTATCGATGTACCTTCATGTTGTTCATTTCTGTAAAAGCTTTTCTTGGAACGAATGATGGGTACCGCAGGCGATAATTTATGTCTATGGTAAGGAACGGGACGCGTTTGTCGACGTGATAATAAGGGATCATCTTTATAACTTCGAACAAGTGTATCATCATCATCCAAGCCCGTGTTACTGCTGCTTTTATAAAATATGCTTGTCAACCAAGACAGAGACGATGGCTCTTCTGCTGCCATCGTCTTCTTTTTTTTTCTCTTTTGTATAATCTCTTCTTCTACGCGTAATTCATTCTCTTGTATCTTTTGTACATATGCCACCTGAAGATCATTCACAGTGACTTTGAGCGAGCCCAGTTGTCTTAGGGCATCTTTGAGTATTTCCAAAAAGGGGAAAAATGCAAATAGACTATCATCTTCTTCCTTTAACCAAAGGAATCGATTATCCAAGGCATCAATGTCTATCATAATATTTTCTATTACAGAATTACTCATATTGCTTAGCTCCACGATATCAAATGCTCTTTTTAATCTTCTGTTGAGTATTCGAATATCCGAAGCGTTCAATCTACTGAGTATTTGACTAATTTGATCTTGAAGGATCACGAAAGGAAACCTTGATTTCAGATCTTCGGATGGTTGCCTTTGTGTGGAAGAGGACGTTGAGGGAGAAAGGACAAGATGGTTAGGTTCATTAAAAGGATGAGTTTCCTGCTGATAAGCAAAAAATAATCATCAATATTCATCATAATAAGGAAAGTGTCATTCTCTTACCTTTTCGGCTGGTATCACATTTTCGTCACAGCAATCAAAATCAGTGCAACTACTCGTACTACTTTCACCCTTCTTATTCTTCATATAGTAATGGTAATGATGATGAACAATTGCACTATTGGTTCCTAAAGAAGAAGTTGGCATAGATGATGATACAGCAGATATAGGTGGGATGAGTGTCGACGTTTTTGACCGTGCAGGTGGTTTATGACTCTTTGTGTCTTTACAACTAACAGATTCTGCGCGTTTTTTCATTTTTTTATTATTAATTTCTTTTTGCAGTGTGTTGCTTCTTGACTGCGAATGAATCAAAACCTTTTGATTGAGGGTATCAATCTCTTCTCTTGCTTCAGACAATTGTTCTTTATAATTCAAAAGATCAGACCTCAATTTATTGTTTGTAGAGGATATTTCATTGATGTAATCAACAAGATGATCATCATCCTTATGCTTTTCTGTAGAGTGATATTGCTTGGCATGATGTGGCGTAAACTACAAAAAGTGTATTTCAGTCAGATGTGCATACAAAAAGCAAACTTTTCTTACCTTGAAATTATTGCTGCTGCTGCTGCTGCTGTTGTTGTTGTTGTTTATAAAAGTGGCATTATTGGTGATTATATTATTATTATTATTACTTGCTTTAGTTAATTGCTCATATGTATTATACAATGACTCTATAGGTTCAATCTAAGTATAAAAAACATAATGAAACACATGTAAGTTTACCATATTTCATTTTTAATTTTTTAATTTTTGATTCTAATAGTAATTCATTCTTTCGACAAATAGCCAACTCTTGATGTGTATCTTCAAGCTTATTTTTTTTAAGTAACTATTTTGCATGCATACGTATTTTTAAAAGGGACTTACCTTGGATGTCAACGTCTCCTCCCTTACTTCAGATTGCCGTACCATAAATTTAAAAACCCGAAGTTTTTCAAGTTCATTGTTTTTGGACTCCAATTCTGCTGACAGTTGCTGACACCTCTCATTTGCTATTTCTAGATCCGATATTGTCTCATCAAGCGTCTATAGACGTCGTTTGTTAAAGTCACCCCTCTCTTTCTCTCTTTATGCTTTTTATACCTTTTGCTTCTTTTGTTGTTCTCGATATAACTTATTCTTCTCTTTTAATAATTCATCTTTTGAGCTTTCTACAAAGTCTAATGATTGTTCCAAGTCATGAATTCTTATGTGACACTCTTCTAGCTATTGTCTTGTTGAGTTTTCTCCTTTTTTATTCTTTCTCTCTTTCTTTCTTCCCTTCCCTCCCCCCCCCTTTTTTTTTACCTGCTTATTTAGTTTTGCTGTTTGTTGATTTGATTCTGCTACAAATGTTTCGTGTTTATGTAATAAACCTTGGCCAATCTCTATTTCGAATTTTTAGTTTGCTATGATCTGTTATTGTCTATTTGCTTTACCTGCAGCTAATCGAGTATCACTTTCAAGTTTTTTTACTGTTTTATTAAAATCTTCAAGTGCTTCACAGTCATTTTTTCCACAACATGCGCAAGTATCAAATAAACTATAGCTTCTTGAAGAGGTAGGTGTGCCTATCAATTCGCGTTCAAAAAGCCTTTCAGACTTCTTTGTTTGAGATTCCGCGTTTAATGTCGAATTGAGAGGAAGGGGTTTATGTTTCATTGTTTAAGAATTCAAAAAACAGTTTTGTGAGTTGTTATTATTGTTGTTTAATAAATACTGTTTCCTTTTGAAAGCATAATATATATAAAAGGAAAAGTATAAGAGAAAAGAAATAAAATAAAAAAAAATCAGAAAATGGACAAAATCGAAAAGTGGCGAGTTCAATTTAAATAATAATAATAATAATAAAAAAAAAAAAAAAAAAATAGAGCGGGGCACTTTCCTTAAAAAGAGCAAACAAGTCAAATCAGTTGATTGCATGACCTTTGTGTAGCCCATTTATTAGTATTATTAAACAGTAGAAATATCTCTTCCCCAGATAGCACATTTGGTCCAATCTATGCTCAAATTCATCCTTGTACGCATACTCACTTGCTCACTCCAATAGACACTACGCCAAAGATAAAGGGCCCAGAGTCCACCGACCATTTGGTATCCCCACTTGAAGTCACCCACAGCTGTGTTGCCTAAATAAGCCAAGGTACCAAGATGATTATAACGGAAAGGTTTAATCTTCCTTTGTGTGTTCAACTCGTCATCCGAAGCTAAATGGTTTAAATATTTAGCCAAGTAACACCCCTGCTGATTAGCAACCTGAGCAGTTGCAGGCAATTGAGTCATTTTAGCGTCTACATCCTTAAGCAGCAGCTTGAGTTCTTCGATATCTAAGGATCCCTTTTGACTCCTGTCATATGTTTTGAATATCCTTTCAAGATTTTTCAAGTGTTGATCAGTTAAAGGATATCGAGTACGCATCAATGTACAAAGACGAACAAATTCATCAAAGTCCAGTTTGCCATCATCGTTGCTATCATTAAATTTTCTTTTAGTTCAACTTCTTCTTTCTTTGATCTTTATTCTTACAGGTCGCCTTCTCTAAAGATGTCCATAATGTTCTCCACTAAATGCGGGTTGTCGATCGTAGCACAGTCGCCTAAAGCAAAAATAGAGCAATCCTCTACACCCTTCAAATGCAAGTGACCATCTGTAGTCAACACACGTTTATGTTCTTGTTGTTTGAATTTTTCAGTAATTTTCCTTGCAAATGGAGTCATTGCTAATAGAAATAATTAAAAAGATTGCACCTTCTTTTTTCTATTCTCTTTACCTATGCCTGTAGACCATAAGCATAAACCAAAAGGCAGTGAATGTAACTCAGGCTGTCCACCATCCTTTGATTTTATCTTGTAAACAACCTTTCCAGGCTCAATTTTATCCACTCTTGCGTTAGTAATCACATTTACATGATCCCTTTCGAATCTCTTCTCTGCGTATTCACTAATCTTTCCATCAAATGTATTCAAAATATGATCTCTAGACTGAATAATATGAATAGAAACATCTTCGCGAATCAATTCTGGAAACTAATGTCGTTCAAGTCAGCTTTCGTTTTATGTCTTCATCTCTCACTTTACCCATTTCACCATATCTTCATTAATCCAATCTGACATTTCTGCAGCAAATTCAACACCAGTTGGACCACCACCACATACCACAAAAGACAACAGCTCCTTACGTTCTTCAGGTGTCGTAGTTGGCAAGCAAGCTTTTTCAACATTCTGTGTGACCTTGCGTTTGATATTCATTGCATCCTGAATCGTCTTTAGTTGAAAGGTATTTTCAAGTCCTTGTACGCCATGTGTCATGCTTGTGCTACCAACAGCGACGACCAACTTGTCATAAGGCACATAAAAGTTTTCTTCACCATTACAGCCACGCACTTCCAAATATTTATTGTCAATGTCAATGTCTACAGCTGTACCTTCTAAAAAGTGACCATTGATTCGAGATAATATTTTTCTAATAGGTTCAAGTAGTGATCTACAGGAAAGAAGGTGAGCTACTGGTTATTATCTTCACTGTATCTATACCTTAATTCAAGTGTACCAACTGTTGCACTTGGTAATAAAGGTGTAAACAAAAAATAATTATTGTTACTCACTAGAGTCACATTGTATTTGTCTTTATCAAGCTTCTTGATCAGTGAAATCGCACCCCATCCACTACCAACCACCACCAATCGAGGCTTTGTTTCATCTAATTTCTCTATCGTTTCATCAATTTGACGCGTGACAACACGTAAATTCTTGGCTCCTCCACGTTTTGGGTTCAATGCCTCTTCAGGCACATTTTGATGTGCTTCAAACACTTGGACAATCCTGTCTCGGTCTGTGAAGAGATAGTAGCCAGTACCAGCCAAGAGACCAGCGCCTCCGGTGTATTTTAAAAGCCGTTTGAGTTTTGGACCAAGCCAAGCGTCCTTGAGCTTTTGTGTTGAAAATTGTCTTGTGTTAAATGCATTAAAAGATCGTTTGGAAGTGTGTGTTAAAAACGAGCGTGCTGAATACATTGCTGTTGATAAAACAAGTAAAGAAAGAAATAAAAAAAAAATATAGAGGCAAGTTTGTTCTAATCTTTATTTTATATGTATTACATCATTGAAGTCTGTGTTACAATATATTGCCTAAATTTGGATGGAAAATAGTTTACCAATCGTGTGCTATGCAAAACAAAATAGGCAGTTTGATGTTGATGGATACAAAGCTTTAGAGCAAGAAAACGAAACATTTTGCTATTGTAAAAAGGATAGAAAAACGATGTATAAAAAAAAAGGATAAGCCAATCATTACTCACTTGGTTATGTAAACTGGCATATGAAAAAAAAGGGGTCCATACCCTTGTCCGGTAAAGCATCGTACCGAGTTACTTTATAAAAGCCAATCAAACAAGATGGAATATTTATACGGGAAAAAGGGAAACACGCTTTTGTCTTGTCCAAGAAATACATTCATAACCTTTCCTTGTGAAAAGAATAACTCAAAAACAATACTCATACAAGAGAGTTTATAAAAAGTATTTTGTAGTAGCCTATAGCACCTTTTGACAAAAAGGAGGTATGTGTCACTAATATAAAAGATTTGTATTCATTTATTTCAAATGATATATTTAGGATGAACAATAAAGCACTTGATGATCGTTATTTAAATTTTAAATTGTTTTCTTTAGTTTGAAAATAACTTGCAATGATGAAAAGATGAGTTAGTTAGTATTCATTAAAGTGTAATAGTGATTGATGTGTTCAAGGTGACAATGAGATTATGTCATACTAAGAAAGAAAATATGGCAATCTAAAGAGTATCTTTTATTAAACATATTATGAATCATTCTTCTCTGTCTCTTCATCTTTCTTAGTTTCTTCCTTTTTCTTGGCTTCTGGCACTAATTTTGAGAACCCAATATGTGCATCAATACAAGTAGCACGACATTTTGTATTAAATTCTCCCAAGGGCTCAGCTTCTTCCTCTGAGTCCATTATTTGTCCCAAATTCCAACATTTGATAACACCATCTGATGATACTGAGGACAAAATGATTTTATCTTCACATTCCAAGACCGTCAATGCTTTCACTCGAAGCTTATGTCCCTTAATCTCTTTAACACATTCCCCTGAGCTTGTATTCCAGATGCGAACAATTTTATCTTCATGTCCAGTCACAATATATTCATCATCTTGTCGCTTAAAGTATTGCATTGTATGAAACTTGGATGTATGCGAAATAGTGCTTGATACTTGAGCATCCGATACATTATATATGTTGACTGCTTTATTAAACATGATGGCGTATTTGTCTCCTTCAGAATTCCATAATACAACCAGTCCTTCATCTATAGAATTAACCAATTAGTATCAAAATATAACAGTACTATCTTCATCATTACCTCTTCCTAATTTATTTACACTTGCTTTTCTACCAGTCATCAAGTTCCAAACAATAGCATATCTATCACTAGCCACTGATAGTGCAATTTTACCAGTTGGATGTATAGCCATTGAATTTATTTTACCCCTTTATTTTCTATTGTTAATATCCTTACTATGAATGACTTAATATTCACTTACCTGTGTCCTTTAAGTGTCTTTAAATATTCCCAATCCTTTGTTCTCCACAAGTTGATTTTTTGATCATCACTAGCAGACAACATATATTTACCGTGAAACTTGATATCTGTAATATCACCAGAATGATGACCACCCAAAGATCCATATTCTTTACGTTTCTTTACATCATAAAGTCGAATGATCTCATCACTACTTCCAGACGCTAAAAAGTGACCACCTACAGAAACAGTACGAATACAGCCTGTGTGGGCAGGAATAATAAACACAGGCTCCATTTTGACTTTTGTTTTCTATAAACATGCATTGAGTTTTCACATGACCTTTTCTGTCTATTGTTCTAATCTTACTTGTTCGTCAGTCCATGTGGCATTGATACCATATAAAAGACGTTCATAAGTACCAACGATTACACGAAAATCTTCTTCTGGATCCAATAAAGACGTGGTAGGTAAAAGTGAAGAGCTGGTTACTTTATCTAATATCTGCTTCTTTTTGGCTTGTGATTCAGTCATTTCTGTACTGCTTGGTCTTTTTTTTGTCTCCATTATTTTTATTGATCAAAGGATTTAGAAAAAATTTTTGGCACCTGCAGTAAAAAAAAAAAAAAAAAACTGGACACCGTGTCCCATTCTAAATCCAATCAAAAGTAGTCTGAGTTATAAATGTACTGTAGAATAGACAATCGCAGTAATGTGGCTATTGGAGAATTTAGGAATAACATTGATATGGTCTTCAAACCAAAAGAGGGTATTGAAGACCTTAAAAGCCAAGTAGACTTTTCGAAAATATATTCTATCTTTTATTATAAGTTTGTTTAATGTAATATATATTTATCAAAGTAGAAAAGGAATCAACAACCTGTTATTTTACATAAAAGCATCAAGCTATATTAAGTAAATTCTAAATTTACACAGTAAATCTGTCTTGACCAAGCATTTTACAAAAACTTGTAGCAATAGTAAGAAAGGAAAAAAACAGGTGTTACTATTACTGTACAGATGGTGTAATACGTTTACAAAAGCTAAATGACATCAAAGAAAGTTTGCTTGAGGTTTCCAGTCTTTCTTTAACCTTTGCTATGGCAAAGATCAATCACAGCTCCCATAATGATACTATTAGTGTTTATCTACTTTAAATGCAAATTACTATTTATTAACTCTATAGCTTTAATAATTCAGAAGATAGTTTTTTATAGGATCATACAATGGGTACGCAAATCCAAATATTGAATAATATTGGATTATTTTACCAAGTATCTAAATCAATATTACCTTATGAGTAATCAGCGACGACTGACCTGATTCTTTGAGAATAAACAATACCTCTGAATACTCTCGTTTAATTACATGTAAAATACTATTTGTTGAACTTTATGTACATATTACAATCGGGTAGGAAATAAATCCAGCTATTAGTAGCATTATATTGATATCCATTTTATATCTAAACTGCTTTAATATGCTAAGATTAGCTGATAAATAAATTAATATATTCCCAAGAACAACCCAAGAAAGATACCAGTAAAATATCAAGTCTATTGCCAGGTAGATGAGAACATTACTTAGCCAAAACTTGGCTGCCTTTGCTGTATGAGCTGCATCTGGCAAAAAGATAAAAAAATGCAGCAAAGATCTCTTTGCCATCAATTTACCTCATTATTCATCCCAAAAAACTACCAAGGGAGCATATTATGGTCATCATTCTCAGATTTATTCTTTTCCATCAAATTTGGGAAAATTATCGTCTGAGGTAAATTAATAACATGGCACTATGGCTTCCAATAGACTAGCACTCCCCCCCCCCACCTTTTTTTTAAAAAAGAATCCACTGAATGGTTTTCTATGGTTTGATCAAGTCAATGACACTCTCCAGTATACATTCTCACTTGTAAAAAAAATGTTTGGAAACCATAGAATCAAATATGATAATCTCACTGAAGAATACTTTAAATTGTTATTTTTTATTAAGCCAACTTTCTGAGATAGTCTCTAGGAGGATATTTCATAGATTCATTAGAAGAAAAATAGCATGCATCTTGAAAGCATTGTTTACTTCTTTTTATAACTCTATCAAGAGCGAACTAAGCTATTGAGTTTTCTTTCAGAGTAAAAATATAAGTGTGAACTAGGACAATGGAATGAATGGGGAATGTAGATCTTGCAAAAGAATTAACTCTTCAATTTTTGAAAAGGCAATGTAGAATTACATTACTGTCCACTGCGAAGGATAACTTTCAATGTAGCGCAGCAAAGGTTAAAGTCTTCACGTCTTTAGTATTTTTATCATCTCAACTGTTTAAAAGCTCTTAACAAAGCAGTAAACATACTCCAAAAAAGAAATAGCAATGAAAAAAAAGAAAAATAAAGACAAAGATTATTTGATAATGAATTTTATTGACAAGTTTATTTAAATTTTAAATAATAAAGACCATTGATGAGCACAGCAATTTGAATTCTATGAAGATAACTATGACTATACCAAAATTACTATTTGTTTATTTTTTCATTTGCAGTTTAATATATAAAAAAAAAAAAAAAAAAACCTCGGACAACGTTACAAGTTATCTTTCAATAACCTGCAACTCAGGCGCTCTTCTACACAGCTTGAGACCCTCGCAAAATCGCCTAAAACGTTTCTTGAGTTCGTCTCGTTCCGGCCGTGCTTCGTCGCGGAGACTGGCCCGACTAGACTTTATTGGATGTATAGGCTTGAATCATATCCCTCCACTATGACCGAAGCCATAACCACTAAATCACTAGTGTGTGGTACGTATCGAGACTAGCAATAGCGACAGGTGCCTCTTCCTATGTCCTCGCAATGAATCATGAGCCCCTTCAGACCGCAACTATAGACCCACCATCAGTAATCCTTCATCAATGGCATCTAGTAGCCCAGTAAGAAGACGCCAACCCCAAAACCAATAATCAACCTAGCGGTGGTTTTTACATTGATTTTTAAAATAATTTTTTATCCTTTGTATTTATACTTTTTTTTTTTTTTTTTTTTTTTTTTTTTTTTTTTTCCCTCAGCAATTCGTGATTTTAAAACGAGTTTCTCCTTTAATAAACCAAATATATCCTTCATTCCAGTCACTCTTTTTAACATATCCTTTTCACTCTTTATTCTTTACAGACAATTTGAAAATCGTGCTGTCCTTTCCTCTTCTTTTCTTACATTTCTTAATATTTTCCCATGAAATAGCATCGTATGAAAATAGATTATCTTTTCTGAAAAGGAAATATTTAATCAAGACTAAAGCGTACAAAAAGTCAGTTTATGCATTGATGTATGACAAAGTGTCTATTGGCTGAAACAAACTGTACTTTTTTGCTTCTTCTTTTTCCTAAATAAAATAACAATGATTCCTGACATTTGCAAACGCTTAAGAATTGTTTCCATTTAGAATAAAGAAGGGGAAAGGGTTATTGAGTAAAAAAAAGGGGACCATCTTTGAAGCAAAACGATATTTTATTTTTGACCAAGTAAACTTAAAAACCGCATAAAAAGTAAACAAACTGAAATGAGCAATTATCGCTTAGGTTTGATTGGTTCTTGTCTTCTATCTCCTTAATCGTATCTCTTTGTTTTATTCAGCCCAACATAAACAAAACATAAACAAAGGAAGCACCGGATTATATCAATCCTATTTACAGTGATGATTAGGATAGTGAAAAGATAAAATAAAGTAATAAACATGGTCAGCTAGGGAATAAATAATAAAGCCAAAGTGGATGTAAATAGCACATTCACTGAAATAACAATAGTCAATCGACATTGACTTCATTTTGCTTTCTTTAACATTGAAAAGGTTAAAAATACTGATGTCATTCAAGATAAGTAAACCAATATAAGAATGAGGATGCTGGCAATAGATTACAGAACAAGAGAAAGCATGTTCTATGAGAACACACACTTTGATTTATAGTAAACAATAAAAGATAGCATTTGATTCAAACTCTCATATTTTATTGAAACATAACAAGATGAATGTGTTTTGTAAGGATTTTCATGACAGATGAGATATTTGCAGATAAATAAAATTGAGAAATAAAAAGGAAATAGTACTTGAAAACCTAGTGAATGAGTCTCTAACCTCTTTATTAGATTCCAAGTCGAGAGAGAGAACCCATTTCATCAAACTATGCCTTCCTATAGGAAATAGAAATATTCAGAAACAGAAGTGAATTCAGGGTCAACTATATTATTGAATGTAAATATCTTGTATGGTTAACATTGGAAGGTGGCTATTGCAGAAGTCTCACGTTTGTTAATAAAGATCTGATTGGGCTATAATTCTGTAGATCATCTTGCCGTTATTGAAACCTTGGGTTGACTCTTTAATATCCCTTCTTGACTAATATTACTTCAAATAAGTCGAATTTTGGATATCAAACCCAAACTTTTAATCTTAACATACAGTTTAGATTTTCAAGTTTTTGAGACACAATGCTGGCAAGCTTTTGTTAACGATTAGAATCTTCCCTATAAATAAGGGTATCGTTAAGACAGACAACAAAAAAAAAGAGGTTCAAAATACCTTTAAGGAGAATCGTTAATTAGGCTGCGAAAAGATGAAAGTACATTAGAAGATTGAATAGAGTGACAATATGTTCAAAAAGATTATACTTTATTTGAAAAGCAATTTCCTGTACACGTATATCCTTCAACAGTATGGTTACACTGATGAATATTATGGATATCTAGCTTAAAATGGATTTTAACAGCTGAAAAATGATCCATAAACTCCTTCATCAAATGGAAAGGATACTCCTTTTTTATTATGATTGTATTGAAACCATAATAATCGTCATGAAGATATAGGAGACAACCTCTCTTTTTCATAAATAGTATTGGAGAGATTAGATGATACTTGTTCAATTTATGATACTTGACACTAATTTTTATTATCACCGTGTCTTCCGGAAGCTCCTATTATGGACATAGTGGTTACGTGATCCAAGCTATTCTTCTTGGGTAAGAATGGATGATGGCTTATTTACAAATCGTCAAACTAAATGAACGCACAAATAGTTAAGTATCTTCTGTTATAATTCAATGGTATGAACATATTAATTCTATGTTCTATCAATATACAGCAGTTGTGCATGACTATTTAGAGTTATTGAAGCAATCCACTGACATTCCTACAAGATTTTCATGTAAAAAACTAGGTCATCCCTTAGTGCAAAATGAGCTCTATCCAATTAAGAATATGTTCAAGCCAAAAGTAAACTACATGACAATCAATAATAGCAAGGTACTCCGATTACTCTTTTTTAAATCTTTTATATTGTTTTTAGAGTACTTCTAGATAGAATAATCAGCTTTTGATTAAAAGGATTTTTTTCAGGGAACTTTGTGAATCATTCAAAGATAATAGTGGCCTAAACTGCCCCATTATTGACATGAACAAAGAAATAAGCATAGTATATTATATCAGGTCATTTTATTAATCCTTTACAGAAAATAAATAAAAAACAAAGACAAGAACAAGGACCTATTTGCTGTAGGTTCATCGTCTGTTTGAATAGGAAGCTCGATCAAAGATAAATTTTTCTGCTGTAAAGTATAAGGTATTTTTTATTATTTTATAAAGTAAATCACTTGTTAAACATATTTTCAACACAAAACTCACTCCAATACGCTAATAGTTAATTCTCCTAAGTTAGACATGCCGTCATCGAATCTACATTTTGACTAGAAGAAACTGGACAAGATAAAGCAACTTGACCTGTTACTGGGCATATTAATGGATGGTTTTCTTGTTGCTGCGACTCAGCAGAGACTTGATAAACTACTGCCTCATCTTCGGACAAGGACGACAATTCCAAGTCTTGAAAGTAAAATCCTTCATCTTCTTCTATCCAGTTATTTTTGGATCTTAGCCATTCCTTGTAATTCTCTGTTTGTCGCCACTTTGCATTTAACTTTTGTTCCAGAGCCAATAAATCTTTAAATGTCAAGTTATCCATTTGCTTCACAGCTCTAAATATAACCCTCAAAAGAACAGGCGGAATTGTGTTCCAGTGATCAAGGATAGTCTTGCTCCAGGTATTATTGATAAATGTCAATTTATTTTTCAGATCCTCAAATGATTTTGCTTTCTATTATGATTTAAGTATTGCTTTCCTTTTTTTTTTTTTTTTTTTTTTTTTTCTTCTTTTTCTTACGCCAAAGACATTTTCTATTTGATCTTTCCACACAGACAATCGATTAGGACCAGCATATGTATGCCGAGTACCCAATGCTAATTGAACAGAATTATATGGTTCAGGACAAACTGCCATTAGCCTGGCAATATCGAACGCATCACTCAATTTAGCTTCGGATACAAATACATCAGCCAAGCCAAGATATAGTAATTCCGGACCTCTCAGTCTAGAATAGGTTGGTGCGGCCAGTGCAAGATAAAGATCGAGGCCGGAATATAACTCCTTCGTCATCTTACAAGTCTTGATTAAACCCAGAGGGGGAATTGGTGCATGCGAAAGCTCTAGTTTGATGTCTAACAGAGCATGCTCGGTGATGAGTCGTAAAGACCTAGGCGGTAAAATTAAATATACAGCGTTGAGAGGAATGTAGCCGTTCACAAAACTAACGATGAGCTTGTTCTCATTCAAGAGACATCTCTCAACAAAGCTATAATATGCATTGGCAAGTTTGTTGAGGGATATCTCGCGTAAGTCAGCACCAGAGACTTTGGTAGAAGTCTCTTGGTAGGCTAATCCGCAAGTCAATATTTTTGTGTCTTTTGTTTGAATTGTGTCGGTTGTTTGAAAAAGTTCATCGTTGTATGCGGTCGCCGTTATAAATATAGAAGTGACATTGTCCGTATGTCCTTCTAGAAATGAGTCCTCAAGCTCACGAATTCGGTCAATTGTAAATATGTTCTTAGTTGTAGGTGAAGAGAGCGTGATCTTTATTGGACCGTTGTGTCTTGGCTTTTCGGTGACTATAAATGATGCGTCATTGACTTGATCTATATTTTGTACTACAATAAAACATAAGATACCATAGATCTTGAAAGAATATGTACGTTTACCTGTTCCTTTGTTTTGCCAGAGGTTAGCAAATGGACAGGCAGGCTTCTTGGCATCTTCCTTCTTTGCTTTCCATTTGAAGTAAGCCATTAAATCGAATGATTGTACTTTTCTAATTGAAATTGTTAGTTTGATTTTTTTTTGTATTGCTTATTGGATTATATCTTACGAGTAATAATAAAATGCCTGTGTTTTTGCCAACTCAAATTCCAACTTTTCTTTATCCCATAATCCTTCTTTCTGTTGCTCAACCCAATCATAAATGATATGCGGTAGTCCTTTGATAAAAGCTTCATCATTTTCATAGTGATAACCTTCTATAGAATTAAATAATACTTCTTCATCCAAAGCCTTCTTTTTCTCATAGTCTAAATAAGCCTTCAAGTCGAACGGCTGTTTAAACTTTGAATAATAAAAATGCTTTGCTTTTAATAACCTTAAGCTTTCCTTTTCTTCAGGCATAGTGTTCACAATAGTTTGGTAGCCTTCTTGAAATTGTTTATCGGAATCCCAAGAATAGCAGTTAAAAGTCTCAAATATTTGTTGATTTTCGCTCATATTGAATAAACTTGTAAAAAAGAAACTTAATGCGTAAGGAAACGAAATTTCCATTTTTATATTCTCATATTAAATCTCACAAAGGGCCATTATAGGATGAAATATTAGTAAGCTTATTTTTACAATCCAACCAATTAAATACCAGAATATTTAAGCTGCGATATAAATATCGAGGTCATTGTTTCTGCTTTTAGATAAAACTTCTCGAGCACTTGTCTTATTAGAAATCTTTTAGAGGTTAAAGATAATATTCTAATTGGATTAACTTTAAGCTCAATGTCATTAATATTCTGAGACAGATGGAAAGTTAATTACATGCACTTGAACAGTGCTGGTCTGCAGAATAGGTTTGTAATATTGTATGTGTATTGGATACATTGATGTTAAAAGCTAATTTGAAGGCAGACAGGCGTCAAAGGAAGAAGAGTTATTAGTAAAACTTAGTGTGAATTTATTCGCGTTAACTTAGTAGCCTACCACTAGTAAAAATAATTGCTGCAAGCTGATTTTAAGAAAACTAGATATAGCAGAGAAATACTTTAAGGCCATAGCGAGTCCATTGACCAAGGACAGGAAGTACTTCTTGGTTACAGGGTATACAACTTAGCCAATTACACATGCAATTCCCTTATCTGTATTTAAGAATACTTTCTATAACTGAACTAATGATATTGAGATGAAGCAAAGAAAGGTAACTGCGATACCAAAAAGAGATAGGAACACAGTTGGCATATTCAGAATGAGATTGGCATAAACTTACTTATAAGGCTTTTCTTTTAAAAAATCAGTCAGTAAACCTTGAAGCCTTTTGAGTCGACTATATAAGTAATGATCAAATACCTAGCAAAGTTTTAACAATGCTATGACTTGTACATCTTATACAATGATTTCATCATGTTTTGATTACAGTCGGAAAGTAGCTTTTGCAAGAAATCTACTGTAGACGCAACTTTTTTTACTTTTTTAAGTACCGTGTCAAGCAGCACACAATTATATTGGTTTACTAACAAGTATTATTTTATTCATAAAATACAGGAAGTATCTTGTTCATTCATATGATGTTTACGCATAATTTTTATCAGTAAGTTTGGTGGTGATATATTCAGAAATTAATTGGATACGGTATTCATTAAAGACAGTATTCTGAAATAAATGATTGACTAGCTGAGGTTTTCCATTTTGTAGAATCAAACAAAAAAAAATTGCCAACCACTTTTCTTTTTTTTACGTATTTTTTTTTTTTTTTTTGTTTCCTTTTGCGCATATCATCTATCATCACCACAATTAAGCATCTGCTTTACTTGCAGACTTTCTGTGGTATCTATGTGTTGAGTTCCTGCTTAGTGATACCATAAACTACCCAACCAACCCAGGAGCTTCAGGTATGGTAGTGTTGTTGATAAATGAAATAAATAACGGAATGGTAAAATAGTTCAAGCGCAAAATCAAATCAGTAACAGCGAAGAGACAGCCAGTAGTGATGAAGACAGAAGGTCGTCAAAGATTGATTGTATTTAACTTCTTAATGATTATAAGTTCAATAATGAAGAGTTTACTGGCGAAGCGAAGGTAAACAATAGCCATAAAGACCTTTAGAGGTACCAATTCGAATTTTTAGTAGTGATTACTGATGTGGACGTTACCACACTTGTTAAGAATTATAGGGCTCGATCCATAAAACTTGCCCAGGCAAAAAGAAAAAAAAATGCAATCTCGTATAAGTGAAAGCTTAAAATTGCTATCCTGAACTCTAAAGCTTATGTTAGATCGTTATCGCACATGTACCTGTTGTCTTCAATGGACCGTTGTCCCTTGCATAAGATAGCCCAAGAAAAAAGACAGCCATAATGGTAGATACACAAGCATCTTATAAAATTACGTTTGTTGATAATAACATTGTCATCGCATGTAGAAAAGATCTGAAGGAGCTATTGTCGTATTTGATTATTACAAGATAAAGATCAACATCTTTGTTTTCACTCTGTCCTGACTCGTTATTTTATTTTGTGGGACAGATCGACTCTAAACATGCGATAAAAAATGAATAAACAGAGTGCAAACTATTTTTAAATTCAATAAAAGTAAGGTCCTTTATTAAATAGGCAACCTTACCGTCAGTACTTATACATACGATGGTTCGAATAGAGCCTTCTGTAGCATTCGCAAGAAAGTTACTGACATATGACCTTTCCTGATGTTTGATGAGCATAACAACACTATGTAACCTATGACAAAAAGTATAAAAGAATTTGAATATTCATTAGAGTGAGGATATAAAAAGATGAAATATGCAATTCTCAAGTATATGTTTGAAAATACGGAAGAATGACAAGTTTATTGCGCAAAACTGCTTCAATCTAGAGACCTTCGCTCGGGATCTTTATGATATGCACGAAGAACTCGAAAAGATTAGTTTAATCATAACTTAACAGTCGGTCAATTACTTTCTCTTGCAGAATGAAAAGATGATCAGTTCTTTTGAGCGTAACCGTGCATCAAAAAAGATATCATCACTCGACAGGGACGAAGCGGATTTGGCCTCCATGGAAAGTACTGAACGATAACTGAATACGAATACAAAAAAAAAGATAAAACGGGTTGAATGGTCTGATACTGCTTTCTTCTTGGGAAATTGTTGAATAATTCATGTCCATTTGATAACAGTGATTTTGCTGTCGGTGAGCAAGAGTATAACCATTAAGCCTGATTTGGAGCTTTTTGGCATTCAATACAAAGCATAATACAGTTGGAAAAGTCTCTGTGATAGGAAGAATTAGTAAATAACTCCTTGTCAACACTTACACAACGCATAATAGCAAATGTTGATTTGTGCCCAATTATTAGCAACAGATATAATAATAACTCTATTCACTGAAGCAGATAGATTCATTTCATTTATAAATACGCGTGAGTCCTTTATAAGTGAATATGTTTTAATGAAAAATGTGTGTTAAACGATGATCAATAAACGATTCTCTATAAAGTGACTTTTTCTGCTGAGTATTGAATGCCATCCATGCTGATGAAGAAAATATCGAGTTCAAGGGTACTAAAAAATTTGGGGGTACAAAATATAAAACTTGAACAGCCAAGACGATTATTAATCAATCCTTGGACGATGGAGGATACCTTATTAATCCGAATTTTTTTTAAAAGAGGAGAAAAGAAATTCCCTTTAAGAGCATTCGTTATAACCTACTTCAGAAAAAGATCTCATGTTAATATGTTTGCTAAACTCAATAGCACTCTTCAAAATAAAAATAAAAAAATAGCTAGGAATGCTATAAATCATTCAAGGTGAGATATTATTTATATATCCTCTAAGCCAAATGATATTCTTTTGCTATCATTGTCAGTTCAAGTACTAAACCTAATGAATAAAGTAAGGGGACTATTCCTTTTAAATCCTCATCAATAATTAGCATTGAGATTGATTATATATGCAAGTCTACTAGACACACCAATTGTTCTCACAAAAGCACTAATGCATGATGAATGTCTGAGCATGATCTTTGTCGATCATCTTTTTTTATGTTTGTTAAAAGTGTCACCAACCCTTAAAACCCAAAATATTTGCTCCCTTTACCAATTTTAACTGTTCTCATCTTAGTCGAGTAGGGTGAGTTTAGGATTTCTCCAACATAAAGCAGGTGTTTCCCGAAAGGGCAATCTGCAAGAAGCAAGGGGCGGATTCTTTGTCGATACTTTGCATCGAGTCACTCTTTGTGTTTATTTCCTCTTTTAGAATTATTATGTGGGAATGAGCTATATTGATTTCTGTACCTTCAAAATTTAGCTAAAAACACTGTATGAAATAAAATGCCAATAAAAGTTATAAACATGTCTTTAAAATAATCAAAATAAAACCATCATACAAATAGCGTAAAATATAATTTATAATAACCGAATCAGTGTAGAAACACAATAAATCAACGTTCCTGTAAGTTTTCAAGCTTAAACACAGTTTATCACCGTTTGTTATTGCGTTCCATAATTAGCCCATAATATCTTTCTTATTCTCAATGGCACAAAATTTTATGTATCCCATTTTTGAGAACATAGTACATAGGACCATTAAAAGTTGGTTGTTATGTAGCTATGCTACCATCAGATTGATACCTCATGCAATTATGTATTTTCCAATGAATAGTTTGCACATCCTTTTTTTTTGGGCTTGCGCATTGCTTATGTGCAAAACATCAAAATCAACATACACAACATATGCAGTTTAATATGTAAATCAGAAAGCTTAAAGAGTTTTTATTCACGAACATAATCCTACCTAGTGCAAAACAATATGCTAATGCATAAATCCATTTAAGAAACTAAAAGTCTTTATTACAAATGTAAATGAACAAATTAGTTTGATCACATGTTTTAGGACTTGATCAACTTGGTTACCCCATCCCTGACTTCTGTCCCCGTTCCTAGTTTTGGGTGGCGGTATTTTAATTCGGTTTGTCTCCTTTTCTTTACTCTGAATAGTCTGTCAGTAAGAATAAATAGAGGTGATAGCATAAAATAATGGAAAGAATAAGCAAAGGCTATAAATATAGTTTTGAGCTTTAAATGTGTAAATAATAATTAAAACAATAACAATAATAATAAATATTGATTAAAAAGAGTTGACACATTAGCATGAATTAAGGGCGGTTGCATGCTCGGCTGAAATAAACGTCACTCATATTTTAATTTTTTAAAATGATTTTTTTTTGTTTCTCCTTTCTCTATTGTAAATCCTTTTCTTCTTTTTCTCCTATTAAAAATGCATGAATTCACTTGTTGTTGTAACCAATTGGACTGTACTCAACTGAAAGAGTTTAATGAATCATTTGAAGAAGTGGAAGATGATGCATTACTAGCTGCTGGTATGAATAAATAATAGGAATTGAATGCAAAAGGATTAATTGAAATAACAATAGAAATTGGACAGATTCTTTTAAAAGATCAGGTAAAAAGTAAATTGTTCGTAGTAAACATACGCTTTAATCCGTATAAAAGGCATTCGATACTTATAAAGAAAACATGAAGGAATTAAATAGATTAAGATGGGAAAAGGAAGAATCTGATAGAGTAAATAAACTGACGTATATTTAATTCTATTGCATTTATTCATAAGCACAAATAGGTTATTGAAATACTTCAAAATGAGTTAAAATCAATGAGAAAATATTGCAATGAATTAAAAAATATGCTTGAAGTAAATGAAAAAGTTCAGAAATTGCTTAGTGCAAAGGCTAATGTTGAACAAGAATTGACAACTCAGGTGCACACAACAACCCAGAATACTGAAGTAAGAACTAATATTAGCTTTAGATTAATGACTTAAAGCAAGAACTCACATTACTCGGCAAAGCAAACAATACACTTAATCTTAGATACAAGAGGTTACATGAAAAGCATGGTAATAGTGATTATAATTCAATCGCCGAATGATTTAAACGGCCTAATTTGTATAGAGACCCTGAAATTGACACATAAAGTGTTATTAAAAGAACACGAGCATAAATTAGTAAGGAGCAAGGAATCGCGTGAAGAGGTGGTGATACCAGCCATGAAATTACCACAATTAAAAATTGTGCAACCATCACCTTCAATCAACCTATTACACACAGTCACACAGCAAACACTAGATAAAATGAACGCAGCTGATGTACGCGTGTTGAATAAGAAACTAAAAAGGACACTGGACATGACGGACCTAAGTGAAATGAGTAATACTATGCTATCAAGGCTACTGGATGATCTGGAGCATTTTAATCAACCTTTTAACAATAATACGGAAATCTTTTTCTTGGTCCAGTTGATCTGTCAGATGCTAAAGGAAATGTGTACAATGAAAACAACATTAAATGATTTACAGGCTGATTTTGTAAGAAGAATTAAGGCCTCCTCTTCACTACCATCAATGCCTATTATTTTGTATGAAAAGCCAAGTTGGATACAAAGCATAATTACATTTTGTTCATTTACATAAATAAATTAATAAGAGAGAGAGAGGGGTATTATTTAAGTCCTTTTGAGATATGTTTCCAAATGACGTTAGGATTAATTAAATGATTTTGTTTTTGAAGATTATAAACACGCGTGTGTTTTTTATCATACGAATCTACCCCCATAGTTATTAGTTTTTTTAATTTATTATCTCATAAATTATTTACCTAATTTAATCAAGGTCTCTTGGCCATTTTCCACAATCACCTTTACACCTAATTCTTCATATAAAGCCATAATAAGTCTATATTGAAAGCTAATGAGAAAAAAATTATGTATTGTACAACTGATTTATATACTCTGTGTAAGGTACTGTGGTTGCAGACAACTGATATTTATCTACTTCCTGTATTTGTTTCTCTAGCAACTCAATTTCCCTTGTTATTTCATCCATATCAACCTCTTGTCTTCTTGTATTCTTCTCCAATTTTTCTTGTTCCTTTTTGAATTTTTCATTTCTTTGACATAATTCATGATACTCTTGTATAATCTCTGCTTCTTTTACTTTTAGTTCATAAAGTTCATTTTCAAGTAAGTCATGCCGTTCATTATGATTGTGTTTGTATAAATCAAAACTTTGCTCTACAGTGTCTTGTAACTTTTTATTTTGCTTTATCAATTCAAGTGCTTTAATGCTAGCTAATAGTTTTTCAACCTCTTGTGTTTGTTGAAGATATTTTTCATATTGTTCCGTCATTTATTTATGCGTTAAAGTAAAACGTAGAATAGAAAAAGGGACACAAGCCACATTTAAATTAAAAATTCAAGCAAGCTTAAAAAATAGTTTTTTTTTTTTTTTCTTTTTTCCTTTTCGCAAAATAAAATGTCAGAACAAGTTCAAGTTCGTTTTGTCACTCAAACACCTTATAAGGTGAACGATGCTACTATTTTACTTCCTTCAAGTATAAAGAAAGAAGGTCTTTCTGAAATTGTCAATGGTTTACTTGACATTGGTAAAATAATGATAATAATTACAATGCAACAAATCCATTTATCCTGTTAATATATAGAAAAACCTATTACGTTTGACTTTTTGATTGATGGACAACTCTTGCGAACAAGTATCTCTGAATACTTAAACGCTACCAACCTTTCTACTGTAACGAGAAGAGAAAAAAAAAAGCGTGTTTTATTTTTATTCTAATAGACAACCTTATAATAGGAAAATCTTGTCACGATTGAATATGTTGAATCTATGCTTCCACCTGTTCCACTCACAGCTTATCAACACGATGACTGGATCAGTTCGGTCACTGGAAAGGGCGGATTGTTTGCTACAGGTTCATATGATAACATGGTTCGTTTATGGAATACTTCAGGAGAATGTATCTCTACTTTCATTGGACACACTGACTCGGTTAAAAGTGTTTCATTAGGACAAGTTGATGGTATTTGTGGACATATTTATTATTTGAGAGCAATAAACTAACATCTTTTAACTATAGGAGATAAAGCCATTGTCTTTTCTGGATCATTGGATCACAGTGTGTTAGCCTGGGAATATTCTTTGGAAAATAGTTCTTACCGTTTAATGTATGAATGCAAGGGGCACAAAGGTCCAGTTGAATCTGTTGCTGTTGATGCAAATAACAACTATGTAAGTCATTTGATTATTAAAAAAATGCGATTACTCACATATACGTACAACAGTTGGCAAGTGCTTCAGCAGATGGATTGGTTCGAGTATGGACCACATTAGAACCTACTGAGGATGAACACTTGGAGGATGAACAGCCATCGAAAAAGAAGAAGAAGGCAGGAGAGAGTAGAAAAATTAAGGCAAGATCAGTTGCATTGGAAGGCCATGTGGGTGCTGTGAATACAGTTGCTTTTAACAATACTGATTCAAATATTGTATACACTGGTGGCTGGGATCATTCTATTCGTGCTTGGGATATTGAACAACAAGTCAACTTGTCTACAAAGGTAATCATAGCAACTTTTAGGAATTGGCAAAATTATTAATATTGCGATGATAGAATTGTGAAAAAGTTGTTTTGGATGTAGATTATTCTTCACACTCAAAATTACTGGCTACAGGTCATACAGATAATACAGTGAGATTATGGGATCCTAAGTCAGAGGATGGTACGAATGTCAAGCTCACCTTACGTGGACACTCAGCCTGGGTTTCATCTGTGAGTTGGTCAAAGAAATCTGAATACACTTTATGCTCAGGATCTTATGATTCTTCAGTACGTGTTTGGGATATCCGTAGCAGTAGAGAACCTTTGTACACTGTAGACGCAGCAGAAAACAAGGAAAAGATTTTAAGTGTCTTTTGGGATAATGACAAGATACTTTGTGGTGGTGAAGAAAAGAAGATGAGAATATATCAAGCAAAAGTTTAAACAAGTGTAACATATTTAGAAATAGAAATAAAGAAAACTAAGGAGAATATTTAAAACAGCTTTTTTTACACGTATTAAGGATAGCCTTTGGGTTTCCAACGACCTTGATCCAATAAGGCTTGGTCCTTTTCTCTTTGTTTATCAATCTCAATAGCAGCTAGCGCAACTGTTCTTTGATCAGGACCCAATTCAGAAATCTTGTCTGTATCCTTGATGCAGTGAGTAGCAAACTCCCAATGCTCTCCTTGAGCAAAGTGTGTGAAATTGAGATACTCCAAAGGCTCCTTGTATTTGTTTCGATAAAGACCACCATTGAACCAAAGTGGTCTTGATTCTGTATCCAAATGCAACTGAACTCCACAAACCTGCGTAGGTTCCCCATCCTCCCCTCCACGACCCATGTTGCCGATTACTGCACCAAATGATTTAATGAAAGCATAGGGTGTCTGTGTGATCTCATGGCCGATCCAAAATGTCTCCTTGTCTCCATGAACGTGTCGATAGACAACTTGATCACGCTCGTTTTGCCCGTTCAATTTGCAGGCCGAGAGTAGACCCAACAGAGACTTCCGTTTGTTCATAACAATCACACCCGATTCTTGTTCGTGAGAGGAGATGCCTTGAAACCATCGAGTTTTGGGCACCAAAAGACTTGTTGTAGGTAAAAAGGAACGGAGCCAGTCGGGCCCTACGTTCCAGTCGGGAAATAAAGTACGGTCATAAAAGAAGAGGCTACCGGCCGTCTTATAACCCAAATCATCAAAGAGATCAGTTGGATCCTGAAGAAAGAAGGCGTCAGCATCCATCATGATGACTTCGGTAAATCGACTGGCCAGCATAGCAAACGGTTTCATAGCCCATCCGCCAAATCGAGTATAGTAATCACCAATGGCTTCATCCAGTTTTCGAAGTGTCACGTCTGTGAATTCACTCGAGAGATAAAATCGCTTAGCGACCGAGAGATCATCTTCACGAATAAAGAAAACTTCAATAGGTAATTGAGTATGAAGTATCTCTCGAAGCACACGGATAGTGGAGGCAGCAAACTTGAACTGCCCATTACCAACACAAAGGACGATGCCTTGTCCTTCTGTTTCGTTGACCAAATGAAAGGCATTTTCCCAGTGAGGATGCAGCCACGGATAAAGAGCATTCTCTAATCGTTTATAAAAAGTCCAAGATGGATCGGTTGTCACGTCTTGTGTGGGATCTTCAGTGAGTCGTTGATCAAAGTAATGAAAGAGTGATTTAAAAAGACGTTCAGCAGATGTCATTGTACTGAAATTGGGTATCACACCTGGTTCCGGAATGACTGTGAGCTGAGAAAATACTGTTTCACCGGCTGCTGTCTTGAAAAATTCTAAGTCTTTTTCTACAAAATAAAATTTATAAAAAAAACATAAAAAAAACAAAAAGCCACTGTTTATTCTTACTTGTCCAAATAGGAAGAGGGTTGGTGATAGCAAAGTCATACTTTGAAGATAAAGTTTTAGTATTTTCAAGTGTCAAGACTATGTTGTATTTATAAGCTTTGTTATTTCTTTTTTGTGTGCATTCATTACCTGGTTCCTGAACATGAAGTTGTGTTTTTTCATGTGCGAGACCTTTGCTATTGATTGATATAAACGAATGATTAAGATTTAATAAAAAGAGTGAAAATAGAATGATGAGTGGTAGTATTATAATTGACCATCGAAATGTTATTCGATTGATTATCATGAATAAACAAATAGAGATAATAAAAAAAAGGAGAGAAAAAAAAAAGCGCAAACCAAACCTTTCTTGGTTAATAGCAAATTTATTGAATATCAAACTCCTCTTACAAGCCTTCTTTAGGCCATAACCAATTGAAGGTGTCTTCAACATCACCGGCTTGAATACCACGATATTCATCATAGAGCTTCTTGAAACCCTCTCCGATTTCGTCTTGAGAACCAATCGTGATCACTTGGTCACCACGAACAATCTTTTTGACAGGTGTAATAATAGCAGCTGTGCCACAAGCAGCAACTTCAGCAAATTTACCTTCTTCTACTTCCTTTAAAGCAACAGGTCTCTCTTCTACACCCCAACCGAATTTTTGAGCAATGGCTGCAAGTGAACGCCGTGTCACTGATTTCAATATAGAATTGGAATCAGGTGTAACAAAAATACGTTTACCCTCAGCATCTGTTTTTAAAAGATTAGTCTTTATTTGTCATTCTGATTATTTCGATTGTCTTACCAGGATATGTCAAGCCAACAAAATTAGAAGTAGAAAATTCATCAATTAAAGTGTGAGTCTTTGCATCGAGGTGGAGGGTAAGAGGATATCCATTCTTTTTGGCTCTAGCCATAGGTGCTAATGTAGGTGCATAGTTACCTCCCAATTTGGCTGAGCCCGTTCCATTAGGAGCACCTATTAAAAAAATTAATTTTTATTCTCTTCTTTTTATTTGCTGACTATTACTTCTATCAAAATCTTCAACAACCACAGCATCTACAGGTTTTACGCCACCGGAATAATAAGGACCCACAGGCATGGCAAAAACAACAAAAGTAAATTCAGGTGCTGGCCCCATTCCAATAAAAGGTCCACTTCCAAACAAAAGAGGTCGAATATAAAGTGACCCTCCTGTTTCTTTGGGTGGAACAAATTCAAGATTGGCCTCCACTGTCTTTTTAACACCCTCCAAAAAAATTTCTTTGGGTACATGGGGCATGTGTCCAATATCTGCACTATGCATCATTCTTTCAGCATTGTCTTCAGGACGAAAGACGCGCACACGTCCTTCACTGTCACGAAAAGCCTTTAAGCCTTCAAAGCACTATAAAGTATTGTCAGCATATATTTTCTTTCTTTATATATATATATCTCTACCTGCTGTCCATAATTAAGACCAGTTGAACACATGTGGACATCTAACTTTGGGTTAGTTTCAAATCGACCATTATCCCAGCCATTTTCTTCAGTCCAAGTATATCTCATAAAACCATTTAGGTCCCTGTACTGAAAGCCCATGGTGGCCCAATCAACTTTAGATGAAGGTGGAGTAATAGGCTTTGACATAATTTCGGGAAAAAGAATAAAAGTGACAAAAAAGCGTAGGCATAGTTGTAGATGGTTTTTTTTCTCAAGATGGTTCGCTCATTTAAATGAGCTTTTACTCAGATTCTTGAGATTGATTTGCTTAGGTTTTAAACATCAGTTCACTCAGACTGTTGAAAGTAATTTGGTCATTTGAAAATCAATTTGTCTAAGAAAGAGTACAACTTATGTTACACAATAAGTAGCAGGTCGAAGCTTGTCTATTGTTTCTTTTCCTCCTCAGTTCATGCTTGAATATTGGTAGGTGCAGCCGGTTGATACAAAAGTTATGCTCGTCCCTCATCATTTAATCTGGAAAGTATTAATAAACGAGAAAGAAAAAGAGGCAATGCCAAATTGTCATTTCTCTTTGCTGTGACTGGTTTGTGATATGGATATATGGCGTAGCCTGCTTGAATCTCGATTAAGTATTGATTTAGAAACGACGACTTCAAGTTTCTAAACACCCATTTGAAAACTAAGTGTATGCATGTAAATTTTTATAGTGTAATCACTTGTTTTTGCTAATTTAAATCATTCGTAAGTATCATGTCTGTAAATACTAAAACTTCAATAAAGAAAAAAAAATGTACAGAACATGTAAAAGAATGATTAAATTGTAGGAACATAAAAAAACAAGCACTGTTTGTTCTTTAAATTATATTATCCTTTCATAAAGAAAGCAGATATTGCACTTTAATTGATAAACTCGTAATTTCAGTCCATGATTTGTACTTTCCTTTTTTTTTGCCTTCCCAATCGTGACTTGATGATATGCTTACTGCTGAATCAGAAGAGCAAGACGAATCATCTCGAAGGTATGAGTCTGATGGTATTACGAGGAAAAGAAAATAAGAATATCTTTAATGTTGATCATAAGCTTGATGATTTCAAAGATTTTAGCCAGTTTCTGTTAAGACACAAATTAAAAAAATTGCTCTGCTTTTTAGGTTTGAAAGAAAAAAAAAGCTAAATTTGAATTTTTCCTGTGGATTTTTTACTGTATATATTTGAAGGGAATGATTAGACTAGTTTATGGTGATATTGTTTAATTGATTTCAACAGGTGAGAAAAGGCAGAAGTCTATATCACTAAACATGAGGATTAATGGGGGGAGGCCCTTCATGTTACCATAAGAGCTGGAATATTCGAATATCTAGGGATAATATGTGAAAGAACATCAAATGATTACAAATTAAATACAAGCATCTTGTACAGAAAGCCTAAGATTCTTTTGGTGACAGTCTAACAATAGTGCGTTGATTTCCCGAGGCTGGAAAACGTTTTGCTGAAGTTTTACATTCAATAATGAAACATCATAGTTTTTTGGTTGTTTTAAAGTTGCTCCGGTCATTCTGGGAAACAGATTATAAGTCACGAATTGATGCACATAAAGGAGAGATTTTTATACAAACATTTTGGAAGAGTTGTAATACGCAAAAAATGCCACAAATTGAAGAATATGAACGCGTTAACAATGTATGCCTGCTATAAACAGAAAACTAGCGCTGTAGATGAATGACAACTAAGCCTTCGAACTTGCTGGTAGTTTTTTTTTTTTTTTTTTTTTTCCTTTATAAAATATGTTTATTTAATCGTTGTTGAGCTATATTGGGTACCCTATGTACTTGATGTCGCCTAACGACTAAGAATCAAGCTACTTTAGATCATTATTGACCATCAATTCTTTGAATTCTCGCTTGTTGAACATGTATCCACCGGCTGAAGGACATGCTGTTGATGTTGAATAATTTACTTGAGAGTTGAATACAACTCTGTATACTTTTAAACGCTCTTGTAACTCTATAGATTTTTCCTTGGAATTGGTAAAATTTAGAATATCGCCTGCATAGACTAGTGATTTGATTGATTTTAGTGCTGTCAACTGAAGTCAGAATTGGGTCTTCTAGCTTTAAGATAGTAACTGTTAATGATTTCATTGTTCTTAATAAATATTAAGAATGATTCTATTGTAAGGTTGTAAAGTACAGGTGAAATGGAGTCGTCTTTAAAATGGTCCAATTGATAATGGAATATACTTTTCATATAAAATGATAGTATCATCGTTTACAATTTACGCCAACACAAAAAATCCAACAGTTTTATCCGAACAGATTCAATTTGAAGATTAGAAATATTACTGTATATTATCGTTTAATTATTGGTAAGTTTATAATCAAAAATATTTTCTTATGTTTATAAACAAAGATAATTCTCAACTGGAAACTCTCATAAAAATCTATAGACTTTTTTATAATGTGATGGTTATTGCATGCTGACAGTCAGATTTGTAAGCGAAAAAACGAGGAACAAGAGATTACTAATAGAGCTACAAAAGATATTTTATGCTTGAGAAAGAAAGCATATTATGAGATAACCTGGAGATATTCGCAGCAAAAAAAAAAAATGACGTAAAATTTAGTGACGATAGCTGTGTTGGGCCTTTTATATAAATCTGAGCACATTTTTTCTCTTTTCTTTTTTGTTTCTTTTTTTTAATTGAGTTTATAAAAAGAAATAATGTCAAAAATGAATGTTGATACTGAGCAAGCTATTGATGAAAGCTTGTATTCTCGTCAACTGTAAGATTTAAATTTGTTCTTTCCTCCCTTTTTTATATACAATTTACTTATACAATACGCGTAGCTACGTTTTAGGTCATGAGGCCATGAAGAAAATGAGCGCTGCTCATGTATTAGTTGTTGGTTTGAAAGGTCTTGGTGTTGAAATCGGTAAAGTTTTTTTATTAATAGAGAATAAAATATATGGTTTTACTAACATAAGATTTGAATTAGCTAAGAACGTTGTTTTGGCTGGTGTAAAAAGTGTTACTCTTTATGATCCCGAGCCTGCTCAAATTAGTGATTTGTCTACACAAGTAAAAAAAAGAAGATTATTCATTAAGAACACTTTGTTTACGACCATTTCTCTGTATAGTTTTATTTGGCAGAACAAGACATTGGCAAGCCTCGTGCACAAGTAACTCAACCTAAGCTTGCTGAGTTGAATCAATATGTACCTGTCCATCTCTTAGAAAACGACTTGACAGAAGATGTCTTGAAAAAGTACAAGGTGGTTGTGATTACCGATATGCCCTTATCAAAACAATTGCAAATTTCTGATATCTGTCACGCAAACAACATTCACTTCATCTCTACTGAAGTTCGTGGTCTCTTTGGGTATGAAAAAAAAAGATGAAATGCGACTTTGATTTTTGATATTTTGTATATAGTCGTATCTTTAATGACTTTGGTCCCATGTTTGAAGTTTTGGATACCAATGGTGAGGAGCCTTTGCAAGGTATGGTTGCCAGTGTATCAAAGGTAGGATCCATTCTTGTTTGCGTATAAGAGTCGTATAAGCTAAATATTTAATTTCTTGTATAGGAGGAAGAAGGTATTGTTACTTGCTTGGATGAGGTTCGTCACGGCTTGGAAGATGGTGCCTATGTGACATTTAAGGAGATTCAAGGAATGGAAGAATTGAATAATATTTCTCCTCGTAAAATAAAGGTTCTCGGTCCTTACACATTTAGCATTGGTGATACCTCAAGCTTTGGTGATTACAAAAGTGGAGGCTTGTTCAATGAAGTAAAAATGCCAAAGCAAGTTGATTTTGTAAGTTTTAAATCATCAAAAAAAGAAGAGAAAAGTATTAATACCTGACGGATAGAAATCTTTCAGAGAATCTTTGGCTAAACCCGACTTTTTGATCTCTGATTTCGCCAAATTTGATCGTCCAGCACAATTACATCTTGCATTCCAAGCTTTGTATGATTTTGTAGAGAAGCATGGCAGATATCCTAAACCCAGAAATGAAGATGATGCAAATGAAGTATTTGAAAAAACAAAGGAGATGGCTGAAAATTCTGAAGACAAGCCAGAATTGGATGAAAAATTAATCAAGGAATTAGCTTATGAAGCTCAAGGTGAATTGTCTCCAATGGTTGCCGTATTTGGTGGTATGGCAGCTCAAGAAGTATTGAAGGCTGTAAGTGGTAAATTCTCACCTATTCAGCAATGTATGTACTTTGATGCACTCGAAGCACTCCCTGTTAATTCAAAGTTGTCTGAAGAGCTTTGTGCTCCTGTAAGTATTATTAGATAGATAAAAGAACGACTAGAGTTATTGATTCTATTCCGATTAGACTGGTTCTCGATATGATGGTCAAATTGCTGTCTTTGGTCGTGAATTCCAAGAAAAAATTGCCAATACTAACGAATTCTTGGTTGGTGCTGGTGCCATTGGTTGTGAAATGCTCAAGAATTGGGCCATGATGGGTTTGGGTACCGGTCCAAAAGGACATTTAACAATTACTGATATGGATACTATTGAAAAAAGTAATCTCAACAGACAATTTTTGTTCAGAACTGGTGATGTTGGTGTAAGTACTTGTTTGTAGTATTAACTTTGAAATGTATTCTAAACACAATTTCATATAGAAATTAAAATCTGAATGTGCATCAGCTGCTGTCTGTAGAATGAACCCTGATTTGAACAGTAAAATCAGTATTCATCAAGAACGTGTTGGTCCTGACACTGAAAGTAAGTCCCCCTTTTTTTTTTAACTCAAAAAAGATGAGCTGATTTTATTATTGTGATTAGACATTTATGATGATGATTTCTTTGAAGCATTGGATGGTGTAACTAATGCACTTGACAATGTCGAAGCACGTAAGTTACCGGAATAAGTAAAGAAGTACTTTCTAATTACTAAATATTTTTACAGGTAAATACATGGATAGAAGATGTGTTTATTATCGTAAGCCACTTTTGGAATCAGGTACACTGGGTACCAAGGGTAACACACAAGTTATTATTCCTTTTGTGACAGAATCCTATTCTTCTTCTCAGGATCCACCTGAGAAGTCCATTCCTATTTGTACTCTCAAGAACTTTCCCAATGCTATTGAACACACCATTCAATGGGCTCGTGATTTGTTTGAAGGCTACTTTAAGCAGCCTGCTGATAATGTCAATTTATATTTGAGCCAACCCAATTTTGTTGAGGTCACTCTTAAGCAAGGTGGTACTAGCAAAGAAACATTGGAGACTGTGAACAATTATCTGACTGTTGATAAACCCGAATCATTTGATGACTGTATTACTTGGGCACGTCTTAAGTTTGAAGAATTATATAGCAATAACATTCGTCAATTGTTATTCAATTTCCCCCCTGATGCTATGACCTCTTCTGGTCAACCTTTCTGGTCTGGCCCTAAGCGTGCACCTACTCCTCTTGTCTTTGATGTCAACAATCCTGAACATCTTTCATTCATTATTCATGCTGCTCAATTGCATGCCTTCAACTATGGCTTGAAGGGTGAAAGTGATGAAGCCTATATCAGAAAGGCACTTGACAATGTTATGGTACCTGAGTTCAAGCCCAAAGAAGGTGTCAAGATTCAAGTACAAGAAAATGAAACAGTAGACAATAGCGGGGGAGCTGATTCTCTTGATGACTTGATTGCCAATTTACCTAGTGCCTCTTCTTTCGGCACTTATCGTTTGACGCCTGCCGAGTTTGAAAAGGACGACGACAGTAATCATCATATTGATTTTATCACTGCCGCCTCCAACTTGCGTGCAATGAACTATGCTATTGCCCCTGCGGACCGTTACCGAACCAAGTTTATTGCAGGAAAGATCATCCCTGCTATTGCTACAACCACTGCCATGGTCACTGGTTTAGTCTGTCTTGAACTTTACAAGGTGATTGATGGTAAGAAGGAATTAGAACAATACAAGAACGGATTCGTCAATTTGGCTTTACCCTTCTTTGGTTTCTCTGAGCCTATTGCTGCTCCTACATTAGAATACAATGGCGTCAAGTTTAGTTTGTGGGATCGATTTGATATTGAACATGATATGACGTTGCAAGAATTTATTGACTATTTCCAAAATGAACACAAACTTGAAGTTACCATGGTTTCATCTGGTGTATCTATGCTTTATTCATTCTTTATGAATAAGAAGAAGGCAGCAGAAAGATTAGCTATGAGGTTGTCCAAAGTGGTTGAAAGCGTTTCAAAGAAGCCAATTCCACCACACGTTAAATCGTTGATCTTTGAAGTTTGTGTTAATGATGTTAATGATGAAGATGTTGATGTTCCTTATGTTCGTGTCAGAATTAGACCTTAACTTGTTTTCTTTTTTTGCATTAAAAGCTATCCCTTGCTTTGTTTTAATAAAAAATAAACATTTTGCTTGTAAAAATGAGTTCATGTGATTGTCCAATTGAAATGTTACACACGATGACATAAACTATGCACCACATTTGGAGGAGCGTGTGGAGAAAGAAAAATATTTATTTTCTTCTTCCTTTTTGTATAAAATGCCCACCGAGAATAATAACAAGACAGAAGTAAATAACAATTTAAAGCCAAATATGATTCATCCAGCCTTTCAAGGAACACATACATTTTATCGACCTTATTCGATTAAGCCAGCTCAACAACCCGTGTTTAATCCATCTACAATCAATCCCATGTTTTTTGGTTATCATTCCCAACCTTTATATCAACAGAATAGTAAATTATGAAATAATAAAAGTTTATTAACGTATTTCTTTTGGTGATGGTTTCCTTTTCCACCACTTCTGTGATTGTTCATGAGTGTGAGTGATGATAAGTTTAGAAATTGAAAATTTGTCACGTAATTGTGTTGATACTGAAATAGTTGGCTTAGGATTTCCCTATAAAAAAAAACATACCAAGTTATTGAATATCACCATTAATAAAAATAGGACTTACATTGAGCGTATTACATTGTTTATGACAAACATAACCACAAAAATCTAATGATGCGTGTAAATAGAACATTAAAGAAAAATATTTATGCGTTTACCTTTGCATACAAAAGCATTTCGCTTTATGGGCAAATCGCATGCCTTGCATGTCCCTGCTTCTATATTTCGCTTAAATTTATCATCACAGAATATAAACATTCCATTTTTACCTTTTGAAAAAGAGCAATCTATTAAACTATGTACATGTTTACTACTGAATACTGCTGCACTACTGTTACTTTTATGAGCCGTTGACTTTTTTATTAGCATAGAAGAGGAGGGCGTGGTTGAGTTAATGTCCAATGGTTGCTGCTGTAAGATCCAAGTATGTCGTAATAATTCATTAGTGCTTGGTCTCTGGGATGGATCCTTTTTAAAACAAAGTTTCAGAAAGTCTTTTAATTCCTGTTCATAATAAATGAGTTACAAATTATTGTTTATCTGTTATCTTTACCGTGGATATATTATTGGGTATAGGAGGATGATCTTCTTCGACAATTTTAAACATGGCAGACATTGCCATCAGATCAGAATAAGGTGGCTTTCCCGTACACAACTCGATAATTGTACAGCCTAAAGACCAAATATCTGATTTGATAGATGCTCCTTTCAACTCGATCACTTCAGGTGACACTAGAGAGAAAAAAGAAAACATTAATGTAAAGCTCAGTACTTTTTTTTTTTTTCGTATTTGCTTACTCCAAAAGGGAGTTCCAGATACAGCATTTTCATCTTCATTTTTCTTCAATTTCAAATTAAGCGAGACACCAAAATCGGATAGTTTGACATCTCCTGATTTAGTTGTTAGAATATTTGCAGCCTTGAGATCGCAGTGAACGACATGTTGCTGATGAAGGTAAGTTAAACCTTTTAATATCCTTTGACAGTAACACGCAACAAGATGCTCAGGTAGTGAATTACCAAATGATTTTAACGTATTTAATAATGAACCATTCTCAACGTATTCTAACACAATGTTTATGTGATCTTGCGTTTGAATAAATCCTTCGTACTTTACAATATTTGGATGAACCAGTGAACTCAGTAACTTGGCTTCTTGCTACAAAAAAATAAATTAAACATATTAAATCTACATGTATTTTTATTTCTTCTTCCTTTACTATCATGTCTTTAATGTCTTGTTTCTTTGAAGATTTTAAATCAATTTGTTTAATCGCTACAGTTTTTCCTGATAGTAGATCAAGTGCCCTGAAAAAAAAAATAAGTTTTTTTTTTTCATGCAAAATGGTAATAAATTCATCTTCCCCTATTTTTTATATATCTACCTGTAAACTGTTCCAAAATGTCCTTTACCTATCACATTTCCTAATTTCTATATTTTACGTGTTATAAAAGAGAGACAGAGCAAAAAAAAAAAAAAAAAGAGACATCCTGCTTACATATTTAGCCTGTAAATTTCCATATTCATCAAAAAGTTTTAAATGATTGGCGCAAGTTGTATCGTCTAAAGAGCTACTCGATTTTCGCCTAGCGATCGGTAACAGCATGAGTTCTGGTTGATGTACTTCTTCAACAGGTGAGCCATGTACTGTTGAAGAAGATTTCCTATGATGTTGTTGTTCTTGGCTGTGATTGAATTTATTGTTGCTGTTAGACCAAGTTTGAAATTTGACAAAATGTGGTTCCTTCTTGTTACGAGATTTTGTCGAGAAAAACAAAGACAGTTTACTACTGTTTATACTATTTTTACGAGAACTCTTCTTTTCAACAGATTCAAATACATCTTGTGCCTTCAGTCTGGTTTCTTTTGTACGCTGATGATGTGTTCCGTATCCACTATCCCCAGAGGATGTATTGCTGTTTTTAGTGTAGTACATGTCATCATCATCTTCTGTTGATTTTTTATTACAAGATTCACCCTCATTTCTTCTCTCCTGCCGCTCCTGATCCTCCTGTTCAAAGTTCTTAGCAAACATTTCATTCATTTTGAGTTATTTCAAACTAGGAATATAGTTGTTTGATTCGTCCGGCAAATCTATTATTGACTTTGATATAAAAAGACGAAATAGTTTCCAAAAAAAGATTTGACTTAACAAATGAAAATCTTTTTAGTAAAAAAAAAAAAAAAAAATAAGAAATAATAAAAAAAAAAAACGAGAGAAAAAGAAGGAAAAAAAAAAAAAGAAATTAAAAGCAAGAATTTAATTTTTTTTTTCTGCTTTCTTTTACTTGCTTTTTTTTTTGTACACTTACAGCAATTCATCTCTTTTTATATGAAATAAACAAAAGAACGCATTTTTGTTCCTATTGTTATGCGTCACATTTCTATTTATTTTGTTCTTTTTCGTTGCTCACACTCAATGAACGTGTGTCTCTATGCAGTGCATGATTCCGTATTTTATAAGAGTGAGATGTGGTCATGATTAATGTCAAAAATCTACATGAAAACAGAACTTTATAAAACACGTAAAGCTTAAGATCTTTGACGAGCTTTTTAATGCAGCACACATTTTACCTAGCATCTAAAGATGCTCTCCTCCAGCCCTGTCCATTTTATATTTCCCCTGGTTTAATTATAGATGATGGAAAATAAAAGTTTTTTTCTTTTCTATCGAATAAAGAAAAGCATCTTATCTGTATCGATCGATTTTCTTTTAAAAAAAATATAAAAAAAAGAGCTATCACATTCAATCTCCATGGCAACATAATGATCGCTACCCCTTTTGAACTGTTTCAATGTCAGTAACTTGTTTTTCCGAATAAATTCATATTCCGTTATAATGATCCATAAATAAAAATTAGTTGCCAAAAATAACGACCGATCCTTTTTTTTTCTTCTTCTTCTTTTACTTATAGAATGTATATTTTATGTTTAGCACTCATTGTATTTTCATTTACTTGTGTCAATACTCAACAACTCTGTAATGGGTATGCAGAGTACTGTAATAAGCCTTACAACTCGCTCACCTACCTCTTGACACATAATTCATATGGTTATGTATCTAACCCTGCTGCTAATCAACTCTGTCCTATCACTACTCAACTTGCAGATGGTGTTCGAGGTATCAAGCTGTCAGCCGTTAAAGCAACAAATGCAACTACAGATGGTACCATTACAGCGGACAGTATTTATCTTTGTCACACATCGTGTATCATATTAAATGCTGGTCCAGCAGTCAATACCCTTCGTACGATTAAAGAATGGGTCGAGCAAAACCCCAATGAAGTAGTGACAATCATGTGGAATAATGTGGATGCCTTTGATGGGAATGCATTTGAGGCTGCTTATAATGCAAGTGGTATCATTGAATATAGTTATCAGCAACCCAAAAAAAACTATACTTGGCCAACGTTAGGCGAATTAATTGCTAGTGGAAAAAGAGTAATTAATTTTGGTGATACTTATTATCAACAGGATCTTCCCTGGTAAATTATTTATAATATTTTCTTTGTTCACAAAATTAATTATTTATTATAGGTTATTAACAGAATATGATTATGTGTTCGAGACACCTTATGAAAATCATAACGAAAGTTCATTTAGTTGCACTATCGATCGACCTCAAGATCCTGCCAGCCCAACCGAATTCTTATACGTCATGAACCACTTTTTATATGGTTCACTTCAATTGGGTTCATTACCTATCGAGATACCTCAAAAAGGCATAGCCAACACAACCAACTCTGATAATTCGCTCATGAAACAAGCTAAAACATGTACCGAGAAATTTGGTCGTCAACCCAACTTTTTAGAAATAGATTTTTATAACCTGGGTGATGCACTCAAGATTACTGCAGAATTAAACAATGTCACCTACAAAGGTTCAGGAAGTTTGCAGTGTGATACATATGCTGCTCAACAGGCGAGTAGTTCAAGTACAGATTCATCCGAAGCAATTCAAACAATTAGTATTAGTTCAGTTAGTTTACTATTAACTTTAATTGCTGCCACATTCTTTATTTTCTTTTAGACTGTATTAAAGTAGTTATTCCCCCCTCCCTTTTATTTGTATAGAATTATAATTTCTATTAAAAGAAAATAAACTAAAAGCGAATAAAGTGATTAAACTTTCATAAATAGAGTGTTTTCCCTTTATTAAATTTCTTAAACAGAAAAACGTTTTTCTGAAAAAAAAAAAAAAAAAAAAAAAAAGATCTTTGAACGTAAACTATGCTCATTAGTTTAATTACATGCTGCAAGTAAAACTTACTAAGTTCTTTTTTTTTAGCCTAAATTCTTCTTGGCTTATCTCATAGTAAGAACATCTTTACTGTTTAACTTACAAACTCTATCTCTCTTTCTCTTCCTTTCTTTCGTAGTAGGGATAATTGAATAATAATACTTTTTAGTATTCTCTTTACCAGGGGTTTCTTTTTTTTTTTTGAACAATGACAGAGGGATAACCAATAAGATACGAAATGACATAATCATTAATGTGAATCTAGAGTTCAATGTATTTTCTTTATACAATCGACTATTATTACTTTCAACATGATTTATATGAAATTTGGAGTTTATTAAAGTGCATTATGAAGGAAAGAGAGGATCATGTAACGCTGATAGATCTGAAATTTATAAATTCAACCAGATATTTTTAGAAATTATAGCAAACTTTTTTGAAACCACTCATTATGTTGTCATTAGTGTGTACTATTTAAAGTCAAACGTTCCTTTATTTTTATGTAGATCTTTTTATGATACACAATCCAAAATAAAACAAAACTTAACTTTAATCACTCAAGGAATGCTTGGCTTGTTAACTATAGTTCTTGTTTATTCTAAAAGTAAAAACAGTAATACCAAAATAGATACTTTGAAGTTCTAGGGTATACAAAGAATAGAGTATTCTTTTATTCACACATGATGCTCTAAAACACGCTCAAAAATTTCTTTTTATTTTCTAAAGGCTTATAAATTCTTGATTTCATCCTTAAATTAAACATTTTTACAAGAAAGTGTTCGGAGATTAAATTAATTTTTTTGTCGGAAGATATGCTGACAAGAGTGTAGTCGATTGCAAAGAGCAATACATCCAAGAATCCTTCCTTTTGTTATCTTTGCGGTATCCATCCGTCTACCTATAAGCACTTTAACATGTCTACCTACTCCAAAAACCTTTTCGACGTGCTTGCTGAAAACGACAACACCCCTGTCAAGGTCGAAGCTCCCGCTCCCGTTGTTGTTGACAAGAAGAATGTTTCCAAGTTGAACAAGGAAGGTAAGGCATTAGTAATTTCTAGCTTAAATCCCTCTTTCTTCTTTCTTCTTCAGCTTTCTTTGCATTCCAAAAGACAGAAAAGTAACCAATCTCAAACGTAAATGTCAAAAAGATTCACCAGGGGGCAGGCACCGACTACACACACGTGGTCAGCTGACAATTATGACTCAGGGACAGCATAGTGATTCATCAAATACAATTAAATCTAAAGTCTCAGCAAGCTTTGAAGAAAAAAAAAAATAGGTACCGTTGTATTTAAGTAACCAATCCCTTGAAAAGCATCAATTGGATAACAACAGCAAAAAAAAAAAAAATTGCAGACGTGAGATATTTCTGAAGGGATACAAAGGAGATTTTTGAAGCAAGGAAGAGAAAGAGAGGATCTTGAGGGCTTTTTCTCATTCCAATTAGAAATTAAACCATTTTTTATAATTAGCCGTCAAGGATGAAAAGAAGTCTCGCCGTCCCGCCAAGGGTGAACGTCCCACCAAGGATGGCCGTCCTCGTCGTGGTCGTCAATTCGACCGTCACTCTGGTACTGGTATTGTGTAAGTAGAAAGATTCATTTCTTTTGCTGGCTTCTCATCTGGTTTTATTAGTGACTCTGAAAAGAAGGTCAACCAAGGTTGGGGTAAGCCTGGCAAGTCTGAAGCTGAAAGTGCCAAGGATACTCTTAACCCTGCCGACCCCGATGCTCCCGAACAAGAAGCCCCTGCTACCCCTGCCGAGGCTGAGGAAGTTGTAAAGACTTTGGATGAATACTTGGCCGAAAAGGCTTCCAAGACCTTGAACGTCGCTCTCCCTGAAGCCCGTAAGGCCAATGATGCTGACGAATCCGCTTTTGTTGGTGCTGTTGTCCACCAAAAGAAGGAAATTGAAGAATTCTTTGTTTCTACCAAGGAAACCAAGACTGTTTCCAAGAAGACTGAAAAGTCTCGCAAGGAAAAGGTCATTGTTGACATCGAACAACGTTTCCAAGAGAAGCCCCGTAACGATTTCCGCAAGAACGACCGTCGCGGTAACCGTAACAACAACCGCAAGTCTACCAAGACCAACATTGCTGCTGTTAACCTCCAAGATGCTGCTGCTTTCCCCTCTCTTGGTGCTTCTGCTTAAATTCGTTTCTATAATAAAGAAAAGGTTGCCTTGTGTATAATTTAAACTTTCTTTTTTTTTTTAAAGAAAGAAATGAAAACAAATGATATAGTGACAACTTGATGTGTCAAGCTTTAAATTTTTTTTTAAGATGAACTCATTTGTATAAATTAAAAATGAAAGCAAGTTTATTCAAAGGGAGGGTAAGGGGGGGTGATTATTCATGCTTTGTCTTTTTGTTTTTATCAGCTACAAAATAATCAGAAATCCTCTTTCCATTAGGCGCTGAAGGATAGTAACGTTTCCAGTTTTCGACAACTAGAATGGGTTCTGGATAGTCTTTTCCGATAACACATTTATATTTCTCTTGCTCTTCTTTGGACATACGCCAAGGGCAGTGAACGTATTCGACAGGCAAGTTCTTTAGTTCAGGGCACCAAAGACGAATATAATCACCATCTGGGTCATAGTCTCTGCTCTGCTTTAATACATTAAAATGGCGGATTCCTTCTCTTGGATCACAGCCCACACCCGAGACTTTATAAATAAAATGTCATTAATAAAGAAGACAGTGAAATAATTCTTTCTTGTACTTGCCGTATTGCCAGTTTCCATAGTTTGAATAAACATCATGATCTTTTAATAGAGATTCAAACCATTCGGCACCAATACGCCAATCTAATTCCAAATCCTTTGTAATGTAGCTTGCTACATTTTGGCGCCCACGATTATTGAGAAACCCAGTGTTGAGCAGCTCACGCATCGAAGCATCTATATAAGGCATACCTGTCTGCCCAACCTTCCATTTATTGAATTGGTCATCATTCGACTTCCACACCTTGTTTGAATAACTGTTCTTCTTCTTCAAATCTTCTTGTGCTTCTTTATTTGACATGTCTCTAAACCCATGAAGATGGAACACTCGATTCCCACTGCCAGCTACCAAGAACCGAAAGAAATCCCTCCAGAGCAACTCGAATCTGATCCAATAGATACCATCTTCATCGCCACCTGTTTTGTCAATCTTTTTCTGGGATTGAAGTCGGTTCAATTCATGCCATATCAACCGTGGTGAGAGGCACCCGTGAGAGAGGTAGGCTGAAAATTTGGTAGAGTACTCTGTTCCGATCATGCCATTTCTTGTCTGTTTATAATTGATGGCTCCATCCGTCTTGAATAAATAATTCTCCAGTCGTTCTCTGGCCGCGTCTTCTCCTCCTGGCCAAGGAAAGGCTGATCTTTCATCTTTCTCAAAGGCAAATGCCTCATAAAGTTCCTCAAGTAAATCTTTCCCTTGCTCAGCGTGAGGAAACTTCCAGATGATATCGGGAAAAGCAGGCAGTTCATCAGGCATCTGAAGTAAGGGCCTCACTGGCTGGTTCATCTTTTCGATGCGTCTTCGAAAATGTGCATACACTTTGGGAGTCTGCTCAAATGTGAAATCGACATCGTCTGGATGAATCATGGCAGTATCATGATGAAATGCAATGGCCTTGTTCCATATTTTGGTCAATTCTTTTTCAACCACAAGCTCCTCATATGCATACTTTTTCATTATGTGAGCTTTTTTGGTGTTCTTTTAATCAATGCACGACTTACTTCCTTGTGTGTGTGGATTTGATGAATTTCATAATCATTTTTCTTTAAAAATTCACTCAATTCCCTCAATAACCTCTCTGGCTTTCCAAATAAAATCAGCAAATTTGATTTTCTCTTTTGCAGCTCTTTTTCTAAAGCCATAACGGATTCGATCACAAAGCATGTACGATAATGAGCGCATCTTTCGATATGAAAATTCCATGTTGTAGGTGTTTTGTAATCTGTAGACAGTCTTGAATTGAGCTTGCTGAGATCGATCATGCGGGGATCAAGACAAACAATGGGTAACAAGTGTGCGCTTTTTTCAAAAATCGCATTGTAAAGTGCCTGATTATCGTGAACACGAAAACTATTTCTAAAAAAGCAAATATTGATTTTTCTAGTCATTTAAACAGATTTTCAAGAAAGAAGAAAAAATGTCAAGATAGATTCTCTTTCTTATTTTCTTTTCTTTTTTTTAAATAGGAAATCGGATCATCAGAACTGCAGGCATTTGTCGATGATGCGACTCAAGTCGGTGTATAAACAATTGGCAGGGCTTTTATTTTTTATTCATTTCAACTCAATGGTTGATCAAGTGTACAGTAGTCAAAGATAATATTTAAATACATCAATGCATTCATCTCCATTTGTGACGTACAGTTTCCTATTTGATGTAAACTTTGTGAAAGCTATGTCGTGTCTTACTGATGTCTACAAAGTATTTTAAGAAGATACCCTTGAAATCAACATAAGCATATACTTTGACTCAGTATTTTATTATTACTACTTCAATTTATATATCTTTCTTCTTCTTATTAAATTATCCTGTCCATTTTTAAATGATAAATACATCGAAATCAAGAAACCAAAATCCAAAATTCTTTGCAAAAAGAATGTAATTTCTTTAGTTTTTTTTTTTCTCAAATGGGCATAAAATAGATAAAAATATGTCAATTGAAAAGCAAACAGAATAAAAGTAGCAGATATACAAAAGCGGAACTGAAATAAAAGTGTTATGTCCTGTAATCAACAGAATATTGCGTTTGTTTTAGAAAAACACCTTTACCAGATCAAAAACTATGCTTCAATTTCATTCTGACATAAAAACCAATAGTACTCAACAACAATAGAAAAAAAAAAGACCCTATTCATCTTTTAAAATTTGTTTTAAAAGCATATCAAGAAATTATGGATGTCAAACTAAGACAGAGTGAAACCAAATAGTGGAATTGGTAACACACAATGCTATGCATTGATTAATTATACGAAAGAAAGCTGATCCCAAAGAACTTTCAATAATATTCTGGTGATGACTAAATCTTGAATGTTATTAGCAAAGTCTCAGAAAGAGTGTGTATGTAGGTGAGGAAGAGAGAGAGAGAGAGAGAGTAAAACACGTGGTCGCTTGTTAATTTTTTTCTACTGTTTCGAAGGTCCTAACTTTTGGGGTAAAGTCGGAAAATCGAACTGAGTTGAAACATTTATAAGATTACATAAAAATAAAATTTCCAATTTTATAAATAACAGATTATTACATGTCGTTTACCACCTTCTCTTCTTTCTCGTATAGACCATGATACCTACTGAAGTGGATAATTTCTCAGAAGATAGAACTCAATTAGCTCAAGACACTTTGGAAAATTTGGAAATTGTCAAAAAGTGTCGTACTGACCCTGATTTGATTGAACATACAGCATACAGTCACTTTACAGAAAGTCAAAAAAAGCATTCACTGACATTCACTGTAAGTAATAAAGATATAGCCATTCTTTAGACAAAAAGAACTAAAATATAAATGACAGACCTTAAGAGGGCCTGATAAGATCATTCTTCCGCCCGTCATGTTTTATAACAAGACATACACAGAGGTTATCAGTATTGTTCACTTGGGTAAACACATGTGTGGCCATGATGGCATCATCCATGGTGGCTTGGCTGCTACACTACTTGATGAAGCATTGGCAGCTGTGGTAAGTGTATAAAAAAAAAGAGGCCAATGTATGCATAAACTCAAGTCATGTCTTAGGCTCTTCCATCTCTACCCAAGAATTTCGGTTTTACTGCAAATCTTAATGTGAATTACAGAAAGCCCATTATGTCTGATCAGTGGGTTGTATTAAGAGCTAAATTGGACAAGTTGGAAGAACGTAAGGCGTTTGTTGTTGCACACATTGAAAGCGCAGAAGATCAAACTATATTTACAGAAGCAACATCATTGTATATCTCTCCTAAGTCTATTCCTACAAAATAAATTAATTTATTAAAGATCTCCATATTCTGTTAATCTCAAAAAGATGAATTTATTTGAATACAATTTCTCAAAATTCCTATTACTTGTATCGCAGTAAATTGACAGGACAATCATCCCTTTGCTCAACGTAGAGATGCTTTCTCTTTAGGGGAAGATTGTGATGTGAAATGAAGTGATGCAGTTGCTACCTGTTGATCATAAACCTTTTTTTTCCTTTCTCCAACATTCTCATCCTGCATTTTTATATCGACAAAGATATCAGTTTATTAATTTAAGCATGCCTTGGATATACTCAGTGCACAAAAATACCCCTGAATGAGTTATTGACTAAAAGATGTGATTGGATGGCGGACAGTTTTATATCTCACAGAAGAAAGATGTGTCTATGTTTATCCTTGCATACTCACTACAGCTGTGAGCCAATTGCAAACATTTTAGAAAGATTTAATGTTAAGCAGCAACCGATGTCAACCTTTTGCTATTTCTAGATACCCAATCAATTTGATTTTTTTTTTTTTTTTTTTTTTTTTTTTTTTTTTTTTTTTTTTGCAATGAACCATCTTATTTCTCTTTTTCAGTAGCTATTGTTATACAACATTGCTTAGACTGAATTGGAACACCGTCGCTGTTGAACACAGTAATACTGTGCTATCAATCACCAGTGATGAAATCTGGTATTGGCAATCCATAATCGTTTATGTTATGACGATAGTAATTTATCCAACTGAGTCTTCATCAAGGATCTCGTCATCGGTAGACTGCTGCTTGGTCTGTGGTACATCAATAACATTTTGATCTTCAAGAACGTTATCATAGAAATTGCGAGAATCAATATCCGAGAAGAAGAGACAAGTCAGAACGTTTTGGATGGAAATCATCACAGAGTTCTCTTCAGCTGTAATCAAAGTCATTCAATAGATTTATAAATCCTCACCAAATTTATTTTGAATAGAATATGCATGTTCCATAGCATTCGAAACAAAAAACAAAAAAAAAGTCATAGAAACAATCATTGTAGAAGGACTGATCTCTCTCGGCTTTGGCTTGATTTATCCTATTCTGTAAAACGATAGATATTTTCCGAATCTTTTTTAAACCGTTTAGCCTGCTTTTTCTTGCATTTAACGATAATACAGCCATTGGTTTAGCAATTCTAATAGATACAGGATAGCTGTTTCTTTGGGCAATTAGAAATGGTATGTCCTTTAGTATGGCTACATTACACTGCATGAAAGCTTTCATATTCAGATTATTAAAGAAGATGATGAGAGAGAGGAAAGAGCTTGCCACTATTATTTTTTTCTTGGCACCAAGGAGAGTGTAACCCACACTCATACAAGTATCGGTGAGTGAGTTCTTTATAGTGTTCACAAATCAAGAACAAGGCCTACTTTAAGAAAGAGAAGATTAGATAGCCAAATTTGTGCTAAAGGAGTGGTTGAGCTCAAGACTCTGCAGGACAAAACCTTATCTTTATATTTTTCAAAGATAATATTGCTTACAAGGATTGGATTGATTGCAAGCTAGAAAGGATTGAATTAGATTTTGGCAATCTTGTAATTATCTCCTTTGGTGGTTGCAACTATAATGGGTGAATAGTAAAAGACACGAGTTACATAGATGATTAAGAATCACTCATTGTGTCCAAAGGGACACTACCTGAAGAACGGCCAGCCTTCTACATTTTTTGCTAAATAAATTTGCTTTGTATAATATAATGAATGCTATATTCGGAAGTTGCGTACATGAATGATATTTCCTTCCTGACAGCTAGTTGGGACTAGGACATACTGCTTAGTTTGGTAAGCAGTTCCGGTGATGCTGGCCGTCGTGTGACTCTATTAGCCGATTTTTTGGGAGCTTTATAAGAAAGATAACAATTGTTAGTTGGTACCGGCAAGCAACTTTAAACTTAAAAATTCAATCTCGGATTACATCTTGTTTTGAAATTGTAAGCCTTTTTTTGATCATGACCTCCTCTTAAATAGGGAGGATTGTTTACTTTTTTTTTTTTTTTTTTTTTTCAGTGATCATAACTGTGGTCCTTTTTGATAGGATGAGTTATTAATGTGCTTTTTATGCATTATTCGTTCTTGTATTACTTTTCAAAAATTTTGTTCACAAGCACAGTTGCTTTATTTTAAATATCAAATTTTATAAACATTGATGGCCATCTATACATAAACAGGTGTGCTACATGTATTAAGCACGTTTTGTCTATTCCTAATCATTCAGGTCAGCTTTCCATAAATAAATAAGAAAAAGCACGGAAGAAAAAATTATCCGAGCGAATATATAAAGTCTTCTTTAATCCTATTTCTCTCTTTCTTTCTTTATACGTAAATGGCAGACAAAGAACAGATTTCGTTAATTGTGTTATCACACGGATTATGGGGTGTAGAAGGACATATGGATTATATCAGAAAGAGGCTTATCAATCGATACAAAAACTCCATCTTTGTGGTAAATAATAAAGGTTGAAATGGTCGGTTTTAATCACCATTTTTTTTTGTAGTTGAATGTAAACGTGAATGAAGCAAAATATTCTTATGATGGAATTGATGTCTGTGGAGAAAGGGCGGCCGAACAAGTATGAAAATGAAGAGGTTGATTGAAACTGATAGCAATAGTAACCTTTCCTTGTAGATTATTAATGTAATAAGGCAATTAGAGAAATCTAAAAGAAAAGTAAAAAAAATAAGCTTAATTGGCTATTCGCTTGGTGGTCTTATATTAAGGTTTGCTATTGGTATCTTGGGAGAAAGAGGAATGTTTGATAGAATTGAACCTGATGTAAGCAATTATAAGGCAGCAAGTAGCATTCGACACTAACATAGCTTTGTTAGTATTTCATTACGTTTGCTAGTCCACATATGGGAGTTAAATTATTTGATGGTTCTTTACGTTCAAACATATTTAATTTTGTAAGTGGAAGATTGGTTTCCCGATCAGGAGAACAACTTCAGTTACGAGATAGATTTGGCAAGAAACAAGAACCAATAATCAAGATTTTATCAGATCCTGGTAAGCACAAGATGCACTTTATTATTTTTATAACACTTTTTCTTTCCTTTCCAGACGAAATTTACTTTAAACATCTTGCAAGATTTAAAGTAAAACGAACCTATGTCAATATCGCAAATGATCGCACAGTACCTTATTGGTCAGCAGGAATGGAACTGATGGATTATTTCCACAATAGCAAGGACAGATTAGACATGTAATAGTCATTTATTGTATTTTATATGTTGGAGTAACCACAATCTGATCTATAGTACACTTGACCAAAAATACACGTCCATTGTCACTGGATTTGACTACAAGTCACATCACTCAAAGAAAAAACAGAAAACGAACCCTTTGAGATACCTACCGTTTATATTATTGCCAATATACATGCTATTTGGTTTTATTGTCATAAGTCTACAAGGTTTTATCTCAAGACACAGAGTATCAAACTACTTTAAGAACAAGCAAAAGCTAATTGATAATCGCAATGAAGATGATGAAATCACGCAGATGATAGACTCCAAATTTTTGGCTGGCATTTTGGACATTGTCAATTTACCAGAGGAAGAGGACGAAGAAAGCACACTGCTTTTAAATAGTTGTCAATCCGACGACAAAACTCACTATCATCAAGTCAGCCCTTCTCCTTGCCTAAAAGAAAAGGCAAAACAACTCGACTTGGATGCTATGACACGTACAATTTGTTATAACCTTAGACAATTAGAATGGGAACGGGTATGGGTTTATCTTGATGCATTTAACGCGCATGCAACAATTATCTGTAGGCAAACAAATCATACGACAGATGCTGGAAAGGCCAATGTTCAACACTTTTTAGATACCACACAATTTTCTGTATAAATAAATAGAGAAATCATTTAATAACTTTTGCCAGGAACAATAGGGTGGCTAGCAGAAAGACCACCATCTACAGCAATGGCTTGTCCGTTCATATAAGAGGCTTCATCAGAGGCTAAAAAGGCCACTACGTTACCAATCTATCTCATTCTATGAGTATAAAATAGAATCTTTTTTTTTTTTTTCTTTCTAGTACCTCTGATGCAATTCCGTATCGCTTTGTAGGATTGAGTTGACCAATTTTATGATGTGTTCCTCTTTGTTTGGCATAATCAAAAGTGGGTTTGGTCATATTAGTTTCAATTAATCCCTAAAATGTTTTGTATAAATAATGATTTTCGTAAACACAAATACATGTAAATCACTTTACAGGACACATAGCATTCACACGAACATTAGTACCAGCATATTGATAAGCACCAGTTTGACACAAGTTGATGATACTTTGTTAAACAATCAACAAAACTATTTCTTTTTACTTTCAATAAACTTACGCAGCTTTCGATGCAGAGTATTCAGGTGAACCTGCACCAGATCGAAGACCAGCAACTAACAAAAAAAAAGAGGTTAGGGAGAGAAAAAAGAGTAATGTATACCATCTTACCAGATGCAGTACAAATAATAGATCCGCCTGAAATTTCTTTTCCTCCTTTGCCAACTTCTTTCATTGCCATACCAGCATGTTTAATAGCCAGGAAAGCACTAAACTCAGCCAATTAAGCCAATTTTTTTTTAAATTTTTTTTTTTTTTTTACCTAAGAGCATTGACACGCATCATTTTCATAAATGATTCCGCATCTTCATCAAACACACGATTCGCAGAAACAATACCAGCATTAGCAAAAAATACGTCCAATCGGCCAAATTCCCCGAGTGCTTTGTCAATCACACCTTTCACATCGGATGTCGACGCGGCATCCACTTGGAAAGGAATGCAGCGAACGCCATGAAAGGAATTTTCGATTTCTTGTGCCAGGTCATTGAGGTGATCGAGAGTTAAATCCGTAACATAGATCGCCTTGGGTCCTCGTTTAGCGAGAGCAAACGTGGTTGCTCGACTTTTTCAATAGTGAGTTTATTGAATCAGCTTACAACAGTCACTTACCCAATACCATACAGTGAGCCAGCACCTGTCACAATACAGACCTTGTCTTGAAGAGAAGGTGTGATTTTGGATAGATGGTTAAAAATTTGAGTGACTCTGTCAGTTGCAGTAGAAGTCATTGTTATTTATAACTAAAAAGAAAGAGAAGTGAAAAAAAAAAGGAAGGATAAAAAGATAAAATTCACACTTAGTCATGATTTTCCCTCATTTTTCTTTTTCATGCAATTCGTGCAACAAAATAAATCAGATTGCTACTCTGAATCAAATAGGGACAAGAGAGTTAATAGATTTATTTTTATTTGAATAAAATAGTGAAGCTTTATTGATACAAAAGAAGAAGAAAGCATTCGATTACTTATATAAATATAATATATACAATAGGATTAAAATAATAGTAAAAAGAAGAGTAAACAATTCAAATAAATAGAACAATACAATCTTGTTCCAGAACTCTGCTGAGATGTTGTGCTTGCCTCAGAAGATAGGCCCGTATTAGATGATGGAGAACTGCTACTGGTTGTGGTTGTAGTCATACTTGCTGTATAAGCGTCACTGGTTTTAAACTCAGTCACCCACTGCCAATGTTCAAGGTCTAACAGGAAGAAATCATTTCTTGCTAACCCCAAGATGTCCACACCAAAAATGATGAAAAGGGTATGTTGCTTATATAAAACAGCCGAGTGTCCAAAACGGGCATTGGCTCCTTGATCTGGGTTGGCTAGATTGACAGTAGACCAAGTCAAGGAGGTTGTGTTTAAGAGGTAAATATAATCAGATACGACCTTGGGTGAGTCTATTTTAGATTTAAGTAGGTATACAAGAACTATATTTTTTTTTTTTCTCCTCTTCATCTACCTGTGGATGAGCCACCATAGATCAATATAAGATCTGTGTTTGGTACTATGATAATATGAGTAAAAAGTAAATTTCATACCATCTCAAACTGCTTACCCGCGGTTGCTGAATGAAGTCTTCTAGAAGAAGGAACAGTCGAGTTCTTTGTGTTGAGTAAGTTCCAGGTTGAGTTGATGACATTGTATTCTAATATTTCATTCATGGGTGCAGGCACAATAGTACCAGCTTCATTTATTTCCAAGCCTCCAATAAAATAAATTGAATTTCCTGAATGAGTTAGTGTGGCTGTATGTTCTACTCTTGGACGAACAAAGGAGGGTGTGTTGTTGTTTGGAAAAGCCCATGAAAAGTTCTTTGCAAGGAATTTAACTTTCTCTTCTTTGGAATATTTGTGGATAGATGCTTACCTGTGTGTTGAATACACTGAAATCATGATGATATGTTGTTCTATTAATAGTTGGTGATGATGTAGTATCACTGCGTGTATAGAATACAACAATATTAATAAATTAACTAAAGAAAATACTGTCGTGTGTATTTACCTTAGCCCACCCCAGTACCAAATACGACCTAATGAATCCAATGTACCCGATGCCTCTCGACTAAAATAACTTTAATAAATGCTATTTGAAACTAAACCTGTTGTACCTTGAAACAGTTTCATTGTCCGACACTGTCTTCCAAGCTTGTGTGGTTGCATCAAATAAAACAGTCAAATTTTTTCTATACTCTTGTGTTGAACCATATCCCAATCCACCGTGGATCAAGTAAGATGAGTTGAAGGGCACCATAGTGAATAAACTATTAGGTTCCAACACGTAGTTACCAGAAGGTACAGTTTGCCAACTATTCACAGCCGAACTCAAACTAAAGTCCTGACTTACGTCAAGCATATAATGATCTGATGTAGGCTTCTGATCTGATGTACCACCATAGCAATAAATGTGTTGATTTACAAATGAACAGCCTGTTTACTTGATGTTATTCATTCATTCCTTTTTATATCTAAAATAAGCTTTTACCTCCATTGTATCTAGAAGAAGGTATAAGTGCTTGCACTTTATAAACAAATAAAAGTAATATCAAAGTGGATAGTTTCATTTTTACAAAAAGAAGGAAAAAAAAAAGAAGAAGAAAAAAAAAGGGAAAAAATAAACTTTTTCTCTCCTTTTCTGTTCTGTCTGTGTGAAATAGTACAGTACAATAATAAACTCAGACATTGAAGGTGGGTTGGGGGGAGAAGTTCAATAGACATGGATAGTTGATAATAAGAATCTTTGTATATAAAGTGCATTTTTATTATTACTAAACCATTTTTTTTTTATTTATCATAAAAATGTTTTTTTTTATGAATAACAATCTATAATGATGATCTACCCAAAGCCTCAAGTGTTGGCTGTAAATTATAAATAAAATGAAACTAGTTTGTTTAGATTTTCAATTGATTTTGATGATGATTGATCCAAATTGAAAACAGAGAACCATTTCCTAACCGATTCTTGTTCTTTTTGTTGTGCTTTATTTGTCATTTATATTTTTTTTTAAAAAAAGAAAAGAAAAGAAAAGAAAAAGACATCTGTCTCTTTATACAGTCTTATCAAAATCAATATCTATGGCATGATTTTTCATGTTTCTAAAATAAAAACTGCACATGTCAATATAGACAATATGAAAAGCATGTAAGCTCTAAAGGCTAATTATTAAAGCCGTTGCATACTTTAATCCTTTGAAGATTTATTTCTTCAACTTGTGAACAAAACAAGCACTAAAATAGAGGATTGCTCATTTAATGTATTCATCCTTCTCTTTGTCACTCTTTGATAGCATTGATGATTTTGGCGGCATTTGAGAAAGGAAAGGTGAGTGAAATCACAGGATCAATGAGACTGTCGCTACGCATGCAGTGCTGTTTATAAAAGAGGCATCTTTGTGCAGTATTGCCAAGGAACTTGCAGCGGAAAGAATGATATTTTTACATGTATTTTCTTTGCATTAGGATCCAATGACGCTTCTAGACTTTCTATAAAATAAGAGCTTGCTTAATCTTTCTAAGCTCCTATAGCAAATAAGTAAACTTAGAGCAAGAGAATGATCAATGTAGTCATTAAATAAGCACTACCGAAACTTTAAACTTAAAGCCGAAACTCTTTCAACCTGATTACTTAATGCCCAATCCCTTCATCCATAAAAAAAGATAATAGCTACTTACACTGTGCTAATTTAATCTTTTGAAATTAATTTACAGTGAAATTTTATTTCAAAATAATTTCTGAGTGTATATTAAGTTGAAATCATAATTTCTAACCTACAAAGAAAGAAAACAATTGTGAGACAAAGCAAGATTGTTTGTTGTAAAAAAAAAACTTACTTGTTTAGTCTATAAACAATATCAGCAGGAATCTTGTTTTTTATTAAGCCAACAAATGCCAATGCAGATTTGATGTGTTCATGTATACGTTGAATGGACTAAGATAAAATGATTAGTTATTATACATTATATGCTATAAATAATATACCCATCCATATGTGTTGTATGTATTATTCTTGGGATCAGAAAAGAATAACCAAAGTTTATAAAGTGATTCTGCTGTGATAGTGAGTATATCAGAAATATGCTTTTGAATGATATCGTCATATTGCTGAAACTGTCTGGCTGCTTGTTGAATTACATTAAAATCATCTTTCATTGGTATAATAAATGTAGATGCAATAAACTATATCAACAATGACATTCAGTTTGTTTAATTGTATTAATATCAGTATAATTACCTCTACAACCTGATCGTATTTCTCTTGTTCAAAACTTGCTTTGGCTTGTGCAAAGCGAAGTAATATCTGGTGTACTGTCAAAGTATTGCGATCCAATAAACGAATAATATGAGCTTGACTTTCATAATGTGCCAAGACTGCCAAAGAAATCTCAATCAAGCTGTAATCTACCTTTGTATTTGATAAAGTATGATCCAATTCTTTATTCAACACGCTCAACACTTGATTGTATTGTTCACCAATCTCGAATGTGATCACCGTGTCCATGAATTGGCCTTGCATTTGGAATCGTTTAGCAACAGGGCACAGAATACATGTAATATAATCATTCTCTGTTTGAATACCCAACAATGGCTTGTAAGGTTGTAAAAGTCCATTGCTGCCTACTCGGTTATTACCAACAATGGATCTATAATCCTTGGTTTGCACTGTATAGTTCACTACGAGTTGTTGCGCTAAGGTGGTCAAAGTGGGATAAAGTGTCAAGAGATAAAAGTATTGAAGTGCTGCTGGTGCTTGATCTTCAGGTATAAATGTGTCTACATATTGCTTAATCATTTTACCAAAGTCGAGACTTGCCTCATTATTATCGATGTGTACTACACATAAGAGATGAGTATATGCATACACATAGAAAGTGTACTTACAGATGTCTCTTACAATAGGAATTGACTTGTTTACAGGATTAAGTAATCCATAATATGCCAATACAATAGCAAAGTGTATTGCTTCAAATTTGAATGTTTCAAATCCATACAGACAATCAATAGCCTATAGATAACATGTGTAAGCATTCATCCTCTGTGCAACACGTTCTGCTTACTCTCTCGAATTGCAAAGATAGCAAAAGTGTAGTAAATTGATTCCAAGGATTAAGGTCTTCACGATCATGATTGCTATCAGTGTTACTTTTCTTTGTATTCAGCACATTCTGTAAATTCTTTAATTCACTGCGTTGACGAATAAGAGAAAGTTGTAACCAAAGATGATCTTCCTTTGTTTTTGCTGTCGTGATGGGTTTGTCCATTTCACATTGACCCATGATTTTATACAACAATTTCTTATAAGGATCATACTTTCCAATACCATATTCCATTTGTTGATATTCTGTTAATATCATCTTACGACTGTTCTCTGACAAGCTATCCTCTGGTTATTAGTACTCATTGTGAAATGATCAGTAAAACTTACAGTCTGTTCGAAGAAGAAAGATACTCCTTAAAATAAGAAGGGAAATTGGGTGATAACACAAAGAGATCCTTTTCAAATTCAACGAATTCTAAAGCAAGTTGATCACGTCCAGTCCTCATCAAAAGGTAAATATACAGCCAAATGGGTATGTCCTTTTGTAATTCTAGGTCGGGCTCTGTCCATGTATTATCAGCTCTCTTGTACATGAATCGAATATAAGCAAGTAATCGACGCGTTTGCGATGGTAAACCGCCAACTTTGACTTGTGTTGCATATTTAAATAAAGTATCTTCGATGTTTTGATGATATCTTTTCCCAGTTGTTAATACCTACTATTTATCTTGTATATTTTACCTTTTCTCTAACCAGTTTTTCGATGCTTGGATTAACAACACGTCACTCTGATTAGCTCCTTTATCAGTTAAACAAGCAAGAAGATCCCATACATCATTCATGCAATTCTCTTGCACCTAAAATCATACTGTCAGCTTACTTTTACTAGGTGATTGGTGATGTAGTCTTACTCTTGTTAAGTCGGTTAAACTTGTTAATTGCTTCATCCTTTCAATCAAAGGAAAAGGTTCAGATAATAATCGTTTTTGGTTCAAGTCACGTATTGTGTTTGCATAAGAAACCAATTTGGTTTCGGGTAGCTTGATCTTTTGGCGTGTATCTTTACAGATGCTTTCTTGTATATCCCATGTTGTATCTGGTGTCTTTTTCATTAAATAATCCTCAAGCTCTTTTTTGATCTATGTACTCTATATGAACTGTCTGTGTATACATATAAGGTGTCATCTTTTATTACCGTGCTCGTTTTAAATTCTTTTACTGCTTCTGCTGCAATGTTTTTATGTTTTTGACGTAGATACGACTTTAAAAAAGTGTTATTGTTTCATTGTATTTTTTTTTCCCTGCTGAATAATAAAAATACCTCAATGTCTGTATTCTTAACCATGTCTGAGGGTTGAAAGGCAACGGTTGATTCAATCTTTTTCAAGTTATCACCAATCTCTCTTACATTCACGCCTCCTTGGGCTAAAAAGTAGTGTCTACTGGTAGCTTTAGTAATAATATTCAATCGTATATAATCATAGTGTATTTACGCTGCTGGATCCAATGTTTGATGTTGAGTAAATTTTGAATGAAGATAAGCTGATTCACTCGCTAATTGTCCTAAATCGAGTTTAAGTGATGAAATATCATTACTTTTTTCAGCATCTCCAATTAGATTTTGTGATTTATGTAAAAGCTTTTCAAACACTTTGGAAGACATGTGGTGTTAAGCGCGTTAAAGAAAAAGAAAAGAAAGAGTTCGGTTATTGAAAAAAGATTTAAAATTTTTACAATACAATGCTTGATTAATACGATTGAAGATAAATTTTATTTATAACAAAAGACTTTAATGAGTACGTGGCATCTTCGATATATCCAATTTTCCGAATTAGATCAAAAGATGTATGAGGAAATAAATAAATAAAAAAATGAATGGGTAAGGAAAGAAAAATGTGTTGTAGACATCAATTTGAGTCCTGAGGCAACCCGTCCAAAAGTCATTTCTGAGAGAAAGTAGTTGTGGCCAAGACAATTTGCGATAACTTAAGGCATCGAGTATAAATAGAATTAAACATGTAGCGGGCCAGCAGCAAAACCAGAAGGAGAGGTTACAGAATGAAAGACAAAGTAACTTCAATAGTGAGTGGTGTCTGTAATCGATTGCACAGATTGAGACATTGAATAGCGTATTTCTTGGTAAGTAAGTGGCCAAGATGATTGTGACAGGGTTTTGGTTTGTCAGATATCAAACAAGTCTCAAACGAATACTTCAATTGCGAGCAAGCTCCAAATTTCAATATTGACTGTCATATTTTGTTTGTCTTTGCCCTTTAACCGATTAGCCATCATCCGAAACATTCAATACGGTTGGGATAAGCTATAGTAATAGCAAACTGTACAATATGCCTCTTTAAGCAATTTATGTTTTGTTGTTGTTGTTGTTATTTTGCTTTGTAATTCCTGTGAGGTTTGATAATGGCAACAAAACCTGAGGTATTCTTTTATCTTATAATTGTCTGTAATGATTTTGAAGTTTTTCACTAAAGATGGGCTTGGAGGGCTGTATAATAAAGATGGGAGTGAAGCTATGGATTGTGATGAAGAAGCTGACAATCCATATAGAACACAGACCCTTACTTCGCTATAGCAATGACGTACATACCAACTGATTTATCAACCAGGCGCTAACGATCCAGAAAAAGTAGATGTTGTTATGACAGAATTGGAAAGCAACATTGCCCGCTCAAGAAAGACTTACAATATTTATTCGAATGAGCAAAAGGCGCTCTTCTTATATTTGATCAAAGTCAAACTCTTGAAGGCAAAACCAGCTACAGAACAAGCGGGAATCAATCCAAGAACAGCTCAAGGCTGGATACAGCGAATGGACAAGGATCCAGAATGGAACATATACGAGAAGCTTACGAACAAAATCAATCGTGCTGAATCTGAACTACAGGAAGAGCATAAACATTTCTAGGTCAATCTTTTCGATGAGCAACCTCAGACAACAAGAAAGGATGCCGTCGATAGCCTTACCGCAGCATTTGAGAGCTTCAGTTTAAAAGAATACCAGGTAGGTACTCTCATCTAAAATGAATGCAACTTGACGATCAAACGGATCACTCGTCATCCCGTGGCTAGAAACTCTGAAGAAACGCTAATCAAGAGGAAAGTGTGGGTCGAGAAGTGAACTCAGACAGACATGGATTATTGGAGCAATTGCGTCTTTGTGGATGAGTCTGCTTTTGATATCAACATGAGACCTTCAACAGCAAGATCTGCAAAGGGAACTCCAGCAATTATAACCACACCAACAACTCATGCAGTGTCTCACACCATTCTAGGAAGCAATCTCTGCCATGGGTGTAGTAAATATCGAGATCAGGTTGCCCAACCTGAAGCCGAAGAGAATTAAGGTCGATGGATCTCGTAAAAGAAGGCAAACACAGCCCAAGAAGCCAGAATCAAAAGGTACTGCCACCGATCATTACATGTTGTTCCTGCAAAAGACAATGAACTTTATGGACCAGTACCCCCGAGATGAAGGGATTTTACACTGTCATGGACAATGCCCCAATACACACCGCTGATGATATTGACGAAATGATTTCAAAGCGAGAATACAAAAGCATTTACCTCCCTCCATATTCGCCTGAGCTAAATCCAATTGAGAACTTTTGGTTTACAATGAAATCCTACATCAAGAGGAGTAAGTTCAGTGGTGTTGAAGATCTTAAAACGAAAGTAAAAGAAAGTTTAATGTGTTTATTAAAAACGCCATTTGAGATTGTCAAAAATTTGATTTGGTTTGGTCAAAAGTGCAAATTGGGTTGGTCAACTGCGCAAAGTGAGTCTTGAGAAAAGTGCTAATTGGGATGTTCAAAAGCGCGAGCTAATTTTAAAAGGCGTCATTTGGTACCGGAGGCACTGTAATCTCGTAATCTTCCTAAACTTTCAACCTGTACCCAATTTGGGGCAAAGTCCCCTAGCGAAGTGGTCAAATTCTTTCTGCTGGATTAGTCTCTCGTCAAAAACCTGCACCCAATTTAAATTAGTTGATAAGGAAACATATAAATCGCATAAATAACAAATAAAGTATATCGCGATCAAATAGCTACCTTTTAAATAGTTGCAAGCTTCAACCTTCTTGCTAATTCTATGAAAAATTTGTAAAATACTTAAGCAATGCAAAATTCAACTATCATTAATTTCATAAAAAGACATAAATAGAACTTTCCTCGCTGATATGACAACCGTAATAAAGTAGAACAGTACATTTATTTATGAAATGGTTGTTTTAGCTTCATCTATAAACTGTAAAAGCCAAGGAAAGGAAGGTTAGTATTCATATAGCTTGTATTGCCTACCGATAGTCTAGCAAAACTAACAATGAGGAAAAATCATTTTGCACAAACAAAACTGCTGATATAAATTTTCAACAGCAAATGGCAAAATCTACTGCTTTCAATTTTTATTGTTATTTAGTAGCTAATGTGTTCAGGGTATTGACTCATAAAATTATGTAAACGAAAGCAGCGATGGAGTGGCCATCGGTGGAGAGGATAGTATTGCAAGACAGATGGTGAATTCCTTCGAGGACAACTGTTCCAGTAATAGTGCCACATAGAGCTAAAGCTCATATAGGTCTTGTTCTTTAGAACTGAATGGGAACAACCAGCAAGAATTGGGTTGTATTATGAGTGAAATAAAGAAACGGGTCAGTTTCTTACGCTGAATTATCCATGTACTGTCTTACTATGGCTAGTAGGTGATTGACCATATTTCCACTGGACTGCTCGATTTTGAAAGAGATTCCCTGCGTAAAGAATATTTCAATGCTGTATGCATGTCAGTGGGAATAATGGCAAGGAATTATGCATTTATCTTCTTGAGAAAATAAGATATATCCATTCAAAGTCAATTAACTATGCTTTTTTCTGGGTAGAGTACTAGAGAGTGTGTGTAATGATCTTGAACTGTTGAAAGTTTTCATAGTAATTTTTAGTCAACGACTCAAGAAAATGTCCCTGCAGCTGCAGGTACTGCATTGAAGTTTACCGAAAGCTTTAATAAAGATAATGTAGAGCGTATTTGTGATATGCTTGTGCGCCATAACTACTATTATCAAAGAAAGACAACCCCAGAAGTACACTACGAACACCAAGCTATTTATCTTTTCGTATCACTCATCTAAACTGAATTATATTAAGCAATTCTAGTCCAAAGTCAAGAACACGTTGGAAAGAAGAAAGGTTGATGGATTCTAAAGCTCATTTTTTCATGAATAGTGGAAGCCTGCCACAAGGTAATTCACAATAGCTTTTTGCTGCTATATCAATCTTTCTGTCTCTCGATTTTTTGGCTTTTTAAACATAATTGCGATATAGTATCGTTGGTAACTATTTTTTAATATATGCTTACTGTGTATTCAATAAGATACTAGTTTTGACTTTAATTAAAAGATGCATCGAATAAAGACTAAATAACTTATGGATCATAGCAGATGTATTGCGAGAATATGAATTGACTTTACTTTTTTCGCTCTGACTTTTATAGAAATTTGTTTTCTCAATCAGCCAATGGGATCTTTTCTCATTTTATAATTTTTAACTTTTGGTAAATGGAGTGAGTTTATTGATAATGAAAAAAGAGGGGGGGGTATACATGGTATCTATAAAAGTAAATCTTGGCGGTGCCTTGATAAATAATTTTCAACTTCTAAAGGATGAACAAAGCAATTGTATTTGATTAATTTTAAAAATGAAGTTTCTAATTGATTGATTTCTTGAAGTGTATAGAATCGATAACAAATAGTTGCCATGGTTGCATTATTCATCTCATTATTTCCCCATGTTGTACCTTGCAAGTATTTTGATGCAATCAGGATAGATGCCACAAAGATTCTGTGAATTGTGTCTAATTTAATGATGAGTATCTTTTGTAAATATAATGGATGATTACCTTGATCACCCGTTGCATGCTTTGGAAGTGATTTCTTACATCTTTCGATATAAATCAATGCTATCACTGCAACATGACATGAAACACGAGCTTCTGTTGTCACTTTTAATATAAAATAAACTAATTCAGGTGTAGTTCTTTTTGTGCCTAAAGGTAATGGTCTGATGGGTAATAAATCACATAATTTGAAAGCAATAAAATCTATTGTTCAATATTTATTAATAAATTCTTTTCTTGTCCATTATTATTTACTAGTTAAAATAGAAGGTAATGGACGATATTCTTCTTTATTGTTGTAATAATATAAATTATGATCCATAACATGAGGTGACATGGTTGAAATATTCATTTTGTAATAAAGAAGAAAAGAAAGAAAGCATTCCCCCTTTATCTTTATTTACTTGATAGATGATCATTACAAAAATAGTAAAAACTTTGAAAATGTACCAATGATGAAAGGCTATTATCACTCATTGTAATCTCTTGTTTCCTCTCACTCCTTAATTACAAAAATGGATATTTATTACGTTAATTTCATATGCTTTTCTTTTACACTTTCAAACCATCTTTGCATACGTCTTGTGATACAACTAAATATTACTACTTGCAGTAAGGAATTTTGTATGAATTGATTGGAATTAAGGGGTAAAGATGAATGTCATTTCTTTTTTTAGTCTCCAGGAGCCAAATTGAAAGATGTCTTGATGAATTAAAGAAGGAATTACAAAAAAACTTTTATTTATTTATTTTGGCATAAACATTGTACAACTATTTAAAAGATGGTGCCTATTATTTTTGATTCAATTAAAAGAGCGAAATGATACTTATTTATGTCTTGTATTAATGAATTCTTTTTACAAAGCAACTTCAAGATCTTTTTCTATCACAAATCAAAAGCTTATTTCTTCCTGATATTCTAATCTAATCAGTTTATCAATGATGTTGATTACAACAGTTAAATGTTCTTTAGAAGCAACCATGTATTCTATGCTAAAATAGCAAAAGGCCAGTGATGAACGATAAATTTAAAAAAGAAAAGTGTGTAAATCATTTCTGTTGATAACAAATAATGATTTAAAACCAACCTGCTCATTACCTAACTACTTGTAAAAATCAAGTGAGAACACAGACTCCACACGACCTGAGCAGATGAGTCCTTTATGTTTATCCGATAAATTTCTATAAATGTGTGTGATCTACTCCACAAATGGATTTTCACCTGATTTTGGTAAAAAAAAAAAAATAACTACAATTTTTGGAAATGATCTACTTTAAATTTTAGAAAAATGATTTGAGAAAAGCTTTGTAAAGATTTTGATAAAAATGCTTTTTCTTTCTCAATTAACAAACACTGGCTAACAACATGTATTTTGAATATCTATCTCTCAGTGAATAGGACTACACCAAAGTAGTAACTGGGAGGGAAGTAGCGGAAAGCTTGAGGCCAATTGTGGGAGTAAAGTATGCGTTTAGTCCTAGTGTCATGGAGATCGACGAAGAAATTGAGATATTTCTTCAAGAGCCTTCAAACGTTGATAGCATCAAAGAGAAAGAGAATGTAAATGGTTTCAGAAATAAGAGCGAGGCTGAAGAAGCAATGACGCTCCTATTTAATCCAAGGTTGAAGTCTTCTCTAATGCTCACGTCAGTAAGACTGACTTAGAGAAAGAAAAGGAATACTTATTACAGCTATAATGTAAATCAGATCGGCCGTTTCTTGCTTTTAGTCGCTGAGCGAGTTCCAGTAAAAACTGCTGCTGCTGCTGCTGCTGCTGACGCTGGCATCAATCTTAGTTCAGCATTTCGACTAAAACCCCCCAGATCCTAAAACTACTGCAAATCAAGCTACGGGATGGAGAAGGAAGTATCTAGTCATCGCACAACTTGCAATAAGAAATAGAAAAAAAAGAATTAAAAATAAATTAGTCGTGTATTAACTAAAGGGTGGCATTATCTGCATTACGCTATCAAACATTTTATTTTATGGACGTATAGATTTTTCATCGGTTAAAAAAATGAATAAGAATGACTTATCCAGTTTTGCAATTCTCTGAAACTTTTCTAACTGTTTCAATGATTCTGTTACTGAGATTGTCATCTGCAGTAGCCGGTCTCTCCTAATGCCTCCCTTAACTTTCGACCAGAACAATTCAATAGGGTTCAGGAATGATGAATAAGATGGCAAGTATGTGACTTTATGTTCTCGTGAGTCAACCAAACTTTGTACTTCAGAAGCTGTATGAATAACAGTATTATCCATAATGAGATAGCACCCCTTTCATGTTAGATTGATCCAGGGTATTTATGATGCTGCTCAAAGCCCCAAGATATGCTCGCTACGAATATCGACTCTAGCATTTACCTCAACCTCTTCAGCCTCACCTTTTCCTCTCATTCTCTTTTTCAACCGTCCCCTTTCTTCTGTGCAGCCTTTGGTTTGCGAAGCGTTAAATCAGTCATTCCTTTTTTTTTTTTTTTTTTTTTTTTTTTTTTTTTTTTTTTTACAGATGGCACTGATGATAGTCACAATGGTCCCTCTGCTTACAGGGACAACTGCGAAAGCAGTTGTGCTTTTCTTAGATCTGACAAAGTTTCTGCGAATATGTATGTTGAAACCTGCTTTGTCAATAAAGATACAGCTTTAAGGATAAAGCCAGAGAACAACAAAATAAAAGAGCAAAAAGTTAAGTTTATGCAAAAATGCTCTGCCCCTTTTTTCATGCCCTTTTCTTTTTGATTTACAATAAACAGTTGAATTCATATGAATAGTTGCCTTCAATAAGGTCATGAGTAAAACACAAGATATTTTTCTGTAAATACAATAATTGTTGTATAGCATTGACAGGGCTTCTCTTTCCAATGATTTTTATAAGATTTATTTGTATCCTACAATCTAGCTTCATTCTTCTCACACTAACTTTATGAATTTTATTGGTTTCTGATTTTATAGAATAGCACCTTTTTTTCAGTCCAATGTGCTACACATGAAATCATTTTTTAAGAATAATACTGATTCCTTTTGAGAGGAGTTTCTTCATTTTGCAGTGAAAGCAAAATCACACGTGTAAACACAAATAAGGAAAGCAAGTACGGAACTGTTTTAATTGCTTACCGCAGAAAGGAAAAATTGACCCCGTTCCCTTAATGAAAAAAAAAAAAAAAATTCAGTAAAAAAGTTTGATTCATTTTGTTTCACCTTGGGTTATTTTGGGTAAAGAAACCCAGTGACTCCTTCGTAAAGGTACATTATTTAAAATCAAGCGTCCCTTATTCTTTCTGTAAGATCAATTACTGCTATAATCAGCAAAGTCGTGGCTTTTTTTTTACTAACAGGTATCGTCGCACCAACAAATCTGTTTTTCTTTTCCATTTTGAACTTTTTTTTTTATTTTTCTTTTTTTTCTAATCTTTTTTTTTTTTTTTTTTTTTTTTTTCTCACTCTAAAAAATCCAAACATTCTTTTTTTTTTTTCTCTCTTTCCTTTTTTTTCCCATTTTTTTTAATTACAATAAACCCGCTTTCGACATTTCGTCGTAATGCGTATTAAAGTATCAAGTACAACAAGAGTACAATTTTATTGCTGGTAGATACGATTGGGAGACAGATTTTTTTTTCATTTAATTTATTAATTTTTATACATGAAGCTTTTTAGCCTTAGGAGGATTTCTTGTAAAGTATTCTTTATTTTATACAACACAATAACTTTAGTTAATTCTATTTTTCTTTAATTTAGTGCGGGTAAATATGATAGCAAACAGCAATATATAAGAGTATTAATTCAACAATCAAGTTATGACTTGGCAGTAATGACAGGAGTGATCTTGATGCCTTCATTTCAACAAGATATGCTGAGTGTTGGTGAAGGTACGAATAGTATCATGATCAGTTCGCTGTTGATAGGTGCTATTGTTGGCGCTATCTTTTCCGGTCCATTAGCAGACGCATTGGGTAGAAAAGCATTGATGGCACTTGGAACAATCATCTTTATTTTTGGAAATGTATTGCAAGTGGGCGCAGATGAATTGAAAACAATGTATGGCGGAAGAAGTATAACAGGCGTCAGTATGGGGTAATCAGTTTCCATTAGTGTCAAATCAATTTGAATAACAAAGAATCATTTATAGAATGCTATCCATGGCTGTACCTTTATGTAAAGTGTACTTTTCTTAAATATATCAAAGTATTAAACGTTCTAGTAGACCAATCCGAAATTGCACCAAAGAACATGCGTGGAAGATTAATGTCTATACAACAATTTACGACTACCCTTGGTATAGCAGCATCTTATTGGATAGATTATGCATTTGCCAATGTGAGTGGATCAATGGGTTGGAGGTAGATTGTACATTGAATACATATAAACATGTTTAACCGTCATTTCATATAGATTGGCGATCGGCTTTCAATTAATTCCAGCACTTGTATGTTTAATTGGCTTAATCTTATTTATACCAGAAAGTCCTCGCTATTCAATTGACAAAAAACACACAACAGAAGCGCTTGTCACTTTATCAAAGATACGTGGAGATGGGACAATCACACATAAAGATGTCTTGAAAGAATTTATAGAAATGAAGCAAAACATCACATTTGAACACAAAATATTTAAAAATGACAAATATAAGCGAATATTTTTCTCGGGTCCTGAGAATAACAGAAGAAGACTCTTGTTGGGCATGGCCGTTCAAATATTTCAGCAACTCACAGGTGTTAATGCAATACTGTAAGGTTTGATTTATTCCTGTGTAACATTTGCTCTTCTCCTAACCCTTCATGCCAGTGTTTATGCTCCTCAAATATTTCAAGCTGCTGGATTGACTGGAAGAGATGTTACTTTATTTGGTATGTCCCTTATATCAAAAATTAAATGTAAAACTAACATATATATTAGCCAACGGTCTTAGTGGATCCATCAATTTATTGGCCACTATTCCTGCCATATTCTTTGTAAGAATTCATTTAAAAAATCTGCACATAAATCTAAAGGTATTGATAGATTGATAAATGGGGTAGAAGACCTACAATGATTATAGGTGCCATCCTTTGTTTTATTTGCTTGGGTATCATGGCCGTCTTATCAGGATTATATGGCTATGGGTATGGAACCTATACAACAGCGTCAGTAGAAAGTACGAGTATGATTAGCAAAAGAAGTCTATTGATGGTCTTGTTCGATACAAATGGTCCAACAATTGGCTTTTTAGTCGTGACTTATTCTTATGTTGCAGCTTATGCCTGTACTTGGGGCACATTGGGCTGGGTGTATCCGGCAGAGCTTTATTCCCAAGGCGTGCGGGCCAAAGCCTTGGGTATATCGACTGCTTCCAATTGGTTATTTACTTATATAGTACTTCAATTGACACCTATCATGCTTGAACGTATCCATTGGAGAACATATGTTTTGTTCTGTGTCATGTCTTTTATCATTGCTATCATTGTCCATTATTATTTCCCAGAGACTAGTGTAAATTTAAGGAAAGCGATCGTGTATGTATGTTTGTATTGACGTTGGTGTTTGTAGGGCAAATCATTAGAAGAAGTTGACTTGATATTTAGTTGTCGATTTAATTATTATGATGTCAATGTCCATCACCCTCAAACAGCCGCAGAGGCATTAGAACAAATGGAAAGAGTACAGCAGAGAGATAAAAATGTATATCGATTCCCATTTACACCAGAAAGAAATTTTACTCACACCAAAAGATCAACCAGTCTATTACCGCAATATCATCAACCATCTTACGTAGTTAAATTTCCTCAAAATATTTATAGTCGTCCTTAATATCTTTAATATTTTAATAATTACAACAACTAATCTCTCTTTTCTCTGTATACCAAAGCTTTTTATATTTAAATTTTGTATATAAAAAATAAAAACAGCTATCTTTCTCTCTTTATTGTTCTTGTTATTTTTAGATAAAAAGCATATACACATCACGCTTTATGTTTAAATGCTGAATCAGAGCAGTGAGCCAGCAAACTCTGATTCATCCAACGTTCTCGGTTCAACTAACGAAACAGAATCTTGCACCGAAGACCATTTACGGAAGACACTTCAAGCATTAGTGATAGAACAAAACCGTCAATGGATAGATCGTGCTATTGATCTCAATGAAAAATTGCAATCTGAAGTTTCATTTCAACTTGAAACTATTAATAATAAATTAATGGACATTTTAAAACGAATGGTAACTAAATATATATGGATCTATTGTTTTATTTGCTTACATGTGTTTTTTATGTAGATTTATATTAAAGATTACATTCAAGAAGAATCTAGTTTAAAGCCCACCAAATTATCTAAAAAGTATGTTAAAAACATTCAATATTTTGATTCAAGCGAGCTGTTAGAAATAAACCAAGATGAGGGATTTGAAAGTAGTGATGAATCAAGCGATGAAGAGACAGGAGAAGGGGAGCTTTCTGTTGATGAATTATTAGCAAGAAAGGCTAGAGTTCGTCGCTGTAAGCTTATTGCATTTAGTTTTTTTAAATGAATCTAATAACATACCTAATCAGGGATCAACAAAGAGAAGGAGCAATTATGTGAGGCCATTAGCTCAGAGCTCATAAGAAATGTAGCCTATACCTGCCTAAAGCGGTATAAAATATACATTTGCTATAAACTATGCCTTATACTAAACCTTTTATGCATAGCGCTGAAAATGGAGAGATAGACTTGTCAAGTCTTCAGAAACCTACAGTAGACAATATTGACTGGCACCGTATAAGCAAATACCATCTGACAAGCCGAAGTCCGGCTGAATGCCAAATACAGTGGAGAGAGGAACAAGATCCGAATGTGAATACGAGTCCTTGGACAGAGGCCGAGACCAATCTCCTCCGACAGTTGGTCATGACGCACGGTGAGATAGGACGGTGGGACAAGATTGCCGAAGAGTTAGGTACTGGCCGAACAATTCAACAATGCTTTTCATACTACATGACCGCAAAGCACAGTATAGAATTTTCTACAGGTAAATGGGGACCTGAAGAGGATGAGAGATTGATGGCGGCTGTGAAGGCAATGAAGCATTGCGGTTGGCAGCAGATTGCTGCTGCTGTTGGCGATCGATCGGGCGCGCAGTGCTTACATCGGTGGACCAGAAGATTGAATCCTTCTATCAATAAAGGCAAATGGTCAGTCGAGGAAGACAGGGCACTGAAACGAGCCGTTGACTTTTACGGTGACAACTGTTGGTTTCGTGTGCAAAAATTGGTGCCTGGAAGAACAGACATTCAGTGTAGAGAACGATGGAACTATATCTTGGTCAATCCAAACGCTCTGAAAGAGGAAAAAATCCAGACACCATTCACAGAGGAAGACAAGCACCGGATCATGAAGCTCGTGGAGGAACACGGTAAAAAGTGGTCCTATATAGCTTCACTTTTAGGGAAAAAATCAGGAAAGGATGTTCGGAGCGCATGGGTGGCCATGGAAAGGTCAAGGGAAAGGACAGAGAGACTTGAGCAGCAAAAGAAAAGGCTGCATCACGAAGAAGAAGAAAAGATGGAAAGAAAAAGAAGGAGAAGAAAAGAAAAGGAGGATCAGATGAGGGGAAGAGAGGAAAGGAAGAGGGCAAGAGAAGCAAAAAAATTAAACGCGGTTTCACGCAAGAGCGGAAGACCAAAGAAACATCCTACATGAACTTTCAACAGCAAAATACAGCCAATGTTGATTCAGATTATGTCTTGTAAAAAAAATCATCTTAAATTTTTAAGTTGCTTGTAGATAACGTATAAATTATGTGAATAAATAGAAAATATTGCTCAAATGCATTGAAAAACAACATAAATTCAGTAGAAAGCATCTGTTTTATCTAGGTTCTTTAAGCTTTATTGATATTCTACAAAGCGAGTATGGCCTGTAGCCTAAATAATTAAATATTATTAAATATACCTTTACTGTATGAAAAAAGACTTACTGCAGCATGGTTGTGAGCATCTAAATACAATTGTTTGAGTAAACAGGTTACGCATATTTTGAATAGAATTTACCTTTTTCTCCTTTTAAACCAGTTTTACACTGCTCACATCTTAATGTAAAGTTGGCCACATCAGTATATTTATGGCTCTTTTATAATACATTAGTTTTTTAACAATAAAAATATCTCTACGTTACTTACTTTTCTTAGCGAATCAGCAATTGCTCTCGCTGCTGTGAGAATATCATCATCTGTAGTTAGAAATCTTGTTTGATCAAACTCTGCAGGACTATCGCTTGTTGGTGCTAGCGCTAGTGCATCATAGTCTAATACGGGTCTTTTTTAGTTTTCTTGGTAAATGCGTTCTTCATATTTCTTACGAATGCCACTATAGACAATAAGCACTCTTTCACTATAGTTTCCTTCACCTGAAAAAAAAAAAAAAAAAAAAAAAAAAAAAAAAAAGTTCATGAATTTCTTTTAAATAAATCTTTTGTTGGAATCCTTTACCAAACTTATCAATTCTTCCTGTTTGTACATCGATACTGTCAATCTCTTTAAAAAAAATTTAGCCAAAGCTTAATGCATGACATATTGAAGACCTACCAATACCAAAGTGGGATGAAAATATAGACAATTCTTTTTGTAAACATGGCGTGTGAATGAATTTCTTTTATTGACATAATCATTTCAAAACTTACCGATTGCTCCACCCCAAGAGGTTGGTTTCTGGATCCATTGGATATATTTGTCTGTAGCAAGAATTTAAAAGAAATATACTAAAAATAAAAAACTTATTACCTCTATCTTGACTATTTAAATGAAAAAAAAAAAAAAATAAGTTTCTGGTTACTTTTATTCATGTTAAAAACTTACCCTAATACAATATCTGGATACGATACTGGATCGGCTTTTATTCTCTCCACAATGGCTAAAATAAGAGAAATAGAGATTAGTCGCATGCAAGTAACCAATAACCATCTATCTTGTACCATGTCTAAGTTCAGCAGACATTGTTGTATCTCTGCATAAGACATATCCTAGTAATCATCAGAATACAAATTCAGTAAACTGTCCTTGTCTTACCAATTGATCTAAACAAACATGAATTATCATCTTTCATTTCCTATATCGCTTTATTAGTAAATCTAACAGGTATGTTCTATGATGATTCATACTCTCAGTGTTAAAAATCCGTTCGATGTCTGAACAACGCCTTCTCTCAGATTTTGAACCTGAGATACAGCATTTTGAGGTTCTTGAGGAGTACTATTTCCGACTATTTTGACATTTAAAGTATCACCATCTCTTAAACCACTGTTTTGTATGATTATTGTATCATCCGAAATAGTTTTTGGTGGGTATCCTCCTGAAACTATTATTCGTTTTATGTGCATATTTTTCAATATTAAAGCAGCAAGACACTATCTGTTTCTTTTTTATACTTTGTATTGTCTGTGTAGAACTAAGTCCAATGGCTGAAATAATCTTTTGTTTAAGTACTAAAATAGTTTGATCGCTGCTGATATCGCCAAGTGTGGCTACACCATCTGCATGTCTTACACGTAATCTCATTTTTAAGAGAAAAATACTCTGTTTAACAGTTCTCTCCTAATTTATAAACGGCGTCTGAATTGAGATGACGGCATCGTAACGTTCAATAGAGCCACACCCACATAACTATTTTTTCTTTTCTTTTTTTCTTTTTCAACCAAAAAATATCAATAAAAATGGAAAATATTGACGATCTTATTTTATCAATGACTACAAGGGAAGAGGAGGAGAGAGCAGAAGCTTTGAAAAGAGCTAGTCAATTAAATGCATCGAAATCAAAAAAGAAGAGTAGAAAACAGTAAGTCCATCAAATTATATTGTCTTTATTTTCTGTCGCATTAAAAATTTTCTTGCAAGTGCTTCCGATTCTGAGGAAGACATACCTTATTCAGAAGAAGAAGAGATTGGTATTGATGAGGAGGAGGACATGGAAGATATTGATGAATATGGTCCTGATCTCTATAAAGATGAAGAAGATAGAAAAAGGTAAGCTTGTTTACTTGTTTTCTCCGCATTCTTTTTAATATGAATTTATGAAAAGATTACAAGCTCTTCCTGAAGTTGAAAGAGAAAGAATTCTTGCAGAGCGTTCAGAAGAAAGACAAAGAAATTTGGAAAGATTGGAAGTTAGAAAGTTGCTTAAAGATGGAAGAAGAGAAGATATTACTAGGCGTAGGATTGAAAGAAACTCTTTGAATAATAGCACGTATTAAATTCATTATTACTATAGGATCAGCAAGAGCCAAAGGTAGTAGCACCTCCCAAGCGCTTTCAGAGTTGGCAAGACGTAGAGAAGAAAAGAATAAAGTACGTAGCAAACGTGGTCGTAGCAGCGAAGCACCGTCCAGTCCAGATAAAAGAAGACGTAAAAGATATGAAAGCGATTATGAAAACAGCGCAGAGGAATCTCCATTATCTGAAGACGAAAGCGAGAAAAAGGTGATTAGAGCTAGTTTTGATAGAAAAATATATAATCACACTCATACATGTATAATAGTCTAAGAAAAGAACTCCTCAACTAGAAGAAATGCAATCAGCATGTATTTCAAGAAGCATGATTGAAAAATGGTTGTTTGCCCCATTCTTTGAAAATTTAATCATTGGTAATGTTATGATTAGTAGATGAGCCTTTGTAATAACAAACATCAATAGATGGCTTTGTTCGTATATTCATTGGTCATGATGCGCAAAAAAAGACATCAGTATATAGGCTTTGCCAAGTTTTAGAAGTTGTACCATGGCATAAAACATACAAAATTGGAGAAAACACTTGGTGCAATAAAGCCATCAAGTTAAAGCACGGAAAAGCAGAGAAAGCATTTCCTATGGATATTGTCTCTAATCAACCTGTCAGTCAGGTAAGCAGTGTGTAATTGTTAAAATATAACTTTTTCTTATACGTTATGTAGCAAGAATACTCTCGCTTTTTATCAACTTTGGAATACGATAGAATACGCGTTCCTTCCATTAAACAGATCAACCAAAAAGTAGAAGATATTAAAAATGCAAGAGAATATGTGTTGAATGATAAAGAAGTAAATGAAATGATTGAGAAGAAACGATCTGTAAAGGGCTCTTCAACAAACGCTGCTTTAGAAAAGGCACAATTGATTGCACGTCTTGAACACGCCAAAAGTAACAATGAAGTAGATCAGGTGTTAAAATTAACAAAGGAGTTGAAAGAATTGGAAGAAAGAACATTTAATGCTGAGGACCAAAAACAGAATGTATGGGCTGGTATTAACAGCAGAAACAGAGAAAGAGATAGAATTGAAGCACATGAAGCAGAATTACGCGCAAATGAAGCCAGAAGAAAAGAATTGTTGGAGAGTGCGAAGGCTCACAGAGCAGCGGCAACGACAGCAACTGGTACAACGAATGGTACAACAAGCACAACTAATGGAATGTAAGTGTTTTGATAAAAGACAAAGTTTGTATTGCTACTTACATGTCTGTTATTCTCCCTTTTAGCACTAGTGATTCTGCTATAATGATGGCTGAAACAACAAAGAAACCTCTTGTCAAGCTTGCAGCTTTAAATACAAGCTCATTTAATCTTGGAAAGACGCTCAAATATCAAACACCTTATGAAAAACTTGTCAACAAGATTGCTTTAGAAATCCCCATTGAGCTTTTGGATGAATAATAAATAATGTCAATGTGGAACAGTATATAAATTATGCCTTTTTAGTTACTCTAACTTCCTTATAAACAGAATGATCGCCGTGTGCTCAGACTTTAAAGTTTATAAACATTACATTATACTTTATTAAAATGTCAAAAGGAGATCCTATAGCATCAGAATGATTGTCTAAAGATAAACATGAGCAAAAAAACAAAACTTTGTTCTATAAAAGAGTAGTTCAAGTCCATTATACTTTTTAAAGCTTTTCTTTTTTTTTTTTTTTTCTTGTTTATTTCCTGTACTTTGTTACATAAAAACACTTAAAAGGATATGAAGCAATTTCCAATGTAATAATACGCGTATGATTGTTTATATTAATATTTTTATAGTTGTTAAGATGCATTTTTTCACATAATCAAATATGTTTAGACTGCGAATATCGATATGCAACATCCTCGTGCGTAGATCTAAAGCATATTTGAACTATGTTGTTTCATCTGTTGAAAGGAGGGATATTGTGCTTTTTATATACTTGTGTATATAATTTTGAAGCTTCAATTGATAGTATACGCAATGAAAGTTACATTTTTTTGAGAAAATTTAATATAGCATTTGATTGATATATATCAATATCAAATATTTGTTTGGTACAATGCACTTTTCTTTGGAAAAAAGAAACAAAAGAAATACCTTAAACAGTAAATGCAATGCAAATAATACAGCAGAATCTGGATATGGCATATACAAATACGGTTTGTATCACCATAACTCATTGAGGCTAATAACTTTCATTGATTGAGCAAAATAACGCCACTTTTTCCTTTGTTTAATATTATATAAGAACAATGGGAGCTTGGAGCTATGGCAAAGTGCTGGTATGCATATTACTACATTTCTTTACCTTGCAAATATACCAAAAGTATTCAGTATGATTGTCAAAAGCGCGTTTGTGACCGCTTTACGGAAGTAAAACAGAGAAAAGGAACCAGAAATGGCTGTTTCTTTCTTTTTCTCTCTTCTTCCTTTTTTTTATCACTTTGGTTGTTTATTTTCCTCACTAAAGCTGTTATACAACATTCACAGACTCAACAAAAAAGCTCTTTTTTATTTTTTCTTATTTTTATCCGTTTTTTTAATTGTAAAAAGTATACAAAGCAACTTCTTTGACCTCATGGTAAGTTACAATCTTTTACATTCAATAAAATGCAACTAAGAAAAACAACTCTTAATAGACAAGCGTGTTTCAAGAATTTAAAATTTCTTGCCACAACAGCATCATAAGAGGTGCTAGTGCTCAATCTAGCGATGGCCATCCTTGGAGGAATTGGCAGGTTACTCTTGTTGCTATGGAAGACGGAAAAGAAGTGAAAGGAAAGTCATCGCTCATACTTGACCACGTGGAATATATCCTTCATCCAACTTTTGACAACCCAAGAAGAAGTAAGCAGTAATACTAAGATTATAACAAATCTGATTAACTAATTTCTTCTCATTTTAGTCATGAAGAAGGAGCCTTATTTACTGCAAGAAAAAGGCTGGGGTGAGTTTGATTTGCGTGCTCTGCTCCACTTTACAAATAATCTGGCGGCACCTAAAATTATTGTATTCGATTTGAACTTTGCTCAACCCACTTATTCAGTAATTGAAAAAATCGAATTTCCAAATGCATCAGCAGAGCTTGTTCATTTATTATCTTTGAAGCCTGCTTCACCTACTATTGCCCCAGATCTACCTACGAAAACAACCCAGCGTCCTGTTCCTAAAACGGCACATACTTCCGGTGTGACTTCCTCATCATCAAACAGACATCCTTCCGGTGTGACTTCCTCATCATCAAACAAACATCCTTCTTCTAACTCTGCAACTGCAAGACAAACATCCAATGGCGTTTCTTCTGCCTCGTCACGAGCAAAAATAGGCTCACCTACAAGAACCACCTCTGTTCCTAGAAGATCATCCACTTCTTCCAAAGAGGCGCCTTCGTCTGCAAAGGCCGCATCTTCCTCTAGCAAGTCTATACCTTCCACCAAGATAGCAACAACTGCCTCTAATAGGGTATCTTCACCTACTTTATCTACTTCTTCAAGGGATTCGTCGCCACCATCCAGATCAAGCTCATCAAAGGCCTCAACTCCCAGTAGAAAATTCTTATCATCAGACAAGATGCTTTTGTCTACAAAATCTGATTCTTCTTTAGATAAAGCTAAATCAAAGCAATCCTCTGCAGCAAGACAATCAAGTTTTGATCTTACTCAAGAAAAATCCTTTCATGATGATTCATCTTTTACTTCTCCAAAGCGTTCTAATCCTTCAAAGTCCACTGCATCCAAAAAACGCAACGAAGCTGCATCCTCTATCGATTCTCGCCGTAGTTCATCAAAATCTTCTTCCTCGACTTCAAAGTCTACGCGCCCATCTGTTACTACGGATCCCTTGAAGGCACAAACTAATATTTATTCAAGAAGCACTAATATGCACAACAATCCTACACCCTATGTATCATCTAAACTACAAGAAACTCATCTTCCAAGTTCTCTTCCATCATCACCATCTGCTGATAATGACTCTCACAGTTTATCCGGCACTAATAGCAACGATAACTCTAATATTGATGCCCATCAAATCAATGATTATGTCAATAGTCCTCATGATCTAGCAAACATTCATCTTATCCACAGTGGTGAAGTTGACTTTGCAACCCAAGCTGCTTGGGATATACCCAATGTAAGTAGCATAGTGATGCGAATTTTTTCTATGCTTACTAATATATGATGAATAGATTGATATGGCCCAGCTTGCAATGAGGATCTCTGTTTTGCGAGGTCAAGATAATGAACGATTACAAGATATAATTGTCGCCAATGAAACTGATGACATGGAATTCTATATTGAAAATGGTATATTCAAATGTATTTGTACTTTCATAATAAGACTCACTTGATTTCTTAGGTTCTATTGGCTACAACCTTTATTCATTTGGCGCCCGCCTATTACAGGCTATGTGGAACTTTACTGATACCATCCCTTATATACGCGAAGTAGAAACACATCTACTTGGCATCTCAAATACCCTACCCAACAACTCTCAATCCAGTTCACAATCAAAGAGCTCACAAGCAAGCAGTTCACGAGGTCGTCAAGAAAGCGTTCTACGTGCATCCGATTTTCATTTGAGCGACTTTGAACTGGTAAGCAGTGATGATGAGGAAGATTCTAAATTAGCAAGCGAAACACAATCGACATCAAATCGTGAGCCACAAAAGCGTCCATTATCAAGACCTGCTGAAAGACATCGTGTCTCTGAATCACTGCAACAACAAGAAAGAAATCAAACGCGACATGATGGTCAAAGTCGTGCCAGACAACTATATCGAGGCGAATCATCTAGTCGTAGTCAGAGTCCAAGAAAATCGTATCACCGTGAAGAGACAAGCCGTAATTTAAGTCCAAGAAGATCACGAGATGAATCCAATTACTCTTCAAGCCCTAGCAAAAGGGTGCATCAGCGAGATGAAGCTTCTTCAAGCCGAGTGCCCAAGAGACTCTACCAACGAGAAGAAAATGATTCAAATAGAAGAGAAGATAACAATTATCATTCTAGAAAAACATACCAGCGAGACGAGCAAAGTAGTGGGTCCAGTCATGATCAGAGCCCTAGAAAGCGAAAATATGAGGATGATGACACAGAGGAGTCTGCAGATGATGTTCAACGTTCTGACAGATCTAAGCCTAAACCCACTAAAATGAGAAAACATTAAATCGTTGAACGAGGAAATTTTTTTCACAACTTTCTCTATTGTATATAATATTTCTCTCTTGTATATGAATAAAACATGTGCCAAAATTCTTTTGGTCAATATGCTATCGTATATAATGTAGTTTATTATTTGAAATTGACATTTTTTGTTTAGAAAAAAGCATCGCTCTGGCTCAAGGCTTGATCATTTACATTAAACCATTACATAGGAAGTCGATATGTTCAAATGTGTTTGTTACTTGTGTTAATAGGATATAGATATCCTTTGGAATCTATTACGTTATGTTATTCCCTGTCTTTCTTATCTGAATTTGCTTGTTATTATAAATATGCTCATACATTTAGTGAAGAGACTGTGTATCTCTCTATCATACTCAATTCAAACATGTACTATGAATACAAAACTTACTTTGTCGACTGCCAACAACGCTGTTCATATGAATATTGAATTTTATCCTCAGAATTTATAACTATTTTACCTACATCGACTGGTGTAGTAAATGCAAGCATAGTAAGTCCTTGGCTCAATCAGTACATGTTTCCTTACGAAATGTATGGGGGATACATTTCAATTAGAGATTATACATCAGATATAGCCTTGACAAATGTATTTTATTTTGGAATTTTGGGAGAAATGAAAGATACGCCATTGTTTGATGAAAGTTATCCTTATTTAGCTTCATACAGAAACACCACAGAAAAGTTAAAGCAGCCATTCATATTCAATTTAAAAGAAAAGCAGGCAAACATGCCAGTTATTGTATTACGTCTACTATTTGGAGCTGTAAGATTATAAGTAAAAGTACTGAGAGGAGATGGGAAAGTAATCGGGTATATGAGTAGAGGAATACAGAGATACATACCAAAAAGCCCACTTGAAAAATCACCTGAATATACTATCCCATGGAATGGCATATACATTTCACTGCTAGATGAAGTTAGAAGTGTAGATATGGATGAATTTTTATTTGGAAATAGAAAAGAAGTAAAAGCTGAAAATGGTACATTTTATTTGCTTTTACGCGCCCTAAAGCATTTTGGTAATCCTGAAGACAAGAATGATAGGGAAGAATGGAAATCGATAGCAATCATTGTACAAAATTTATAAACAAATTCTAGATACATTATGTTGATATAAAATCTCGCATCCGAGTAAATCTGAAAAGAAATTGCTACAAACACAGAGTATGAGCTAACGATCTCAATTCCAACTAACGAAACACGCTCCCTTCCATTTTTGTCATCTATATTACTCTGTTTCAACATTTCCTTTTTTTTCTTTTTTGTTTTTTCTTTCTTCCTCGCTTGCCTTTACAAAGAATGAAATCATTCTTTTTGGCAAGTGTGTTTCTATCGGTCTTGTTTGCGCCTGCACTAGTCAAAACAGAGAGTGGTACATTTGATGAAATTGACAGATTAGAAGCAATCATGAAAGACCCAAAATTCAAGCCTAGCAACTTGGGCAACATTATCCCAGGAAGATATATTATCGAATTTGATGAACATTATCGTGGATCGTCATTGGAATTTGTAAATAAAGTAGAAAAAGATGTTCTTAAAAGTGCGCCACGTATAGGCATGCGTGTCAAAATGAATATTGCCCAGGATTACAGCTCTTCGTCAGCTATTTTTAGAGGCGTTTCTATTTGCTTTCAAAACAATGGGAAACAATTTAGGAAAAGAGAGGAAATGCAAATAAATCGAGATGAAGAGATGGTCGAGCATGTCATTCTACGTAACATAATAGAAAGTCATCAAGTGAAACACATTTATCCAGTTACTGAAATTTCACGGCCTGCAGTACAGCGTCATTCTCATATGTTGGCTTACAATATGAGCGGAAACATTGGACTACCAAAAATTAACATCCCCGAGAATGAATCACCATTGCCCTTTACTCATGCGATAACACAGGTTGACAAAGTACATAAAGATTTGAAGCTTACTGGGAAAAACATTGTTGTTGGAATTATCGATTCAGGTAAAAGATGACACTCTAGCTATACGCTGCTCTTCACTAATTCATCTGCGGCATCAGGAATTGATTATCGTCATCCGGCATTTGGCGGTGGATTTGGTGTCGGATTCCCCGTGAGATATGGATATGATTTGGTGGGTGATGATTTTGTTTCTACAGATCCTACTTCGAGGTCTGAAAAAGATACGCCTTTGGATGCATGTGAAAACGGAAGCGGTAAATATCAACAATATGCTATTACTGCTTTAATGAGACGTTCGCCCTTTTTACAGGTCACGGAACTCACGTTGCAGGTGTTATTGCTGCTAATGATGAATTTCTAGTAAGCGCATGAACATGACCCTAAAATGGTCACTTACATAGAATATAGAATTTCACAGGTATCGCTCCACAAGTGACACTTGGTGCATGGAGAATATTTGGTTGTGATGGTTCAACATCAAATGATCTCGTTATCAAAGCGCTAATTAGCGCACATGAAGCAGGTAGAAAAGAAATTTATATTTTTTTAATATAAACAAATCATCATTATGAACAGGCTGCGATATTATCAATCTTAGCTTAGGAACACCTAGTAATTGGGCAGATGATCCTACCTCTATTGTTGCTAATAGAGTATCTGAAAAAGGCTCGATTGGTATGATGAAAACAATATATGATCTTATTTTTTTAAACTTTATAAGATAGTCATTGCTGCTGCCGGAAATGAAGGAAACGATGGGGCTTTTTATATATCTGCACCAGGATCAGGAACAAGCACCGTGTCAGTTGCTTCGACAGATAATGCATATGTTCTGACGCAAGCCTTCCAAACCAAAAATGGAGAGAATTATCGTAAGTTATTGATGTATACACGTACAGATAATGATCTAGATAGCTATTTAATTTAGCTTACATGTTATCAACAAGTACATCTTCTTTTCTTGAAGGAAAGTTAGTTGCTTATACTGAAAACACATCTTTAAATGACGCTTGCGATGGTACTGCACCTGATCGAAGTATTAAAGGTCATATTGTCCTCGTTCAAACAGGAAAATGTACACTAGATGAAAAAATTTCAACTGTTCAAAAGCTCGGAGCTTCTGCTGTTGTAGTATACGACAATCAATCAAAGAAGTCTTTTAGGCCGAGAACATATAATGCAAACATTCCAATCATTTCCATTTCCATGAATGCTGGTGAAGCAATCAAGAAACAGCTAAATGAAATTGAAAGCTACAAGGATGGTATAGAGATAGTGTCTAAAATGGTGTTAACGCCTCAGAAATTATCAACTAGCAATCAAGTCTCGCTGTTTTCAAGTGTAGGTCCACTGTACGATGTTAGTCTAAAACCTGATATTGCAGGACCTGGTGGCTTTATATTCTCTACTTTGCCTTTGGTTGATGGTGGATATGGTGTACTTTCTGGTACATCTATGGCAGCGCCCTTTGTTACTGGAGCATTCGCATTGTTTTTAGAAGCTCAAGGAAAGAGTCAATCGCATACTTTTATCAAAGAACATTTCCAGAACTATGCTCAGCCCATCATGCAAGGCTCCCTGTTTGAAAATCCAGCTCGCCAGGGCGCTGGGTTGATACAAGGTAAAATATTTAAAAGGAAGAGCTGAAATATTCAAAAACACAAAATTTAAATCATGCGCAACTTATTTCTATTCCTTTCTTAATAGTGTTTGACGCGATTAATCAATCTATCCATATTTCGCCTGGCCATATAAGCTTTAATGATACGAACAACATTAAAACACAAACTCTCACTATTTCTAATCCTAGCAAAGAAACAGTATCATTCGAGATATCCCATGAGGCAGGCTTGAGCCTTGCTCCTTTCTTTACTAGGAACCAGCATTTCATTCCCCTTTCCCCATCCAAATCGACTGCTGAGCACATCACTGCTAATTTAGAATTATCACCTACGAATATTACTCTAGCACCAGGCGAATCAGCCAATATCACAGTACAGATGCTAAGCATCCAAGGAGAAAGCTTGGATGAACCGTTTCCGATATATGGCGGCTACATAAGATTCAGACCACAAAGTAATTTGACGCTCAAGACAATTCACGTTCCCTACATAGGCGTTCAAGGCTCTCTGAGTGAAGCTCCTATCTTTGCTGCGGGTTTTCCAAGAGTCATAGCAGGAAGTGAGCTACATATGATTAGTAAAATAAAAGGCGATAATGACGAAATCAAACAAACGCTTTTGATCGATAGAAATAACAAATCCTCCTCTGAAATATCTATTCTCTATCGTCTACTGACAGGCACAGCCCGTATCAAGACTGAGGTTTTGGACGAAAACCTGCAAACGATTGGTACAGCCTCCGATGATCGATTCGTGCCGCGAAACACCTTAGATGGATACATTTTTATAGATCGTTGGAACGCCACTGTGGTTCCTTTAGGAAGTGACAACATCAGTGAGTTGCAACCTCTCAGTAACGGATCCTATTATTTAAGATGGAAGGCCTTAAAGTTATTATCCGATCCCTCAAGCGAAGGAAGTTGGGAAACTCAATTATCACCTCTTATTCTAGTACAATAAAAATGCTAGATTTTGTAAATAAAATTTGAGATATTTATTTTGAAGCTCCGTTTTCTGATCGCCTTTTTTTATGATGCGCTCATATCACTTTTGAGTCATTAAAAATTACTTGCGTTCATGGGATACATGAAAACATTACTTTGTATATATGAGTATACAAAGATGGTGCGGCACTTATTATAGTGAAAATGCTTGACCTTAATAAGGGAGAGAGAAAGATTTGTAAAAGAAAACATCAATGCAGATTAAATTTAATTAGACACTTAGTGGCTTAAAATTTGATATGAGTCAGACTCAGACCTTATAATTATCTCAAATCTATTTTTTTTACATTGTTTCCTTAAACCTACTTTAAAAATAACTTTATCTCATGGCTTCTGGTACTATTAGCAAAGCAAATGATAAAATATATCCCAACTAACATCCATATAGATAAGCTTAACATCCTTCTTGTTGGTTCAGGTGGTCGTGAACATGCTATCGCCTGGAAACTCGCTCAATCCGAAAGAGTTCAGCATATTTATGTTGCACCTGGTATAGACAAAACTAAAATATATGGTACATGATTCATGAAATATTAAAACTTGGCTATTTGAATAGGTAACGGCGGTACTGAAACTAGTGGCAAAATCACAAATGTCAAAATCGGCGTTAGTGAGTTTGACAAATTGAAGGATTTTGCTATCGAAAACAAAGTAAAGTTACATACTATCAAACAAAATATAACAAGAGTAGAGCTTGGTTTTACTAAACATACTATGACAGATTGATCTCGTTGTTCCCGGCCCCGAACAACCCATTGTTGAAGGCATCCAAGGCGTTTTCAAGAAAAGTAAAACCCATAAATTAAAAATGAAGAAGGATCTTTACTGATTTAAATTTTTATAGTTGGTATTCCCTGTTTCGGACCCTCTCCTAAGGCCGCTCAAATGGAAGGATCCAAGGCTTTCTCTAAAGACTTTATGAAAAAGCACAACATTCCCACAGCCGCCTATGAGGTAAATTAATGCAAGATCAAAAGTGTGACTGGGTCGTATTCATACCATCTATTAGAATTTCACTGATTATGAAAAGGCTAAAAAGTATGTTGAATCTGTTGATTACAAAGTTGTATTGAAGGTAAAGAAGGGTTGAATATAAAGTGTATGGAAGAGAAATTTTCTAAAACTTGTGATTTTTCTCTTTCAGGCTTCAGGTTTAGCTGCTGGTAAAGGTGTTTTAATGCCCGAAAGCAAAGAAGAAGCACTTGAAGGCTTGAAGGCAATTATGGTCAATAAAGAATTTGGAGATGCTGGAAGTGAAGTTGTAGTTGAAGAATGTCTCGAAGGTGATGAATTATCCTTCCTGTCATTTTCTGATGGTTATACCGTTGTCAGCTTGCCTCCTGCTCAAGATCACAAGCGTGCACTCGATGGCGATAAGGGTCCCAATACTGGTGGTATGGGTTGTTACGCCCCTACTCCTATTGGTACACAAGATCTTATCGAAGAAGTTCAACGTACTATCTTGCAACCTACTATTGATGGTATGCGTCGTGATGGTTTCCCTTTTGTTGGTATGCTCTTTACTGGTATCATGTTGACTGCTTCTGGACCCAAGGTTTTGGAATACAATGTTAGATTTGGTGATCCTGAAACAGAGGTTGTTTTACCTCTTTTGAGTGATGATACTGATTTGGCTGAAATCTTGTTGGCCTGTGCTGAGGGTCGTCTGGATGCTGTCTCTATCACCATTAAGAATGCCTATGCTGCTACTGTCATTATTGCATCCGGTGGATATCCTGGTAGTTATGCTAAAGGAAAGGAAATCACTATTCCTGAAAACAGTACTGGTAAATACTTTCTATCATGTTAATTCCTGCGTTATCTAATTATGATCTTATAGACATCACCGTATTCCATGCTGGTACTAAAATTGCCAACAACAAACTTGTTACCGACGGCGGTCGTGTACTTGCCGTTTCTGCTGTAGCCAACACTTTACGTGAAGCTGTTGACAGAGCTTATGCTGGCGTAAACGCTATTAAGTTTGAAAACATGTATTACCGTAACGACATTGCTCACAGGTAAGAAAACGAAAAGAGGAGAATTTAAAGAACCCTTGGCTAATGACTTATATATAGAGCTTTCAAGTATGCCGATCAAAAAAAACAAAAGACTGGTCTTTCCTATGCTGATGCTGGTGTCTCTATTGATGCTGGTAACTTGCTCGTTCAAAAGATCAAACCTCTTGTCAAGTCCACTCGCCGTGTTGGTGCTGATTCCGATATTGGAGGTTTTGGAGGTCTTTTCGACTTGAAGGCAGCTGGTTTTGTTGATCCTATATTGGTATCAGCTACAGACGGTATTGGTACCAAACTCAAGATCGCCCAAGACTGTAACATTCATAATACGGTCGGTGTCGACTTGGTTGCCATGAACGTGAACGATTTGATCGTTCAAGGTGCCGAGCCTTTATTCTTTTTGGATTACTTTGCTTGTGGTAAGCTTGAAGTTGATGTTGGTAAGGACTTTGTTGCTGGTGTTGTTGATGGTTGTCTTCAATCTGGATGTGCCCTTGTTGGTGGCGAAACAGCTGAAATGCCAGGACTTTATGCCTTGGGAGACTATGACGGTGCTGGTTTCACTGTGGGTGCTGTAGAACGTGAAAAGATCTTGCCTCGTTTAGATCAAATCAAGGCCGGTGACGTTGTTCTTGGTTTAGCATCCTCTGGTGTCCACTCTAATGGATTCTCACTTGTTCGTAAGATTGTTGCATCTCAACCAGGTTTAACTTACCATTCCCCATGCCCTTGGAACAAAGAAAAGACCTTGGGTGAAGCCCTCTTGGTCCCTACACGTATCTATGTCAAGCAACTCTTGCCTGTTGTCCGTAAAGATTTAATCAAAGCTATGGCACACATCACCGGTGGAGGTTTCCTCGAAAATATCCCTCGTGTTATGCCTCACGATCTTGCTGTTGTTGTAGATGCTGAATCTTATGAATTGCCTCCTATCTTCAAATGGCTCAAACAAGCCGGTGGACTTTCTGCTCATGAAATGTCTCGTACTTTCAACTGTGGTATTGGTATGGTTATCGTTGCTGATGCCGCTCATGTCTCCGAAATCACTAGCATGTTAGAAGCCGCTAATGAAAAAGTTTATAAGCTTGGTTCAGTTGTTTCCAAGAATGAATTGGGTGGCAAGGAAGTTGAAGTTCGCAATACTGAAGCTTGGTAAATTTAAAGAAAAAAAGGAAAAAGACCCCCATTTTTTGTATATATACTTTTAAAGTTTTAAGAATAAACACTTTTATAATTGTTAAAATAATACAGCATTCGTCTGTGTCTATTTATGGGCGTGTATCAATAATTATATATATACAACTGATTCATTGTAGCATTTTAAATAGACTTGAGCAAAATTAATTGTGTGCATCGTAAGCAATATTTTAATAATGAACTTATTAATAATAATCAATAACAAAAGAATAAAAAGTAAAACTGATAAAAAAAATTCTGATAGAATATGTGTGTGGCTATAAATCAGTAAAGTCTTATTGTTGCTTGTTGCAAGAATCTTCCAATAAGACAATGGAAACATTGTTGACAGCAGAAGGCATCAAAGACAAAGTCTTATTGAAGGTATCTTGGCTAACTGAAGGGTTTCTGGAGAGAACAACACCGTATATATCATCTTGATCATCACGCTTGGAACTACGATCAGTCGTAGATTGAGCATGGGAACCCCAGATAAAGAAAGTATCAAAGCTAGTAGAGTCGTTTGTACCAGGTTGAGCATTAGAATCAATTAAACGAGTATTAATGGTTGCTTGCATCGTTTCAGTACCAGGAACAGCCATACTGCCGCTTTCAGTTGCATTCTGGTCGCTTTGACCTTGATTTGTGATGTTGTCCCACTGATCTTTATTTACAAAGACTTGAGAAACATAGGCTGACCATGAAAGGTCATGAGCAGACACATTGAGGTCACTTGTAGGAGGTTGCAGCAAGAAAGCAGCTGCGGCTGTAGCGTTCAAGCCTCTACCGACGGTTGTTTGATTCAAGAAAGCAGAACCAATTGCATCGAGAGTAGAGTTGGAAGTACTGTTAAAAGTAACTTGAAGACAGTCAACCTGGACATTCATTCTTTGGGAAAGGGTTTGGTATGCTTCCCAAACGTTAGATGTGACACCTGTTAGGTACCCTGTGGTGAACATAAGAGTTAGAATTTAAGTTGTCATGTAAGCAAGTAAAGACCTACATGTGCCATTAAGGACACCAATGTCCGTAGAATTAGGATACTGGGATACAGTTTCATTTTGTGCTTGAGGGGTAGCAGAAAGATCATCTCTAGCAATAATTGCAGCACTAGAGATAGAAGAGATGGCAAATAATGCAGCAGTAAACTGAGTGGCAAGGAACTTCATTTGTCAAGTAGAAGAATATTTTAATACTTCAAACGTTAGGGTTCAACTGTCTTTATATATCCTTTTTCATTCTTATAAATCATGCTGTCTATTTTCAGTAACAAATAACACTTGACTAAATAAATCAAAGTTTCAACGTCATTTCTTCTTTCCAGAAAGATCTTCACTGTTTGGTTAAAGTAAAAAATATTTAAACAAATGATGTAAATTTTACGTATCACTTTCTTTTATAAAACTTAAAATCACTTTATTCTATACAAGCTTCTTTTATTCCTAAAGTTTAAAGAAAAAAAAAAAAATAGTAAGAATATACCCAATAAAGTTTTTGAATATTGATGAGCTCGCACTGATCACACTTTCCTATTTTAGAATAAACTTCTGTCATCAGCGTCATGCTTTTTTCTATTTATAACTATTTTATAAGGTTCATTAAGCAACTTTATCAAGAAATAAATCATAATGTCATTAAAGTCCAAGCATTCAAAGACTAAATATATTCTATTTGAGTATCCTTATTCATTACATTAATTCATGGCTTGTATAATTAAATACTTTGAAGGGCCAATCAAAGTGCTCACTGCAAAATCAAAGTAATCTGAAGGGTCTAGATTGCAGACAACAAAGATACTTGTGTCGCTTTAAAAACCAAGACAGTTTATGATTTCTGCTGTTCTTTTTGATAATCAAATAACAAATACATTGATACATACGTATTCCACATAATATATTGTGTTGATCAGCAGATGAGCAATTGAATTTTTAATGCTCATTTCTCCCATTGTGACATTGTTTTCAAAAATAAGCAAATTTATTGGTAGATTCTTTTGGATTACTTTTGCAAGCAACCAGATTTTCTCGCCTCAAATGAAATGATCATTTTTTGTTTTTGTAGGTTATTTTGTTCACTATTGACACAAAGCATCTTAAGCAGTGGGATGGCTCAGAGTGAATGCATAGGAGCTTAAAGTGACATTTAAGTTTGCTTTCTTTACTTGTTGATTAGAGTAAGAATAAAATAAAATCTGCCTTGATTGCTGTCATATCCTTTTTTTAGCTATACCATTTTCGTTAGGATGATAATTAATATAAACATGTTTTGTAATTAATTGCTGTCAACACCAAGGAGTAAAAGATAATCTACAAAGCAAGGGACGGAATACGTTAGAAGGAAACAAAGTAAGGAGAAATAATTCGGGTTTTATTAGGGAAATGACTAGCACCCCAAAAGAAAACATTCTGCTGCTGGAATATTAAAGATAAAATGACTGCAAAGAGTATCAGTACTTTATTGGGTTGATCTTTTTGACTTTTCATTATAGACAACGGTTTGTAGCGTTCTCTCAAAAAGCAAAAATTTGTCAGAATGAAGCAACGGCAAAGTGAGTGACAAACAATCATTTAGAGACTATGTGTTTCGAGAGACCATTAGCTATTGATCTATCCATGTTTCTTTTTGATGAAGGGTTTGTCTCAACATATTATACTATCATCAGAATAAGCACCAGTCTTACCACTGTCAAGTCCGACATAGCCAACTGCGGCCTTTTGCTTCATCCCCCCTTCCTTAATTTTTTATTATTTAAAAAAAGAAACAGTGGACAAAAAAAGTAAGGTATTTTTCAATAGAAATAAAGAAAAGTCATTCTGTGGTTTATTGGATTCTTTGTGCATCCTTTATTTCTTTTATTGTTAAAAAAAAGGCTGAGGTATATTTCATTGATGATGACGTAGTTTTTTTTTTTTTTTTTTTTTCTTTTTCAAAAAGTAAAAGTTCGCGTTTCAATGCGGGAAAGGAAATCCGTGCAGTGATCAAAAAGAAAAAAAAAATTAGAAAACTTTTTTTTTTTTCAAAGGTCGTCTTTTTTTTTTTTTCTTCAAGATCTTTTTTTTTTTCTTCCTTCTCGTCCTCCTTTTTTTTTTGTTGAAACTAAATAGGTTTGTTAATCTTGAAATATTAAAAAAGGTTTAATTAATTTTATTTAAATTAGAAAATGGACGCAACTGCACTTCTTGTCAATTCACTTTCAACAGGTTAGAGAAAGAGAAAAGACTTGTAGATTAAACCATTAAACTTTTTTTCCTTGTTAGATCGTGCTTTACGTGAAGACGCTACTCGTCAATTAGAATTATTGGCACAAGAGAATTATGTAAATACATTCATTTTATCACAGATAAACAAATCTAATTACCTTTTGTATGTTATAGCCTACTTATATTAGCTCTTTATGTCAAATTCTTACTAACGAAGGTGCTGATGACGCTACTCGAATGTCAGCTGGTCTTGCTGTAAAGAATAGTTTAACAGCCAAGGTAAGAAAATGAAAACCTTTTCTGTGTGTGCATGTAATATTGATAGGATAATGTTTAGGACTTTGCTCGTAAAGAAGAATTTTCTCAAAGATGGGTGTCCATGCCTGTTGACCTTCGTAATCAAGTCAAACAAGGTGTAAAGTATTTTCTTTGTTATTTCTCTTTTTTTTTTATATTTATTTACGCTTTGTTTTAGGTGCTTCAAAGTTTAGCTTCACCTAAAAAATCCGTAGGCAATATTTCTGGACAGGTAAGAGGAGAATCGTTTAAATGAGAGGAAAGGAAGGTGAGATGCTTAGATAATTTGTTTAGGTTGTTGCTGCTATTGCCGAGATTGAATTACCTTTGGGTGGTTGGCCAGATTTGATCAATACAATGCTTGAAAATATTCAAACAAACAATGCTGTTTTGAAGCAATCTACTTTACAAGCTGTTGGTTTTGTCTGTGAAGCTATTGTAAGGAATAATATTATTGAATGCCTTTAGATTATTAATTTCTTATTTTTAATAGGATCCTAATGTACTTGTCAATCAATCCAATGGAATTTTGACTGCTATTGTTCAAGGTGCACGTAGTGAGGAACCAAGGTAAGAAAGTGTGAAAAAGGGGGAAGTGAAGATGAAGATACTCAAACTTTATGTAGCCCCGAAGTTCGTCTTGCTGCCATTAATGCTTTAATCAATTCCCTTGATTTTATCAAAGGAAACTTTGAACGTGAGGTAAGAGACACATGTACAAACAGATAGAAAAAGGTATTAATGGTAAAACTTAGGGAGAAAGAAACTTTATTATGCAAGTTGTCTGTGAAGCTACTCAGAGCGACTATGCTGAACTTCAAATAGCTGCTTTCCAGTGTTTGGTTCGTATTATGCAAACCTATTATGACAAGATGCGTATTTATATGGAAAAGGCATTGTTTGGGGTAAAAAGGAAAAAAAAAAAAATACAAAGCATTGTTTCTCATATTGTTACTAGCTTACTATCACTGGTATGAACAATGAAGATGATCGTGTAGCATTACAAGCTATTGAATTTTGGTCTACTGTGTGTGATGAAGAAATGGACATTAAAGAAGAATTATTCGAAGTAAGCAATATAACAAGAAAAAGTAATAGAATATTGATAGAGGAAACAATAGGCACAAGAAGCAGGTGAGCAACCTGAACGTGAGCTTCATCACTTTGCAGAACTTGCACTTCCCGAAATTCTTCCTAACCTTTTATGGCTTCTTACAAAACAAGAAGAAGATTATGATGAAGATGAATGGACTGTGTCTATGGCAGCTGCTACCTGTCTCTCACTACTCGCACAATGTGTTGGTAACCTTGTGCTGGCTAATGTAGTACCTTTCATTGAATCCAACATTCAAGATGAAAACTGGAGAAAGCGTGAGGCAGCTGTGATGGCATTTGGCTCTATTTTGGATGGTCCCGAAGGAAATGTGTTGACACCCTTAGTTGATCAAGCTTTGCCTACTTTGATTCAGATGATGAAGGATAATGTGGTTCATGTGAAGGATACTGTTGCTTGGACATTGGGTCGTATTTGTGAATTGCTTATTCATTGTATTAAACCCGAAATTCATTTAAATGATCTCTTGGCTGCTCTTGTCTTTGGTCTTCAAGACAGTCCTCGTATTGTTGGCAACTGCTGTTGGGTAAGAAAAAAGATGGAAGACATGAATTACACTGGTGTTAACTGTGCTTTAATAGTCTCTGATGAACTTGGCTGAACAATTAGGACCTGTTCCTGGAGATGAAGCACCTACATCACCCCTTTCTGTTTTCTTTGAAGGCATTATTACTGCTCTTTTACAATTTACAGACAGAGCTGATAATGAAGCCAACTGTAGAACCTCAGCTTACGAAGCCATTTCTACCCTTGCCATGTATTCTGCCAATGTAAGTGATAAAGCAAATAACGATAGAAATATATATGTGTGTACTGATGCTTCATGTATAGGATTGTATTCAAACTGTCCAAGGCGTTGTTTTGACTGTTTTAGATCGATTAGAAACAACAATGGCTATGGAAAATCAAATTTTGGATGCAGATGATAGAGCCAATCATTCTGAATTACAATCTAGTCTATTGGGTGTTTTGACTAACTGTATTCGTCGTTTGTCAGGTGATATTAGTCTTGTTGCTGATCGTATCATGACCGTTGTCCTTCAATTACTTAACACGCAATCCAAGCAAGCAACAACCACTGAAGATGCCTTCTTGGCCGTGGGTGCCATGACCAGTGCTCTTGAAGCCAACTTTAACCGTTATGCCGAATCATTTATACCTCTTCTTTGCAATGCGTTACAAAACCCTGCTGAATACCAATTATGCTTTATTGCTGTTGGTATCATTGGTGATATCTGTCGTGCTCTTGGCAAGGATGTTGCACCTTACTGTAACAATCTGATGCAACTCTTGGTCTCTAACCTCCAAAGTCCTGTCTTGCATCGTACTGTCAAGCCTGCAATTCTTTCTTGCTTTGGTGATGTTGCATTAGCCATTGGTGAATTGTTTAGTTCTTACTTGGACGTAGTCATGATGGTCTTGCAGCAAGCTGGTAGCATGAGAGCCGATAAAGACAATTATGATATGATGGATTATGTTCATACATTATATGAAGGTGTGATTGAAGCCTATGTTGGTATTGTTCAAGGATTGAATGGCACACCCACTGCCCAAGCATTGTTACCCCACATACCTCCTGTTATCGAGTTCATTCATGTGATTGCTCTTGAACCTTCAAAGAGTGATTCACTTATAAGATCCATTATTGGTTTATTAGGGTAAGAAAATGATACAAAAAGTAGGATTAATAAACTAACTGTTCTGCAGTGATCTTTCTGAAACATTTGGAGGACAATTAAAGACGTTCTTGATGCAAGACTGGATTGTTGGTTTATTAAAAGAAGCTAGAACAAGTCGTCACTATGGACAGACTACGAAAGAAACAGCACGTTGGGCTAAAGAGGTAAAATGATAATAATTGGATCATACAATATAATATTAATTTGTATTACTTGTTATGATTAGATGATTAAACGTGCAACTCAATAATTATATAAATAGCCTTCTTTTTTTTATAATATAGTGTTTATTATGTTTTTTTTTTTTTTTTTTTTCTGTACTCATATTTTGCTTTAGCAAACTCTTTTTGTTTCTCTCTCTCTCTTTTTCTCTCCTACTCATCTCCCCACAACAACCTTTTCCCCCCAAAAATGCCCTATTCTTACCCTTTTGCACACACCCACACCCACACACCCTTTCCCCATTTTTTAAATATAAAAAAAAATAAAAAAACGTTTTATTCCCCCCCTCTATTTTTTTTTTATTGTATTTATTTCAATCCAAGTCATCAAAAGAGCTGCTATTACTACTGCTGTTACTCGTACTCTTGTTATCTGATTCAGTTGAAGAATCTAAAAAAGTATTTGATGAGTGTATGTTACTTTTTGCAAGTGTCTTGCCTTCATCACTGTGAACAGAGTTAGCCTTGTTATGTACATAATTATTTAATCGTTTTAGTGTGTTGATATCCAAAGCATCAATGTCCAACACGATCTCTGTCTCACCCTTAAAGGTGTTATTTATGATGATGATGATGATGATGATGATGACAATGCTTACCTTGTCTAGATCTGGCATGGAAGATTGAATGATTTGAATGACCTCATTTAATCGATCCCCTGTTAACCGATTGATCCTTTCACTCAACTCCTTCTTTTCTTCATAGGACAATGATTCCCTCTTTTTCTTCTTTTTTGACTTCATTTTACGCCCAGCAGCCGGTCTTTTGGATGATTTCATCTGTCGAGGGAGACTGGCAGGTTGATTTGCCTTGATTTGCCACTGTCGATCAAAGATGGCCTCCAATTCTTTTGCCACGTCATAAATGGGTAATTCGGGCGAGTTGTAAAGATAGCAATTGTTGAACATCAGCTTGATGTCGGCAGCAAAGGCATGAGGTGAATCATATGCATTTTGGTTCAATTTGGTTTCGATCGTTGATAGATCGATGGGATGTTTGACGATGGAAGGATAATCGGGTATGTTCAAGGCCACTGGGTCTACTGGATAAAGAAAAGGAAATGAGAGATGTTTTTGTGCTTTCAAGTGTCTTAGTATCTGAAAACAAGATCGCATCGAATGCGTCTCCTTCTTTTGACTGCTGTCGTAAACATCAAAATCATCAAATATCGGGTCATGTTCGATCACCTTTTCCTCTGCTGCTGGTGGCATACCCCTTAAACATTTTTCAAAGGCAGCTTCTAGATTTCGACAGAGGACGGCGATCGTCGAACCTGTTCCGTTGTATTGAATACAATTTTGAAAGATGAGTCTGACATCAGCCACGAATTCTTTGACTGAATTGTATTGATTTTTTTGTAATTTTTGATCTACTGTGTATAAATCCATGGGTTGCTTGATGACTTGGAAATAGTCGGGTATGTTTAGTCGGATTGGATCCACTGGATCTAAAAACGGTCCTGCGTCTCTATGTTTCTTTAGAGTTTTCAGGATGGCTGAACAGTATTTTGATTGGTCATTGGTTAAAGTAGACTACAAATAATGATTAAGTATACACAAAGCTGACTTGGGTTTGAAATTGGTTTGTACATGAGAAAGACTACAAATTATATTAAAAAAAACCAAAACTCATTCAACTTTTTTTTATTCTCCCATCTCATTTTGTCTACCTTTTATTATCATCATCTATCATTGATCTATTAATTAAAACGAAAAGAAAAAAAAAAAAAAAAAGAATTCCCTTCTGGTTTTAATATAAACCAAGCTTCATAAATTCTTTAGAAATCGTATTCAATGTAATACTAGTTTAGGGTTACACTTTTGAAATTAAAAAGAAGAATATTTAAAAATAGTAATGAATAACATATCGAGTAATCAAATCTTCTTTTTTTTGTCCGATTTTTACATAAAATAATTTTATTATTAAAAATAAGCAAACCAGGCTTATGAAAGGGAAAGGGGGAATAAATTAAAAAAAAAGTATACATTTTTTAAAAAAAAAAGGGGGGGGGGAATAATTTTACACTAATTTTGATTTAGCATCGTTTCGAAGTTTAATCAATCGTTGACGTTCCTTTGTTCTCATGGCTTGACGACGGTTTTGAAACCAAATCTGTACTGTTCTTGGGCTCATCCCTAATTGACGACCTAATTCTGCTCTTACTTGCGTTGATGGGAAAAATGTACGATCGAATACTCGATTTAGCACTTCCAATTGTTCACTATTAGCTCTTTTACGTTTTGCTTTCACTCTTTCTTCTTCTTCACTGTCACTTGTATGTTGTTGAGGGAAGGGATAGTTTGAAAAAATAGAGGTAACACTTGAAGGTGAAGAAGATAGGCTTGATACATCATCTTCATAATTATTTAATAAGTTGGTAATATCTAATTTAGCAGGTCTTTTATGTGATTGATTCAACATGTTGGAAAGAGACAACATTGCAGAAAAAAAAAAATAAAAAAAAAAGGCTTGCCCTTTTTATTCATAATTTCCGCTCGAGCCAACTTCTTGTCAGATCCTCAATTGAAGTCCGAGTATAGCACAAAATACGGGCCACTGTTACATTAATGTGTTCTCCGCGGCATTTGTGATTAAAAAGTTTTACAGATTGAAAAGCTCACGCCACTTTTTATCCAACCAAAAATCACGTTGCCTTCAATCTTTATAAGCTCAGATATCACTTGGTTACACATGTCAATCTATACTTCATCTATAATTAGTGACGAGAAAAACACTACAAGAGTCCATGAATGCTAACTGTTGGATAGATGGATCCAGACTGTCATCTATACAAAACAAATGAAATGTAATACAAATGATGATTGATTTGCATAAGCTCACATGAATCTAATAAGGTGTATTATGTAATCGATTAAAGTTGTTGAAATTAAGTTTATATTTAATATTATTGATGGGTGGAGATTAAATTAATTCATCTTGTGTATTCACTCTTAATAAAAGATCCTCCCCTTCTTTCCCCCCCCTTGAAAATATAATATTATTAACTAAATTACTTTTATGGATTATTTCCTTCTTTCCTCGTTTCTTTACACGTGAAAGAAACAAGTAATAATAATAATAGTCACTTTTTAGGAGAAAGAAAGAGAGAGCGAGAAAAAGAAGAGTGCTTTACTTTTGGAAAATCAATCTCTTTTTGGATATCAAGAATTTTTTTTTTTTTTTTGCTTCTTTTTAAAATTAAAAATCTACTCGGCGATACAGGTCATTTGGTTGTTGTACCTGCATTTATAAAGAAACGTCATTTGGAGTTATAAAGCAGATCCACTAACCTCAGACCTCTCTCTTTCTCTCTTACACTGCGGACCCTTTTCTCCGGGATGATTTGTGTTACTAGGCAACAAACCAAAAAAAAAAAAAAAAAAACTTGTGGAGTAAATTAACCAAAAAAGGTGAATGAGCCGTGGAAAAAAACATGGGGGGTTTTATTCAAACATGAATGGTTTGTATTGTTCTTCCAAAGCCAATAGCAATCCAATTTGGTATCACTGTATTCCATCTGACACAGTGAATTTCTTCTGGTGTTGAATAACTCGCACAAGGTTTGTTGATGTGTATTGTTCCTTTGGTTGGGTCCTCTTGAAATGTATCCCATATTTGTATTTGTTGATCATCTCCTATTCATCATTATTATTAATCTACATAAAAATAAATAATTCATTTACCACCAGAGACAATCTTGTCCGGATTGTTAGGTGCCCAATTAAAACAATTCACGATACTTTTATGCTCTAATTCAATCACAGGCATACTCGGATATCGAATGTCTAATATCTTTAAGGAGTCTGAATCCATTGGAAAAGTAGCCAATAGATTTGGATTGCAGTGATTGAATTCGATACGTAATAAAGGTTGACATCCGTTACTGATGGCTGAAGCAAACTTTTGCTTATGAATAGGTGGTGATTCATACACTATTGTTGAATTCTCTAGTGCTCTATTATTTCATTCGTCAGTTTTGTCTAGTTTATTTTATAATTTACCTTAGGTCAAATAATCTTATTGTGCCATCTGCTCCTACACTAGCAAACATATCTGGACTGTGATGAGTAAAGGCAACATCATAAACATCTCTGTCATGAGCAATAAGTTGTGTTGTAGCTTGTCCTGTTTCAATATTCCATATAGTACAAGTAGTATCAATACTGGATGTCACTATGAGTGACGTATCTATTTTATTCCAATCAAAAGAAGTGATCGGTGCACAAAAATCATTTTGTTTCACCTAACAGTTTTTATGTCTTAATCTCATCTTTCACGCCTCATTTACTTTACATGAATTAATTCTCTTTTTTTTACAATAGAATTTCCCCTATTTGTATCGATCAATTCGTATACTCTTAATTGATCTGATGATGTCACAATCAAATCATTCTCCCTTCTTTCCTATTTCAAATAAATAAACAACAAATACTCATTCATCTATAAACTCACTTTGACAGGTGTCCACAATACTTTAGTGATTGGATAATAACAATCTGTCTCTGCCAACACTGCAAAATCAGGCTGATTTCTTGTTGCGTATTGTTTTCCTGTTCTAGTAATAATTTGAAGCTGTATTGATTTAATAGTGGGCTTTGCTAAATAAAAATTGTACCTTATTTTCTGAATCTTCTAAAAAACTACCTAAAGCTAATCGGTGACCATTAAACTCTTTATTACTCCAATCCATAGCATAAATTGGCCAAGGTGCTTCATAGTGAAATATTTGTTTATCTTCTACTTTTGACTTTGCTAATCTTGACATTGCAAACAGGAAAAAAAGAAAGAAAAAAAAATAAAAAAAAAAATATATAAAATATAAAAATAAAAAAGCCTTGTATTCTCTTTCTTTTTTTACAAACAAGTCAGACATCCAAAAATACACTCTTTTGTGTATCCATGCAGATTACTCTTTAAAACATTAAATAAAATAAAAGAAAGTATTTATTCACCTAATCTACATCCTAAAGATGATGGAGTCAAAAGGTACATGTAGTTTTATATAAATAAAATAATACTGCAATTATGTTATTGAAATAAGTAACACAAAGACACGGCCCACAACATCTTGTGACATAATCCAGAACTCAAATTATGTTTGCATATACGTAAAAGAAAGAAAATCGTATCTATTTAAATACCGATTACGGGAAGAAATAAGCTTTTTTTTTTCATTTTACACGGGGCACGATAAAATAAACAAAGAGATCCAAATCATACTTACGCATGTTGCATTTCATATCTGTCTTCATCATAGCCCTTTTTCCTAACCATTGATCTACATTCAGAAAGAGAACGACAATCCTTGTGTTAGCTTAAAAATCTATTTAGTGACAATTACCCAAAAAAGAACAAAAAGCTTAGCACAAGTTACTAAAACAGAAAACGCGTTTCTACTGTTTCAAGTTTGTCTCACTTTTTTTTTTTTGAAAGCTTTATTCCGTCATTTTTTGGAAAAGGATAAATATTTAAATCAAGTGTATGCTACAAAAAAGAAAAGTGGGCTCGGTTTAATAACATTTCACCAAAATATTCTATACGTGTTGATTTGATGTTTTTAAAGAATTCTTTACCTTATTCGCAGTAGAGATGAACAAGAAATCAAAGTCAGCCAACTCAGTTCCTTTTATGTCTAGAATTGGGTTCTTTGTTGATAAAAGAAGCATTACAGCTAAAGAGGCGATATTATTATGCCAAGTTCATGGCAACAGTCACCAACAAAGAACATTTGAGTGTCAGTAAGGGTTTATGTCATAGGCTTACTCTCATTAATCCAAAATATACTATTACACTGATAGCTTTAACGTAATTGCATTATGCTTCACAAGTCTCTTGGTCATAAAGTGCTTTCTAATCAGTGTGTCTCACATAAAAAAGACAAGTGCATCATCAGGATTACAGAAATCACAATTTCGATATAGTTCGCAGTAAGGCAATCTACTTTTTGGCAAGCAAGAAAATTAAATCTTATAAATTCAAGTTTACGTAGTTGATGTAAACTATCTTGTGTTTATAAGCAAAAAAAAAAAGCTTCAACAGTTGTAAAAAACTAAAAGAAAAGGGTTGATATACATCTTATTCCAACTTTAATAAAAACTCAATAAGGGTCTGTACATATACTGAGATTAAATCGTTGGGACAATCGCATTTGATCAGCATTTTTATCTTTTACTGTTCAATTAGTCATATATGTATTCATACTGATAACATTGTAATTCTGATACTATGGCTTGCTTCCTAGATAGTCACTTTTGTTATAATCAGCTATCTATTGATCCCTAAATCTTTCGGTATTAATATCAAATTGCCATTAACTACAAAAATAAAGCAAAGAAAAAAAAAGCAAGAGGGTTTAGTTGCTCACTCTATTTTTTTGAAATCAGCGTGGCTTGTTGCTAGGTTATTATGCCTTCCCTTGTTTTGACCCCTCAAATGATGAAAGCAAAAAATAAACAAAAAGCCACACATCCACAAAAAAGATCACATATGCCCTGAATATTTTACTTGGCAATTCATTTGAAATACTTCTTTGCGTTCTTTAATTTTAGAACTAGCAATACTCATTTCATTTAGCCATGTCAACTTCAGCAACTAGATTTTACTCATCTAATGTTACAGATTTTGAAAAGATGGAAGTCAGCAAAGATAATTGGGAGGAAGAGCTTAAAAAACTGGAGGATTTTACTTGTGTCCACTGGATAAACAAAGGGTTCAGAGTTAAGGAAACTGGAAGCTCTTCATTGGGCCGTCATAAGACGATTTTGTAGAGTAAAAAAATACGTGTATCATCGTGCACCCGACACTTATGTATCTAAGGCCAGAACGAACGAGGACAACGGTCGATCAGTACAAAAAAATTCTAAGAAAATAGGCTGTAATGCTATTATTATGGTGATATGTCGCATCTCTGATCCAAGTATTGTTGAGTTTACACGAAAGAATGATCACAATCATATTCTTGAGTTCTACTCTGATTTACAACCTATGTCAATTTCGGATACTTTGCGAGATAAGATCAAAAATTTCGTGTGTAAAGGATTTTCGAGAAGAGAAGTAAGATCATGTCTTCTTCAAGAAATGGAGGAAGATGAGCAACAGCGGGGCAAGGTGTTTCATTACGACGATATTTATAACGTTTGGTTGATGGTAGCAAAGGATATGTTTCAGTTTAACAACAATGAGTTTGTATCACTTCAATCATGGAAGAGAAAACCTATCGACTGTGGTTATAAAGTTATTGATCATTCGTTAGATAATGTTATTTCTATGGATTCATCTCTTTATGGCAAATGGATATAATGAAATTTTCAAAGTACTTTTCATTGGACTCAGCATTTGGAGCATCATCAAGAAGTAATGAAGTCTTGTACAGTTTAGTTGTCAGACATTCTGATACTGAAAAAGGGGTACCTGTAGATTATTTACTCATCAATGACCAGTCAGTAGCACCTGTATTAGAATGGCTCAAATTTTTCAGAGACAACTGCTCTATGCAGCCTGAACAAATTACAGTCGATTGTAGTATTCCTGAAGCAGATGCAATCAGAGCTAATTTTGGAGAAAATTGCCGTATACAATCGTGCTTTCTTCACGTTGCTCAATGTTGGAGTAGAAACTTGGAAACGAAGGCCAAAAATCAACCTGGCCAGTACAACAATACAAAAGTAATCAGAGGCAATATCATGAGTGAATTGCAATCAGTCATGTATGAAGCTGTTTGCGAGAGCATGGTTGAAAAAGTAAGTCAGTTTAGAGAAAAGTGGACTTTAGTTCAACCAAAGTTTGTCGAATACTTGGAGGATAGATGGCTTGCTTTAGAAGGCTACAAAAAATGGTCTGCAGTAAATGTAATTGAAGAGCATCGAAATATGCGCACTGATAATTACATCGAAAGCTGGCATAATCAACTAAAATCAGTTTATTTGAAAAGAATCAAGAATAGAAGATTAGATCGTCTTGTCTTCATTCTAACAAATGATGTTGAAAGAATTTGCTCTGAAATAGGAAGGATGAGGCCTGAATTGAGAAGGAGAAGACAGCGAGAGGTGGTAGCTGACAGTATTCCAGAAGATAGAGTGATAGAAATGATCTCGAAGGATGGCGATGCTCAATACACCACCAAATTGTTTAATCAAGAAAACATTCTATATGTTGTCAAAATCAATGAAGATAGAAAAATTGCCTCTTGCTCCCCTTGTTATTTCAAGTTTAACTCAGTCGTATGCAAGCATATGTATTTATTGAAAAAACACATCAGTGTTGAAGTTGATGTTCTCTCAAGGATGGAAACCTTGCTCTCCCAAGCATCTATTCCAATTCTTGCTGATGCTAGTGTCAATAATAATATTTCTGATAGTGTTTCTTCTCAAGATGTTGAGCGTTCTATTTTGAAGAGAAACGTTCGACTAGAGTTAGATTCTTTTCGACATCTTAAAAGAAGCATTACTGCAATCAGTGACCATGACATTCTCGACAATGTCTATAAAAAACTTAAAGAAATACGACAGATAATTGACTCTGCTGATAATTCTAGAAGAATGGGGACTCAAAGAAGCCTAAATAATTCAATAAATTGCTAGGTAAAATGTTCGGAGCATATGTGATCTTTTTTGTGGATGTGTGACTTGTTTATTTTTTGCTTTCGTCATTATTTTTTGAATTTCTATACGAGTAATAAATCAGAATTCTTTTCTACACAGACTAGGACACTATCATTTTAACTTCATCTTTATAAACTACAATATGACTGACCATTCTAAATTCATAAAGTGTTTACAAGCTTTGTAAAAGAAAATTCTCTAATCCTTTCAGGTTAAATTGCAGAATTGAAGTGATGATTGCAGGATATTAAAATCAGATGTGTTTCTTCTTTTGGTTAAATAGCATATAAAACGTATCTAGTCTTAAAAGCTTATAAATTCATCTCTAAAGATTTAGACAGGTTAGCATAGCATCAACAATTTATTATTGACAACAAGAGTGCAAAAAACATTCATCATCTTATTAGAATGGTTTATATATCATAATTACCACAGCATCACTATAAAACATATTTTAGTATCAAACGGTTTACTATCTTCTTCTTTTTTTTAATAACTATTTCTTTTTGAAATAAATAGTAAGCTGATTAGAAAATAGGGAATAAGCTTGTTACACGAGATCTGTTGCCCACAAATCTATTGTTTTTTAAAGTAAGCCACTTTCCCTCTCTCTTTTTTATTTTTTCTTTTTTTAAAAAAAAAAAACATTTCAAATGTTATTAAAGACGAGTGTTTTAAGCATTGTATCATCCATTGCTGTGTGCGTAATTGCTCAAGCACCCACATCAAATATTATACAAGGATGTGTTACAAATTATGATCCAAGCATTGACTATTTCCCTGAAAAAATAAATGCTGGTAAATAACTCCTTTTATTTCAATATCAATATTCTGACAGGGTGTGTAATTATATAGCAGACGACAAGGCTAATCATTTCACTATTGAATATCACAATAATTATAAATTAATGGAAAACCTCAAAACAGGTGAATCTTATATGCTTGTTCAGTGTGGAACACCTACTCCTTCCAATATCTCTAATGGTACCGAAGTATATCAAATACCTATTACAAAAGCTGCTGTCATGGAAACATCCATTGTTCCTTATCTTGAGGTACAATCTATATTTTTATAGGGTTACAAATTCTTACCTCCTCCCTTGTGTCTGTTAGATGATTGGTGCAGCTCAATCCATTTCATTGGTTGCAGACGGTAGTTTAATTGCTTCTCCTTGTTTTCAAAAATACCTGAGGACAAGCAATGTGACAGAACTGGATGCTACAAATCAGACGTTACAAGCACAGCAAATTGATAACGTACAGGCACAATTTGGTTCAAATCCTTATGCTTACACTCCTATCGATGCCAATACTTCTGTCACTGCATCTGAAGTATACGAACCTGACGTTTTAGGTGTAAGTACAAAAAAAAAAGTATTTATTTATTTATTTACTGTTCATATAGCGTGCTTCTTGGATCTCTTATTATGCTGTCTTTTATAACCGTGAAGGCATCGCTAGTGGTGTGAGACAAAAAATGACTGATAATTATAATCGATTGAAGGCTGCCACTGCCAACTATAACAAAAAACCAGTTGTTGCATGGACTACTTATAATGCTCCCAGTCAATATAATAATAACACAGCCAGTTATCTTCTTAGTACTGCTCAATACAAGACCCAATTAACTCAAGACGCAGGTAAATGATCATAAAGACAATACACATGATAAAATACTAAGATAAATTGCATAGGCGCAACTATACTTAATTCAACAACAACCACTTTCTCAACAGCCGCTGAATTACTTTCTGTCATTAGTTCAGTTGACATCTTGATTGACGAGACTTATATCGGTACCAACCTTACAGATTTCTTAAAGAACTATGGCATTTCACAAGCAGATATGGACAAATACACCTTCTTGAAACAAAAGGCTGTTTATCGTGAAGATGGTATATTGACCGCCTCAGGTGGGTATGATTGGTTTGAGGCTCCGGTCGTGATGGCCGATGCCTTGTTGGAAGACATGATCAATGTCGTCAATCCCTCCAGTCCCTTTCCACGTCAATGGTTCCGTAACATTGTCTTGGGAGAACCCATCAAGTACGTGACAAGCGCCAATTGTTCTTCTGGTGAAAATACACCTCGACCAGATAGTGCGGTTGATTACCAAGGAGGCCAACTTTCTCTTTCGTCTGGAGCACCTTACGTCACCTCAAATCCTTCTCTTCTTCTCTTCTCTTTGGTTTCTCTTTACTTGATGGTTTAAGTGACTTAATTTTTTAAAATAAAATTTCAACCGCGCAAGCATGTGGTCGTTTTTTTTTTTTCCTTTTTTAAATAAAACCAAAGATGCCACCCAACATGAGTAAAAGAATCTATAATGAAATTAAAGATGTCAACAATGACGACACAACACCTTTATATGTTTATGTTCCAAATGAAGATAACATGCGTAAAGAAGTATATGATAACAACAAACGAGAAAAGCATTAACAGTCATTTAGACCACCTTATTGGTTCTATTCAAGGTCCTGTAGACTCACCCTATGAAGGTAATAAAAAGTGCATATTACTGCGACTCAGTGACTCATAAAATGGTATAGGTGGTACTTTCTTACTTGATATCAACTTACATGTAATAGCAATAAACAATGCTAGAAAGCAACTATTAAAATGCATTTTTATAGGAAAATCATCCTTTTCAACCACCTCAAATTAAATTTATTACCAAAGTATATCATCCAAACATTAGCTCACAAACAGTAAGTAGATACATAATACAGTAAAAGGGAACTTTCTGATTTGCATTGAATATAGGGAGCTATTTGCTTAGTAAATTATTTGTTATTGATATATTATATTGGTATTTATTATATTATTATAGGATGTCCTCAAGAGCCACTGGTCACCAGCAATGACCTTGAGAATCACTCTAATTTCCATCCAATCCTTATTGGATTCACCTGTTCCTCAAGATCCTCAAGATGCACAAGTGGCTAAACATTACATGTCTGACCATGATGGATTTCTTGAAGAAGCTAGATTATGGAAAAATACATATGCCAATGTCTCTTTAAATGATTATATAAACTCAAAATTAGATGATTAAAAAAGTACAATAAAAAAATAAATTTAGTTTAGTAATAGCTTTTCTTCCATACATATCAATGCTGATGCATCCATAGATTGTGTAACATTTCTTATTACCAAAATGCATGAATTTACAGTCTTTCTTGCACTGACAAGGGCGATATGGACCAAATCAAAAAGACCTCAAGAGAAGATGGGATGCATTTCAATTTTTCCACTGAATATCGCTATACTATGGATAGCAATAGAAATCATCTTTTTATAAAAAGGTATAAAAGTCACAGTTTCTTAACGAGTGGTTTAGGATTCAACAATGAGTGACAATGATTTACTTGCTGTGAGTTCTTTACTGAATACGAAAAAAAAAAGCAATTGTATTCATACTAAAGCCAGCATAATTCAACGCGATGAGGCAGTTGTTTATGCTGCAGTGCATTCTAACGCTCCTGAAAGTTTTAAAACTTAATAATATACCTGAATAAATTAGAAATTAGCGCCTGTATCTTATATATTGCTATCAATGTTGAGTTTTGTACTATTTCTTGATTATTACTGATATCTTTGTCAACTTGATTCGTATTGATTTGAATGATAGGCACGAAAACTTTGTCAGCTAACAACCACTCTTTCAGTCTTTGGTGCATCAACTTTAGCGAATTGACGCGAGTTTTATCCCTCTTTTCCATACAATTTTCTTGCATAACCCATTATATTATAACTCTCGGGTTTCAAGTTTCCAACCTATTCTTGTTATTGTGGCGGGCAATTGATGATTAGTTTCTACTCTATCAATTACAGTACTGCGCGAGTAAAAGATAGTCGCAATAAAAAGAGCATGACATATCTTACCAACATAATACTAATTTAGGACGTATAGAGACACATCATTTTTTTTCCGACTGTACATAACAGTTTTTCTCTCTTGACAGTAGTGTTTATGAAGAAAGTATTTTGTTTGAGTAACAAGCGTCAAAGCAAAGTACAATTATAATTTTAGACTCGAATATGGTAAACAATGGCAAGTATGTTGTCTATGCTTAATGGCTTGTTTTAGTTTATGGTGAGTTAAAAACCATTTTAGTATTCTCTCCAAAATATAATTTTTCTATCATTATTATTAATTCATTAAATAAAATGTGGCGCTTCTTATACTATATGAAGGCAAAATTATTATGTTTAATAAAATATAAAAGCCGTACTGCTTTTCCAATATTTGTTTATTAGAGCTCATCAAATTATCGTTGATAATAAAGCTTAGTCAAAGTAAAAGACACTCCTTGTGTCAGTAAAATATAGAAAAACGCGCTTGAATTAGACTCTTGCTCTTAGATACTGAATTAATAGTGACTGAAGAAGGGATGTCTTTTCTGACGAGTTGAAAATCAATATTTTGACTTCTGATAGCGGTAAACATTGTTAGAGTTTGCCTATTAGTGAATTACAGCCCTATCATGTAATTTCAACTATAAATATATAGATAGAAATGAAATGATGCGAGCTTGTACGACTTATCATGGAGTTGAATATAAATGTAAGATATACGGCGGTAAAACATCTACGATATAATATACTCATATGCTAGAAATGAATGTAATAATATTTTTTATTACCAGAAGTTAATGCTTTCATATCCCAGCACAATAATGATCATAAACATATAGCCAAAGTAACAGTAACTTTTCAAAAAAAGAAGCAAAATACTTAGTTCTGTCTTGGTTTTCTCAGCCATCCACTTCAACAGAATCGAGCACATGCAATGGTATTTAAAGTTGAATGGTCTCTATGTAAACAATGGTTGAGAGATGCACATAAATTGTGGGAAGTAACTATAACTGAGTAAGAAGCATTTGACAGGATTGCTTGCTGTAAATCTATTGATAGTATGTCGATTGGAGTTCAAAAAAAATACCTGTTGGTACGGAAACCATAATTTAGCTTTGGAGGGCTGCCTAAAATATAAAATGAAAGTTTAGAAACATAACACTAAAAGTGATGTTGATGTATATGATTATATCGCGATCTCTTTTTTTTTTTGTTTATTATGATCAACATCAAAATTTACACCCCCTTACGCTTCTTTTGATGATTATCTTGATATAAATTACTCAAGTTACCTCTTTGTATTAACGCAGTTTCCCTCTATGAACACAAGTGCAAATATAAATGTAAACATTTTGAATTTAAAGAAAAGTTTACCTGTGACATTTTAAGGCTGTATTTTTGTATTTTTAAGATTTTAGAACATTAAGCTTTATTGTTCACTCGGTGGTTTTTAAAATACGAAAAGAAATTAATTTTTCTTTTTGATTCAAAGAGAAAGTTGGTTTCCATTGCTGATAATATTCCGTTACTTTCAATCTTTAAAAAAATTAATAGATCCTTTAAATATATATCTCGTCAATTGTAGTGATGAACATCAACGAAGCTACCCATTTAAAATTCTATTATTAGACAGAAAGTTGGTAGTGAAACCTAAATAATAGCCGTATATGCTTTCTACTGATCCCATTAAGTACCTGTCTTCTATTACAGTCAGATCTATACACCATTTTCAGAAAGTAAAGTCGTATTTTTACAAACATTATAATACAATACACACAAAAAAGCGACAAGTAAACATGGCATTTATTCCTGAAAATAGCGTACATGGTTATATTCTCCTTCAACACTGCCGCCCAACTATCTCTCTTGACCCTGTCCTATGGCTACCTATGTCCAAGTCTGAAAGAAGTCGTTGCATACGTTGGCGTCTTGGCTGGCTTCCTGGTGGTCGATACAAAGCCTGCCCTCGACATCCTGGCCAATCCTTCACAATAGCCCATACCATTCATTGTCTCCAGATGCACCGTAGACTCATGATGCCCGAAACCATCTCTGACCCATTGTCCTTCCTTTTAAATATGCTACCCACCAAGAAACCTCGCTCTCCTACCACAACACTCTCGTGGACCATTCGTTGGCCAGCTATATGCAGAATCCTATATGAACTCGATTACCTACATCACGCTAAGATCCCACCTACTCCGCCCACTCACCTTGGGTAAAGACTCTTGGAATGGCTACCATCTTCTCCTTCTCACTAGTGTATTTTACACTTGATCCCATTCACTTTTTCCAAAACATTTTTACCCTTGATCCCAAAAGGGTTTTTTAGTCACCACTATCCTTCCTTTTTGAACTGCCTCGGGCGGAAAAGATGTAATATTACAATCGTGCGCCCAATAGAGGTTTAATTATTTATAAATAAAAATCTGTTTAACCGTACATGGTTATATTTATAAATGCTATATATAGTATTAAGCAAAGGTTCGCTGCTCTTTGTTCCCTTCATTTCAATGAGATATGTCATTTAAACTTGTGAGAAATGATGAATGTATACTAATTATTCTTAGCACTATTCATGCTTTAACCAACCGTTTTACAAAGCAACATAATGTCTAATACTCGAAATGTCATGTTAATCGAACTGTGATGTTACATATCCAAATATGAAAGAAAATATCACTCAAAATATAAAGATCTTACCAAGTCATTTCATAAAGGTGCTACCTTTGAATTACTTTCAAGGGTCAGCTTACATACATACTATACTTATAATCACAGAAGCCAGCCTTTTTTTATATAAAAAACGAATCAAAAGCTTTTGGTCAAGTTATGGCGACCATGGCCATCATTTGATTGATGATGCTTTCAAAAACATAAGTGAAAAAAAAGAAGTGGTTTTCTTTATAAACTTTGTGTATAATTAAAAGTTTAGCTTATAATTCAGCATGTTCAGCGGCTTCCTTGGCAGGCTCCTCAGGCAAGAGACCACAATCATCAATGACGACGTCAACAGAAGGCTTGCTTCTTGAACTATACACTAAAGTAATTAGAGAAGCGGAAACATTGAAATATCTACTATTACCCAGTAGGTGTGTTTTCAATCTTTGTAACAACATCCATGCCTTCAAGTACTCTGCCAAAAACAACGTGTTTACCATCTAACCAAGGAGTAACAACAGTAGTGATGAAAAATTGGGAGCCATTCGTATCGCGACCAGCATTGGCCATGGAAAGAAGTCCCTACAAAAAAAGATAAGCATTTTAATGTAAAGGAGCTCTTCATTTTCTTACGGGAGTACTATGTCTAAGCTTAAAGTTTTCATCAGCAAAACGGTTACCGTAAATTGACTTGCCACCAGTGCCATCATGGTTAGTAAAGTCACCACCTTGGATCATAAATTTCTTGATGACGCGATGGAAAGTAGAACCTTTATAGCCATAACCATTTTCACCAGTAGCTAATTGCTTAAAGTTTTCTGCTGTCTTGGGGACAGTCTTACCATATAAACCAAGGACAATACGACCAAGGGATTCATCTCCTTGCTTGATGTCAAAATAGACTTTTACAAATATGTGAGTATACAAATGAAAAATAGTTTTGACTATTTACTTTTATCAGTAATAACAGGACCTCTGCCTTCAGCAGAAACAAAGCTAAAGGTGCATACAGCAAGAAATAGGGTAACTAAAAGTGTTGCAAGGTTAAAACGGGCCATTGCAGAAAAGTAAAAGAAAAAATAATGACAATTATTATTGTGTCACTTTTTAAAACACGATACCTGAGATTTAATAAAGCGCATTCTTCTTCAGGCCCTTATATTATCATAGTCATCATATTAAGAGTAGACAAATCACGTTATTTAGATCGGAATAGTCTCTCTTTGTATTGGATTATTCACAGCCACAGCTCTCTGGAGAGCTTTGGTTTGATTAAAAATACAGAATAGAGAAGATGTAGGAAAAATTTTATTGGATGGAAAAAAGTGTGACTCAAACCTTTTTTTTCTCTTCTTTTTCTCTCTCTCTCTGTTACAATGCCCAATGAAAACAGTACACCTACTTTAACTTCTTTTCAATTGGATTCAGGTGGACCCTTGTTACCTGAAGAGTTTTCACTCAGACGTTGCTTTCTTCGAATTGAAGAAGAACCTAATGACGCTGTTGAAAATCTTTATGGTCCTTTTAGTGTCCCGTATAACCATATCCATCGACCTCCAACAAATAACAAGCAACTAAGTGCTTTGGAGAAGCGACAGCTTGAAATTATGCAATTGAAAAAAGATATTGAGGAAAGGGAAAGATTGCAAAGCAATTTGATTCGACTCAAAAAAGATCAAGAAAGACCAAGTTCAGCACCACCAATACCTACGAGTACATTATCTAAAACGAGCACACCTAGTCAGACCATCCAACAAGCGACTATTGTACAGAAACCATCGTTAGCAGTAGTCAATCAAGACAAAATGGCAACAGACATATTTATTTCAATTTCTGACCAAGAGATGGACGACACCAGCGAGGACGAGGACGATATTGAAGATAAGACGGAGGAGATAGAACAGCCACCGATCCAGCAGCAGCCGACCATTGACCCCAAGATTGTCTCTGATCTTCAAAAAGCATGGGATAGGATAGAAATGGAGATTAAAGAAGGAGAAAAGCTGTTGGAAAAGAACAAGTCTGTCACCAAAGATATCCGTGTCAAACTACTGGCTTTGCAGGTGAAGATGTCAATTGAACGAAACAGAAAAAGACCAAGAAAATCAAATAATGCTGATAACCAAAACTCTAAAAGAGATCACACACAACCACCACAACAGCAACAACAGCAACAGAAGCGTCGTGTAAAGCGTAGAACGAACCCTATAGGATACCCTTACATGATACCGCACTTTCATCAACAAATTCCTTTTATGCATCAGCCCATGCCACTCCCACTTGTCCTTCCTCCTACCTGTCCACCACCACTTTATTATAGGCCCAACAACCGAATGCCTGGATCTCCTCCACCTCCGCCTCCAGCCTCTCCGCCTCCACCAGCTCCCCCTCCACCTCCTCCCCCATCTTCTGTCAAAAACAACCCATTCTTGACTGACCGACAACTCGTGCCGAGAGAAGAAGAGCCGAGTGTGAAGATGCAGGATGGTACAGCGGTGAGTGCCGTGTTGCAAGAAATACAGCAATTAGTTTCACTGCGAGTTTCTAATGTTGAGGACAAGTATGAAAAAATAAATGATCGGATTTTACCACGTACACCTATTTTAACAACCATTGACGGTTATACAATGACAAAGGATATGGTGTTATCTAATCAGGTAGGTGCAAGCATAATATTCTTTTCAAATGATTTATGTTTTCATCTATATCGTTTCATATAGCAAGATAATGGATTTGCAGACGATTTTATCAATATACCAACTGTAAGTCATTCTTTATAAACAGACAAGGAATACTCATATAGCAGTAGAACAACGAAAGTCCATTTTTTGCCATGTTAAGCCGAAAGGCGACAGGTCAAATATTCGACGAAGCAATGGACTTATTTGTGACCCGAGTTCTTTCATGTATCCCATCCGATGCAAACATCAATATATTCCAGCAAGACAGCCACGGTCTATTTCCCAGAAAGTTAATGGAAGCATTGGATTTCGTACGAAAGGAATCACAGCAAGACCCAAGGAATGAATTCAAGGCCACGCTCAAGGTTGAATTATCCTTGTTTGTTCACGGAAGATCAGAGCAGTTGAAGCGGGATTATGAAGAAAGCATCCGTGAATTACCACAGTGTGTTGATGTCCACTGGCAACATATTCGATCAGAGAATAACAGTGAGACACAAATGAAATTGATTGTCGACCTTCTTTCCAGAATAGCTCAAGCACGTACAAGTGTGAACACTGAACAATCCAACAAGATATCTGGAATGACACTTGAGATTTTGATCCGCTTCTTGAGGATGCCTAATGGTATGAGCAAGGTATTGAAGATTTTGACGAATAATGATGATGATGATATAATTGAAACCAAGAGTGTACAACTGTTCTCGATGGAGGAAACTACGGGAATTTATCTTACTGAACAAGATAAATATTTGATTTGGATGGTTATTCTGTATTACTATGTGACAAAGACCATACCAGATAACATTTGTCAGAATTGGATGGATAAGTTGGTCAAGACTGGAAAGGCAAGTACAGAAAAGCCAATGTTTATGATTGATTGGACACCCACATTGGAGAATAAGCCCTTGGATAGACAAAGTCAGATTGGATGTGTAAACATATTGCTATCGATGCTACGTCACTTTGGAAATAAGGCTTGTAATGATATAAGCAGAAGACCTTTGCTGATTGGTGTCTTGAGAACTTTGTTGAACCTTTTACCTTTTTCACCAAGCTATAAACTAGCAGGAACGTTGATATTGACAAGAAAGGCACTTCAATTAAAAAGTTTGCAACCAGAAATGCAAGAGATAGTGATTGAATTGGAATTGAAAGCAAAGAATAATATAGTATTCTCAGTAATGATTGAGAAAGTTAGCAAGTTATTCTATAGGCTTTCATTAGGATATCAAATAGCATCACGTATGCCTTGCAAGAATAATGAAAGAGAAGATTTGTACAAGATTGCGAGTATACTGGGATCATGTATTGGATATCAAGCAAATGAAAACGATGATTTGGTTATTAGAGTAGACAAGATAAGGCAATCCTATTTAAGCTTGTTAGGTTTGGATACCTTAAATATTATGCTGGATCAGCAAAAATGGAAAACTAATACAAGACAAATGAAATCATGCTCGTTTGCATGGTTGAACCTGCTTGTGTTATTGCAGATAAGTAAATTATTATATATTGAAAATACTGTGATTAGAGATACTTTATTGAATCAAATTGATTTGGTATTGAATGGTGCGAGAGATTACATAAAGTCAAAAGAAGGAATAGCATTCATACAAGATTATGCACACATTATAAAAAATACATAATTTATAAATAAACTCGATACAATCACATTTGTTCATTTCAAAATGATAGTAACCTTCATCCTTTTTATTTTTAGGGTAAACTATTTTAGCCAATCACGCAAAATATACTTTTAATTAGCGCATAAATAAAATCAAAAACTACGTAGTAAAGTACCCTTGTTATTTTTTTTTTTTCTTCTCTTTCTTTTCTTTCATGCTTAGATTAACCCGTCTTCGTTCCAGTTACCATAAAACTTTAGTTTGTCTTCAACGTCGTCATATTGCAGATAACAAAGACCCTTTCCCTGATTTAGCTATTCGTCACTCAAAGGAAGCAGCCCTCGAAAGTTCTTATCCCAACTTGCCACCGATTCCTCGACCAAACGAAAAGACAGAAGACAAGAGACGTCGATTGACTTACCAAAGTAGAAAGCGAGGTATCTTGGAAACTGATTTACTGCTATCTACTTTTGCCAAAACATGGTTACCTAAGTTTAATGCAGACCAACTCAAAGAATATGATCAATTATTAGACGAACCTGATTGGGATATCTTTTATTGGGCAACTGAAAAGAAACCTATACCTGAAAAATGGCAAAAGAGTGAGATATTTCAATTAATAAAACAACATGCGAAAAATGAAGAAAAGAAGGTGCTTAGGATGCCTGATTTGGAAACAAAATAAAAATGTACTCTTTGTCATCTTGCAGAAAACTTTTTTTTTTGGTCTATATTTTATAAAAGAAAAGGGAGAGGGGGGGGGGCTAGAAGAGGGAAAAAAAAAAAAAAGAAAAAGGGGAAAAAAGATAGAAAGTACGATGCATCCAAACCCTTTTCTCTCTTTTTTTTATTTTATTTATTTATTTTTGAAAAAGAAAGGTCATTAAGGATAATAGGATGACAACGAGTGATATACAACAACCTGTCATTTTATTATCTCCACCAGAAGATGATCAACCCAGCAAATCTTCCTTTTTGAAAAGAAAACTATCTAATCTATCTTTACGTAAAGATGTATTATTTTATACAAACTCTTGTTCAATTACAGCAACCAACACTATTTATTCATCTTCATCCAATCTATCCACTCCTTCATCTATCAGTGAAAGAGCAAGACCATCGATTGTGTTGCAAGATAAATACAAGAATTATAAGTTGGGTAAGAAGATAGGATCTGGTGCAAGTGCCAAATTACGTTTATTGGAACCAACAAAAGGAAATAAGTTGGTTGCGATGAAAATATATAAAAAGAAGGAAAAAGATGAAACAGAGAAAGGTTATGATAAACAGTTGACAAGTGAATTTTGTATATCAAAGACACTCTTTCATCAACATGTAGTCTCTGTTTATGATTTATTAAAAGATAAAAAAGGGAGATGGTGTATTATTATGGAATATGTAAATGTTTAAATCTTTAACATCTGCTTTATTCATTTATATCTTAGTGTGCTGGAGGTGATTTATTATCAGTCATACAACAATTTGATTTAAATGATGATGAAATGGATTGTTTATTTAAACAACTCTTGCTTGGTTTAAATCACATTCATTCAAGTGGTGTTGCCCATCGAGATATCAAACCTGAAAATTTAATCATGACAACTGATGGTCTGCTCAAGATTGGTGACTTTGGTGTGGCAGATGTAGTTCAATCTTGCTTTGATTTAGAGCCAAGGTATTCAAAGGGTAAATGTGGTTCAGAACCTTATTGGTCTCCAGAGATATTGACCAGCACAGAATATGATGCCAAAGCATTGGACATTTGGAGTTCTGCAGTGACTTGGCATGTCATGCTTTATCGTCGTATACCTTTCTTGATAGCAAATCAAACTGATCCAAGTTATATCGAATTCTTGGAAGCCAAAAGAGATTGGTTGCCTTTATCAAAATGTAGTGAACAAGAAAAGGAATGTCTCTTTGGTATGTTTGATCCTGATCCTAATACACGTTGGACGATCGAACAGTGTTTAAGATCGGATTGGATAAGTTCAATTGGTGTATGTTTTGAAAATTTTAAAAGACATAGACATCACTTTATTAAAAAATAAATTATTTTGATTTTACATTTTGGCTTAACCAGTTCAATCCCTGATACAGTCCTTCTCCTGTGGTTGCGCATGAAGGATACACATACCAAGGTCTATCCTTCATCTTATCTAAGCCTAATTTCTCTGTTACCTCACTTGGCGGCATAGCATCAGGTAAATCTTGTTTGTTGGCAAATACGAGTAATAAACAATCCTTCATTTCTCGATCAGACAAGATACGATGTAATTCTTGTCTTGCTTCATCAATACGATCTCTGTCTTGAGAATCAATAACAAAAATTAATCCTTGAGTACCAGTGTAATAATGTCTCCATAAGTTACGAATCTTGTCTTGACCTCCCACATCCTAATAACCTTCAATACTCGTCTTCTTTATTTTATTTATATCTTTACCCAAACATTAAACTTCACATTCTTGTAAACAACTGACTCTACATTAAAACCAACTGTTGGAATAGTAGTCACTGATTGATTCAATTTTAACTTGTAAAGAATAGCTAATAGAACATCAGATTAACCTTGCTCATTTACTCTCTTACTTACTTGTTTTGCCAGCAGCATCTAAGCCTAACATTAATATGCGCATTTCTTTATTACCAAACATTTTTGATAATGCCTTTGATAAATTAGCTCCCATAGTTTATAGTTGTTATCGTTGAAAAGGAAAGGAGGGGGGGAATGTTACTGTGTTGTATATATAAAAGAAGAAAAGAAAAATAAGTGTCAAAAAGTCCGAAATAAAAGTATTCAATATTTTTAGTGCAACAATCAAAATGAATAGGAGAAAAAAAAAATGGGGGAAGAAAGGACCTTTGAACAAGAGAGGAGAGAGCAAGAGGGGTAGATGGACGCAAATGAAAAAGCTCCTCGTTTGATACTCACGCTCCTCTCTTTCTCTCAATTTGCTTTCTTTTTCTTTAACAAAAAAAGAAAGAGAGGAGCAGAAAGTTGTGTAAATGATAAACTTCTAAATATAGTTTACTTATTGTTTGGCGGGGATCAATGCTCTGGCTGATCTCACACTCAAAAAGCATGAGTCATCTTTAGGGCAAACACTATTCATTCTCTCTGCCCATTTTCCTCTCATTATCACTAGATTGAGCCACCATAACTATCATGAACTATTTCTTACTGCTGTAAGGGATTTTCGGTTTAGATCTCTTATGATTATCAAAGATGTAAGGCTCTCCTATCAACAGCCAATTCTAGTTGTCTCTCCTACAAAGACTTTCTTATCTACTTTAGCGCGTATTAATCATTTTTTCATCATTTGAGGATACTGTCATTATTTATCAAGTCCAAAGCCTTGTTTAATCTTTGAGTTTCTCATCAAATTTCTTTTATTACCATTGAAATGTTTGATTTAAAGGGAGGTGTCGGTGGCGTCAAAAAAAAAAAAAAGCAGGTACTTGACTTAAATGTAAACTTAAAAGCAAATTAACATAATCGAGCACAAACACTCAAGACCCTAAGAAGGGGAATGTATGCCTAGCTTGATAAGAATACAATGAAATTCCCAGATAGGTTTAATCTCTCTCTCTCTCTCTCTCTCTCTCTCTCTCTCTCTCTCTCTCTCTCTCTCTCTCTCTCTCTCTCTCTCCTCTCTCTCTCTCTCTCTCTCTCTCTCTCTCTCTCTCTCTCTCTCTCTCTCTCTCTCTCTCTCTCGTTCTCTTTTCACATAATCTTTATCTCACTCTATCCTCTATTCCTGCCTTTTTGTATCTTGCTCCTCTTCTTTCATTACCGAAGGAGAAGCAGAAAGTCTTGTGATGTATTGATTTGGTTTCTGTATGAAAATAGAGAGCGCTTTGAACTACACGCTCATTTTGTAAACTACATCTATTCAATTCTCAAGTTCTTTTTTTTTTTTTCTTGAATTTTTCTTTGTACTCTTGATAATCAAGAGGTAGTCGTATTCGTCTCTAATCATTTCCCCTTTAAACAAATGCCTAAAAGGCAGCAAATCAAAGGGAGTCTACCAAAAATAAACACATTTCATCCAGACAATCGCCCTATTTCAGTGACCTCACATATGTCATCCATCATGCTAATGAATCAACAGATTCTCTTTTATGTTTTGAGTTTTAATAATTGACTGACATCAACAACCTTCTTCAAGATCGCAGTTGCTTTATTCAAGGCTTTCAAAGAAAGCAATGAACAAGGACATCTCTCTTTGATGCTTCGTCTGTCTGCTTCTGTAACGCAAAGTGATGCTTTTTACTCAGTAGATCCATGTTTACACAACTATTGGAAAAAGGAGAAAGGGATCGCTTTAGATCTCTGTGCCCCCCCCCCTCTCGACCCCACATAGCAATCCAATCGCTTCTTTCAAAAGTGTGTACAGAAAAGATGATAAAAATGCTGATGAGCAATCCTGTTGAAAGTGATGATGGACTGTGAGAAGGACGACAAGGGAGGGCATGAACTAATGAAAACATGCTGGATCATTAAATGCAGGTTTAAAAACAAAAACATGTCAAACAGCTCGTCGTCCTTTCTCCCAACATTTGTCTCTCATCAAGGATCAAAAAAGATGTTTGGAAGCTCCACAGAATGAAAGGGACAGCTCCTTGAAATCCAACAAATACATTCCAATGCATTTCTATCTGTAACTACTTGTTTTATATTGACAACAACGCTTAATGTGTTAGTGTGTATCAATGAAAAAATAAGCATGCAGTTCTAACGTAATGAAAGACTTAAAAGGAATTTTCAGCGTGTGGTCCTGTCTAAAACTACGGGGATCAAAGAAGACTCTACGTCGTCATTTTCGTTTACTTTTAATGATCTACACTATCGTACTTTACTTTAAAACATTAGCTTTTGGACAAATTAGATATCTATCAAGATATCTTGCGTTATTTCTTAATCATAAAAGCACACATTAAAAAGCGTCTTGTTTTAAATTCGAATTTTCTTGATAACATCATCTGGAATATAATTTTATCTTGAAAAAAACTAGAATCGTCTGAAGTTAATGGAAATACTCTTTCACATTCAAATCCATTTTATCAAGCTAGAAGTTTAGAGCCCTTCAGCAGTCATTATTTTCTTTTTTTTTTTAAAAAAAAAAATTCGTACTCAAAAGCAACTTGTACCTTTCTCCTCTCCCTTTGATAGTAAATTAAGCAGTAAAATGGACAACTTTAACATGAATAATATTAATTATACTCATCGTAAACCAGTCTTCTATCATAAAAAGATGGTTGACGTTTAGTCTGATTGTGAAGCTTTATTTTTGTTTTGACATCAAAAGTATAGTGGATAAACTCACTCATTGGTGTCTTTGTGAAACTCATAAAAAAAGTTACTTGTAATAATCTTTTGGCTAAAAAGATAATAATTGATTGCAATCAGACTGAAACATTTACTATTCGTAAAGTCTTTTGAATTAATCAAAATATGATTGTGTCATTGGGATATGAAAAGAACATGAGAAAAACAAATAGGAGCAAGTATCAAATTTGTTCATTCTGTAATGGAAACTGTACAAGCATATGCTATGACCTGAGCTGTTTTAAATGTAATAGTTGTCTTGTCAGTTTTTCTTTTCAATTATTACTTTGAGAACTGTCATACAACAAGACAGCTATGGGCTCATCCTTGGAGAAAAAAATACTCCTTTGTTACCAACAGCTATATTGGATCATATCATAGTCAGTTAAACTCGTGTTATTTTGATTGCACTAGAAATACTCTTGAAAAGAATTATCATATTCTTTCACAGGTTGTATCGTTGATTATCGACAATATCTTATATAGGAATATTTCTGAAACGTTGAATGGCATGACATGACACTTCAATAGAATATGTATATAATAACACCATCACCCTCAACTCGGCCCTAGTAGACAAAACTAAAAAACCACAATTTAGTTTTTCCATGACTACTCAAAAGTAAAAAAGGGGTATTTAAAGACGTTCTTGGACTAGCACAGGAAGATGTCAACTAGGTCTCAGATTTAAGCCTTCTGTAACTAAACAATAATAGATGGGAAAACCAGGCTTACTTTAACTTTTTTTTTTTTCGACAAATCAATAGTGTGCTTGACTGTATATAGATATTTCTTTACTAAAGCGATAAACAAGTCTATTAACAAATATATAGGAATTGAGATCCACAATTCACTGGTGTCAACATTGCTCAATTTCGACTATCAGTGGTTAGATCCTTGATATTTAAATAATGCTCAGATTTGTCTCCTGTACTATTCTTGATTTCCTTTGGTTAACTTTTATAGAATCACTAGCTAACCTTCTGTACCCAGTTCAAGTTTAGTAACAACAACAAATAGACGAAGTTGCAATTGGAAACTATAAATGTATTTACTGAAGTAGCAACAGCAGACAATAAAAGCGCCATCCAAATTGATAACATGTCGCATATTATGTAAAATTTCATATTCTGTTGACACGTATCACCGTGAGTATCGATAGCCTATATTTCATAAAGTCCCTAGATTGCATTTGTCTTTTGGAGGCTCTGGTATCAAAGATACTTGTGTGCATACTTTTATGTCGTATACTATAAAGCTCATTTTTTGGCACAGAGGAAATAGTGAAGCATCCATGGTAAAAATGAAATTTACGAAAAAGATTTTTATAAATCAGTCATTAGCATTTTAATGTAGGGCAAATAGGCGACACACTCAGCAGAACGAAAAAGATCCAGGCAGGTTTAATCTTGATTCTATTGTTTTTATAAAAATCCAAAGCACTTGACATGATCTTGTCACTGCCGAGGCTAAACCTGCGACTGGCCGCTCCTTTTGACCTTGTGAAATTGAATCAACAGGTGAAAAGCTTGTTCGTTATACAGAATGTACCTTGCTTTTCTCTCTCTCCTTGTACCGTATAATGATGACAGTAGCTTTTCCTTTGTGCTCTTTCTCTATAGAATTCTATTCGATTCCGCACATATTCCTATGTCTGAATCATTTAAATGTGTTGGGTATTCGGACTTTTTCTTTCTTTCAAATGAATGTATAAAGTAAATAAATTTCATGCTCCAATTGTATTCTCGGTCTGAGAAAACCTTTAATTTATGCAAAATGGAATTGTAAAAAATTAAAAGTCTTTGGTATGTTACGACGCTATCCAATTATCTCATCCAATTAGAGAACATCATGTAAAAGTCTAAAATATCAACGTCAATGATTATTATTTTTTGTCATGGATACCTTTTTTTTTTTGAAATTTTGATGCCCTTCATCATTCATCTTGACAATTACAGAATGTTTGATGGGTGGTAAGTTGATACATTTTCTCGGTCCAAGCGAGAGGTGACAAGCGATTTTCTATTTTTAAGACCATTTCTGGTGGTGATCTCCTCATGATTGAAGGTAAAGTTTGATCAAGGCTCGATCATCCACCTTTTTTGATTTAGGAGTCCTCTGAAACGAACATGTTAACTGAATCCCAAGGACAGAGAGAGAGAGAGAGCTGAAAAACTGCTAAATATCTAAACGTGTTTGCGTCTATCGAATCCCATGCAACATCTTCTGTATAGAAACGTTGTTCTTTAACCAAGTAAACCACAAATTCCAGAGTGGCAAGGAGTATCATTTTCTTTTATAAGCAAAGAAGGAAGGAAGGGAAGCGTCCAACTTCAAGACCTCTTGTGTTTTGATCAAGGATTGGATTGACGTGCTGCGTGTATACCATTCCAAGAGAAAGCAGTTGTATGAAAAGACCCATCGACAGCAAGAATGTATCACAATCTGTTGGTAATCTCATCATCACTCTTAGCTAAATAGTTACCTTCTCCAAAAAAAAAAAAAAAAAAAAAAAAAAAAAAAAAAAAAAAAAAAAAAAAAAAAAAACTCATTTTGCACTTAAAGTTTGAATAGGTACTTGCCACCAGATGTCAAAAGACCCTAACTGTACTTTATTTTATTTCCCGCCACTACTGTATTTTTTTTCATTTTTTTTTTTTGGAAAAAAGGAAATTTTAAAATGAGTTTAAAGTGATAAGACTCATTGTGACTATCCAATCAAGAAGGTTTCCCTTATTTGCCATCAAAAATCTTTTTTCTCCCCCATCTTTTCTTTTTTTTTTTTTTCCTTTAAAAAATAAACCTAAAAACAATGAGTGAACCAGTGATTGCATTTATCGGAGGAGGCAACATGGCCGAAGCCATCTTGGGTGGACTGTATCGATCCCATCCCCACAGCCACTTGCGATTCTCAGAACCTGTGAAAGAGCGTCGAGAATACATGGCAGGAAAATACCCTGATGTGTTGAACACAACCGATAACGATGAGGTTGTGCAAGGTGCGGATATTGTCGTCTTGGCCGTGAAACCTCAAGTGCTGCATCAAGTTGTCAAGGGAGTCGCAGGTCGTTTGAATGAGACCAAGCCATTGATTATTTCGATTGTGGCAGGTATTGAAACCCAATCGATCGTGAGCTGGTTGGATTCGACAGAGATACCTGTCGTTCGTACGATGCCAAACACGCCCGCATTGATTGGTGAAGGTGCTGTGGGGTTATTTGCAACATCATTGGTGACACAAGCACAACGAGAGTTGACAGAACGCCTGATGCGTTCAATCTCCAAACAACTGTCTTGGGTGGAAGATGAAGGTTTGATTGATACAATCACTGGTATCAGTGGAAGTGGTCCTGCTTATTTCTTTTTATTTATGGAAGCCATGGGTAAGCTAGGATGGAACGGAAGGGGTTTGTGTTTAATTGTTTCATCATAGAAAATGCGGGAATGGCAGCTGGCCTAAGTCAAAAGGATGCTAAAGCATTGACGATGCAGACATGCTTGGGAGCTGCTCGTATGGCACAAACTTCTGAAGATGATTTAGCAACACTAAGACAAAAGGTCACTTCTCCTAATGGAACAACAGAAGCTGCTATTAAATCAATGGAATCAAATCAAATTCGTCAAGTCATTCATGATGCTGTATTTGCTGCAACCAACAGAAGTAAAGAATTGGCCCATGAATTGTGTAAAAATTAAAAAAGTCATCGGAACTCTATCTCGGATGACAAGTGTAGTAAAGGACATTAGATTTCTAATAGAAAGCAACATATTTTGTACGACATAAAAGGTTATTTTTATTTATTTGTGTTTGTTTGCAGAGGAGAGTACCAAAAGCATATTGTTTATCAGTCTTTTCTTATTTCATAAAAGGCAGGATTCGATTATTACCAGTAAAGAAGGAGTGATGCTTGGGATGATCTTTCATGACCTTCATTCTACATCTTCCCCTCCCCCTTCCTCCTTTTTCAGCCGGAAAGAGTTGATCTGATTACCCGTGTTGGATTGGACAGATCATCAGTGATTTAGTAGATGAAGCCTAGTGAAATGATCCTACTTTTGACAAACAAAACCGACAAGACTCGAGGTCAATCGGACACTGATCCTCGACTCTGGTAAATCTCGTGTCATGTGGATGATGGAGTATGTATACTTTGCACCACCCCTTTGACACTCAAGACTGACCTGGGCCTTGATCAAAATCCGCAAAGGATGCATGTGAGACAGTCCAATCCAGCCGCGTATGCTTCATGTTTGGTCCACACCAGGTTCTATACGAATCGGTTTAAAAAATGATTTGACTACTGACCTTCAACGTCCAGATTTCGAGTACCTTTGCAGTCGTCTAGAAAATGATATAAAAAAAGATGGGTTAATTATGACATGAATTAGAACAGACAGTATCGAATAGGTACCAATCTTTTGAAGATAGCTTTGGTCAAAATGCCTCCAAGGATGAAAGTATGATTACACATACTCTTTTACAAGTCATATCGTCTTGAACGGTTTCTTTTGATACACAGTATAATTCATTAAAAAAACATTCCAACTGTAGTTCAAAAAAAATATACACGTTTTATTATTTTTTTTTATCAACTTTCTCTATTTTCGTCAGTCTACACGCATACAAAAAAGAGAGAAAAAGTCAGAGAATCTATAATATTTAATACACAACCTAAGTACGAGAGGGTGCCCAAGAAGCTTTTGCACAAAAAAAAAATTAATTTAATAAACTGCAATGTACATCTTGCTTTTTTAAAAATAAGTCTTTTTACCAGAGTCCGGAGATGATGTTGTGGCAGTTGATGTAGATGTGGAAGGTGTAGCCATTGTTTGCGATTTATTAAACTCTTGGGTTTGTTGAGGTTGGGATTGATCCGACTTGATGTCAGGCAAATGAGGACTATTTCTTTGTGAAGCAGATTGTGATTGACTTTGTTGTGGTTGTGATGGCTGAGGTTGCTGCTGCTGGGGTGGTTGTTGCTGATGTTGATAGTAAACTTGGCTTGGGTAATGCTCACTGTGTTGCTGTATCAAAGGAGGACGAGCCATGGCAGCGGCGGCAGCGGCAGCTTGAGGAGAGGGTTGTTGTTGATGCATCAGATAAGGATAAGGATGCTGTTGTGGTTGTTGTTGATTAGATGTCACTTGTTGCTGTGGTTGTTGTTGCTGTGATTGTTGCTGCTGTTGCTGTTGCTGAGGATTTTGTTGGGATTGAGGTTGCTGTTGCTGCTGTTGAGGGTTTTGTCCTTCATTACTACCAGTAACCATGACAGGGTATCCCATGGGAGGATAAACGGGGTTAACAACGTAAGGTTGAGACATCATTTGCTCTTTATGGTAAGCAGCATATTGACTGTATGGATCATAGGGTTGTCCGTATTGATTCAAATTACTAGGGTAACCAAATGGAATAGCATTACGCATAGCAGGTGGATACTGGGCGGCTTGGACATTTGGATCTTCTGACTTTCTCGTCTTATCCTCTACATCAAACATATAAACGCGTATTCCTTTTTTTAAGTCATTTTACTTACCAGTCTTTTGTCTACGCTTGTAGGGGCCACGTTTGATACCTTTCTTACGCTCTTTTCTAACAGAATTAACGCATGTGTCAGCAATACCATATTTGATACATCTTGGACAGGGTCTAGCATCATCACATTTTTTGCAAGCTTTTTGACAGTTGGCTTTAAAAAAAATTTGTCAATTAAAAAGAAACTCCTACCCTCTTTTTTTTTTTTACAACTTACTACATGCATTTTTCACTTGTTTTCTTTTAGGTGCTTGAGTAGATCCAGCAGCGGCAGCAGCAGCAGCAGCCATTTGTTCTGGAATACCAGCATGTTGCATAGGTGGAAGGCCATTAGGATGTGTTAACATTGGTGCATTATTTAATACAGTATTTTGATAAGGAGCTTGATATCCTTGTTGATAATATGGCATAGATTGCATTATGTATGTTTCTTTCTATCAAAATAAAACGTTAACAAGGGTTTTCTTTTTTTTATTTAGAAAGCAAGTTAAAAAGAGAGAGCAAATTTGAAGGGTAGTCGCCGATATAAAAAGCTGACTTTTCATGTTGAAAAAAAGGGAAAATTGTGTAATTAAATAATGTAGGTTTAAAATGAATGTTTACAAAATGTCCGTGTACATAAAAATATGACATGGACCTATTTTTTTCTTTCTCCTTTGCTTTCTTTTGTACGCGTATTTAAAAATAAAATAAAAAAAAAACTTACTATATTATTTTTTATACTTGAAACAAAATAAGAAAAGAAAAGGAAAGAAAGAAAAAGAAAACCATTCAAAAACTGTTTGATCGATAAAAAAGCGGTAATGGCGGAGTTGGTAATTGACAAAACATGACAAGTGCAAAAAAAAAATTTTTTTTTTATAAAAAAAAGAATAGCATTAAATTGAAAAGGTTTTTTTATGTTTGTAGTTTATTATTTAATTCATTATTGAATAAACATTGAGATTTCTTGATTTCATTCACATCCATCTGACATTTAATGCTTTGAGGGGTGTTATTGTTTGACTTTTTCACTGACACAGACAGTTGCTTGAAGAGGAGGAATAAAATGCTATAACCGGAGATCGAAAAAGAATGAAAATTTTTATTTCGGAATATTTAAATATGAAAGTTGATTGGTTTCATACACGTTCCGATTACACTTGAATTAACGTTTTTGTAAGACATTGTGTAAGCCTCCATTACGAATGAAAGAAATGAAAATGACTAAAGAAATAAGCTTTAAATGAATCAATTATACTTTCTTGTCAATTGATTACTTTAAAGGTTAACGTTTAATTATTAAAATTGTATCCTTTTATAAACGGACTTGTAATATGGCTTCCAACCTACTTATCGCCGTTTTGATAAGACATTGGTTATTAATTTCTTTTATAAAAGGGTTTTATTCAGTTGCCGCAAGGTGTACACTACTGCAAGTGGTAAATAAAGTAGTCAGTTTTTTATTTTTATTTTTTTCTTTTGTTATGTTCCGTAATCTGTGCAAAGTTTGAAGAAGGCAACAAAACCTGAGGCAGAGAACAGATTAGCAAAAGGTCTATGGATTAACCTTGTGGTGAACGACGATAGTTTTCTTTGAGAATTTTGAAAGTCTATTTAGTGGCTTTTGTTACTACTTCCAGAGGCTAAAAATAATGATTTTTAAAGATAAATGCTCAGTGAAATTATCATGGAAAGAGCAAATCACAAGCCATGATATCCAAATAGGTCGCAGAAAGTGAAAGAGCAACTTCAACGCTAAAGGAAGAAGGGCGTTAAATGAGAATATGTCAACTTGGCAGAGTCAACGAAAAAGCAAAGCGCAATTGTTTGCATGATTTCAAGTTTGGAGGGACAAGACCAGACAAAGTGTTCTTCATAATCGACACTGCCGCAATAGACACAACCAGGATTCAGAAATCGGGTTGGAATTAGTTGGTGAAGACACTCCTTAAACGGCATTGGTGGAGTCTGCAGAATAGCGTGCGAGCTCTGTGTGGGATGGATGCCTTTCAAAAACGGCACCAAGATGTTGATGACGTAGATAAATGAGGTTGCTGAAATTTATGAAATCATTTGGTATTCAAAGGAGGAGTTTCATCTGGTAAAAGTGAATCCAGGATATTGTCAGTAAGCGCAGGAAGTGGTAGTACTGATAAAATCATGTGTGTTGAATTGTGTGGACATTTAAAATGATGGAAGAAAATGGTTTCCTGTATGCGACATAGTTGAAGCTATTTAAAGTAATTCTTGTTCCTGGAGCGAAAAGGATACAAGCTGTGAGGAATTTACGTCGAAACCTACCACAAATCATATTAAACCCATATACATGCTTGACAAGTATTCCAGACCAGTAGGATGCCTTGAAATCCTGATTTGGCATGAGCAGGGAAGGACAGACTTGAGTCAGTGGTAGTTTATTGACTATTCGAATTTCGAAAGCTTGCCAATCAATTTTGTAGCCAATTTTATTTATCGTTTTGAACAATGAGTTGAAATAGCCAAAGGACTTGATCGTGCTTGAACGCTTATTAGGAAATGATAGAGGTAAGATATGAGAAGATGAAACTGAGAAAAGGCGCAAGCAGTATTGAAGCATACCGCTAAGAAAAAGTACCATAAGATGAATCAGAAAAAGGAAAAAGTAATAACAGCAACCATCAAAGTTGTGAAGCTGCATGTTGTTTTCTAAAGTCTAACATAGCAGGCCCACTTTCCTTGCGTGATCGTTGGCATGTTTGGAAGCTGACTGCAGAAAAGCTTTTGCATGTAAAAAAATTGGATGATAGTTGAGCGAGCCTTACCAAGATAGAATTTGGGGAGACAGCAAGAGTGTATTAGTGACTAAACTGCGGCCAAGGATTAACAGGTTGCGTTGAGCGAGCATTTGAGCATGTTGCTGTAACTTAAGCAGGAGAGTGAACAAGAAAACTAGACAATTGGTGGCTGGCACTGATGAGTGGATAGCTAAGGCATGTAGCCGTTGTGGAGTTTGATCGATCATACCACTGTATTATGCCATGAAAAGAAAAGACAGGTTGCCATGAGTGTTGTGATTATCCAGAAAGCAAAACTGCCAAGGTCTTGTGACGATTTAAGCGAGCATTGGATGCCTGAGAATAGAGAACCAGGATATCAAGTAGAGCATGAGGTTTACCAGAATCAATTAGGAATACAGTCATATCATCGGCGTACGCCGTACTTTTAAGGACAAGTACCTGAGGTAGAAAATTCATCAACCATGTATTAGAGCCCTCTTGAAGGGAGCAATTGGGAAAAAGGGCCACATCGGCGGATCCCATGACCCTGTGTTAAGGATACTTTGAGAAAATAATTGATGTTGACGTAAATAGAAATATTGAAGAACAATGTGGTTATGCAATTGATTATTCGAGGAGATAGACCAAAACACGTTAGACAGACATGAACATAGTCTGGACGAATTCGGTCATACTCCTTTCCTTGATCTAATAGCAAACCGATTCCAGGAAGTCTGTACCGTCTGGCGATATTCTTAACCATTCGAGTGTAAAAACCGTTGTCTTTATAAATCTACCTGCTATGAAGCCAGTTTGATGAGGGTCAATCAAATATGAGGGATATGGAGTGAGACGTGTTATAAGAAGCCGTGTAGATATTTGGCATCAACACGGACTAAATAAATAGGTTCCCAATTCTTTAGTTGAATTTGGTCATCTTTCTTTGGGAGAAGGATAATTACTGAGTGTTGCCAAATTAAGAGATACTTGCCTTCTCGAAATACTGCATTAAATACACGAAGAAAGAGCTGATGAACAAATGGATGGTTGAATATTAGTCCCAATATGACACATGGGATTCCATCTGCTCCAGAGCTACTCTTGGTGGATGTGCATTGGAAGTATTTATTTCATCCACAGTCCAATAGTTGAGAAGGCTACTGTGAACGTCAGGGCTGATGAAAGCAGAATCTGGCGCAGGAGAGAGTAGATCCGAGACAGTTTGTTCATTAATAGGGTCCGAAGAGTATAACTGCTCATAGTATTCTTGTGTAGTCTCTATAATGTACAAAGACTCGGTGACAACTATTTCTGTATCGGTTCGTATTGAGCTGATAGATTGTTGCTGCTGTCGTTGACACAGGCACCGATAGAAATAGGCATCCGATCTCTCTCCTTCCTCTCTCCACCATTGGCTAGAGCGAAGCGCTAGCATATTGACTGGAGGATTGTGTGCGGATACTATGAAGTTGCTTAAAAGAACACTTCTCGGAGACGGCAGCTGATCAAAAGGCATGATAGTCGGGAAGGAGAGAAGGGATTCCATTCGTTCTCAGTATTGTGCAGGAATACAAGTTACAAAACCATCAATTGACTTGTATGAACCTGATAGATAAGAGGCTTAAGCAGCAAGAAGCGTACCATTCATCGACAACAATAGGGGAGTAATACTGTACATAGTGATGAATGAAAGTAGGCCACAGTGTGGGCCCAGCTACTTGGGGAAACTTGGAGACACTGATCGAAACGAAATTGTAGTGAGAAAAGAGGCATGGGTTTCCTGAATAGCAATAAGATCGTATTGTAGGAGCGTATATGTCAAGCAAAGGATCTGTTCAACGTTGTTGATATTTTTTTTTGAGGTTTCTGAAGTTTAGTGAGGCCTAGGATATACGAGAGGAGACTCTCATAATCGATCAGAAAAGGAATTGGATCATTCTGGGCTACTCAAGTGCCCTCATGAAGCACATGAACTTTGTCTAGGCCCATTTTATCTTTGGATCCATATTCCTCCCCATCGCTCTCTGTAATCTCAGACTGGTCATCAGCGGAGGGCAGATAATCAGGGTCAGAATCAGTAAGGTCAAATTCTTTCATAGGCAAATCATTTAGGTGATTCACCATGTTAGAAGTGTTTTCGTGAGTAGAAGCGAAACAATCTGTATTCATATTGTGAGGGTTAGGACCTTCATGACTTGATACATAAACATCTGCTGCATTATTCATGTGATACAAATCTTGGATTTTAGAATTGGTAGAATGATTTTCAACATGATCTTGAAGATCATCTGAAGAGGATGTGCTTTTAGAAAACTCCTTTATTTCAAGGGAGATATACCATCAACTGTAGAGATGACAGGCTAAATTGTTACTATTCGTTTTTGTGTCCTACTTTTGCTGAGTTTGCTCCTCGATGTGTTACGAGATCTAGGAGGCGCGATTTGATCCAATTTGATCATTCCTTTGTGCTAGGCATTCTCTAAAGAGACGCTATGGAATTTAGCATCTGTAGCAGGTCTTAAACTTATGACTTTCAAGTACGGGACAAGTGAATTTGATATACCCAGGTTTGTGTCAGTAAAAGCAGTGGGTTTCCATGTATTTCCAGGAGGGGACGACAAGACGGTGGTTATCTAAATGCATCTCATATGACAAATCGCGAAATGCGAAACTCTATGTGAAAGAAGTGTTGAGAAATGCAGTTCCTTTTTCAAAAAAACAGATTTATGACTGGATCAAGAAGGAATAAGACTCTAACGTTTGTTTCACAGTAGGCGTTAATCCCTCAGGTATCAGAACAGATAAACAATCAAGTGAAATACGATAAATAGAGTTATGTCTAGGCAAAGTCTGTATGTCAATAGTAGTTGAGCTTCCTACTTGCACGCCAATAGAACAAGCTTGAGTTCAAGCCCCAGGTGTGTCAAATGCTACAGTTGCACCATGTCGGTCCCCTTATTTGATAGGAATAACATCGATTGGAGTTGTGCTCCTGATGCTTTGAGAAATATTACAGGCAAGATTGCTTTTGGCATTTTAAAAGTTATGCTGTTTTTTTTTCCGTTGATCATATCTCTATACGAGTCTGGTACTGTTCTCATGATACAGTTTTGGCAACTGGATCTTCGAATGCCTTTACGCTGGATCCCCTAATTGTTTTGGACTATGCTGTAAATATTTGCCAAAGTGTTACTGAATCTTGTCTAGATGATATTTATCTTGCACTGGGATTACCTGTAATAGAAGGCGATAGTATGATTTGATTGGCTGATTCCCCATGTTACTTCAGAAGGAGCCCTATAATTGTCGGTTACAAAATTTATTATCGACTATTGAAAAACATTGATCGAGAAATGAGATTGTATCTATCGGTTGCCATCACAGAGTAAATTGTCGGTTCAAAAACGATAGAAAACAAATGTTTTATTTCTTTAGAAAGAAAAAAACTTGCATGATTTGGAGTTTAGTGGCTAAAAACGCCATAAAGATCATTAACGAAAACTTCATTGCAAGCTTCAGCAATCCTAAACGACAAACTTTCTTTTGTCATTAAGTGATGACGTTTTGCTTTTTTTTTTTTTTTTTTTTTTTTTTTTTCAAAGGACAGAACTATTCAATAGGATCCAACTTGGGTGAAAATCCAAAAACAATTTAGTGACTACATCAATAAACTTGTGCTTTGTCTCCATATAAAAAAAATTGTGAACCGAGAATAAAAGAGAGAGAACAGATCAAAGAGCTTAAATAAATAAGCCGATATTTATCGCTATTTTAAATAGAATCTTTAAGAATCCTTTTTTTTTTTTTCTGAAAAAAAAAAACAAGAGGATGGACACAGCTTTCGAGTAATAAAATATAGTTTTGTAACATGAATCAAATGAAAAGTATGGACTGGTAAAGACTAATTCTTGGAGAACATTTTTCTTGTTACTCAATATCGATCATCTTTTGTGTAAACAGGCCATGAGAGAGTTTCAGTCTTCGGAACGAGAGCCGCAAAAGAAAAATAGACTTTGTAAATCAGCTATACACAGCTTACATGTCCCCTTTCTCTTTTTCTATAATAAATCAGATGAGGTTTCATTATTTTATAATAAAAGTACGTCAGTGCGCATACTATGCATTATGAAACCAAAAAGATAAAAGGATTGCTTTGCTCTTATACCTCAAACCATCTTCTCTTTTCCGACTTTTGACATCCCTGAATTAATAAAGAGATTTAACCCCCATTTCTTTCTCCTTTATCCATTTAAGGGTATATGATTAAATTACACTTTGGGCAATTCCGCGTCCGGATTGAGATCATATCGTGTTTACACATAAACTGCATATAATAATATGAATTTATATGGAACTGTCTTTTAAAAAACATCATGTGTGCACCCCCTCCCCTTTCTTTTTTTTTTTTTTTTTTTTTTTTTTCTCCTCTCTTCTGTCTTTTTGAATAAAAAAAGTCTTTTTTCTTCTTCTTTTTCTTTTCTTCATCAACAGCACAAACAAAACTTTTTTTATATACCCTTTTCTTTCTTTTTTTTCTTCTTTTAAAAAATTTTACTTTATTGTTACTATGGTAACTTATTTAAAAAATGAAAACACGTAAAGAGATTAATCAGTCTTGTTTAGCTTACTGCTTCTTATGCTTATCCTTCTCCTCCTACGAAAAGAATAGAAGGAAAAGATGATATGATTACTATGGTTGATTATACCAATTTATACATAAAGAACTTGGATATTAATGTAACCAGTAACGATTTATTTGTCTTATTTCGAGACTTTGGTGAAATTATTTCTGCAAGAGTCATGAAAGATCCTGCTACTGGTCTATCAAAAGGTTATGGGTTTGTTAGTTTTAAACATATGGAAGATGCACAAGAAGCTTTGATTCAAATGAATGGTGTACTTGTACAATCTAAACATATCGCTGTTAATTACCATGAACATCGAAAGACAATTCAGCAATACCAAAAAATGCAATTGGAAAGAAATGGTCAGTTGATCAAGAACACAAGCAATAATAATAATATGATGACTACTACCACTATACCTACTCCTATTCCTAGAAATGAGCCCATCATTTATTCTACACCCAATACCACCAGTTATATTCCATCTGAGCAACACAAGGTTTTTATTTATCCCATCATTCATCAAAACACTCACACTCTTTCTTTAGAATTTTATTTCCTATCATGAACCTGCTTGGATATCAAACACGAGTAATAATATGTATCCAATGCATATACCTACTTCTACTATTACTACTACTACTACCACAAATACACTACCCATCACAATGGATGATAGCATGGCCACAAATAACCAAAAGCAAAAGCTTAGAGAAGCAATCGATCGACATCTGTTAGATCATCAAAAGAAGGATTTGGATGACATACTTTATTTACTTCAATCTTTAAAGAAACGTGAATTATCTCTTTGCTTATTTAACCCTTCTTATTTAAAGCAGCAAATTGATGAAGCCTATAAAATCATTCATCTCTTTAGTGATCAAAAACAGCAGCAAAATTCGATTGCTACAACTCCTTCACTTGATCATCGTCATTTAGTAGATGATGATGATGATTCTTCTCCTAATTCTTCTTCTGTTGCTGCCATACTTTCTTCACTGGAAGGTATGACTTTGAATAAGAAAAAGAGAGTATTTGGTGATGTCTTCTTTCCTTATGTTAAGGTAAATGATACATTCTCTAGACTTTTTATTAATTTTAAATAGGCAACTGGCATAAGACGTGCACCCAAAGTGACCATTCGATTACTGGACACTGTACCTTTAGATGAACTTGCCTTTGATATCTATGACAAAAAAGAATTAACCAAAAAAGCACTCCAAGCTTATGCTGAAATCTATGGAGAAAGTTCAAATGCTTTTCGTGAACATCACTAGTTCTCTTTCTGTAATAGTCTCTCTTGTTTTCTCTTTGTTCAACTTCACAGTATTATTATGTATAACCTCTTTTATTCTATATAAACATCAAATGAAAGTCTACTAATCCTCTCTTTCTTTTCTGCATAAACTGTGTCGTCTAACAATTCCTCAAATCTGCAGGAGAAAATTCTATTTCCTTCTAAAGGATTTATACCAAAAAAAAAAACTCGACATCTTTTATTTCTTACCTTTCCTCTTTGGTTATTTGATATTTGCAAACAATGTGCGTGTAGATATCTCTGTGTGGGGGGACACTCCAAAAAAAAAAAAATTTGTTACATGTAAACATAAGGCCACATTTAATTTCAAAGTTTAAAGTTCATTTCCCTTCCGCACATATTTGTAAGGTTAGTTAATTGATCACTATTGTTTCTTCTTTTACTGCGAAAAAAGCTCGATATCAATCCTTGCCTTCTTTGAAACTGTTTATTTTATTTTTATTATTTATAAACAAACCGCGCTAACTAAAAAAAGTATCGAGAAAAGCAAATCAGATCAAAAGCATGTATAAAAATACTAATCGATGACACAAAAGTAAAATAGGATGATCGATTTAAAATAAACTTATTCACTGCCAAAGTGTGTATCAAATATATTTTTAAAATATTTATTACACAACAGAAATGAAGTATAAAATTAATCTGTCTATCCTTCCACACACGCACATATATCTTTTAGTAATCCCTTTATCCTCTCCTCTCTTTTTCTTTTCATCATCCTTCTCATCTTTCTCCTTATCTACGCCTTTTGTTTTGCCAATCTATCTTCCTCTTTCTAGTTTAAATGACACAGGAAAACAAACGTAACACACATAAATGCGTAATTTCAAATGAGAGGGATTTACCACATGTATCTCTGTCCTCTCTCCGAACTGAGTCCCCCCTAAAATATGGGATTACAAAAAAAACAAGGGATTTTTTCATTTCTAAAAGGAGAAGACATTGGAAGAAATAAAGTCGCAAATTCATGAGGAGCATCGTATTTGAATATACCAAATGAGAGTAAATCCCGCTGACACCTTGACTTATTTTTCCCCTTGATGTCAACCTCACTCTTTAATCATTTGCTTTCCCGTAAATTTCAGGTTTGAACACAAGATGGAATCAAACTGAGTGTGCACATTTCAACTTTAGGGAATCCCTATAAATCGTGTATACAACAGTTCATTTGAATAACACTGTTTCTAACAGTTTTTCACAAGATACAAGCACCAGCATAAAATACTATAGTATTCGTTGGATAAAATATGTTTTATTTTTAACATGCTTAAGAATCATATCATTTAGCTAAAATAAAATACTTGCTCATGAAGCAAATCAGTTGCGGTCATCATCCTCGGAATGAGCTTCCTCGTCATCAGAAGGGAAGTCATCATCATCATCTTCAGAAGGAGCAGGCTTCTTGCGGTGGACATCTCTCTTGGCATGACGAGGTTCATCATCTTCATCGTCAGAAGGGAAGTCATCATCATCATCTTCAGAAGGAGCAGGCTTCTTGCGGTGGACATCTCTCTTGTCGTGACGAGGCTCATCATCTTCATCGTCAGAAGGGAAGTCATCATCATCATCTTCAGAAGGAGCAGGCTTCTTGCGGTGGACATCTCTCTTGGCATGACGAGGTTCATCATCTTCATCGTCAGAAGGGAAGTCATCATCATCATCTTCAGAAGGAGCAGGCTTCTTGCGGTGGACATCTCTCTTGGCATGATGAGGCTCATCATCTTCATCGTCAGAAGGGAGGTCATCATCATCATCTTCAGAAGGAGCAGGCTTCTTGCGGTGGACATCTCTCTTGTTATGAGAGGCAGGGCGCTAAAAAGATAATCATTAGGTTTTGCATCTTCATCACAATAGTCTCGAATGCCTTACTTTTACACAAATGACATCGCCTTGCTTGATGTTGTTACAATCAAGTTGAGTACCGAATTCACTGGTCCAAGAAACAAGATTGTCTTTGGTGATGTCGTGCTTGGAGGCAATGGATTGGCAAGTATCCTCAGATTTAACTAATTGCAAGCAAAATTTAGTATTTTCATAAAATCAAAGACTACACCATCATACCTGTATAGGTTTCGCGACAGCTTTCAGAGGATCTGCCGGCAGCTTGAGCAAGACCGATAGCAGAAAGAGCAAAGGAGGCAATAACAAAGAGTTTCATAGTGCTTTTGAGTTTTCGTTTATGAAATAAATGAATGGGATTGGTAAAGATAAAAATGTAAAGTGGAATCAGGTCCTTTTATATATACAAATATGAACTGAGTTAGGTTTTATGAATAATCATAAATAAATGAGAAGGTAAGGATCTTGGTATCATAGTAATGCGTCATATTATTTTCGTCAACAAATATTTAATTATTTCAAAGAAAATTTTCGGCCTTGGCGATCTTAAATTGACCAAAACTTGAAAAAGTCAAATTTTAATTAAGCAAGTGAGGAAAAGTACACTAAAGATGTGTTACGGTCTACATGTCAATAAAAAATATGAGTCGATACAAAACGTGTTTATGCATTTGGGGTGTACAGCTCTTTTTGACTATTGTTTTGATCCTGTTTATTCCTTAGTGTTGTTATAAGCTTATACTATATATATATACATATATAAATAAAAAAGAGCAAAGGGTCGAAAAGATGAAAAGGGCAAAGAGGTAGAAAGATAAATGAAAAATGAAAAAATGAAAAGTATATACAAAAAAAAAAAAAAGAGAAATACCGCCAGTATCTTACGAGCACTTTTCGAACCTCTTTAGAAATTAGTCTAGTCTAATTGATCATTGGCCAAGAAGTGTGTGTGCTGAGTGCTATGAGAAAAAGAACGTCTAAATTAAACGGTCCATTAAACAACCATGCGTTTTTCCGAAAAGGCCAAGTGCTCTGTGAGACGATGGAGGTTGATGTATAAGTCTAATAATAGCTGTATTTGCTGGACCTATATGTCATTTGGGAAATGTTAATAGCTAATAAGCAGCCGAAACGGAACGTGAGCGGATGGGTAGATGTGCATGTGTAACATATAGTTCGTGTAAAGCCAAGTAGTATATTTATCTTTAAACATCCAGAATATAATACAATTATTTTATTATAATAAATTATATTTTAAGGACTATATCTTAGTAAAAGGCATATATATTTAGAGCCAAAGGCAACAGTCAACTCGCAGCTTAGAACTTTACTATGTTGTATGAAGAATTCAATCATCAGGACCTCGAATGGTGTCAAGTTATAATATGAAACCCTTTTTATAATCTACTGCCTGATTTCTTGAATCTTCATTCATAACTTCATGTATTATTAAATCAATATAAATCACTTACAGCAACATCTATGTAAGCTGTTTGTATTGCTTTCTGAGCTTGCGTGTGTATGTTATTCTTCTTTTTATTAAATGAGCTTTAATCAATGATCAAGTTTTGTTTTATACTTATTATTAGGGTTTTTTGTATACTCATTATATTTCTTATAATCTGTGACGTTTGGTCTATTTTTTTACATACCCAAGTACCTATGATCCTATTATGCTCTATATCTTCCTCTTACTTGGATAACACCTTGTTGTATTACAGCTCAATATTCACAACTTTGGTATCACTGTAGTATTCTCCTTTGCAGTAGTGGTAAGTATATAGTAGTTATGCTTTAAAGAAAAATTAACAATTATGAAAATCATGACAATTCTCTTTTTCTCTCACAATTCTCAGCATATCATCTGAACATAGCAAGAATTTACAACACTCTAGCATAGGCTTTTTACAACCGTATTAATTAATTCATTCATTTTGTAATCTGAGCCGCGTACCTTTACCCTTCCAGAGTAGCAATAAACTGAGTCCTCAAAATGAGCGATTAGTGTACATGGTTTTTAGTAACATTTATCATAAGACTGAAGTAATATATACGGTCTCATTACTGTTAGATTATTAGAAGCAATTCAACTGACAGGATTTTGAATATTGAAAGATATATTATCCCTGTCGCTCGGACAACTTTTTTTGCATAGCAAAATATTCTTTCTCGTGCTTTGTCTCAACGAGGAAAATCATCAATACTAAGGTTGCGTCTAAATATAAAATAAAAAATTGAGTGTCGTTGTTGAGAAGATGTCAATGCAGATGCATACGTGATGCACTTGATCAAGTGGAATCTCAAGCTACTAACGTCATCAACCGCTTAAACAATATAACTGATTCACTCATTCAATAAATAATGTATACAATCTACAAACTGTCATACACTTAAACAAAACTAAGCAAAATAGATGGCATACAACAAAATCACTAAAGAAATAAAAGCTGTTAATTTTCACAGCATTTGATGCAGTCAATTTATCACGGTAATAAAAAAAAATAATGCCAACTTAGATATGTATAGAATCAAACAAATAAAAGCTTTTTTCTAGCCTCAAGACAATCTCCTGTAAAATGGATTACTTTATAGCTTCTATTTTATTGACTTTAAATGAAAATCCTACAAATACAGCATAAAATATTTTTTTTTTCTATTATTTTCTTATTTATGTAATAAGTGACATAGCCCAACGTAAATTGAGCTAGAATTTCTGTCTTTCTTTTGTTTTGTTCAACAAATGGATTTTATATCATGCTACATTTTCTATTTGCTCTCTCATTTTGCGATTTTGTGTATCTGACTATAATGTATCTAATTTTAGGAAGCTGCTTCTCTTCAACAGATTCTAAATTAATTTACTACGACAGGCATGTTCCACTGACTGATTTTACCAACAAGATTCTCTCTTCTTCATTAATAAATTTCCCGGGATATTTTATTAAAGTCTAGGGTTAACTAAAAACAAATTCAGTATGAGAGTAATTATTTGTTCAATCAATTATGCTTTCTCTCTGCAATAGGACTCGATAAGATAATCTATTAATAAAACTTAGAATACTACCTTACTTTCGAAATAAATTAATACCTTTATGTAAATCAAAAGTAAGTCTAATTAAAGAGTATACATTGCCCTTGTATGAGTGCTGTCCTATTCTAAACTATCATTATTCTTCCATGTTTGAAGAAATTTGTTTAATTACAGCAATGATGAATATGATACTAGATATTATGTAAAATCGAAATTACTCAAAATACGTTGATTACTTCTAATTTTTGTATCCTACTTTTATTTTCATTTACTCTTTTCCTTGCCAGATGTAGCTTAATATTAGTTACAAGTTCAAAAGAGTATGCGCTTTGACCTTGAGTTATAGCTTTACGGAACTGATGACATATAGCTTTGCAAGTTCTCGTCAAATAAATCAAAAGTAGTGTTAAGCTCCATAGATGTTTAAAAATGAATATACTACTTGGCTTTACACGAACTATATGTTACACATGCACATCTACCCATCCGCTCACGTTCCGTTTCGGCTGCTTATTAGCTATTAACATTTCCCAAATGACATATAGGTCCAGCAAATACAGCTATTATTAGACTTATACATCAACCTCCATCGTCTCACAGAGCACTTGGCCTTTTCGGAAAAACGCATGGTTGTTTAATGGACCGTTTAATTTAGACGTTCTTTTTCTCATAGCACTCAGCACACACACTTCTTGGCCAATGATCAATTAGACTAGACTAATTTCTAAAGAGGTTCGAAAAGTGCTCGTAAGATACTGGCGGTATTTCTCTTTTTTTTTTTTTTGTATATACTTTTCATTTTTTCATTTTTCATTTATCTTTCTACCTCTTTGCCCTTTTCATCTTTTCGACCCTTTGCTCTTTTTTATTTATATATGTATATATATATAGTATAAGCTTATAACAACACTAAGGAATAAACAGGATCAAAACAATAGTCAAAAAGAGCTGTACACCCCAAATGCATAAACACGTTTTGCATCGACTCATGTTTTTGATTAAAAAATGACGAATACACATCTGCTCTGAAGGATTGGCTGTAACACCTCTTTTTACTGTTCATTTTTTTTCCAATTGATTTAATTAAAATTCCCCCTCTTTATATTTGTTAATTTGTGATTGCCAAGACTAAGTGATTCAGCTGTGATGAAAATAGGTTTGTTGACATTTTGAGTATATGTGCTGAAGAAAGTGGGTGAACATTTTGTAGTTGTCAAATAAAAAAAAAAAGGTGTTATTTAACTCAGTATATAAAGGGACTTGTACATGAGTTATTTTTTATAGCTCTCATTCATTTCACTTAATCGTAACCTACGCTCATTTATGAAATTTCTTGTTATTCTTGCTTCCTTGTCCTTCATTGGCTTTACTCAAGCTGTTGATAAGCTTTCTTGTCCTTGTCATGAAAAACATTCAGGTAGTTAGCCAAATACTATTTTTGAAAGTTTCAGGGCGATATCTAACTGTAAATGACAGATGAATCTAGTAATAACTGTCAATCAATTGCTTCCAATCATAATATCTCCAAGGACAAGTCCCCTTTGTGGAACCAAAAATTTGGATTCCAATTTGACTATGCTAATGTTGAAAAAGATGATGCTTTGCGGACAGCTGTAAGTTTTATGCGCTTCTATCTCCTTTTACAAGAATTCTAATTTTCTCTCTCTATTTTCCTATCTCAAAGTACGCTAGCTCCCATGTGAAAAGGGCCAGAAGCCAAGGTATTTCTAGCCGAGCTACTGATAACCACAGGAGAGCATCCACTGGCAAGAAAAAAGCCATTAAAAGCAAAACCCGTGCTCTTCCCAAAAAACCCCTTCCTACAAAGAAATTTTCTCGTCCTCAACCGATCGCTTATCGAAAGAGGAATGCCTTCCCACCAAAAAAGTATCATCGGTATAAAAAGAAGCCCTCCCACCTCAAGAATTATCATCCTTCATGGTGGTGCGTGTTCAAAAAAAATTAGACAATAGACTCTCCCTCTCTTTCTCTTTTGCGTTGGCACAAGCTACGATTAAAAGATACATCTCTTGCTTAATGCTTATGACTTTCAATTTAATATATGCTAATAAAAACCTATTTATATTTTTTTCTTTCAAGGTGCAAAGACCTTTTGATGTTCAATAAAACTTGGCTAAAATAATGTCATAAGTAGAGATGTTTGAGTACAGTTATAAAAATACAATGTTTACAAATTAATGAACGATAGAATAGATTTATAACAGTTTGGAAATCACATTTTTTCATAGAGTATTTGTGCGCTTTCTACTTATTGTATGTTTAAAAATAGCATTTTATTTTTTCTTTAATAAATTTGGTTACTTCATCAAACTATTTGTTTTTCTCATATTTTTCATTTGAGCATTGCTGATATTTATACAAAAATAACTAATAAATAGAAGTTGAAGTCTCTTCGATATGTTGAAAATGTAATATTTGAAACAAGGGATTCACTATAGAGCAGTAAATTTTCTAAATTTAAAAAATTATGCTATCATTCATTTTGGCAAACAATGTCCCTCTAGTCCATCCCGCTCATTCATCTTAGACTCTAAAGACCTAATACAGAAAAAAAAAAAATATTAGATGAACTGAAAAAGATCGAGGCATAAAAAGCCTAATTCAAATTCACTACGCCCTTCCCTTTCTATCTAAAAGAGATTTTCTTAAAATTAAATAAAAAACTTAGTTCAAGTTACCAATTTTATAATATGCATCACTTATCTATATTTTCTTAGACCACTTTCCGCTAAATTTACGACGTTATTGACGGTATTAGGGCCCATCCTATTGACAACGTAAAAGAATACTGGCTAAAGAACAGCATTTTAAGTTATGTTCTGTTATTTGCTGAAGGGAAAACTTTATCTTTACCAAATACTGAACAAAACTTGCTAAATATCATCTATGGGTTCACTAGAACAAGTTGTTCACTGAATGGTACTAAGACTCAATAGTAATTTGGTTTTTATAAGATATTTGTATTTTAACGAATCAATCCAACCTATTTATTATGATGTAGTAATAAAGGAAGTGCTGCCTCCAGCGAAAATAAGAACATGAATAGATCTATTAAAGCAACTGATCAATTACCTCGAAAAACCACAGCAGAGCATGCTGACTTGACTTTCAAATATTTGTTCCATGAGATTTTCTTTTTGGAGATCGGGTTAAGTGATCGTGGCCCCAAGGATACTAAAGAATTGAACAAAGTTTCAATAGAATTATCCTTTATGATGAAGAGCCTTTGTACAAATCTTGTGACTCGATATAAAATAAAGTCAACCGACATAAGCACAGTGTGCATAGTCATCAGTAGTAGGAAAAAAAACAAGATATCAAGTATAGCTGAAACTCATCGCTTGTTCTAATAGGATTCAACATTTCTGCTCTCAAAGTGTCCTATAACAATGACTCTGTTTCTCTTCCGTCTCAATCAAACAAACTACCTGCGCCAGGGTCTGTCTCTGAAATCCCTCGAATTCTACTATCTGTCTTGAACCTTGCATATAATTTGGATAATGCACTGAAATCAACCATTAAAGAAATCAAAAAGGTCAATTCTTCTGTTCCTATTGAACTTGAAGATTTTTTCTTCCCCTCTTGTTTTGTCCCTACTGCTGCTGCAAAAACTTCAAACAAGAAGAGAAAAACGAAAGTGAATGAATATTTTTATACTTTTTTTTAATAGTGACTGGACTGACCATACATTTACTTGAACCCAAAAAAAAAAGTCAATTAAAAACAGCAAGAATTGAAACTATCAGCTTACCTCACCTGTGTCCTGTTTCCTGTCCGAATTGCCTAGCTCTTTGTGGAAAAAAAACAGATCATTGCGGGAAAACTTACCAAAGTATCACGCTCTCTTCCTGGTTTATCTCTCACAACCCAAGAAGATTAAGTCTGTTAGTTCAAAGACCAATACAAACATTGTCAAGAAACATATGAAGGATGCAGGAATTGACACAACAACTTATAGTCCCCATTCCATACGCTCTGCCAGTAGTACCACAGCCTTTCAATTGGGCACTCATATTCAGCAAATTAAACAACACGCACACTGGAGCCTCGAGGTAAATACATTTGAAATATTCTACTTGAAACCACTTCATCAAGAGACTACAAGTGAAGGAGGCCCCATTCCTCCCTGTTTTCAAATACAGCTAAAGCCAACAATAACATCCAAACAAGCAAAAAAAAAAAAACAAAAAACTTGATTCTTGATTATTTTATACACATCTTGACATATGTATTATCATAGTCTTAGTGATGTGTAATTATAAAAGATTTCATTATATATGCTTTCATAGATAATTTTGAAGTTCATTTAGAGTCGTATGGAGAGTTTGTTTGCTGTTTTGATTGTGTGATATTTCATGTATAGCTTTCAAAGGAGGATGTGATATCAGCGAGAGCTGCGTTCAGTGAAACAGTACCTGTAGGACACCTACATAAGTTCGTCCAGCATTCTGTAAACCATTTTAAGAACCATCTAAGTAAATGTTCCATTTATACAGTTTACTGTATCTACAATATATTGTCAAATACATATGAAAAAAAAAGTAGTTTGATGAAGTGGCCAAATGGATTTCTTTTAAATAAAAGTTCAATTGCTAATAATATTAAAAAAAGTTTGTTAGCATAATTCAGGTCTGCTATTTGAGCCAGTTAAATCCGTCGATTGGAGTTTTGAAAACCGCCATTTGGGACTTTTAAATACGCTTAATGGTTTTTTTTAGTAACGAAAATTGAAGCTCTACTATCCGCCAATTCAGATCATCAGTACTATATTAAAAAAGAAGTCAAGGAAGGATGAGAAGAGTGCTTAATGCATTTTTCTTTCCTTGTACAACCACCTTCTTTAAAGTATTATTGTGATACTTGAATGTTGAGAACAAGTGAATAGTTTATGTTGGTATCAAATAGATAAATGTATGTTTCAATTGGCAATAGATGCTCCAGACAATCTAATCTCTACAAGATCTGAAGGATGAAGGAACATGGCTTTTAATCTATTTCTCACCAACCATATCATTTAAGAACATAGATTTACAATGCATATAAAGTGATATGATTTAATAACAAAAAAAAAAAAAAATGGATCATTCGTTTTCTAATAATTGTATGATTGAATGATAAACCTGTGCATGCTTTATTGCAGTATGCCTTTTTTTTAGCCTTATTTTTTTTTATTTTTACATTCTTAGATATTCAATAAAAGATGCTTCCTTCTCCTTTATGGAAAAAACGGGCTTTCTTTTAAAGCAAAAGTGCTTTAATCTCAGAATAGACGCTAAGAATAATTGATGATATAATCTATTTAACATGTATATTGCTTTTATTCAATTGACCATCGCTCAGGGCTAGGCGTATTCTTGGCTCCTGTTTCACTATTGATTGGTTGCATTGAATGTGAAGAAACATGCGAAACTAAAAGAATATGAGTAACATATCAATGTTTGATTCCATTCAGACATTTACTGTGATTAATTAATCCATGATTAAAATTTCGAGTACAAATGATGGCGGTTGGTACAGAGCACTATAAATATACGTCAATAAATACATAAAAATAGATATTTTCTACGAGCGCTTACTAAAATAAGTACCATATCAACACATACTACAATAAAATGTAAGTTAATTAAAATACATGTATCACTTGACTTACAAAAGAAGGTTAAAAAGACTTTTGAACCAACAAATCTATCTGGATTCTTTGATATTGTAATCAGCATGTAGATAAAATAAGCCATGCTTGCCATAGAAAGAGCGATGAACATATACATGTGTATATTACGCTCTCTACGCAACTATTCAGAAAAGTTAAAATCAGAATTGTAAATATCATTAAATACATACACCCCAATAAGCCAATGCTAACATAGCGATGGAAACCAGACAACTCAGGACAATATGAACGATTAATTCTTTAATGATGACAGCTCTTGAATCTGATGTTTCTGCCTCTGGTAACCAAGTGACGATAAGTAATACGAGATATTGAATGGAAAACGCCAAGAAAAAGAAGAAGTCAAACTTGAGAAGCATCATAAAGATTTGATACATCTTATAGCGGTCTATCCAATCCATATTAGTTTTCCGTATGATAGACATACGTATTTACCTCGCATGGCTAAATCGGCTCCAATTTTTTTATAAATTTGCCAACCAAATTCTAAATAGAGTTTATAGGCTAAAAAGATGAAGAAGAGAGTAAAGACGAGCATGATGCATATTTGTGTGATCTCTGCCCATCTTGAAGCATTATAAGCATCACCTAAAAATGCCAATACCAAGGAAACAATTGGATCGTCCTTATTTGAGAATAATGTTGAAGCTTGATGAAATTGGATGATTGTATATGCACTTAAGCCTAGTTCAAATGCGACCAGCGCAATCAATTCTATTGTATTCTTTTGCGATACCTAATGAAGTCACATAAGCATTTTTCTGGATAGCAATCAATTTATCTATTCATTTACAGCATCTATCACTAAAATCACAGTGAATAATTGAGCAATAATAAAGAGAGCAAAATAAACTAGTAATGATCGCGCATTTGCATAAGCAGTCCTTAAACTTTCTCCAAATGACTGTTGATATAATCTTTCTTGTTGAATGATATTAATTTCATTTGCATGACTTTGAAATATAATAGATTCAAATATAATGGCAAGTACTGCTTGTAATATAATTGTTATAAATATTGCTTTTGTCCACTTTGAATCCCCAAACTACATACAAGTATTATATAAATACAACCACTTTTATTCTTTTGTCTATTTACGATTCGTGAAACAGACCACATTTTTATAACATAAAAAAAGAGGAAAGAAAAATAAGAAAAAAAAAAAAAGGAGTTTTTCATATTTATTAAAATAAACTCGAAAAAAAAAAAAAATCGGAGTGATGAAGAATAGAGAGAAAGAGAGAGAGAGAGGAGTGTGTATTCGGAGAGAATTGGAAAGGGGAAATAATAATAATAAAAAAAAAGCACATTTAAACAAATCTTAGTCTTGCCTCATAATAATCAATCAACTAAAAGCAATTAGCATAAACCATTCATTCTTCTCTTTCAACACTTACAGCTTCTGGACATTTCTTGTGAACTTCACTCATCTCGTGTATCGTTCTTTGTCCGTTATTCCTATAATAAATTAATACAGAACTATGTGTGATGGTACGATTATTTACCATTCAACATATGTCAACATGATTGACTTGTCTACAGGAGAAAGTTGTACAGCTGAAATTTGCTTTAACTCTGAGTCCCATTTAGTCTTTTCATTAGGATATGTCTTTGGAATAACAAATCCTTTATCAATCATACAACGAGGTACGTGTTCTAATCGTGATCCTTCTATTCTCTCTACTTGTTCTTCTTCACGGTTCCTTTTTCCCAGCACTGTCGATCTTTCCTTAGTAGTCTTTTTCGGACGATCTAATGCTTCATCTTTGCCATACCCTGGTGTATTAGAAGGTCGTTTCACATTCAAGTCGTCCCAGTATTTTTCACAGAGATCAGGGACATCACTTTATGTAGAATATAAGAAACAATAAATAGTAGATTTAAAATAAAACTTACGAATGGATTGCATTAGCCTTTTCCATTGTATTCTCTTCCTCTGAATATCCTTTCCATTTAATTTCGTATTCAACTACCTTTCCCTACTCTCTTTAATAAAACCAATACAAAGTACACCATCTTCTTTTCAACTTACTTTAAATGTTCTGTGGCCAACAATTTTTTCAATTTCATATTCTTCTTCTTTATCACTCTTGTCTTCATAATCACTCCCTTTTTCTTCTTCTTCTTCCTCCTCCTCCTCCTCCTCCTCCTCTCCCTCTTCTTCTTCAAGTGACGCTTGATCTTTTTCACTATTTTCTTTTACTTCTTCACCAGCTGGATTTTCTCTACCACTACTTGAACCTTCACTGCTCGTGTCTTTGTTACTCTTTTCGTTTTCGTCAAGAATAGGCTCTTCATGGTGAGCCATGTTGACATCATTGTCAGACAGCACTTGATTTTTTTCTTGAGACATTATTTTTTTTTGTGCTAATAATTCAAGAAGGTTATTGTTTTTTGCTTTGCTATTCAATCTTATGTTTTCGTACTTTAGGGATTTAAAGAGAAAAAAAAAAAAGAAAAAAGAAAAAAAAAAAAAAAAACGCGTTTATTGTATTGTATTTTTCAGCAAATTTTTTTTTCTTATTATTTCTATTAAACTTGGAGTCACACCTCGCGGAGTGATGTGACATTAATATTATGGAAATATATAAAAATGGGATATAAAGGTCACAGGAAAATGATAGAGAAACAGTAAGAGAGATCAATACGATTAGTCGAGCAAAAGATGTTCATTTGTAAGGGTAGATATTTGTGAAGTGATCTCGAAAAGAATGATTTTTGGTTGATTAAGGACGTCGTGAATGATGAATCGCTAGTGAAAATACTACATGTACCATAGCAAAGCAGAGGCTACTGTAAGCAAATGCTGATTCTAGAAAAAGAACACATATCATTGAGGGAGCGAAATAGATGCCATGTTGATGCAAGTTGAAATTTTAAATCGAGATACAATGTTTGAAGGATGGCTTTCCAGATAGAAAACTTGAGAGTAAAAGATCAAAGCACGTTCAAAATTTTCTTCATGTGCTTGACATAGGCGAAACCGAGAGAAATTGATTGCTTAAATTTGGTGCAAGTATGATGTTGTGGGCAGTTTAGAATAGGGTACTCTATACTGCATAGTACGTGCTTGAAGTAGCATATAGTTAAACAGAAATTTCATTTTAAAGATTATAATGAGGGATTGGTGTCTTTAATATACCCTAATTGCCGAAACCAGGTCAAAAGATAGCATACTGGCATTTCAAAAGAATTAAACACGGAATTTGGGAATATTTGGCCTGGGTTATAGGTAGAGAATCCTTCCAATTGTCTAATTTATTCAAGTATTTGCAGTGAGCAATCACTTTGATGGTTGGTACATCATGCAGAGCATAATCTCATCAATACAATTGTAATCTTACTTTTCTAGGCTATAAAATGTCGACACAGTCCCGGTTCGCCTCTGACTCGCAGACGGGATCGATTAGCCAATTTGTCATCAATGAAGAAATTAGACACCAAGAACCTGAGGTGTCTCTGGAACCAGTAGGATTCAACAATGGAGATGAAGAGATTTGTGGGAGATAATAGAAGAATATCTGAAAGAGATAATAAAGAGGAATCAGACTTGAGAGAAAAATGATCAAAAGCTTTGTAGAAACACAAGATCAATAGAGGATACGCCTGATATCTCAGATCTTTCTGTACTGCAAACTAATACCAATGTTGCTACTAAAAAGACCTCTTTTATATAAAAATTATAAAGCCAATAACAGTGGTCGCATGAGATGGGAATCATGTTATAACGAAGCAAAAAACGAAAGATTTTTTTTTCTGTTGTGATCGCCACACTCTACACCGTTTTTGGCTGTCAAATTAAAATAGCGACCACAACTCAATCTTTATCTGAGTAAGCTCTGATCTTATACACAATGATGATATTGAAAGGAGGAAAAAGATTTTGAATCCTTTATAAATTACCACACGAATATTCTCCAATTCATATAACCTCTTGTTTCTTACATCTTCATGTTCATTCCACTTATTTTCCCCAAGCAATGAATTGAAAAAAAAGAAATACAATTCAGATAGATACTATCAAGTCCTTTTTTTTTTTTTTTTTTTTTTTTTTTTTTTTTTTTTTTTTTTTTTATTCTGCACTATCAGTGTTTCCGCCCACATTTTGTTCTTTTAACAAAGCATTGATTTCTTCGGGCTTATAAAGATTGTAGTGAGCCTTTTCATCTTGTAATTGAATAGTAGCAAATTCCACTAGAAAACAAATCAGTCTTTTTTTTTTTTTTTTTCACTTTCTGATAGCTTACATTTCTCACTTGTCAATGTCGTACTATCCATTGTTTTACTCAAAACTTTGATTGCCAATGCTTTGGCTTCTTCCAGTGTCATGTCTTCTTTATGATCCTGCTTCAAAATGCTTTGTGCTGTTGCATTATTGGCACCGATACAGGTTGCCTTCCAACCACCATAATTACCCGAGGGGTCCGAATGATACAATTGAAAACCGTAATGCTCATCATATCCAGCAAAGATAAATGAGACACCGAAAGGACGCAAACCACCATATTGTGTATAACCTTGTTTTAAATCGCAAATGTTTTGGACAAGTTGTTCAACTGGGATTTCTTCATTATAAGAAAACAAGTAACGTTGTGCACTGGCTCTTGTCCAATTGATTAAAATGTTGGCATCAGCTGTGATACCTGCAACACCACAAATGATATTACTAACAAAAAAGCGAGTGAGATGATGAACAAAAAAGGGGAGGATAATGGGTTACTCGTTTAATTTATAGATTTTTTCTGAAGAAGCATCGTTTTCTAATAGCTTAGAAGTCACCTTTTTTTCAGCTGCAATGACAATACCATCCTTGGCAAGAATACCAAGTGCAATACCGGCTTGAGAAATAGCTTCCATTGCATATTCGACCTGGTATAAACGTCCTAATAATAAAGTGTTGGTGGTATGTTTTAATAGTGTTTATAAAGTACCTTCAGGTGAAAAGATGGTTGTTCTTGAATCGTATCTTCTGGCCATGATTACTTTTTAAACTGTGGAATTACGTGAAAACGAAAAAAAAAAAAGAGAGAGATACAAACGCGTCGCTTTCTCTCTCTGTGTGTGTGTGTATGTGCGTGTGGTTGTGGTGTCAGTAAACCACGTAATCCGATCGAGTCACAATGTGCGGAGTATAAAATAGGTAATTATAGAGAAAAACAAATTGAGAGAGAATGATGACATAAGTAATAAAGCAAATTGAGAATATTGTTTATAGATCAAGATATGAAGGGCGCGTAAATAATTAAAAATACAAATTATTCTCAATTTGATGACTCATCCAATATAAACAAGATAATCTCCCCCCTTTTTTTTACGTGTTTCATGAATTATATTTATCCGTGAACAAATAGAATGAAAGTACAAAATGTTTTATTAAATAATATAAAAGTACATCTTGCACTATTTCTAATTAAATTCTCTTTATTTTTATTTTCACTTTATGTTCAAACACATTATTTCTATGACGTACTTCAAAGCATCTTTGATGCACTGCTTAATTAAACCGTATAGAAACATAAACAAAAAAGCAAAAAGGGAGTAGGTTGGCTGATGAACAAAAAAAAAAAAAAAAAAATCAATTAAAATCAATTAATTTTATTGGACAACTAATTAAATTATTTATTGTCTTTTTTTTTTTTTTTTTTTTAATTAGTTTTCTGTTTATAAATTCTTATTGTTCTTCCTCTTTCTTTCTTTCTTTTATTATCACAACATGACGGCCAATAAGATAATTATACCCGCAAGTACCAACCTAGCCAGCCGTAGAAAGAACAGCAAAAAGAATTTGTCCTTGTCTTTATCAACAGCAACAACAACAAAGCCAGCATTCATTATACCCAACGATCAAAACCTCAATGCATATCCACACGGTCCAATCGAGATCTTACCACATCTTTATTTAGGATCAGAGCAAAATATACGTGAATTGGATCATTTAAAGCTATCAATAAAAGTGATATTGAATGTAGCAGCAGAAGTCAATGTACTACAACCTAAAGTGGGGTATCACAAACTCAATTGGGAACACAACCAAGATAATTTAGTATTAGAATTGCAAAAGGCAGTGGATATCATTGACAAGGCACGTTCTGCTGGACAGAACATATTGGTTCACTGTCAGTGTGGTGTGGCAAGATCAGCTACGGTCATCATTGCTTATGTGATGAAGACAATGAAATTATCGATGCAAGAGGCTTATGATTATGTAAAGAATTTATCACCCGTCATTAGTCCAAATCTTGGTTTATTATTTCAATTAAGAGAATTTGAATTGATGGTTAAAAGGCCACCAATCAAGAAAATACCCATGCATTCACATTTCTCATTTAAAACTTCTTCACTTTTATGGAAAAAGAGATCTATATTTTATAAAAGAGAATAATTATTACACTTTTGTATATTCCCCCCCTTATTATTATTTGTGTGCATGTATCATACTTCTTTTTTAATAAAAATCATGTTTCATTTTATTAAAATTCATCCAATTTGTAAAACTGATGTCTTTTTCTCTGTTGACGATATCTTTTATAAAGCCAATAGACTACTACACATGCTCCAATGAAACCAAAGATAGCACCCATTGAAATACCTGCTTTATCTCCTGCAGATAAATTAGGTTTATCTTGTATGCTTCCTGCATATCCACTAAAACTACAGACTGTATCCTCAAACGCACTTGATGCCATATTTTCACAATTACCATAGTGACTCACTGGATGTTGAAAGCTTGTTCCATTCGTGTTTGAATAAGGACTGATCCACACAGGATAATTATTGGTTGGCAAGTTAAATGTGGTGGGATATAAAAGATGGATGATATCTTTACTATTATTAGTAACAGTAGGCTCCTTATATCTTTATTACCTAATAACACCATATCAGGGCGTGCTGCTGCTCTCTGATTCCAATCTATTCAATTATCTCAGTCTTGTTTCTTTCAACTGTCCCTTATTTACCAGATATATTATTCTTATTCACCAGACCATTCACCGAATACACCTTTCCTTGTTCAATCGCAGGTACCTTTTTGATCGAATAAGCAGGTGAGGACTGAATGGGCTGTACCCAATCTTGAAAAGTCAAATTGGCTGCACTGATATCCAAAATAACATCTGCTCCTTGAAGATCATTCGTAAAATAAAAGGCCTGCTTTTGATCTGATACGGTAAAGGTGGTATCTTGTGCAGAATTGGGTGCGATCAAACGACCGCCTGCGTCAGACACAAGTTGACTATAATAAGGATCACGATAGATCACATAACTTCCTTGTTCTGGTCTGTATTCTGTCCATGCCAGTGCCTTCTTGTTCGACTGATAGCCCACGTTAGTCGCATGGCAATTATAATTCTTTACGATATAAGAATAAATGGTAGAGGCCAGGACCTCTTGATCAAAAAAGGCAGCGACATACAACAACCATGAGGCTCTCTAATAAAAGAAAAATGATAAACAGAGCATGAAATATATGAAAAGGTACCTGAAGTGGCGTCAGTGTGTCTTGGTGAGCAGAGAAACTCACATAGTTACCAGCAGCCAGTGGCATCTCGGATGAGAACACAAAGTCGGCTGTGGTTGAATTTGAATTTGAATGTGTATCGGTAACACAAGGAGAAAAAATGCTTGCATTTGGTGTGTTCACAATGTATTTTTCAACATCCAATAACTAGTCTCTCTTTATATTAAACCATCACTGTCATACCCAGAATAAGATTACCTCAAGAAAGGGAACAACACCATAAGCATCAGATTCGATACCTACTTTAGTTACATTGGAATAAATCGTACTGCGTTCATCACAGCCTTCTGGTCTGGTCTGTCCGCAGCATACGACACAATAAGTTCTTGAAGTGAATGTGTCTTGAATAATTTTATAATAGTTTTTGTATGTAATAGTAAATCCATACGATGAATCTAGTTTTTATTTTAATATGGCTTATGGTACTTGATCCATTTACCACTTGTTATTGGTGTTGCATATGAATATTGACTTTCATTTTGATTTATAGCCTGTGCTAGACAAATAAATGCAAATAATAATATAAAGTTCATTGTTTAAAAAGAAAAAGAGAACAAGTGTTTGTCCGATGAGAAAAAAAAAAAGAAAAGGTTTATTTTATATATTTCACATGTGTTGTGTTACATCTTTACTGTTCCAATAATTTCACCTTCTTGATTTGCACAGGCTTCTTTATCCACGTACAATACAGTGATCAATGTTTTTACAAATGTTTGTTCATGTTTTGAATTTTCAAAAACAGTAGGTAAATGAGTAAAAGGACATCTTAAAAAGTTGGGTGCAAACACCATGGCCAGATTGAATATATTCATCCGGGTACATTCAATCACGCTTGGTTCAGTAAAGCCCTATGGATTGAGGTTTGTAAACAGTCTAATGGTTCTTTTGTTTACCTGCAAGAACTGGATAATGTACAGAATGATCCGTCTGTTACAATCTGGTAGTGAATTGATGATAGCAACCGCTTTGTAACTATCATTGGCACTTTCAATGCATTTTTGGTATAAGCTTTTTGGTATCAAAGGTTCTAATAAATCTCTCAGCCAATACTTTAATAAAGAAGCAGGAACATTGGGATCATCAATGCCACTTAGATCATACATTCCCTTTTCAATACGTACTCTCTACTGATTCATCAGTCCATCATCCCTCAACCTATCCATTCACTTACCAAATCTGTCACACTATCCGCATCACCCGGAACACGAAAGATGCCTTCAGTTCTCTTTCCATCTAATTCATGCACAGCATTCGTCAAGAACAAGACAATCTTTGGTATTTTACAACCAGAATTCTTTTCAATCTTCATGATCGTCTCAAGTGATTCACCAAAGACAGAAGGCTTAAAAGGTGCTTCCTATTATACGTCAGAATCTGTTTGTAGTGGATTGGGATGATTACCATCGCTCTTTCAATTTCAGCGATCGACAATACTTTTCCTCTCGCACCTTTTGAACAGATGCGTTCCAATTTACTAGTCACATAAGAACTAAACACATCCAATTGATTCTCTTTTACGGAGTGATATCGTTTAACAAAATCATAAAGATAAGATTCCAAATCCTTTGAGGGTGGAAAAGTCAGACAGACCACCGACAGTATCTCCCACCCTTTTCTGATACTTTGCCTAAAAAAGATTAAAACATGCTTTTTATAAATAAATGATTACCTTTTTGGATTATTATTCAATTGCCTGCAGATTTGAACATAAATTTCATCCCTCATTTGTCCTTTAGTGATGCCACAGCCTAAGAGATATTGAAAGTTCTCCATGCAATCATAATTTTTGGTTTAGGTCGATCATGCATCAAGATTTGCAAGATCTTGAAACATTTGAGTGCATCCGTCTTGTTCTTGTTGGATATCAGCAGTGGTTGTCGAATACTGTCTTTTGTCCACTGTAACATTTCATTCATCGGTACGACCGTTCGTTTGAACAAACCCTTTTTGTGTGTCGCAAAATATTTTTTTGCATATCCATCAATAGCGAATTGAGTAATATCATTTTGTAAAGTGTTTGGTAAAGAACGTCTAATTTAATGAGTTATAAGACCTAAAATTCATTTTCTATTTACTTTGATTCTCCAGTCTGAACCAGCAGATGTTTATTTATATTGGCTTTATATCTTTTTTCATCTTGTTCGATTTGATAAATAGCTAATGTCTTGATTAGCATCACAATTAACTTTATATAATAATTACATTGTTGCTTTATATTATTGTTACTAGGAAGAAAATTAGAGAGAGCTGAACTAAAAGAAGTTCTTGATTTCTTGAATCGATCGTTTGTTTTAATCTCTGGTAGAAAACTTGTTGTCTTTTGTTGACTTGTACGACGAGTACTGAATTTTTTATAAAGTGAAAATACCTTTGAAGGTACTTGTTTTTCACTATATCGACTGTTTGTACCTTGACTGATGCTACTACTTTCACTGCTATTATTATTTCCACTGCCATCATTATGATTGTCTTTATCATCATCCATCGTCACCCCATCATTTTCTGAAGCAGAACGGTGTAAGTGATATATATGTCTTGTATTAGTCTGTTCAAGATCAAGTGAACGACTGTGTCTTTTATCTGTCATCATCATCTCATGGGAACCAGCCCCATTTATTAATGCCATACGTAAAATAAAATAAAAATAAAATAAAGAAAAGTGTATTTTTTTTTTTTTTTTTTTTACTTAAAAAACCAAATGGACCAATGAGGTTCATTTTATAATTTTTTTTTTATGCACGCTGTTTAGAAAAGGATAAACATTCCACTTTTTATTTTCTTGAGAATCCAGTAGAGTTGCGATGATTTGAATTTAAAGAGAGATGAAATAATGCTTGTGTATCTGGTTTTTGACTGTGTGTCATACAGACATGAATCATCGGTCTTTCTCCTCCTCCATTATAATAAGCTAATCTTATATTCTCACCTGATATAATTTGAACAAGTTCTCCCTATGACACACGTTAATTCATTATCTCTTTTTCAGCCTTCACTTACTGTTTCCACATGTCGAACTTCGATAAAATAAGGATCAATAGCGATAATATAAGGATGTTCATAAACAATATGTGTTGGTGTTCCTTCCCATTCACACAACACAGGTGGCCTATAACAATCAATAACTGTTTTTTTTTTTTTTTTTTACTTTTATAATCAACTTACTTTCCAGGTTCCCTTTGAACTAATGAACCATTACGATTATTAACATAAAATGCAAATTTATCATAACACAGCAAGAATTTATCATTAATACGATACATTGCCAATGGTTTCAGTGGTTCAGGATGACGTGTAACAAAATTGAATTGTGGATCTTCAGAATCAGGAATATCCCTTCCTACAGTCAGATTCTCTGGATCGATCACTTCAAATCCTCTTTCACATACAATATTCAACTTGGCTCTCAAAAAGTGAATGTTACTTGCTTCTGCTCCAATATAAAAGTCCTAGGAAACTATTAGATTCAATCAACATTTCAAACAAACTTGCCTTGTATTTCTTGAACCATCTTAAATATTCAGGTTTGTTACTAAATAATGATGTACGAGGTGTCAAGAGCTTTTCGTTCTTTGGATCTCTTAAATCGCAAAATGGTTCTAATGCTGTAAACACACTGCTCGTCTTCTTTTTCTTTTTATAAACAAGCATATCACGACCATTACAATAACCCAACTGAAAGAAATTGACATGTTGTCCGATCTCCATCTCAATACGATCAATCGCCTTTGTATTATTTTTAGAATCCAAAGCATCCACAGGATAGGCTCGAAGTGCTTTCTCTAATCATACGCTTAATAAAAAAAAAAGAAAGTAACGCGTGGTCTAAAGTTCTTACCGGTCAACACGATCAATATATGATGCTTTTCCATCAACCCCAGCTGTATCACACTCTCACACTGAATTATACGACGTATCGAATTATCCTGTCCTTCCGTTTTGAAAAACACCCCGTTGTCTGTACCGATCGCAATCTTTCGTTCATTCTGTGCGGTCACAAAGGGAACAGAGCAATTGATACGTGTTGCCGTGCCCGTAGGAGTTCCAGAGGTATTATGTCTAAAATTGACATCATCCAGTGGTCTCAGCTCAAACACATCCATATCACCATGTCGTTTCTTGAGTGATGCCTTGGCGTCATCAATCGCCTTGACCCACGTCTGCTTTTCTTCCATCGATGAGCAAAAGAACGGATAGACCGATCCACCACGAGATCCCAAGTGATGAAGAACTAAGGTGACACCTGTACCCATCATACCACTCGATCTGTTGCCGTCAAACGTCTGGAAGGTTGAACTGGCTGTGGAAGAAGGTGTCTTGAATGCACTGTTATTTTGAACAACAAGCATATGAAGTGGAATAGGTTTGCGCCAAACACGGTATTCATCGCCCGTGCTCGTCTTGCGTTGCTTGGTCAGCAAGACCATATGGTCAAAGATAAAGGTGTAAATGTCTGTCTTGTCAGCCACTTCGATCGGACCATTACGTCGCTTCAGAATGCCCTGATGATACAACCGACGGTTCTGGTCTCCTAATTGCAAATCATACAACTCACCTTGTCTAAACGTGATCGCGTCACGGATATGCAAGATGGCCAATCGACGTTTGGTGTGTATGGCACTATTATCAGCTTTGGCCGCAATGGATCGAATCATGTCATAGCAGCGAGTCAGATAAGCATGGTCCGCATGGTCCTCTGGTGTCTTTTTTAAAAGAGCCTCAATCAGGAGAGGGTATCGCTGCATACGTGTGACGGGACTGAGCAAGTAATGCCAGATTGGTAAACGGTTTGTTCTTTCGTGCTTGGCAATCTCCTTGACAAACTTTTCAAATTCAGGATTATTCTTCATCTCAGTCTCTGCAATGTATTTTGCAAGTCCAGCATGTGGACTGTACTCGACAAACGGTCGTTCAAAGAACGCCATGTGTTGAACCATGATGTCACCAATCATCGGCACACACTGTCCTTCGTATTGACGTGCACGGTTCAAAAAGTCTCTAAACATCGCACCACTGTTCTCTAAAAGCACTTCGTAGTTGTTGAACACAATCTGAATAAACTCTTTCAATCGATGAGTTTCAATCGCATTCGATCGTTCCAATCCTTGTATAATGACCTGTTTTGAGGATTAGCAAAATAATTTTTTTTTTTTTTCGTGTTTTGACTTGCCTCTCGAAGAATAGTTAAATCAGACAAAAACTTTTCTTCTGAATAAATAATTTCATTCAGCACTTCTTGTCTAGCAATTTCCTTTTTATCCAATGATAACAATAGCTCTCTATCCACTCTAGAGGCCCAAGCATCATGAGACACAAGCTAATATTTTTTGTTAATCAAAGCTTCTTTATCAATCATCTTTTCTTACCCAACCACCTTCAGGAGATGGTGCTGAACTTGTAGAATCAGTGCGTGATATGTTGACTTCATCCTGTATAAGCAGTTATATTCTCTATTCACGTCCAATCATCATCCTTTGTTATTTACCTTGTATTCAGTATCAAAATCATGGTTATCTTTCTTATTAGGACATCTTGGCGCATAACAACCACCCAGCTCTGGCTTACAATGATAAGAGTAACAAGGCGTGAGAGCAGTAAAGATACCTGTGGGTACATCACCATCCAAGGCACCTTCTTCTACAAAATAAGTATCTTCAGAATTATACATGATGTGTGTAATCAGCGATTTTTGTGAATATTGAGTTGGAGAGAACAAGGGTGGTTGACTGGTCATCAGTGAACTAGCCATCTTTACAGAGTATTCATCAGGTACTTGTTCTTTTAATAAGCCTCGGATGATAACCTACATCATCATTATTCAAAAATGAATGTGTCAAAAAGTAATAACGACTTACCACTGCTTCTGAGCCAGTAAAGGATTCATTGTATTCACCCGCACACCATAACTCCCGAACGTTTTCCAAACCTTTCACGTGTCGAATGAATGCTTCGGACAAGACCGAAAAGAAAGCATAGTTGGGTTCTTCTTCTTGCTGCTGCTCTTCTTGCTCCTGCTGCTCTTCTTGCTGATATTCTTCTTGGTGTACTACCACATCTCGTTCTTGTGCTGGTGCAACTGGCACAACAGGCTCTACTGCAGGTGGGACAACAGCATCATCTGTATGTGGAACCTCTGTGTGCGGAGGCTCATAAACCGACTTCTTCTTTTCGAAATACTCTACTTCTTCATCGCTACTTGAATCAGGTGAGACAGGAATAAATGGTACCTCATCCCCATTTTGCATATCTGTCTCTGGCAAATAATCAAATCGAGGACGTTCGATGGTCACGATCATGTTGTTTCGAAGTGAAGACTGAGTACGACGGTGTGTTCTTGTGTCAGAAACGGGTGTTGAGATCTGACTGGATGAATCCGATGTGTGCTGGGTGAAGGTGGGTCGATAGGAGTTATTGATGTAATCTTGAGAACGATCAGGATAGCCAACGGGTGGATAGGAAGTAGTGTCTTGACTGGGTGTTCTTGAATGAAAGTGATACTCTGGAGGAGGGTATATGTTTCGATCTACGGATGGATATCTATCTGGTACAGGCATCGAGATGGGTTGAGGCGTTGGAAAAGAAGGGTTTTCAAAAGATGAATAGTTGGAAGGTACACCATGAGGCAAAGGCGTAGGAGGTAAGGGCCGGGAACTGGAATTCTGAGGAGGAGGATACGAATAATCATTCATAGGAGGAGGATAGACATCGGTAGGTGGATAATAATACTTGCTGGACCCCATTGTTTCATTAGAATAACTTTCGTTACGTAAAGGAACAGGAGGAGGAAGATTGTTATTTTCCACATAATAATTATTATAATAATTATTATTATTGTTCGCCTAAAAAGAATGTTTAAACGTTTAAAATAAGCTTGTCTTGATTGTTATTTACAGTGTAATGATTCGAAGCAAGATGAGAAGAAGAAGACATTGCATGAGACTGATATCCAACTAAAGAGTTTAGCATTTCGTCCATTTCTTCACTGTTGCTTGCTGTTTCATAATAACCATATTGCTGTGGCGGGTGATTTGACATTAGAAACTTGAAAAAAGAGAAAAAAAAAAAAAAGAGAATAAGGCAAGTTAAATTTAGAATCAAAGCCCTCTCTCATTGAATCTCAGTTTTGACCTCATTTACTTCCAAGTAGAAGCTTCTTCTTTCATTTGACTGGGTATACGTTTGATTTCAATTATGCATTTTGTGAGAAGCAATGTCTCTGAAGAACAGAGCCTCACTTGGAATTTATATATTTTCACTCAAGTTATCTTTGTCATGTACCATGTGCTCTGTTCCTCGAATAAGAAAAAAAGTATGCTTTTCTGTCCAAGAGAAAGATTTGAAAAGGCTTTGATGGCAATAAACTGCTCAAGAAAGACATGCGGTCGTAAGCGTATCATGAAACATAAAGAGGAGAGGTTACATGATGAATTTTAACCTCCAACTTTACTACTCAGCAAATCGCGAGGCAGACAGGGACGATTCATGAACGGAAAAAAAGTTCAAGATTTCCTTTCATGTCAAGCCGAGAAACAATAAGCTGTGTATACAGGCTTTAGAGTTAAAAGCGAAAAAAGTAAACCGATTGGATTATTAATACGGCATGTTGTTTTTCCTGTTAATATCACTTTTCTTTTCTTTGTATTGTTTTACTTTTTTTCTGTCATAACATTAAGTCTGTCTATTTGATTTTCTTAAAAACAAAACATTTTTATCACTACTCGCAAGCTTTAACAAAAAAAAAAAAAAAAAAGTGTCTAAAATGGTAATAAAGAAGGAAAGTATTTACATGTAAACAAAGAAATAAAAAGAGAAAAAGTTGTGCTTTGATGTCGCGTTTTGCCTTCTGTCGACAAGTCATAGTTTCTATAAAGCATTTGGATAGCTAATATCATTATTACTCTAGCTAAATATTCTACAGGCATTTTTCTGCTCATTGTCAAACACCAAGGATTCTGATTATGTTTCATAACCATTTTCTTCATCTAAACTAGTCTCCAAAAACCCAAATGTGTGCTTGTATACCACCCCCATTATTTGTCTAGAATGCACTCAGCTGCTGCTATCATGTTGCATTTCTCTCTCTCTCTCTCTGGTATTGAAGGTTTATTGAAACAATAAAATAAATAAAGTTTTTAATAAACTAGTTGCTAATCTTTACATTCAAATCCTTTTATCTATTAAAACGTTGATTAAACATTGAATGAACTAGCTTAAACATTCGGTACGTAAGTTTGCTTTGTTTATATCAATCAGTGACATAGTTCAATACTATCGGTAGCTAGAGTACTCTAGATTCATTACCTTTCCCCTGCTGAATAATCATTGAATAAGCTGTGGCAACACGAGCACTAGATGGCTTGTAGTTCCATTTTTTATAAAAAAAATCAGGAAAATATTTGGCTTTTGAAATCAAACGACATCATATTCAATACCTTTTTGTGTAAGGCAACACACCTGATGTTGTGTGGTTGATGCTGCATGATACACGCTTAGAAATCCACGAGTATTGACTCTACTTTGCTGAAGCAAAGCTTTTTTTTTACTCTAAAATATCTTCATTGTACAGTAGGCTTTACTCTGTTTCAGTTGGTCAATGATATAATATCACTCGATAACTATTTTTCATATTCTACTCCAAGTTTGCTTAATATAGCAGAGTAACCAATAATTAGGAATACTTGATTCATGTGATTAAAAGAAGCAATATTTATTTTTGTATGTGTGTGTACTTTAGGATATATGTATGTATGTATGTATGTGTTTGTGTGTGTGTGTGTGTGTAGAATCACCTTCAGCAAAAAAATTTTGTTTATGCAAGAATGTTTACTGTTGTTGTTGGGCATCTGCTTTCTTTACAGCCAAGGTCTTTGCGTAACGAAGACCACAGGCATTACATAATTCTTTTGGTCCATTGGGTCCCTTTCTCCATTCAGGGGAATCTGTACTTTGACATTGAGCACACATTTTGGGGATATCGCTTGTTTCAGTAGACTTCTTCTTTTGCTATACATTTATATTAGATTTTTTTTTTAAAAAAAAAAAAGTGTTACCTTTCTTTTCTTAGGATTTGTGTAGTACTCAAGTTGTTCCTTCAATTTACGGTTGGCCAATTGAAGTTGGTGCAATTCATATTGCCAAGAGGTACCTCTGACCGTTTCTAATTCAGCAAAGAGATTTTCCTCCGAATTGCAGTGTTCATCTTGAACGACAGCGTGTGTAACAGATTCCAAAATAGGATTTCCGTTTGTCGAATGAGTTGCTTTGGCTCTGATTTGAACAAGAGCAAAAGAAGGACGACCGACACCAAAGGAGACATCACCAGGATAAAAAGTAGAAAAGATGGCGACATATTCACCTTTTTTGTTTAACATCGTATGATGAAGATTCACTATATGTCCATCCTTTACTAATTCCAAGGCACGGGTGATGTCACGTACATGATTATCACCCACATATTGGTAGAGTGTGGCACCTTGAAGATCATCAGCCGAGAATCCCACCACTTCTTCACTGGAAGGAGTGACATGCAAGCAGAGACCATGAAGACTTGTCTTGGCCCAGAATTCGGAACCTGTGGCGACTTCGGAGCCATCGACGATTTCTTTACGGATCAATTCATACATCGGTCGCTCACGACCAGCTAAAATCAAGCATTTGCGGCCCTTGCTTTGATCAACATGGATCTTGCCTTGACATTCCATCCACATGTAACCAGAATATTTACGGCGAACACGATAGATAAGGTTGATCACCTTGTCCGGGCTACTTGCGGCTTCCTTGATTTCACGCATAACGGGTACAATGTCAGAAGGATGACAGATAGAGGAAAGTGGATGACCAACGAGTTCTTCAGGGTCATGTTCAAGCAAGTAAGACGAAGAGCGAGAGCAATAAAGAAAAAAGCCCTTTAAGGACAAGACGTGAATAAAGTCTTCCGATTGATCCAAAAGAAGCTTATTCCACTGCTGTTGCAATTGCTGCTCATTTTCACCAGTGCAGTTGACAAGTTTCAATATTTCAGGATTGGCTAAACTAGACGTTGAAGTTGAACCTATTTTTGCTGCATTACTTGGTACTTCTCTAAAATAATCATCTACAGGTTCTGAACTAAAGCCTAAAAATCAAATGGTATGAATACATGTCTTTATAAGTTTGATGATACTTTACTGCTTCCGGGAATATAAGGAGGAACATTCATCTGTTGATAATTGACCATATAAGTACCATCTATTGAATATCATGTTTAATATATTGCTTTCCTTCGTCTAATTTCTATATTCACTCTTCATCTTTTCCAAGATCGCATTAGGTTGTTCGACAAGATCTACTTGTAAACCAACAAAGAAAGCGACTTCATTACGCTCATCAGTGATTGGAATAACAGTAACCAAATTAACGAATGGCTACAGAATAAAATTAAGTATGTCGTGATTATATAAAATCAACGATTACCTGTCCACCTTTTCTATAGTTGATAATACTTGCTTGATGTTCTTTATTTTGCAGCATTTGTGCCTTTAGATGATACACAGCTTGATTGTCAGTATAAGTTCTGCGTGAACCACAAGTGACTTGTCCATCGGGTGCTTGTAAAAAACGACAGTTACGACCAACAATTTCAGTAGCACCATAACCTGTCAAATGTTCAAAGGTAGGAGAACAATACACGATAGGACAGTCTGGTTGACGAGCATCTGTCACCAGAAAGGAACAAGACATGTCAATTGGTCCCAAATTGATTTGCGGGTTAGGTCTATGAGCCGTTTTTTTTTTAAAAAAAAGGACTATTTCCTTTTTATATATTTACCTATTGACAAGTCTTGATAAGACAGCGACCATATCAAATCCAGAACTTGAATAAACGCCAGTTAATGGAGCCTCTTGTTTTACTTCAACAGGTCTTAAATCAATAACAGGTATTTCACTTTGAATCATTGGCTGATCATTTGTTTGTTCAAGTCCTGATAAATTAAATACTGTCTGTCCTGTATTTTCTTGCCACTGTGTATTCTCAAATTGAGACATTTTTTTTTTTGATAAAATAGAAAAAAAAAGGAGTAAAAAGAAAAAGATTTTTCATTTTATAGACCCAAAAAAAAATTACGTATTTCCAAATAAAGTAAATTTGAGATTTCTTTTTTTTTTTTTATTCTGCAAAATTGTTTTCTCCCTAAACTCCCAAGTATACCAAATCTGTCATTCTCCTTTTCTCTTTATTTGTGTTTGTTTTAGAATAAAAATTGGCGTCCAATAAAGTTCACTGATTCCTATTGGAAAAAGAAGAAAAGGAATTTTTAGTTGCATAGCCAACTTTGTTACTCTTGATTAACCTTATAAGGTATTTATGATCTTCACTAAAATGATTTATTGAAAATATTTATAGTTCTCTTTACTTCTACAACTAATTTGATAAAGAAGACCCTTTACCACTTTGAGTTCCTTCTTTTGTGTCACCTTTTCTTATTCATGCTTCAGTTTTCTCACTTACTGTCTAACCTGTCCCCCCCTCTTTCATTTGGACACTCATTTCATTCTCAGCTTATTAACAGTGCAGTAATTGACTTTGTGTTCCTCCCTCTTTTTCATTATTACTACATGTCTCGAAGAGAAGAGATTGTGAGTCGTTTAAAACAATTTAATGGTGGTGACCAGTACGATGTAGTTGATGTTGTTGGTGAAGGTGCTTATGGTGTTGTTTGGTATGCACTAATAAACTGATTGCAACTTTTTAACATTTTATATAGTTCGGCTGTTCATAAACCAACAGGCCAGATGGTGGCTATTAAACGTATTTTACCATTTGATCATGCCATGTTTTGTTTAAGAACACTTCGTGAAATTAAATTGTTAAAATATTTTAATCACGAAAACGTAAATACACCTTCATCTCTTTTTGCTTTCTTGTCAATAACAATTCCCTTTTTTTTTTATTTGTAGATCATCTCTATTCTTGACATTATGAAACCAAAATCCCTTGATGACTTTACTGAAGTGTAAAATATGAGAATAGTATTTGAAGAGAAAGAAAAAAAAAAGCTTATAAAATCCATAGATATCTTATTCAAGAATTAATGGAAACAGATATGCATCGTGTCATTCGTACTCAAGACCTCTCAGACGATCACTGTCAATACTTTACTTATCAAACACTTCGAGCATTAAAAGCAATGCATTCAGCCAACGTGCTTCATCGAGACTTGAAACCATCCAACCTGCTTTTGAACGCTAATTGTGATTTAAAGGTAAGCAAAGAAGAAAAGAAGAGAAAGTGACTAACACGAAATAGATTTGTGATTTAGGATTAGCGAGATCTTCTAATTCAGCCGATGAAAACAGTGGATTCATGACAGAATATGTAGCCACACGTTGGTATCGTGCACCAGAGATTATGCTGACATTTAAAGAGTACACAAAGGCAATCGATGTTTGGTCAGTGGGGTGTATACTGGCTGAGATGTTGAGTGGTAAACCACTATTTCCTGGTAGAGATTATCATCACCAATTGACTTTGATTTTGGATGTACTCGGTACACCTACTATGGATGATTTCTATGGTATTAAAAGCCGAAGAGTAAGCAAATGGTATAAAGATGAAGAGGTGGGTTATTAACCTATTTGTATAGGCTAGAGATTACATTCGTAGTTTACCTTTTAAAAAGAGAATTCCATTTGCAAGATTATTTCCTAATGCGAATCCAATGGGTAAGTGATATGTGTTTATCAACAGTCATCATCTCTAATTATACTCTCTAGCTGTTGATTTACTTGAGAAATTATTAACTTTTAATCCTGTAAAGCGTATTACAGTAGAAGAAGCATTAACACACCCATACCTTGAACCAGTAAGTTTTGCAAGAAATACATACAAGCAGTTGTATCTAATCTATATGCCTAGTACCATGATCCTGATGATGAGCCTGATGCTCCTCCTATTCCAGATAGTTTCTTTGATTTCGATAGATACAAAGAACAACTCACAAAGGAACAACTTAAACGTAAGTATCATTTAATACCCATTCATTTGAATCGTTATTAACGTTCTACAAACAGAAATGTTGTATGATGAAGTTACTCACTAAATAACTTTCTCACTTTTTGTATAAAAAAGAAATAAACTGTAAATGTTTTTTTTCCCCTCTTAATAAACCTCTTGTAAATGACTGATGTTTTTAAAAGAGGAAATTGATCTAAATTTATGTAATTCACAATCAATAAAACATACAGAAATTTCATTTTTTAGGAATGCTTTTGTGAAATATATTTATACAATGATTAAATAAAGAAAAAAGAAATTATTCTTGAACCTTGGTAACAATACCAGTACCAACAGTCTTACCACCTTCACGAATAGTAAAACGTTGACCTTCTTCAAGAGCAACATCATGAATAAGTTCACACTGCATTTCTACATTATCACCAGGCATGATGAGCTTGTCATCAGGGTCCTCAGTACCTTCAGGGTGTGTGAGACTGACAGTGACATCAGTGGTACGAATAAACATCTGAGGACGGTAGTTGTTGACAAAAGGAGTGTGACGGCCACCTTCTTCCTTGGTCAAAATGTAGATTTGAGCCATAAACTTCTTGTGGGACTTGACAGTACCAGGGGCGCAAAGCACTTGACCACGTCGGATTTGTTCTCGCTTGATACCACGCAAGAGAGCACCCATGTTGTCACCAGCTTCACCGCGGTCCAATTCCTTACGGAACATTTCAATACCAGTCAAAGTGGTCTTGACCGTGGGTCCCATACCAACGATTTCAACTTCACTGTTCTTGGTGATCACACCACGTTCAACACGACCGGTGGCAACAGTACCGCGACCAGAGATGGAGAAGACATCTTCAATGGGCATCAAGAAGGGTTTATCCAAGTCTCTGATAGGAGTAGGAATGTGGGCATCCACAGCTTCCATCAACTCACGTACTCTGTCTTCACCAATCTCCGGATCACGACCCTCGAGGGCAGCAAGAGCGGAACCCTTGATGATCGGTGTGTTTTCACCATCGTAACCGTATTCAGACAAAAGATCACGCATTTCCATTTCGACAAGTTCAAGCATTTCAGGATCATCCACTTGATCCACTTTGTTCACAAAGACAACCAAGCTTTGAACCCCTACTTGACGTGCCAACAACAAGTGTTCACGAGTTTGAGGCATTTGACCGTCAGTGGCAGAAACAAGGATAATAGCACCATCCATCTATCGCCATCTTAATTCTCTTTTTCTTTCTATAACTCATCTTACCTGAGCCGCACCGGTAATCATGTTCTTGATATAATCAGCGTGGCCAGGACAATCAACGTGAGCATAGTGACGGTTCTTGGTCTCATATTCAACATGGGCAGTGGAAATGGTGATACCACGAGCCTTTTCCTCGGGCGCCTTATCAATTTGGTTGTAATCCATAAATTGAGCACCACCGTCTGTGGCCATGATCTTGGTGATAGCAGCGGTCAAAGTGGTCTTGCCGTGATCGACGTGACCAATGGTACCAATGTTGACATGAGGCTTACCACGAGAGAATTTGCTACTGTCAGTAGCCATCGTACGACGACCTGTTTAAACATAAGATGCCATGCTTTACATATCGAAAAAATGCATACCAAAGAACATTAAACGAGAGGGTGCAGAGGAAACATAAGCTTCTTTGAGAAGGTTAGCAGTCTATCAATAAACCAAGGATAAGACGACATAAAGTTGATTTAAAAGAGTATGCTTTACAAACTTATTGCCAGATGCAAGAGCCATACGAGTAGAGATCCAAGCTGATAATTGGAAATGAGCAAGTTGCAAACTATCATGTGTTTATTATGTTACCTGTCTTGGTAGCAGAAGAAGAAATACATCTGCGAGAGGCAACACGGGCAGCAGGAAGCACAACCTTGTTAGCTGCTGTTTTCAAAGAGAACATTTTATGAATAAAAAAAAAGTGTCAAAAAACTTAAGCCTCTGTTTAACCCTAAAAAAAAAAAAAAAAAAAAGCAAAAATCACTTGCCTAAAAAGGAATCTAGCTCAAACTGCACTTTTACTTTTGGACAACTAACAGATAATGAATACACATTCGATATAAACAGCTCATGCTGTTTCTTATCAAACATATGTAATATCAATGACTGAATTCTTGTGCAAAAACACGTTTGTATTAGCTTGAGATGCTCATATCCCAAATATACTATACGAAGCGTATATTACTAGCATTATGATGCAGCACGCATGCCAATAGTATCTTAGGTAGCCTTGTAATCCAATGAGTTAATTATTTTTGTGTCTTTATATAATACAAGTCGTAGTCTTTAGGGTGTATGATGAAAGTATTCCCATGTATGTATTCTTCCTTTAAAAGTAAAACTGACGACTAGTATCAATTTCTCTGTGCTTAGTCTTTTGTCTAGTGGAATGCATTGTCTGTATTCTTTACTTTCTTTTCTGCCTGATCATTCAAATATAGTAGATAACAACCGGCAGAGACGATGGTATGGACAAGGACTAGACATCTGTTTGCGCTAGTGTATCTGCTATTAATGTCATTAAAAGGTAGGTGAGAAGAGAAAAGGATGATTATCATCCAACTGCACATTTTCTCTTTTCTTTTTATAGCACAAGTGATATCCATTTGTCTAGATGCTTTTGTCATATTTTGGTATCGTCAAGAGTCAGTGGTTTATTTATGGTCTGAACAGGTTCCTCTGTTTGGATTCAAAAAGGCAGTCGCGAAATGTTCATATGGTAGATGTTGCAGTATACCAAATATTGCGTATAATCATAATAGATAAATTTACTTTAAAAGATGATTTTGACTTTAGTTATTTAATACGAATCGCTTAAATTGGTAGTGAGCGTCTAGAGCGGAATTTTTATTTGTCTAGAAAGATAAGAATTATTTAAATATCAAGTAGCAAAACCTCTTGGTTCTGAGTAGGCTCTTTGACTCTTTCCACTTTTTTTATTTTCATTCTTTTACTCTTTAAAATCGATAGGTTCCTGATAAACAGGATATCGCACTATACGCCCGTTTGACCCGTTACTAATAAATAAATAGAAAAATTGTATAATAAAAGGCCTGCATAAGCTATGATTACGTATACTTGACATCATGTGCAAGTATTTATACGCGTTATTTGTCTTTTTTTTTCAAATTACATTTTCTTTTTTTTTCATATCATGCAATTTATTATTAAATCAAGTCAGTCATCACTAAAGAATGCACTTAACAGCAAATATGGTGTATTGAGCATCGCATCCAATACAGTACATACCAAAATGTTTTCTACAACCCCTTTCAATCAGCAAGATATCCATTCTTGGAAGAATGAAATCTCCAAAAAGAAGAAGGAAGCTGTTGATACCATCACTCCTTCCCAAGTCAATCTACTAGGAAACACACTTGACCATCCCAAATTTAATTATGATCAATTCCCTTCTCAAGGCACCGAGCTTCCTCCCGCATGGCATTTGGCTTATTTTCCACCTCGTCTTCCGGAGAAAGAATTATCCAAGGATGGATACGACACTGACTGGAGTCCCCCCGAACCTTACACACGACGCATGTGGGCAGGCGGAAAGCTCGAATGGGATGTACACAACCCTTTACGTGTAGGTGATCAAGTCAGGATGGAGGCTTGTTTACGTGACGTTGATATCAAAGAGGAAGGTGAAGCTGCCTTTGTATGGGCAGATTATAAATTTCACAATAAATATGGATTGGCTTTAAAAGAATCTCGTTGCTGGGTATATACAAATGGGTATCAAAAGCGAAAGAAGGAAGTTTCAAAAATTACCCAGAATAAATCGTCTTCCCACGGTAAAATAAAACTAGTAAAAAGAAAAAGACGTGAATTTAACTCTTTATGTTTTACCATTAGAGGTTTTGAGTAATCCCGAATTCACATTTAACGTAACACCTTCACCTATCACCTTGTTCCGTTTCTCTGCTCTCACGTTCAATGCTCATCTTATTCATTATGATCATACTTATGCAACCGAAGTTGAAAAACAAAAAGGTAAAAAAAAAAGGGGGGGAAAGATAAAGTTTTTTCTTTTACGTGAATTAAAATGTGTGTTTGTTATGAATAGGTTGCTTAACTCATGGGCCATTGTCCTTGATATATATGGTTAATCAACTTGACCAATACCTTGCTACAAAAGACGTTGATCAGAGCGCAGGTGGTAATAAACCAATCAGCCGTAAAATCAAGTCGATCGAATACCGATGTTTAAATCCTTTACCTGTAAATGAGCCTATTACTGTTTGTGGACGTTGGAAGACAGACAGTGAATCGGACCCAACTTATGATTTATGGATCACAAATAATTCTGGAGAAATTGCCGTAAAAGGCCTTGCAGTCATAGATAAATTGAAATAATTCAATAAAGACCTGTAGCTTCTCTCTCACTTGCAATTAAAATTTTCTTTACGGGCTTAATTCGTTTTATTGAAGCAGGAATCGGCATAAATTAGTGTTTTTAGTGAAATCAAATCCTATTTTTTTTTCTTATCCCCTTTCTTTCTGTGGGGTAATGATTTAGCCAGTTACACAACCTTTAAATCTGGTTAAATAATCAAAAGAGTAAAATTTGTTTTGACTATTCATGTTTCCCCAGGTTTTCACTAATTTATATTTGTATTACGGAAATAAAGGTTTTTATTTATTATTACACAAGCAAGATAAAGAAAAGGTAGTTAAAAATATTTTACAAGACTGTACACAAACGGAATTGGATATGAAAGGGTGATAACTGAATTATACTTTGGTATATTCCTTTAAAGACGATCCTTTGGCTTTTCGATACCGTCAAAGATATCTTGGCTAGATGTACTACTCTCTACATCTATAGCCTTGCTTTTGTCATGGTCATCAATGTCTTTGCCGGTCGTTTCAGGCATAAAGAAAGCAATGAAAACAAAACCACAAAAGTTGATAACAACAAAAACAATAAAGCTGTATGTACCGAGTCCTGTGCTCATACTTGGCCAAATTGTGTTGATAACAAAGTTGAAGAGCCAATTGGAAGAGTTGCCAAGAGCAGAACCAGCTGCTAAAGCGTGTAATGGTAACAATTCCGGAGCAATAAGCCAAGGGATAACACCGCAGCCCATACTGTATGAGCCTGTGAAAAGTATAGCAGAAGCGATTGCGAGGCCACCGATACCTTTCTGACCAGAACTGTTTTTAAGTGTTGAACCCAAAACCATCATGACAGAGGCGATACATGTTCCACCAGTGGAAATGAGCATAAAACCCTTGCGTCCAACCTTATTCATGAATACCACAGCAATAAGGGTGGCAATGATGTTAACAGAGGCATCTGCAAGCGATATGTTGGTGGCCAAGGTTTCATTGTTAAAGATATCTGTAAAAAAGCCCACAGAGTAAACAGACATAGGGCCAATACCGCCAATCTGATTAAATGCTTGGACAACCATGACAATGATTGTATTCCATGTGATTAATTTATCTTTGCAGGAAATGATATCCCAAATAGACATTTGACTTTGAGTTGATTCAATTTCACGTTGACGAGCCGCAAGTAACGATGCAAACTCTTCTTCTACATCTGCACCAGCACGGAGTTTTTGGAGAGTAGCACATGCTTTTTCATATTCCTTGTTAGCACAGAGACGCCGGGGACATTCCACAGTGAAAAAATACATGACTATGAGTTGAATAGCAGCTATGAAAGAAGGAATGGCCCACAAGAAACGCCAGGTGGGGGCATTAGACATGTAGCGACCACATACTTGAGTAATCAAGATACCAAAATTAAGAAAGAGTTCAAAAAGAGAGCCAAGCGCACCTCGACTTCTTTTTGTGGAGATTTCTGAGACATAAATGGCTACAGAGGAACCGCACATGCCCGAGGCTACTCCAACAAAAGCACGACCAACAGAGTACTGTAAGAATTAAAGAGAGGTATAAGTCGGAGCTTGGAACATGGGAACTTTATGTAATTTACCATGCCAATGTTAATAGCGCAAGCAGATAACAAGCCGCCTAGTACCATCCAAAGGCAGGAAATCATAATATTGTCGCGCCGACCAAACCAGACATTCATGTACTTGCTAGCCAAACTGCCAAAAAAACCACCAATGGCATAAGCGCCGATAGTATAGCCCCTATAATTATGCATTAAAATACTGAATTGTCAGGGGCTGTAGGTTTATTTACCATGTTGAAAAATTCATTGGCAAGCAGCCGGGCAATGCGCCAGATGAAACTGTTCCAGGCAGGCAGCCCTTTGTACCGTCAGCATCAATATAGCCCATAATAACACTCTCAGGCATGTTTGGTACACCTTTTAAGAAAGTATAAGAAAAATGAATTAATATAAACGATAAACTATAATTCCATACTAATATGCCATCCAACATTAAAGCCTGAAAGTGCGGCGATAGTTGCACAGGCAACCATGTAAATAGGGAATCCCATATCTTGAGATTTAGCTTGCTTTGGCATTGTGTATGTACTATGCTTTTAATATAGATACTGGTATGGAGATATCTTGAAAATTCAATGAGATAGATTAATAGAAAAGGTTGTGAAAAGAAAGGATAAGCAGGGCGATCAATATATAATGTTTTACAGTAAAGGCGAGTATGTGTAATTTATTCAAAGATAAGACAAGGAGATAACGATAGGGGAGCAAGGATCGAGATATGAAAGATTCCATTTCACTTCAATATTTTATAGATCCTAGATAAACTTCCGTTTCCAGTAATAGCTAATATACCCCCCCTTATTTGCAATGTGATTCGTTACTTGATTATATAAATCAATCTGGGAATGAACTACAGTTGTTTAGCATATCTTTTTTCCCGCAAGATGGAGCTTTGTGTATCGCTCGATGCTTACTGACGACATACAATTGTACAAAAGGCCAGCTTTACTAAAAGGGGGACATACTATCTTCACCAAATATATCATATTTGGCTTTATTAATGTGTCATTTACTTGCACACAGTTAATGAGAATTATCTCACGGGATAGAGTATATACATCGATGTGAATTTATAGAATGGCTTTATTAGTTAGTTTTATCTTTCTTGGCATCCTTATCCTGTCGCTTTTTTACTTTTCTTTTGTAAGCATACTTTTACTTTTGCTAGTAAAAAGCTCACTTGCACTTATTCTCATGAGCAAGACTTTACTAAAATTATACATCAAGTATCCTCTGTTCCAATTAAAACTCCTTACAGTCATGACAAACAATTATACCCAGCAACAAAAAGATGTACGTGTGAAAAATGCCGCTCTTCTTTTGTTTTGAAAGAAAAATTACATGTATACAGTCCCTTACGTATATTCTTTATAAAGTACCCTGTTTCTGCTCTTCCTATCAGACGTTCATGCATTAAAATAGCTTTACTTGTCTGACATGCAACACTTAAGATATACCATATTTGCACACATATACTTTTTGGGATTGAATGTTCTGTCAAACGAAACGTCAGGCGGACAACAATACCGTGTATCATGAAAGTATAGCTTTTCCCGTTTAATTTGAGACGCTTTTTTTTTTTTTTTTTTTTTTTTTTTTTTCTCTTTTCAGACAAATGAAAACTTCAATTGAGATTATTCTAATTTCCCATATTAGATAATTGATATAACCCAATTAAGATGATAGAGGATTATTTTTGAGAATGCTTATCATGTTTTATGATTTTTTTAATACCTGTCTTTTTATTTCTTTATTCTTTTGATATGATTTACAGTGAACCTTATTTAGTGTGTTCCTGACACAAATAATTATTTGATTAATGGTAGCAGCTCACAGGATATTTTGCATATTGCGGATATGGCTATTCAGTATGATCGAATTGAAACGCTTATTAATATGAACACTCTGTCCGGAAAACCCGCAAACTCAAATAGAAGCCGATATGAAGAAGCTTATCATAGGTATGAAAATTATCACTCAGATGACAAATTTTTCATTTCGTGTTGAGTAACATGTTGCCTTATTGCTGATAATGTCATCAAAAGGGACACGCTGTTTTTGATTACCTAAAGAAAAATTCATCCCGGTTTGTTGGAATTGTCACAAGAGTGGATATATTGCAGCAGAATGCACACAGAATAAGCCATTAAAGAAAGTTAGAATGACTCTCCTTCCCAGACTGCAAATTTGTGTTCGACAGCAGTACAGATTTTGTCGCATTTGTATGTATGCTACCCTTTTAAATGGTTAATATGGCTGGAGATGTTTAACCATTTTGATATTCACCTTTACTTTTCTCAAAAGCACATATTTGGCGCGCCCACTGGTGTTTCATGTTTGATAAGTAGCTAGCCCTGCACACAGTGTTACACAGTAGTTCTGCTCCATTCAGAGGCAGGCTTAATCTATTATAACTTGTCAATTTGTTCTTTTCGCTGTTAGAAGTGCGACATGTTTCTTTTTGTTAACTAGAGTAAAATTATTTATTTATAAAGAAATATATTAAATAAACTAAGAACATAAAGTTCACAGATATAAATTTGATATTTTATACAGTCCTAAACAACGCTTTGTAGACGATTATATTAAAGGGTTGTTAAATAATCTACAAGCAAATCAGGCAAAGGATTGTCAGTTATCTTTTAGAGTTGCTTATACATGTAGATTAGCCACTGTGAAAGCAGTGTTACAATCAAGGCCAGGATGGTTGTACCGATAGCTGTTCGTCTATATGGTGCAAACCCATTAGGCTGCCATTGTTGTCGGCGAGCTTTCCATACTTTTTGAATTTGTTCGGTTTTTTCTGGGTCATCGGGCTTAACTTTTAACATCAAATAAGCGTGATCACTAGCGCTAAAGTCTCTGTTTCCGATCCATTTCTGACGCACATCCATACATCTCACCATGGTCCAGTCTAATTTAGCAGAAAACAGTCCAAAATAATTTGGGTTTCGTAAAGTTACTTCATTGGGGTCCCAAGGATCGTAAAATCCAGGGTTACGTGCTCTCTTTAACGTCTCAAGATCGAACCCACTGACAACCTCAAATATCCAGGAACCAATCATTCGCCATATAACTCGAATAAGACGAACGGGTAATGTTGAAAACGGGAATCCAGCACCTGCCAAACGAAGATTATATTCATACTGAGGGTCTCTATAAATTGCCATAACATGTCTATCAAACCAGTTGCTCTCTGTATCTCCTACAGACATCAATCTATATCTATCACGCGCATATTTTAGAGAAAAGCGAGCTATAGAGTGGGCCATGGTATTCAAGTCGCCGCCAATGATTTGATGTGGGAATTCTTTTGCATTCTTTGATGCATCTTCAAATATATCGGCAAAATTGTGTACACGATTAATAATGCCTGTGAATACCTAGTAGTCATTTAGTACTTCAACCTCTTCTTTTTCTTTTTTTCCAGATACCTCCAAATGAACACAGTAGCAAACAATAGGGGGTAACGACTGTGCCTTTACTGTTCCGACTAATGTATATCGTCTATGATAAATCAGTCAGTTCTGTGTCTCAATAATATGCAGATGAATTCTATCAATGAAATTTACTTTCCAACTCTAGGCTCTTTAAGCCATTTTCCATTTTTATTCCAATTGTATGCCTCTTTTCGATGTTCAAGGACTCTAAAGTCAATGTCATGCTTTGATAAGATAGCATTACCGTGAACACCTCCTCCCTTTAGTTTAAGTAGGCTTAGTATTGTTACGTTCATTATCTACATAGTATATCTCTTTTTAACCCTACAGCATCACGTAAAGTTCGAATGGGGCTATCAATTTCTTGAAATTCACAAACAAATCCACCCTTCAACTTGAGTGCTTTGCATAATTCTTGCATGTGGTCACGGTTCCCTGATCGCTTACAAAGTATGTCTACTTCTTGAAGCATAATAACATCCGGATCCAAGTCTCTAATCACTCTTATGATTTCTTCTGACTCTATAATAGATTGTTTTAGGTTATGTTCAGAGAAATGGATAGTTCAGTGTAAGTTCAAACCATAATTTCTTTCAACGTTCCACTGTAATATCTTTAAACTTTCAGGTTCAGTGGACGATTTATTGTCAGCTCTATAGTCATGAATAACGACTTGGCTTGGAATGGGAAGCTCCATTATCTACGAAGAGGAGGATAAATAAAATTTTCTGAGCAATAAAAAAAAATCTGGATGTGCACTATTTATTTCGGAAAATTGTTTAAGCGATAGGGGAATACTTGGAGATAATTTGGCATAAAACATCTTTGATTGTGTATGCTTGTTTGTATACACAAACACTACATGTAAACATCTCAAGTTACCTTTAATATACATATACATATATGCACTGCTGGGATTTCAGATCGAAAGTAGACATTTCGATACTAACTTGATTTGCCTAGTAATTGCAAAACGAATGAGACCTTTTCATTGAGTGAATTGGAAAAAAAAAAAAAAAAAAAAAACCTATATTGTCTACTATAATTTTTTTTTTTTTTTGATTTATACAAAGGTCAGCTAAATGCAATTGATTTTATACTGAAGAAACAATGTGTCCAATATAGCAAAATATAAGCTATTACACCATAAAAAGTGGTACATCTTATAACACACCTGCTTGCTTCATGAATCACAAATAGAAGATAAAAAGATGCCCAGAAATCAAATAGACAGACCATTATTCCCAAGATCAAATCTAGGATATGCTAGGCGTATAGTCAAATATGAGTAAAGACATAACATTCATGCAGTTACATCTTTTGTTTACTTGAAATAACCAAAACAATCAAAGCAGGCACCAAGTAGTTTAATGCAAAGATGAATGATGATGCTTTATTTTTATTTACAAACGGGCCTTTTCAGAAGTAGGAACGTACCAGGCCATTTCAACTTCCTTTCTATTAAATCCACACTTTTCGTAAAAGGGGACATTCTATTATAGTCAAAGATGAGTAAAAAAAAAGACGCAGACAAAACCAAAAAGCTATTGTTTACCTTTTCTGAGCAGTCCAAGATAACTGAACAAAAGAAATGCAAATATTAATATGATTTTCGAAGCATTCTCCTTATTTCTCCTTACCTTTGTAGCAACCACGCTTAGCGCCAATGTGTTTAAGTGCCTGAATAATTCTCAAACCTAATTTCTTTCCTTGTTGATTTTGATCAACAGCAATATCTTCGATATGTCCAACCAATCCATTCTTACGGATGAATTTTCTTTCAACAAAGATTGTTCCAACTGCAACGACCTTATCTTTTTCGTCGTCAGTGATGGTGATGGTATAGTCTATAAACAAATGAATAAGTACTTTTGTTATATTGCTGTTGCGTTTGTTGCTTTACATTCGTGGTTATGTTTTTTCAAATAGTTGAATTGTTCTATAAGTGAAAGTTGAGTTAGATTTAGCGCTTTAATTTAAAGAAATATATGTACATACCCATGAATTCTTCTTTTGTATGGTTACCAACTTCTGTCAAAACCTCCAATACCTTGAGAAAACCGCGCTCATAATCGTTGGATCTGAGTGCACGAAGAGTATGACCTTTTGGCAAAGCGGCTTGAACTTCGGGAGAAAGGAGGCTGGAATCGAAAAGAGAAACTTCTGACATTTTGGTTAAATAAATATATAAAAAAGAAAAAGGAGGAAAAAAAAAAAAACGCTGTGAAAACAAGACGTTTGTTTTATACGATAAATTGTTTCCGCGGATTGAGACCTCTTTCAGTTCGTTGCTCGTTACTCTCCGCGGAAGACATAAATTAAAGTTGATTGGCCCCTATTTTCAGAAAGCTAATTATAGAAGCGCTCCTTTTATTTTTATGGTTATTTCTACTTGTAAAAAATATTTTTTATGCTTATCGTGTTCGATTAAGTGGTTAATATTCAAAAATAATGACTATACATGTACTGTACTTCTTTTGAGTAAGTAAAAAGAAAATAAAAGTGTCCAAATCAAAAGCAATTTCACTAAACACATGCACTTGTACAATGAATATTTCAAGCTCCGTTATTATTATTTTTTGACAGATTTCTACTTTTAGAAGGGTAGAAGCAAATGTTACATTGATCCAATGAAAAACATTATTTGAAAAGTAATTTTTCCTGAAATTTAACATAAATTGTAAGATATGATAAGTACATCTCATCATCATAATTAGCTTCTGTTTTGTTGCCAAGTTTGGGATAAAGATAAATACAGAGCAATGAACACTAGTAGAGAAGGAGAGCAAGAAATACACATACATACTGCTTTATTGTTCATACAAGAAATAAAAACAGTACATCGCGTGCCAAGCATATTTAAATATAAATGAAAAATGTAAAAGTAATGAGCTCTATATTAAAACAAATTTTTATGCTATAGCCTTGTGTAGAACCATTGATGTTATAAACAAGTTATTCGCATGATTATGTGAATAACATGATTTCAAAAACTCTAGAAAATGCAAATGGTAACGAGTGATCAAGTAAATTTCAAGAAAAACATATTATTCAATTTAAACACAAATTCCTTCCTTTGATAATTAGTTGATTATTTTAAATTCTGATACTTTTTTGCTTACTTTATCTATTCAATCTGTCATAACAAATAGAATTTATTGAGGTTAGTTTTGGATTTTGAATGGTATTTTCTATAAAATAAACAACCTATAATTCAAGTCAGTGTTGACCATCTGACAACAAACATAGTGAATTCCTTTTCACTCTTAATTTTAACACTGTGTTAATACAAGCGATAATAAATCTCACTATGACATGAATGCCGTATCTCAGCACAATACTAAGATATCACTACATTTATTATATAAATAGATATAGTACAAAATATAGAAAAAATATATTTACATAATCACCAGAATTAACTATCAGCATTCAGGATCATAGAAACTGTTTTAGTGTACAGAAGTGTGCTATTATGCTTAAACGCTTTACTACATGGCTAAGCATCAACATAAGAACAAGCAAAAGTATTTGATACTAATACACTAAGATACGATTGTTTTATACCATATGTTGGCTCTGTTACTGTCTTGTTTGCCACTTCAGGAAATATCTAACAACTCTATGACAGCTAGTAAATCACAATTCCTTTATTTTTTGCATAAATATACATCATTTATTAACCTTATAAAAAAAGTTAAATATTAGAACATAAAGTTAAAACGTGAACTTATGGAAAACATGAGTTGAATACATGGTTAAGGATAGTATGAAATTCGCTTGTAATAATGAGTTGTTGTAAATATGCAATGAATATTTATACAAAGTCTGTGGTTCCGACATTGGAGTGAAAGCATACCAAGTCATGTCTGAATACTCGTTTAAAGCAGATAGGCAAGTCAACAATGCGGCAAATGGTGTTAAGTATATACGGGAAAAGTACGCAATAGAGAACAACATAAAATTGAAAGAAGTATACACAGTGTTTCAACGTTAAATAGCAAAGGATGAATACAATTCATATAGTAGCTTTGAATTAGCTAAATAAGTTGACTTTCAAATAGTCTACTTACTTTATGCATCTTTTTAGAGCCTATAGTTATTCCTTGCGCCAATCTTTTGAAAAGAGATTTTTGAATTGAAATTACATTGATCTATTTGCCTCTGAAATAACAAAGTGCTATAGTACAACAACATTTGGATTAAAGGATTTTATTGCTTCGGTTATGACAATCTTATAATAGCTCTAATATATATCGATATCATATGAGCAGATTTGTTGATATGCTTTGTTTATAAAAAATCCCGCTTACAGCGTCTTTCAATTGCAGTAGGGCAAAGCATAAATTTACTTTTGCTAAAACAAGACCGGAATCTTGTAAATGTGAATATCGAATAGACTAAAAGAGCATTTCTGTTAAAAGAAACTTGATTTCCTTTTAAATCTTTCTCCAAACATGAAATGTTACAATATACTGAAGAATCACTGCTAGATGGTATAATTTTTTGTTCCGTCTATACTTGCTTCTAACAACATTTGTTTATCTCACTCTAGGTAAGCTTTTACATAGTTTTTGATCTAAAAAATTATGAATTACGTCCATTTTTGTTGAATAGGCTGAGAGCAATTACAGACCAAGCCTAAACTTTTTGATCTTGGGAATCAGAATAGTCCATAGCCACGCTTTAAAATATATGTAATACCATGGGAGCCAGCCATGTAAGCAATTGTAAAATAAATTTATAAAAGTACTACTGTTTATTTCTCTAAAAACCATCTATGTTTCTAAGTGATATATCTTCCTGATAGTTTTAATATGAAACAAATGTAAACAAAAACAGGTGTCACGTTTTGCTATAAATTATTGTATTTTTCAGTAAAATTGAGAAAGGCTCTGGAATAAAATGATAAATTTAAAGCCAGATTTGATAAAATATTTTCACTAAAATTGAGAAAAGGTTAGAGCTAAATTGATAATAGCCAAGAAAAAAATTGATAAAAGCTTAAAAAAAAATTGAGAGAAAGATTGAGAAAATAAATTTATTTGAAAACTAAAGGTTCTTTTCCATTGCTAAACATCTTTCAAAAAATCTGATAGAATGATGAATCCATCCCTGGCAGTCTTTCAAAGTTACTTTTGAACAGGACTCCATTATTCTTGGTGTCAATGTGTCGCCAGTATCAAATGGGCTTCTTTTGATACCATACTTTACCTTCGACCAGAATAGCTCAATGGGGTTGAGGAAAGGTGAATAGGGAGGAAGATAAACGCATTTGTATCCTCTCTTCTCAATAAAATTTCTTACTGTGGCAGGCTTATGAATAGGAGCGTTGTCCATCACTAAGTAAAACCCTTTCATGTCGTTCTTATCCAAGACGTCCATTACGTTACTTAAATATGCTAAATAATGTTCAGTTCTCGTTCCAACTCTAGCTGTAGTTTGAATAACTTTTCCGTCTGATTTTCTTTTTTTAGATCCGGCAACTGTGATGGGCTTTCTCAAAGATATGTCGATGACACCTTGAGATGAAATAGCTCCGAGGATTGTAATGGACGTACCTCTGGAAGCTGGAACTACTGCCTTTGCAGATTTTCCCTTTTTCGACCAACCTCGAGTTCGCGTCATATGAAGATTAAAACCTGCTTCGTCTAAAAATATGCAGTTCTTCTCAAAATCAAACTCGCTGTCAGCCATCCATTGCATTATAGTATTTTTTCTTTTTAGAATCGTCTCTTCCGAGTTTCTAGATTCGACTATTTTCTCTAGTTTTTTCATAGACAAAGCACAGTTGTTTCTGGCATGTCTATAAACAGAAGACTTACTAACAGACAATCCAGGGAATTCCTCGTGCAGCATCTCCCACATTAGCGTAATAGTAATAGTTGCAAAATCGTCCACAATTTTTGTTAAAAATACTGTGTGCTCTTCTTTTAAATCAGAAACAGTTCCAGCAATACGTCCTCTTTTTTTTGTTTCACGTATCTTCCCCTCTTCCGTCCATTGTTTTCGGAAACGGTAAGCTGAACTTAAAACGATACCAGTTCGTAAAGCTGCGTCTTTTACAGGAACCATTTCTGTTATCAAGCAGATAAACTCTTCGATTTGTTCCTGGTTGTACTTTCTGTACTTCAAAGTTTTCTCATTTTCTTTATTGTTACTGGCAAGTTTCTTAGCAAATTCTTCGACAGTGGGCTTTGCTAGTTTATCGTTACTTTCATTCTCATTTTCACTATTATCTTCGTTATAGTTATTCTCTTCTGAGTCAAGAGCTCCCAGTTCTTCATTAACTTCTTCATCGAGATCCATAGCGTCTGAGGAAGGCATAGCGGTTACCCATTTAGATCTCATCATAGACATCATGCTAACATAAATCTCGGTAGTTTGTCCCTCTTCCTCTTGTTGGAGGCTTAATTCATTCATTTCAAAATCAGTGTTCATTGATATAATATTTTTTTAGTATTTTAAAAGGAAGACTTTCTCAATTTTTTTCTTGGCTATTATCAATTTAGCTCTAACCTTTTCTCAATTTTAGTGAAAATATTTTATCAAATCTGGCTTTAAATTTATCATTTTATTCCAGAGCCTTTCTCAATTTTACTGAAAAATACAATATTACACTTTTTTAAATAATAATGGACTGATGATCCTATAAAAAATAGGTCACCGTCCAATTACTTGCTGGCTTATAATGCAAAAATTATTTTTTTTCTTTTTGCATAATCTAACATTTTTATCTGTCTTACATGCAAATAAAAGACAGTACTATGAAGCTCAACCGTTTGTTGAACGGATACTACGAAGTTGAGTACATGATTGCAGGCTATTCTCAAATTAAGCATAGCGGTTGGTTTTTGGAAATCGTAAACGGTTGCGTATATCAACATACAGGCTCCAGTGCTGGAGTGAAAGCATATCAAATAATGTCTGAATACTCGTTTAAAGTAGATGATTGGGATGACCATCCAACAACTTTTGTCTACGACATTAAAGCAGATAAAATAGTGGAAAAGACATCAAGTGGTACTAAGTATATATGGAAAAAAGTGCACAAAGAAGAGTAAAATAATATTGAAAGGAGTACATAATAACATTTTGATTTTTAAATAACGATTAATAAACACACTATTTACTTCAAGGGTCCCATTATCCAATTTTTAAACATTTTATCTAAGGTATGTGTAGCATCATTTGCCCATAGTCATTGGTATCTTTTTATCAATATCCTTATTATCATATTAAGTTTTTGATTTATTGACACTTTACAAATCATACTTGTTTCCGAAAACAACAGATGTATTACAAACAGCTTTTCTGTTGAAACCTTTCTTTCCAAGCATAAAAGGCACGATTCATAATTTCATGTAAGAAAACAAGTAGTGGACGGAATAACTAATATTTTATATAAATAACAAATACAGAACTTTCATGGATTTATGAAAAAGATTTAGAAAAAAAGTCTCGAAGAAATATCAAATAAACAAAGAACATTGAATACGATGCATTAATTGAAGCAAATTACAAGAGACGATGGTTATAGTTATGTCGTTTGCTATAGTAAAATATAGAATCTACATAGTAAGAAGTTTAAAGAATAAAAAAAGTGATATACATGCCCATTGATATCTGCATTCGATCATATTAAAGAGTTGAGATTTTGAGATAAATAATCATGTATGTGTATTTTACCAATTACTTTGATGGGAAATGTTGTCAGTTTGTACGTTTAAACATGAAGTCTTTTTGGCACTTTTGTTTTCATCTTTTTTTTTTATTTGCTTATTTGGCTTATTAACTACATAATAAATGCCTGGAAAAAAACACGGCTATAGAAAAAGAGAAAGTGCTTTTTTTAGGTACAAGAAAAGGCATCAAATAGGCAATGTCCAGTACTCTTCGACCTCAGTTACACCACACATGCTGTATAGCCTGCCCACTGGTGAACCTTCTCATGGAAGAAAAAGTATAGAAATTGACGACAATGCAGATGAAACCGATAAATGGCTAGAAGATGAAGAAGCTCTGCTTTCCGACTCACTTGATATGCTTGAAATTGACCAAAACACTGGTTATGGTTATAGTATCTCAGCTCAGGTACTTTGTTAATTTCGAATATAGGGCTTTTATGTATTTGATTCTCTTTTTACAGGAAAAGAAGGAACATAATAATAATTTGGTTTTGCAACGAAATTTGCTTCAGCGAGGTAAAAACTTAGGACTTGCAAAAGCATGTATGCGCCTTCTCTTTCTCATTATTAAAATCAGATCAACTCAGCTGTAATAAAAATAAAGTTCCTGTAATAGGCAACACTGAATTGAGGCGTACAGATGAAATCCGTTCGTAGGCTAAACACAAAAACTAAATGAAGCTAAATATGATGTTTTTAGCCTCTCCATTTAACAGAATTTTCAAGTTTGGTCTATTTAATGTGATACAGTCCAAGTGTATCACAGATGTAATCACAAAGCTTTACTATAAACATTCCTTTGGCTTAGTAAAATTATATAGGCATTTTATGAAAACAATAACCTAGTAATTTCAGGTACAATATTTATTAATACATGGTTTTGTAGATCTTGCAAATTTTCATTTAATTATGTAATAATTTAGCTCCAACTGGATCAGGAAAGACCGTTATGTTGGAATTAGCTATCATTAGAGCTCTATTAAACACTGGAAACAGTGCTAAAATTATTTATATGGCGCCAACCAAAAGCTTATGCAGCGAGAGGGCAAAGGATTGGGAAAATAAATTTAAGCCGTTTGGAATAGAATGTAAGTTACAAAAATCCCCCAAGCCAAATTTAACAAGATATATTCATACAAAAAGCAGGCAAAGAATTTACTGGAGATACTCTGAATACATCTATATCCTCCATTAACAAAACTTCCATCATGTATGTGCTTTGGTATACTTACCAGGTTTTATTGTCAGTCTTTTGCTTCTACTCATATTGCAAACAGTGTAACAACTCCTGAAAAATGGGACTCTTTGACCCGAAGATGGGTAGATCACCGTCAAATAATGAACTTAATTAGCCTATTTCTTGTAATGCTTCAAATTGTGGTATACATGATATACTAATATTGAGTCTTTTAACCGAATTCAGATTGATGAAGTGCATATACTTAATGAAAAACGTGGAGCGGTGTTGGAAGCATGTGTCAGTAGAATGAAGGTAAATGGATATAAGTGTAAATGTGGCGTCAAGTACTTCATTCGTGGCAACTACTAACAGTTGCTTGATATGACATTTCAAGACTATGGATAGTCAAATAAGATATATTGCTGTTTCAGCTACTGTACCTAATCTGAATGATATTGCAATTTGGTTACAAGCTAAATGTAATATATGCCTAAAATAATATGAATACCCCTTATACGTTTTAGCTATTGCCTTTTCTGAGGAATATCGACCCATTCGACTTGAAAGATTTGTCTATGGATATCCTCAAACAGATCACAATATGTTTCTTTTTGACAGGAAGCTCGATTGGAAGTTCGTAGTTAAACTCTGTGAAGTATATATCTAGTTAAATCATCTCTTTTCCTCAAACAGGCTTCTGGAGATTATTCAAAAGCATAGTGACGGCAAGCCGACATTAGTAGTAAGGAGGATGGGAAAAAAAATGGTAATAAACACTATTTATCTGGTTTTATTTAGTTTTGTTCAACCAGAAAATCTGCACAGCAATGCTGTGAAACTATTGTTAATATGATGGAAAAGCAAAACATACCCACTTTGTGGTAAGTGAACATGCTTCAAAAGCTTAAAGCATTACATCATCTAAAAAATGAAGTAAATTAGCACTGGTGCAACAAACATAAGTGACATTAATTTTAAAAACAAAAATTTATCTAAACTTGTTCAAAAAGGGGTAGCATTTCATCATGGTTTGATTTAATTAACATATTAACTAATATGCTATTAACACGTTCTATAGCTGGTCTAGACTATTCAGATCGTACTTTAGTAGAAGATTTGTTTTTAAAAAAGAATATCAGAGTAGTTGGTAAGAATATCGCTAATAAAAATGTCAACAATTAACTTTTGGATAAAGGAACAACATCTACTTTGGCAGTTGGTGTAAGTATTACGGATTATTCAATAAACTCAAATAAATGGTAAAGCAACTCACTCTTCAAACAAATAGGTAAATTTACCTGCACACTTGGTTATCATAAAGTCAACCTTAGGTAGTTTTTGGCAGAAAATCTATATTAATACTCGTTTGTGCTTGTTTTCTTATAGTCACTCTATAGGCTATCAAAAAGGAGCTTTGACCGAATATACTGACATAGACCTTCTACAGATGATAGGAAGAGCAGGGCGGCTTGGTCTAGATACCAGTGGATGTGCAGTCATTATGACTACAAATCAAATGAAGCATCGGTATTCTTCAATTGTGTCAGGAACAACAAACCTGGAAAGCAGGTAAACTACTCGAGACTTACTGGTAGCTTAGCTGATGCTTTCTTGCATTCTAAGTCTTCACGAAAATTTGATTGAACATTTGCTCTCTGAAATCTGCCTTGGAACTATAAAAAACTCAGAGTCGGCTATAGAATGGTAACTTTTTGTATATTATGCTTACATTGTATTCAGCATTGTTGCTTTACAGGCTACAGTCCACTTTTTTGTACGTGAGGGTATCTCGAAATCCTGTACATTATAACATACAACAAAGCCTAGTAGCTGCTTCCAGACCGTGTACCGATAACATTCTTCAAGGTGCCTTAATACCGAAACTAGATCAGCTAATTTGTAAAACATTAAATTGATCTTAGATATTTGTGCCAAGCACCTAGATTCACTAGAAAGCAATTTCCTTGTTGAGAAGATAAACAACTCTTTATTAAAGCCGACTAGTAGGTTTTTGTATACTTACTTTTTTTAATATACTACCATGCTTTATTTAGATTATGGGTTGATTATGGATAAATATTACATCAAGTTTCCTACTATGACTAAAATTATTAACGAGAAGGAAATTGCTTCTGTAAAGGACGTAGTAAGTTTAAAGCATTTTAAGCCATAAATTTAGCTAATACTGGTTTATGTATTCAATAATGCTGTCTAAAGTTGGCATTGATTAGTAGCTGTCAAGAAGAAATGGATACCGTAAGATACAATTCTGGGGAAAAGCAGTTCCTGCTTTCTCTAAAGAATAATCCAAATATTCGGTATCCTCTTGAAAAAGCCGGTTCTGTTTCTGATAAAGTGTATCTAATCCTGCAGGTACTATTTTGACTGTCATTTTTAGTTAATGTATTCATATAAATAATAATAGTGTATTTTTGGAGACGTATCATTGCACAATGGTGGGAATAATTTACTTGCTATGGAAGCTTTCAACATTCTGAACCACTCTAGCAGAATTACAAAATGTGCGTGAGCCTGATTTACTTAGATTTAGTACTTTTAGACTCTGATTCCTTTAAATGTAGGTCTGATTGAATGCAGCACGAGTGAAGATAATCCATCAAAGCTGAAATCCTCTATACAATTGTACCAAAGTATCCAAGCTAAATTGTGGTATGATTCTCCGTACGTTATTCGACAGATTAGTGGCATTGGCCCTCAATTTGCCAAAGCGCTTTCAGAATCGAATTTGATCACCCTTGATCAATTAAGAGAGTGTGATCCTAGTCGTATAGAAACGGTATCGTGTCCCTTTTAAAATCGAATTTATTCTAGGATTCCTAATAATGCTATTTAGATTCTACATAGAAATCCTCCATTTGGTACGCAGGCAAGTATAAATTGTGAACCACAATGTCTGTTACATTCTGACTTGAAAAGTGTAAATACCCAAAGATATTGCGATCATTAGCTGCCATTCCGAACTTCTATTTGAACGTGGAAAACGTAATCATATATCTATATATTGAAAAATAGAGCTTTCTCATTCATTCCAAACTTGTTTATAGAAGCATATAAAGGGTGAAGACTTTATTTTGAAAGTGTCATATGGGTTAGCTAGTGAAAGAATTAGCCAATGGAAGGTAAATAAAGGTTATTACGCTCATTTCTGGGTTGAAACAAGTGAAGGAAGGCTTGTATGCTATCGCCGTGTTCTGTAAGGAAAAAATTACTTTATCACAAATTATTTTAACTTTGCATGATATAGGGTATCGAAATTACAAAAAAATGCCGAGAATATTGAATTGACAGTGAAAGTTACATCTCCAAATATGACCGTTTACTGTCATCTACAGAGCGAAGATTACGGTATTAATTCATAAAGAAATTGGCAAGAGTAATAAGTCTAATATATGATCTCTTCAGTTGGAATAGACATAATGAAAGAGGTCGCCTCAAATGCTGATCCGAGAAAATATATAATGGTGTCTACACAATCCAATATGTTGGTTAACGACAATGTAAATTCAAACAAAGAAGAAGCAAATAAAGAGCTAGCAATAGATCCAGAACAAGCTTTTGATGATGATATTGATCCACAATTGTGGAGAAACCTTGCCGAGGCCTCTACAAGCAGCGTGGTTGAAGCTGGTATTCGAAACAGTGTATGTAATAGCATGCAAAATAATAGTTATCCAGTAGCAGAAAGTAGCCACAACCAAAATCATTTTAAAACAAAGATGAAAAACACATTAAATGTAGCCAAGAAAAATATAAAATCTACAGAACCGTAAGCAGTAATCCCCTAAATCAATAAATGACACTGAATCGATAAATTTATAGATGCAAGCATAGATGTAAAAATAAAAAAGAGTAAATATAGCCATTGTTGGTACAGAGATGCTTATACCTTGCTTTGCTTTCATATATTTAGATGTGCACACACATGTTGTAAAATAGTACTACCTTTGGAAGATAATTTATTAGGAAAGCAAAAAAGGCCAATCTCTGAAGAACAATTGCCAGAATCTTATTATCCTTCTAAAAAAATAAAACAAGGGTCTCAACTATCAAGTCAGGGCACAACCAATGTTCCGGAAGTAAAATTGGCATCCTCATCAAAGGGAGGAGATTGCACATCAATTTTCGTAAAAGGTTTTATAAAAAAACAGAGTTATAATTACATACTAAATTAATATTATAGATATGGAAAAATGCGTTGATATAGCCATGGTTGAAGAAAAAGAAGGTAAAGTGAATTTTTAGCAGACAATTGGATATCCTACAAAACTTCTTTTTTTATATATAGTAAAATACAATGATGATTTTATTATGCACAATGTACTTGAAGATGATGGTATAGACATTAATATTTTCAACTTTGACGAAGATGATTACATGGAGACTATCAAAAACGATTTGAAATATCAAGAGTTTAACACTTCTACAGAGCTAAAGGAACAAAACAAATCAAGTTCAGTTAAACAACGATCAAACAAACTGGAAAAAATTAACAGTACCTATCTTTCCGATCCTTGCCAAGATTCTTTTGATAAAATTTGGGAAGATACAGGCATGTATATCCAAAAAGGCTTTAGCGAAAATGATTCCTTTGCTGTTGACAATACAGACGATCAAGAGCATAATAGCAATAAAACGTATGACATAAATGCAGAACAAAAGCTTCAGTCCAAAAGCTTGCTAGAATGGATTGCTAATAGCGTAGAAATTGTGCGTGAAGTCAAGTAAAGATTTATGAAAGATATTGTATTTGCAATAAGTAAAATAAAGGCTCTTATATATTATAAATACTTAAATCATTGTAAAATATAAAACTTCGTTTATTGCAAGATGTTACATTAGTATCAAGACAATCTACTCATCCCATTCTTCATCGAGAACTTCTTCCTCTTCAGATTTAACAGGTTTCTGTGCTTCATCATCATCAACTTCTTTTGCAGTACTAAACATGCGATCCATAAGCTGTTTTCTTTTTTCTTCTTCGCTAACAAACTTTTTGCCCATTTCAAATTTTGCTTTTGCTTTAGCTTGAGATGCAGGGGGTGGGGCGACAGATACTACCGACATCATATATCAGCACAACTAAATACATAAAACAATATGAAAGGCACTTACATGGTTCCATGTCTTTAGGTTGTAATGAAATAACATTCAATTCTTTATCGCTTCCATTAAACCAATCACATGCTTCTTGAGAATAGTGGTCCGTGTCTAATGTCGGCACAAAAATGTCGTCTTGAAAGTATTCAGACTTTGCGATAAAAAAAAACATTAGCAAAGAACGAATAGTAATCATTCTTCTTTTTTTGACTTACTCTAGCTCGTGGCACATGAACCCCAACAGGTTCAATAGAGGTTGAAGTAAGTCTATAAAACTTGGCGATTTCAATTTCCTTCACGTTACAGACCTTCTTTGGCAAGAAAGCAAAGCCTTGCTGAAGAGATCCTGCTTCTATTTTTGGTAAAGAAATAAACGTGTTATTCTCTATTTCGTAGCAGTGTATTGTTCTGTCTCCTCGTCCAGCAGCATACAAGATATGGCAATCTTGATCGAAATGAATACTCATTATGCTGGGAGAGATATCAATCATTTGTCTTGCTATAGGCTTTGACAAATCACTGCTACGATAGAGTAACAGTTCGCGAGATGACCCAGTACCAAAACCAACGCTAGCAATAAGTTCACCAGAATTATCAAGCCAACGTGCACATGAGGGTCTCAGGCTGTTGTGAGATGGGCCTTCAGAAAGCACCTTTCCTGTTCTGGCATCTAAAATTCGGATGACTTTCTCTTTACTTGTGGTGACAAGTTGTCTACCATCCAGACTCCAGGTACTGCTGAAAATAATGCCTTTATGAACGCCATCAAACTTTAATTTTGCTATCTTCTCTTTCAGGTCCCAGATACGGATGGTTGGGTTATCTATATCCTGTGATACAGTCAAAAGAACATCCTTTGAAGTAGGATGGAATTCAAGTAAGTGTAGCTTGTCCATAGAAATATCTAAAAGAAAATTAAACTAAGATTTTGCTTGAAAGTGTCTTTCAAGCACGCCTACCTGCTAATATGTGTTGTGGTTCTTCCAAGTCCTCTTCGATACCAGCATCCGGAATATCCCATACACGTATTTTGTTATCAAGAGATACAGTTACTAGTCTATTATGGTCGAATGGATCAAACTTGAAATTAGTCACTTCAGATCCACAAAGCACACAAGGAATATGAGTGGGAAGGCGACCAGGCTTCTGGGCATTAATAATACCGACACGACCACCAGGTCCAGAAATAGGAACAGCAATGAATTTGTTACTTGTCTACAACAATAAATAAGCTTTTAATATACATTTAGTCTATAAGCTTTTCTCCTTTTTACTTGAATCAAATCACAGTCGCCACTTTTGTTGATACTGAGACCTCTCAGGTCATCAAAATGAGTGCTAGGATGATAAACTTTTCCAGAAATATACTTGTATGCTGAGATACCTGTAGATCCATATTTGGGCAAGGTCTTATGTGCAACTGAAGGAGTAATAGGGGACTTGATTGCTTCAGTAGTTGTTTCAACTCTTTGCTCAAATTCCACAGCATCAGAGGATTCGTTGGGCTTGCTCAAATTCTCCTTGACCTCCACATTTTTCAAAAATGATTGTTTTTCTTCATCAACTACTGTTTTGTCTTCATTGATTTTCCTTTGATCTACAGTTGGTGCTTCAGCAACTGGTGTTTTACTTCTTGATTGAGATATCTCGATTGGTTGCTGTTCTTCCTGTTTCTTTAATTGAGATACCTTTGCTGGATCTAGAGATACTTTTGCGACATTAGCTGTTTTTCCTTCTAACCATTCTGAGCTACTCAAAGATGGCACTTTGTGATTAATGTAAAAAATTAGCCAATTGTATATTGCTATGTACGTTAATTCATCACGGGTTACCTGTCCCTTTAGTGTCAGGAAACAGACTAGCATCAAAATCAAGATATGACTTTATAGCGAATATCAATAATGATTGCATGAAATTGTGTAAATTTATTTCTAAAGTTTACCTTTTTTGGAACATTGTAGGATATCGGAATAACAGAGTTACCAGAGATTGCCATGACCCTAGCAATCTCTGCATGCATGACATCAAGAGAATGCTTTGGCAGCAAAGCTCCACCGTATATGATTTCATTGGGTCCATGAGCTGTAACGAGCTCCATTGTAGGATCGGTATACAGGTTGGATATTTGTAGCGATCGAATAATAGAATCACCTTTACTGATCAAATAAATGGTTTCAGTATCTTCATCAAATAAAGGCAATAAAGTGCCAGTAGATGTATCGAGCCCATTAGAAATCAAGGGTTTAGATAAATCGCGACTATCCCACAGTGCGTATTGACGACTGTGGAACTGTTTTGAAATGTTAGATCATTTGTATCTTTTTTCTTTTCTTTTTTTTAATCGCTCTTTACAAACCTTGTCTGTACCAATGCTGAATATATAATTAGAGCTACCAAGCCAGATAGGCTTTGAGCCCTTAATTCCTGGATGACCTGGACCAGTCTGACAGAAGAAATAAATGTAATCAACAAAGTAATCTTTTGTGCTAAATAACAAAAAAAAGCTTACCGATACAGGATCTTTGTTTGATCTAGGATCCCAGATGTTGATTACTGCTTTTCCAGAGGTTGCCAATAATGATCCGTCAGATTTCCAGGAGAACGAATGAAATGGGCTTGTTCCTGAAACATCCAATGCTTTTGTAGATTTCTCTACGTCCCATATGCAAACTTGCTTACCGTCATTACCCAGGGATGTAATAATCTAATATGCATTCATTGCATTAATATTTTTTTCTCCTTTTGCTTCATGATCAACTTACTTGATCAGTAGTGGGATGAAATCTCAGCATATCAACTCTTCTCGAAGGTGTCTTCACAGACATTTGACAATTAGGATCTTGATCTTCACCGATCTTCCACAGCTTAATCTAATTAAGAAGTCAAGTCAATTATCTATTGTGTAGACGTGTTTCTTTCCATTTTTATCCTACCATACTATCTTCAGCACCGGTGGCCAATAAAGAATCATCAAAATCAGAAAAGCACCAATCTGATAAAGCAGAACCATGGGCGTGAAAGACGCGTGCAGTTTCCGAACACCCCTTCCCTGGTTTATTAAGTGGCAAAAGCCCAATCGATCCACCATCTTTTAATACAAATTATTGAGTATGAATGATCATTATCAACCTATGATAGCCCTTTCAACTTACGTCCACCCCATTTAACTGCAACCCAGCGATGATTCACTTGAATAAGATTTGATGCATCTGAGGAAGAGGTGCCAACTAAAATGTCTGAATACCATTCCTATTTACATATGTCTCTGTTAACACACCGGTATAAAAACAAAAAGGAACTGAATAGGCACCTCTTTTTTACCAACTGTTGGGAACGCATTCCTATACTTGTTTAGATTCTGAAATCGTTTGCTCATTAAAAACAACAAAAAGATAACCAAAAATGGCAAAACTGACGGGAAATACAAACTGCTTTTAAAATGAAAATCTCAAGTCTTGTTACACTTGCTATTTTATTCTATATATAAAAAAAGACGTGTATCTAACCAACCATGCTTCTTTTACGTCCCCGTAACCTCACTGAACAAAATGTTAGATACATCATCTCTTTTTATGCGATGAATCTCTTTTTACCTTCGCCAAGTTTTGTTAAGACAGGTTTAGATTGTTTGTAAGCAGCTGAATAATGTTTCAATATCTTGGCAAACTACATTTTTTTTAGTTGGTTGCATGAAAAATACTTGGCAATCTATCTTTACCAATATTTCTGTTTTTGGATGAGTACTCGAAAAGGCGCGTTCGAGAACATATAAATCCACTGCTTTGTCTTCCTGCAAGACAGAAATATAGCTTAATCCAAAATCAATGACAACCTATAGTCAACTTAATATTCTAGTAATAATACGTAACTTTCTATTCAATGTTTACAAGTGAATCACTTCCTTCTCGAAGCATAAAATTGGATGTAGTAAGATCGCCGTGTACAATGTTTAAACTGTGCATTTTGGCCAAAGATTCACCCATCTTTTGAGCTAATGAATCTGCCACACAACAAGAGGTTAATATAACTCTATCATTCCTTTCTTCTCCCTTTTTTCTAACCAGTATCGACATCCTTATAGTCGTTCATTTGATTATCCAAAAGTCTTTGCTTGACTGTTATGCCAACAATATTTTCCATGTAGATTGTAGACTGAGCAATATCCACAAAGTAAACAGTTGGTGTATCCATGCCAGCCTTTTTACATTTCTGTAAATTACGAGCTTCTTGGACCACTCTTTTCGAAGTAAGTTGTTGGTCAAGTTCAGGATGGCGATACGTTTTTTTGAATCTTTCTTTGGCAATGCAACCAGTTGGTAAAGAAAGGAAAGTAGGTAATTGGAGAACTTTCTATTGTTCAGCAGTGAATACATGTTTATGTTATGAAAGTGAAAAGGAGAGATATTACAGCTTCTGCACCCTGCTTGATGAGCACCGCGTTATCCGGAATCATTTTTATATTTAGGAAAGAGAGAAATAAATTGAAAGAAGCGTGACTTTTTGTACTCTAACGCGAAAAAACTCAATTTGAATTGTTTGTAAATCTGTCATTTTTTATCAACATGTATTGGGCATTTGAATACAAATTACCACTTCTCTTTCTTACACACCATTTATTTCATAAATAAAAGCTGTTGAAGATTGAATAATATAAAAAAAAAATATTCTGCTTTTTTCAGTTATACTGTCTCCATAGGCGACGCATCCTTCATACCCTATACAAACATGTTATTTACATTTTTTTTACCTATTCTCAACAAGACTTACATAGTTGACATATTCTGGGGTTTCGCAAGCTTCATATTCATCAATAAGCTCCTGAACCACGTTCCTAGAATCATCAAATTCGTCCAGATCATCAGTAAAGATAGAGAATTTTCTGTATTGTTCCAAGAAAGCATTTCTCTTTCTTAATCTGTCGTATTGATCTCTTGTACGCTTGAAAAGTGATGCTATACTTGTGTGGTTTGCCAGCATGAGCCCACTGACGCGGTGTGGTGTTTGAACATATGGAGACTTTTTTGATAAGGCCACCTGGATACTAGCAGGACCCCAAGGTATAAAGGACGCCAATCTTCTTTCACGTATACGTAATAAAGATTTATGTACATCTGTTGGGTCCACTTCTCCTTGGATGATATTTAACACTGAAATATAGCAACTGCGCTTTGATGGTACTGTGGATACCATTCTGTTCTTTGGTTGTAACAATCTTCTCATCACATCCAACACTGTTGTTTTTCTAATAGATTTAGCCTATAAAGAATGAATGAGTTAAGAACAAGAAATACGCATAAAAGCTAATTTACTTTTTCTACTTGTTCGCTTGAAAATGGTGTATATGCGGTTGTCAAAAAGTGACATCTGGGAGTAGGTATCAATGAAGCAATAATACCAACAAGATCATTATTCATGTATCCCGGATATCGAAGTGTTGTTGTACTTGAAGACATGACGGTAGACACGAGTTGATTGGTTTGCTCAAATGTGGGTTGCGGAATATGCAATCTATCAGTAGCAATGCGTGATAAGGCAGCATTATCCAATACAACAACACTGTCAGCACTGTTAATTAATCGTTTTAATGCAAGCATGCTGTTATAAGGTTGAACAACGGTATCGGATACTTCTTCAGAATTTGGAAATACTGAGTACGTTTGTATCAATTTTTTTGGATAACGGTCGTTTAATGCCTCCAATAGAAACGATCCTAATCCAGATCCAGTACCACCTGCTATAGAGTGAAGTAGCATAAAACCCTACTTTGCTTTAGTATAAAGAGATCCCTCTCTTCTTTTCGATAAAAGTTCTTACTTCCAGTGAATCACTGTTGTCTGCTTCTCTGTCTACCATGTCCATTATATCCTCACACATTTTTTCTCCTTGTGAATAACCATTTGGCCATGTATTTCCTGCTCCTCCTCCTTCACTTGAGGTAAATATATTTTCAGGGTTGTATAGATTAGCAAAAGGTGAAGCTTTTATATTATTGATCACCTAATAATTATTCATTTAATACATTTTTTAATTTTAATCTTTTTTTTTTTTTTTACTCTTGGTTCAAGATCTAATAGCAATGCACGAGGAATGTAATGCTCATCGTCTGCCTATTTATATTTTTTTTATTGAATTAATGACTTTTATGTCATGAAAGGAGGGATTTTTTAGTTTTTATTTACTTGATAGAAAAAGACATCTTTTCTGTCTCCTCCTTCAGTCGCGAAATCTTCCAAAGTACCGTCTTTACTGATGCCGTGTTCAGTACAGATTTGTTTCCAAAATTCGCTGCCAACTAAAAATGTAATGTAAACAACATATAGAGCTTGCCAGTTTTTAATTGGTATTTACTTTGATTGCCACATTGTCCTGCTTGAAGTGTGATGATTTCGCGTGGCATGTTTTATTGTTTACTTTTTCTTTTTGAAAAAATAAAATAAAATAAAGAGGGGCGCGCAACAAACAATGAAAAAAGTTTATTTCGGCAAGTGTGCAGAAAAAGAAAGATTCAGCGCCATTTTAAATGCTAGGATGTGACTTCAACAATGTATAAAGTATAAAAAGAAAGGGTTATTTTATTTACAAAAAAAAGGAAGAAACAAGCAAGTTTCTATTCTAAATTATTGTTGCTTGCTCTTTTCAGTCAAATCGTTTTGATAATCATATAAACGGAGCAAATTACGCTCCAACATGGCCACAGTTACTTTACCAACAGAAGGAACAAAAATAGAAGCGTGTGATTTCACATCTTCTTCAAAGTTGGCAAAGGAAGAAAAGTTGATGGCAACAACACCGTCCTTCAATAGAGAGCTAGAAAGCTTATAGTTAGGTGTAGGAACACCAGTGATGACAACATCACATTGTGGGATAACTTCTTCTACTGTAGCTTCGATATCTTCAACTTTGTGGGCCTTCAAATGGATACCTGTTCCTCTTGTAAATAATTGAATGCCGTTAACGTCAACCGAATAGACCTTGGCACCGTCATTTGCAAGCATGGCAGCCAAAGGGCGACCAACAATTTCACTACGGTTGATAACAGCGATTGTGCGACCATAAAGTCGGTTGCCATATGGAATGACAGTGTTATAAACACCAATGAATTCCAAAATCTATAATAGAATTAGGTTTTATTGCACACTTGCATAAAAGACACATACCTTAACAATAGCAAGAGGAGTACAGGGAATAATACACTTCATGGTTTCTTCCTTGTCCATAAAACGAACGTTATGGTAAACATTATGTACAAATTTATGGCAAAGACCTTCAACATCTTTAAGTTCACTGACACAGCTTTGAAGATACAAATCCTAAAAAAATATATTGTTTGTTTTCTCTCTCTTTCTCTCTATTGTTTGTTTAATTTACCTGCTTTCCACCAAATACAGGGTAATATACCATGATGCCGTTAACTGACTTATCCTCGTTGGCCTCAGTAATCTTTTCTTCCAAGTCCATCTTAGATACTTTACGAAGTTCGAAGTCGACACCTGTTTCAGCGCAAGTCTTTGCTGTCCATTCTGCATATTTCATAGCAGCAGGATCTTCATTGGCCAGAAAACCGACCAATTTTGGGTGGATATCACGCTCCTTAATATCTTGTTTGATTTGATTTCTACATATATTTTTATCAGCAAGAAGACTCTCATCTACCGTTAATTTCTATCTTACCTGAAAGAAGCAGAGACCTTTGAAGCAAGTACAGTTTTACAAGACATGGTTTTTTTTTTGTTGAAAAAAATAATGAAAAAAGATGATCCAACTGGATTTTTTTTTTTTTTACAGAGAAATCTGAGGGAATAAAAAAGCAGTCTATACTGACACATCTAAATCCTGAGTCAAAATCTCAGATGCAAATTCCATTCAAAAAGCGATAAGCAGGGGAATTGAGTTCCAACCCTCTTGAGTTTATTGCAAGATGGATGATTATGATTTGTATTTGAAAGTATGACTTTATACAAATACTCAACTCTAAAGTTTTTTTTATTACTTGCTTTTCAATCGACAGTACTTGTTGACAAGTCGACTACAACATCAACAATCTGAGTCACAAAATCTGTTCCTCAGATCACAACTACCAGCTTAATTTTTGACTCTATCATAAAATGAGTCACCATACACTGGATTTTCAGCAGACAGTGGTAAAAAAAAATAAATGAATTTTTGAAAATGTTCAATCAAACGAAATCGCTCTTTTGATTCTGATCACAGTAAGTAATAAAGTCCAAAGCTGTCCAATAAGGATACCATCATAAAAAATTTATCAGGTAGTTTTATAGTGAAAAGCAGGTTACTCAGATGCCAGTGATGACGAGCTATCTGGCCTGACCACTACTCATATTTGCTCCCTCTTTTTTTTTATTTTTATTTTGTGATGGTGTATTTGTTCATTGATAAATGCACTGAACTGACAAATAGAAGGAATAAAATTACAAAGATCAAAGTCATACAGACTTCTTGAAAAGTAAAACTATTTCAATCTAATCGTCCTGCATACCACGAGAGCTTTGAGATTCATTTTGTAAGTTGACCAAGCAGACCCTCCTATTAAAAGATCAAATACAACTGGAGAACCAGCATCAGATTCAACCAATCAGTTTATCATAATCTGCAATTCAATAGAAAACTTTAAAAGGTCATATCCGTTGAACTGTCTGGGTGCTTGAACTTACCACCACATAATCTTTTTTTTTTTTTTGGCTGTTTGATAAAGTTTAGTTATACTTTACATCAGGCCGACATTTCGAGTCACCTTCTAATCCTGTAAAATGACTAGAACATGTTGTATCTACAGTCTCAGTGGGTTCATTGATGAAAGTAGGGTCGCGAATGATCGAAGGATCGACTGGGGTGTTGAATTTGCAATGGTGAATAAGAAAGCTGGCTGAGTTTCTATCCGAATAATGAATATCCAGAATTTGATAAACGTTGATGTGTAATCTGCAAAGGTTAGAGCACAATTGCTGTAGAGGGAGGCAGTATAGAACAGGAACATGGATAAGTTTAAGCCTGTTGGTTCGCCTGGCAGTAGCAGTCAGGCTAAGTTGGGAATTATTGCGTTCAGGCTTAGCAACCTTAGGCGGAGGAGGGGAGATGTTGTTAGGCGATGAAAAGCGCTTAGATGGTGTGGGGAAAACAATTGACGATGTTGTGTGTCTAGATGGAGAAGGTGGGACGTCTGTGGTTGACGGCTTCGGAGCAATTTGTTTCTGTATGAAAGCATTTTCTTGTTGTAACTTGCGTATCTCAGCATGGGCAGCAGCTAAGCCTGCTTGCTGTTGTGGAGCATTGCGAGGGCTTCTAAATAAGGTAAACATCTATAGAAAGTGATAGAAAGCTGAAAGAAGTTAAATATTAGAGAACAATGATGATCACAACAGCAGACAGTGGTGTCCAGCAACATTGATCTCGGTCGACATAGTTTACAAATAACATCAACAATAAACCACGCCTTTTTTATATAATATAAGCTACTTGATTTTTTATGACAACATAATTTGCAATAATCTTCTAGATGTGACTCCTTTGTTGACAACTCTCAATTATATTGTTACTTGATAGAATAGGGTTATTCATGTTCTGATCAAATTGGATTATACAAGCATATCTGTTTTGTTTTCAGTGTAAAAAGATCCATTATTATCAAACAAGTTTTATTTTTAAACCATGTGTCCGATGCAGAGAAGTTAAAAACAAGTTTTGAGTCCAGGCGTATGTCGATGAAGAATCAGTAGCAGGTGAAGCCTCAGGTGTTTCAACAGTTTATACAATCCCTATAGGGTTTCTCATAGGATAGACCTGTTTACTGATTATACCACTACCTCCTCAAAAAGTATCAACATCAACAATAAAACTGACTCTAATGAATCCGATCTGTAATTGCTTTTCTCTAAAGCGTACATATTATTCTCAGGTCTAAGTAATAAAATTTCTGTATTGCATTTCTTGAGGTTATTCGATCAGGATTTTCCGACCTATAAAAGAGGAGATGATGGTAAACAGTATCTCAAAAGGCATTCGATTAACAAAGCTATATTATTCAATGCGTAAACATCTGGATGGCAGATAACTGTACTTTATTGAAATTACACAATACTCTATGATTTGGTAGATGCCTTAGAAGAATTTTTCACTAAAGTAATCAGTTCCTGACGTTGATGCAAACGTTTTAAACGTCTATCATGGCCGCCCTCATATAAAGCTACTTCAGCTTTTGTTTGCGGAATAATTCTTGGTATCACTACAGGAACATTCTCTTGATCGACAGCAGCTAAAATATATGTTAATATAAATCCTATTTAATCTTTTTTTTTTTTTGTTTCTTTTTTTTTTTTACTTATTGTAAAGAATCCATCATTTGTAAATTTTGTTTCTCCCGTTGATAAGTTTTCTAAATACATTAACGATAAAACCTTGGCTATTCTTCAAATATAGATTTTACCTGCTTCTACGCTTACATAAACCTCCATAGAAGAGTTGAATGACCTTGATACAACTGACCTTATAGTTACCACATCTCCTACACCAGAACTTGCTATGAAATTCAAGCTATCGATACTATAGATTTCAGTGGATTAGAAAAAGGGTTCAATCCTATTTGTACATGGTCTCTTCACACACGTACACCAAGATCTTACCTTGCTGTCAACAAATAAGCTTTAGCCAAACGATTCGCACTCACACGAGCACAAAGCTCCATCCAAGCCATAATTTGTCCACCAAAAGTAATAGAAAGCGTATTGGCGTGTTGGGGCATCACCAACTCTACCACTTCTGCAAATGTAGCATCCATCAGTTTCTCTTTGATCTGCTGCACCATACGTGGGTCTTGAGAAAACCGTCTTTCTAGCTTGTGTACTACAATCGTATCCTCCTCTTCTGATCCTTCTTCTTGGGTGTTTTGCATATCTGGTGAAGCATGTTCAACAACAGAGTAACTGGGATGTTCTTTGATGGGCGCTATCTCATCAGCCATTGTTCTTAACCCTTGTGACCACTCTCTCATTCGGTTCCTAATCTCTTGATAATCTACCTTCTTTTGTCCAAATCTGGCCTGTCTTCTCTTTTCGGCCATTTCAAATCGATTGATTTCCATGGATGACGTTGGAATAAGTTCAGGTACTCTGATAGGCTGATATTCCGATAGTACCCTTCCTACATGCGTTTTCGCCGTGGGTCGTGGGGATAGGGCAACAAATGTCAAATAGGCATGGGCAACAAAGAATCGCTCGTTGGTTATTGGTGACTCGGCTTCTACCTTCACTCCTACTTCCATGGATGTTTTCCATGATTTGTTTACTGAAGCTTGAATAGATACCTTTTTATAGGTTAGCTCGCCTTGCATGTTGGTTTTTACATGTTCACCTTACAATATCTCCTACTTTAACTGGATGTAAAAAAGCAACATCATCCACTGAGCGAGTAACCTTTTTCAAACAAATGTTAATACATGTTCAGAATACCCCCTCAAAAAAAAATTTAAAAGAGTAAGACTTTTGGAAGCAAAACGTTACCGAGGGTGATACTGCATGTCGTTTGGCCGCTATTCCAGCAGCAATATCTATCCAGCTTAATATTGTACCAGCATATGCAAACCCCTAAATCCATTTAGTTTACATATCTTGTAAAAGAGTGAAAAATGGATTGAAGCGATGTGTACCTTTAAATCACACTGGTCAGGAGAAATAATTTCAGTCATTGTTATTCGGCTGGCATGAGCTGGCTTTGTGTCTACGCGAACGTTACCCGCTTTAGTGTAGGGGTCAGGCAATAAACGTTGAAAGATGGGGTGTGTTATGAATAATATTGTACGTATCCATAGCGAGCGTATTTGTTCATAAGCAGAATTGATAAACGAAGGCATAAAGTAAAGCTTTTTTTTTTTCCCAGATTAAAAACAAAAATACACGATAGCGGTGTTTGAATTATGATTGCATAAAACTATCACATCCAATTATGCATTACTTTTTGGTATCATAAAAAGATCCTATTTAATCTCTAACATATCAACTACAAATGTTAATTTATTTTGATCATTACAAGTTGAGTATAGGCATATAATAAGAAGAAAGAAAAGTGTGATTTACATATAGTATTGACATATGCTATTTTTCTTTTTTAAGGGAAATTGTCACTTGTGTAAATCACTGTTGATTATTGAGTTTCAGTGTATATAAAAATGATTTCTAAACAGTTATCAACTTATTTTGTATTAACTATCCAAGTTAATGTAGTAGACAATCAAATTGCGACAATATCAAACATATGCGTAAATTTATAAAACTTTTATGCCTGTTGCTATCTTTTAAATGCTATCTGCCAATTGTAATTTCCAAACAAACCCTTGAGAAAAACGCATGTGAAGTTTATTTGTTAGGTTGACATAGCCTACATACAAAAGATTCATTTCATAAAAAAAAAAAAATAAGCGGTCGTAACAAAAGGAATTATATTAGTTTATTTAGCATGTGAATCTCAACTCTATTTTGCCACTACCCCTTTTTGCTGGCTTAAATTAATGTTGAAAGAAACTACCATAAAAGGATGAAATAAGATATCAAATCCCAGCAATCTAGATTTCTTTTTTTTTATTTTATTTTTCATTTTATTATTTTTTTTTTTTAGCTTACCTCAAATCAAAAAATGTTTCAAACGATACCTAAAGAAGGTAAATTATGTTAATATTTCTCGTGTATAATCATAAACACATTGTAGAGCAACCTGTACTTGAACACTTGTTAAATATACGAGCGCGACTTTCAGTTATCAAACGAGATCGATGCTCATATTTGAAATTAGAAGATATCATGCCACTGCGTTTGGAAATTGAAGATCAAATGAAGGCTTTGAGTAACTTGCGAGGTGGTCATCTTATAGATGAATCCAGAGAACTCAATAGAACAGATGATATATTGGATGAAATACTGCAAATACTCAGCCTCTGTTTTTTATCTTTAGGCAAAACAAGAGAAAGTAAGCTTATAGAAATATAAATTACGTGTACACTGAAAGTTTCCTCTTCAAGGTCCTTCCGTTTATGCACAAGTGGTAGTAATTAAGGTAAGGTTTGATTGCATATAATATTAAATTCATTATTTAATAAAAATTAGCATATATTTGATCGCTTAAATGAAGCAGGAGTATATGAAGAAGAATTCTTGCAACCTTATAAAGCAAAATTGGATGAGATAAAAAAAATATTAAACCATGATCGTAAGCACGGAATCTTGCCAGAGCATGTTATGCAAGTTTTACAATATAAATTCGCACAATGCAGTAAAGATATATAAAAAAAATAACAACTAAAAGTAATTGATGAGACCTTTTATTATTTTTTTCTTAGGAAAAATTTATGAGAAATTGATAAATACGCTTAGAGAAGTAGACGCTGAACTGTAACTATTGTTTTATGATACATTACAAGTTTATATGGCTAAATAATACATTAAACAAAAATAGTATTCCTATTCTAGAAAGGATGCTTCGTATTCGTAGAAGTCTTGGTACAGTATGCTGTAAAAGAGATTATACACCTGAGGACATCAAGCCATTACAAGATGAAATTCAAGAAATTGATAATGCTAGGATTGATGGGAAGTTTATCGGACCGGATGGGAGCATACCAAAAGGTCAAGAGATATTAAGCTCTTTATTAGAGAAATTGCATTATTGGTCTCACGACATCGTACTCGCCTGTAGCGATGATTTCTCTCCTGCATTACAAGACGTTCGTGAACGACTTTTGAAAATCAAGAACCAACTAGAAAGATTAGAGTTGACGCACAAATGGACATTACGCCAAACGGATCTGTTTGCATACCAGCATCAACTTCATGACATCGTACAACTAAAGTATAACTACAAGAATCAAGAAGGGTATATAAATCCAAAATTGATGGGGAAGTTTGTTGATAGTAAAGGAGTTGCTCCAGAAGGACAGATTGTACTTGAATTCTTGCTTCACAAGTGTTATCGGATGATCTTTGTGTTGCTTAGTGAAAGTGTCCCTGTATCAGAAGCATTGACACCTGTTTATAATCAGCTTACTAGCGTTCGTCAGTGTCTTTTGGCAGTGAAAAATATCAATGCTCCTTGTTCCATAGAAGAACTCTATCCGTACGCTTTTTTTTTGCTTATAAAAGTATAAATGCTCTTGCTAATTTTCCATTAGATACCAGATGAAGTTATCAAGTATTGATGATATGAGAAAAGATGGTAAATTTTATGATGATACTGGGAATATTCCTGAAGGTAATTGAAAATACTACAACATGTTTACGTCCACATCCTTATATTTTTGTCATCTTGCTCCTATAGGTCAAGGATTATGTGTGGATATCCTCGAAGAATGCTATAATATCTTAGGCTCATTAAAAGATCAGTCAGAAAACAACACCGGTTCGTCTTAGCCATTATTCATATGTAACATTCTTAGTTTATCCCGTGCACACTCATAAACAAAACCATCTTCACTCACCCCATTTAATAATAAAATAAAAGCATTTTTTAAGATTTATTTAGCATACAGTTTTGCAAATCATTTTATTCTTTGATAGAATATTTGTTTTTCCTGATCTTTGAAGTAAAAATATATATATATATTTCTTTGAATGCTTGTTCTTTGAATGAAGCCGATTGACTAAAAGTGGTACTAGTAGATTCAAGACGCTACGAGATCATCCACATGGAAGATAAAGAGAATAGAGACATGGCCAACACAGTGAAAGAGAAATTATTGACAGATGATTCTGCTGTTAAGTCCCTAAAAAAATGACAGGAGGAGTTTCCTTTAAAGTTCTATAAAAGAGAAATAAGCAGGTTTTTTTTAACTTCTTTTTTGCGATAAAAATAAGACTGTTTACAGTAATCCCGGAGGTTCACTGTACTTTTATGAGCAGACTTCTCATAAAAGCAATAGAAATCACTAGCGACAAGTGTAAACTAGAACATGTCTTTTTTAAAATTAAGATACTGTTGTCTTCTTCATGATGCATAGTATATCATTAGATCGCATTCGTATGTCGAGCGAATAATAATTGTGTTCATGCTCTATATTCCTTTCCATATCTTGTACTCAGACTTTATGTCTTCTTTATTTTCTGCTTTTAATCTGTTCACAGATTTAACTGTGCTTTATTCTCAGATGTTATAAAGATCAAAACATGAGTTTATTGTCAATCGCAGCAACTAAGGCTTGGGTCAAAGGGGAGTGGTCACTACATCTTTTTTGTTTCATTCACATTGTTATAAAGTAACGACGCACAATGTACGAATTTGTAATAGATTCTTTCAGGTGTGCACAAGCTGTCTGTGCACCCAATTTTCAAAAGTCGATCAAATGTAATTGGATAACCATTCTTTGCTTCCGTATGATTGGTAAATACGTGTTTGTTTTCTTCTTCTTTACTGCTTTCTATACATTGTAAATATGGGCCGTAAGTGACTGATCCATTTTTCTTTTTTCAATCTTACATTGCTTGCTTTGATATCAAACTCAACGAATATTAGTCCGGGTACTTTCTTTAAGCCTTTTATGGCTGCTCTTCCTGATGTTGAATCACTTGATCGAAAAGTAAGTTCATTTCAAATGATGAGAACACCATATTTATTTTGAAAAGGATTTTTATATTCATATTTATTTTCATAGTTGCCCTTTAATGAAAGAGTTGTTTATGCAGGCGTGTCTTTGTTAGTGTACATGGTCATGTCCCAATTACCTCTTTACGGCATCAAGTCTTTGGAATCCTCCGATCCTCTTGATTCACTTCGCGTTGTCATGGCTTCGAATCGTGGCACGCTTACAGAGTTAGGTGTTATTCTAATTCTTACCTCTGGTATGATAATACAATTCTTGGCTGCCGCTAATTTCATTCGCGTTGATTACAACTTAAAGGAAGATCGTGCCTTATTTTCTGGTGCACAAAAATGTAAGTATGTCTAGTAAGATATACGCATCAGAATTATAAAAGGTGTTCAACTGTTCTTCTAGTGCTTGCTATTCTCCTTGCTGCTGCACAAGCGCTCATTCTTGTCTTTACTGGTCTTTATGGAAATCCCAACGACATTGGTGCTGTGGGATGTGGCCTTTTGACACTCCAACTTGTTTTATCATCCACTGTTATTATGCTGATGGATGAATTAATGCAAAAAGGCTATGGCTTGGGTTCCGGAATTAATATTTTTGTTGCAGCAAGCGTATGTCAAACTGTATTTTGGAAGTTCATGTCATTTTCTTCAGTTCCTACCTACCGCGGTAGTGAATATGAAGGTGCTATTGTCTCCATTTTTCATTTAATAGGATCTCGTAGTAACAAGATTCGTGCACTTAAAGATACATTTTATCGTCCTGATTTGCCTAATGCTATGAATGCCATTGCTACCATTTCTACGTTTGCACTTGTTACTTCTCTTTTAGGATACCGTGTGGAACTTTCTATCAAGTCTAACCGCATGCGTAATCAGCGTGCCTCTTATCCTATTCGACTTTTCTATACCTCTGGTATGCCTCTCATGCTTCAATCTGCCTTATTCTCCTATGTTTTGTTGGTATCTTACTTGTTCTCTACCTACTTTGAAAATAATTTGCTTGTTCGTGTGCTTGGTGTTTGGAGTGGAGACAAACTTGTTCCTGTAGGTGGCATTGTTTATTATCTTTCTGCTCCTCACGGATTGATCGATGCCATTTTTCATCCTGTTCACACATTGGTTTATGCATCTCTTACAACTATTGTCTGTGCTTACCTGTCCAAACTGTGGACTGATATCTCTGGTTCTTCCTCTCGTGATGTTGCGCGTCAAATTAAAGACCAACAAGTAACTATTGCTGGTTATCGTGATGTTTCAATGTACAAGGAATTGAATGGTGTTATTCTTCCTGCTGCATCTATAGGAGGGGCTACCTTAGCAATTGCCTCGGTTCTTGCAGATGTCCTTGGCTCTATCGGCACTGGACCTGGTATCTTGATCAGTGTCTTGGTTATTTTCCAATACTCTGAAATGTTTGCTAGGGAACAAATGGAAGGAAATTTATCAATGGAAAACATGATGGCTCTTCAGTAGAGCAATAGACTATTAGTTATATTTAATATTAAAAAGTGAATGATATTTATTTTATTCTTGCGAAGCTTTTGTTTATACGCAAGCACGTATACCAATTAAACGTCCTCTTTCCTTAAAAAAATTGTAAATTCTAATAAAGTCACAACCCTACTTCGTTTCTATTAAATAGCATGTTTTCTTTATTAGATCGTGTTGATATTACTCGTTCAGTTACATAAGTTACTTGTTTCAATACTATTTAATAATTAGTTGATTAAGAATTGTACAACTAGACGGTGTATTGGGCTTCCCAGCATACATTGGGCTTTCTGTTTATTAACAGAGTCGAAGTATATCAGTTACATCCATATTTGTTTATCGCTCAAAGTTCCCTGAATTTAGTAAAGAGATTAAGACGTCTTCTGGTGTCGTTTATTTGTACTATATTTCACCGGTATTCAGTTACCAACTTATGAGGTATATCTATTCAATTGACACTATAGAGAGTAAAATAAGGCTCTTGTAATTGTTTATCTCTTGCATAGTGATCAAAGACCTTTGTACAAATTTGAATTGATTTTTTGGTTAAATTGCCAATGCTTTCTTTTCTTTGGATTCTTTGCTAGTCAACCATACATTCAGTTCATTCTGGGTTAAGTTGCTTTTACCATCATATCTATACTCTCACTAGTCTTCCGCATGGTCACTTCCTCGTGGATTGGTCTTTTCTACGTTTTGTCCCATTGACCTTTTTTATCCTTAATCTGGTCTGGGTGAATTGTCCGTGTAACATTTAAACTTAAAAATAAGTCTTTTGAACCCAGCTATAATTCTCACCAAATTTGTAAATTAAATTGACAAATCAGCGTGACATTTATTTATAAAAAGAACATATAGCGTTTGTATCACCATGTTTATGATTCCATCTCAGCATCGAACAGATTTTTTATCATGGGCTTTCTATATATAGAAAAGAGGGATAATATTTCAAGTTGCAACGCATTCTTCATACTTTATGCAAATATACAGAATATTCATTTTCATGCGCTTTTGTCCTAAAAAAAAACATTATAATTACATATATGCAGGTCATGTATTGACCAGGGACACAAAATGTGAGCAAGGTAAAAAAAAAAAAAAAACTTCTTAACACGCTTCTCTAATTTTTTATATATATTTTAAGATGAACAATTATTTGTGTATACAGAAAAAGAATGGATATGAATAATTGGTACATTGTGTATTTAATGTGTAAAAAAACATTGTTATTGATAGCATCTGCTTTAAACAAGGACCAAAAGACCAAAAACAGCAGCAATGAAAAGAGATCCGTTCATGGAAACAGAGTTTCCGGAACTCTTTGCAGCAGCCTTAGCAGCAGCAGCACCGGGAGTAACGGGAGAAGAGGCAGAGGCAGAGGCAGAGGCAGAGCTGCTAGCATCAGACTTCTTACCGCTGACGGCTTCATCAAAGGTAGGGAAAGTGACAGTGGTTTCTTGGTAAGGGTTGGTAATGTTCAAACAAGTAGCGACATCCATGACGTGAGAGTAAGCCTTCTTGATTTCAGTGTAGTGATCCAAGAAGAAGCCCATGGTCATGTTGTTAATTTCGTGAGACAAGACAATGTTACCAGAGTGGGCAAAAGTACCGTTGGAACCCATCTTGATGAAGTCTTCATAGTTTTTCTTAACAGTATCAACAGTAACACCAGGGGTACCAGCAGCCCAATCGTCAGTATCCAAGTTCCAGAGAATAGCAGTCAAGTTCAATTGAGTGGCGATCCAACGAACACGGTCATCAATATCACCTTGAGCCTGTTGATAACAAGTTAGTAAATACTTTTTTTTTTTGACAGCTTAATCTTACAGGACGCCAGTGCTTGGGGGTAACACCAGTAACAAACTTGATAGCCTTTTGAGTATAGTAAAGTTCAGCAAGAACTTCTTCGTTAGTTAAGGTAGTCATCAATTGGTGAGACCAGGTGTGGCCGGCAAGGTGGTGACCATCCTTAACACCACGAAGAGCACCATAAGGCCAGTTGATAACGTTGGAACCAATGTAGAACATGGAAGCCTTTTGCTTGTTTTGTTCGAGGTAATCGTAGAATGCGTTGTGAGAACAGTTGGGTCCATCATCAAAGGTCTAATACAATAATTAATAAACAAAGACAAAAATGACATTTCAGTATATTTACCAAACCCCAGACATCAGGTTCAGGACATTCGTAAAGATCGGCATTAATACCTTCAGTCTTGGGCTTCTTACAGGTTGTACTGGACCACCAACAGGCAGGGTCAGTAGCAGTGTCATAGCCTGTCATGTCAAGGCCACCAGTAGTAGCGCTGATCTTTCTGACGGGAATGTTGGGAGCCTTTGTCCAATCGATAGAGTTGTACAATGCTTGGAATTCGGCAGATTTGTTAATTCCATTAGAAGTGGCCTTTTCCCAAGTGTTAGGCCATTCAGCTTTGTTGATAACAAAGGGAGATTGATAGTAAGTACATTCAGCGACAGGATCATGAGAAGTGGTTTGAGGGATCTGAGGAAGAGTGATGTTATTGGGATTCGTGGTGCTTGTATAGTTGGTTGTAACAGCGTTTACGCCAATGAAAGTAATGGCTGAGACGATAGCAGCTTTCCAAACCATGTTAATCAAAATGAAAGTAAAATGGGGTGATTAAAAAGAATAAAAAAAGGAAAGTTGATTTTTGAAGAAAGAAAGAGAGATTATGATCTGCTTCGTAATCAATTTATAGAGAAAAAAATAAAGCACAATAGAAACTTTAGAACATTGGGCGGAGTAGATGTTTAATCCCAACATACATTGAGATTATGGGCTGTTTCCTTTTTGATCTTGTAAGTTGCTATATTTGCAGAATAAAAAAATTAAAAAGTAAAAAGGGTTACACTGAATCAAATCAATGTGATTCTCGGCTTTGCTCTTGTTACTGTTTTTTAATTATTAGGGCAAAAGTATGATTTTTTAGAAAGCAAAAAGAAAGTGTTCACTCTTATATTCTTCTTGTATATAAATCTCTTCTCTCTCCTTGATTTGTGTTCCCCTTCTTCTTCTTTTTTTGTCCTTTTGCTTGTTCGATGTCCTCCTTATTGTTTTCAGATTACTTGAGCCCCTTTCTTTGCATATTTGAATAGTTAGGAAGGTCTTTTGAACTTGAAATAAAATTGTTTGGAGATATACGCCGCGGCGTAATAAAAAAGAAACCTTAACTGATTATGTCTATTATGTTTAAATTACAAGTAACATAGAATAATAATAATAATAATAAATAGCTTTTTTTTTTCTGAATGAACGTGCTATATTTATAAAAAGAAAAAAGGTTTTGTATTATGACTTTATCTCTTCTTTTACTATTCTAACCCTATTTTTTTTTTCATATTAAAAAAGAGAATGAAGCGTTGTTTAAAGTAGACCTGCATACACTTTTTTTTTTTTAGAAAAAAAAAGGTTTATCCATTTTACGGTTGAAAACAGCTCAAGTTCTCTTGCTCATGCTCATATATAATAGAGTGTATTTATAAAATAGATCTAAACAGTTTCAAGTCTAACACCTGTTTACAGTTCAAGCACGATTTAGAACGTAATACAGCAATTCTAATTTTATCACAATTGATCGTCAGTAAGGAACGCGGGATCTGTATTTATTACTGATTAAACTCGGTGTCCTTTACCACAACATGGTAATAATTAAATTTGTATTACCTTTTTGCTTTTACCCGGCATTTACAAAATACTATTCACTAGTGGGAGTGTTCTGTTCATCAGGCTTTGTCACGTTTTTAATTAGCATCACTATTGCTTTCAACCAAACATTTTCAAAAGAGATAAAGGGGTCCATCAAACATGACTTCTCCTTTTTTTATTTTATATACGAATTTGGTTATTTTTTCTATTATAAATATGTGGGAATATACACATTATTTCACAAAGATGTCACAAAATTTTAAGAGAACGAAATATCTCATCTAAAAAGGTACGCATACTGTGTTCTAATTTTTTCATCTTGCTTGGGAATCTATCGAATCACCTATAGCGTAATAATTATTTCTGGTTAAACTTTCTGATTGAGGTGTCCAACCCGTTCTAAATATCCAGCTGTTGTCACTGCCTGAATAAAAAAAAACCTATTTTCATTACCAGCTTCTCTTTTTCCATTTATAGTAATTTTCTGCTCCCCCCCCTTTTTTTACTTACCTCCGTTATTTGTACATGACAACGGAACTGCTTCCATATGGATAGCGTTTGCTCTTGATTGTTTGGTTTTACACATTGTACAATAACTATCAGGCTGAATGCGCTGATCTTCTTTTGACGTCGTAGATTGCCTTGAGCTGCAAGAAATTGATATCAGAATATTTTCGAGCAAATAACGGCAGAAGCGCGCCAACTTGCCATTATGTATAGGACGTGTCATTGGCCTTGCTTCTTCTGTAGTAGTAGAGTCAATCGAATTATGGCAATTAACACATCTAGAGAAATAATCATCTATGGAAAAATTAAGCTAATGTGTATTAAGCCATATCTAATACCTTTCATAGCAAAAAAAAAAAAAAAAAAGAAAACGAATGGAGCAATTAAGAGAAAGCAATCTATGAAGACTCTTTATCTCATCATTATCTCATAAACGAGCTAATGTCCGCTATATTTTTTTTTTTTGTACTTTTTTTTTATATTTTTCGTAGTCATTAAATTGAATGTTTTGATAAGCTATGGTTCATTTAAATTGGATAAAATTTACAGCGTACCATATAGAATTTACTACCATTATACTGTTTCTTTCAATAACAATTCTCATTCATAAAAGTTTAGCCTTCTCCCTTCTGGAAGACCCTGAATTTTCGGAGTAAGTGTGAACTGAATAAAAGGATAATCTTTTTTACGTACCATTTTTGTTTAACGCAATAAAAAAAAAAGGCAGTATAGTTACTGGATTATCTGCAACGATAAAATCAACTAGAGAAATCAAAGGGACTAGATGATATTACAATAAAAGCTCCAAGTAAGAGACGAGTAAAAATGAAATTTTGGATAAGAGGATGCTTAAACGTCAATGCTCATAATTGTACTCGTTAAAATTTGTTTTTTTCGCAAACGCGTTACCAAGGATGGGAAAGTAGCTCAGGTAATTTTTCAATGGTATAAGCACTATGTTATCAAGAATTATAGATGTCTTAAAATTACTTTGAGATTTACAAGCTTAGAACCCAAAGGAAGCATCGCCTTCCGCTCTGTGAATAGTTAGCAACTTTGACAATACAATTATAAAGATGTTTGTGTTTGAAGCAACCAAATTGTTTGACAAATCTATATAAGCTATGCAACCTGTAAATAGAATAGCTATAATGAACATGATATCCAAATAAAGAAAAAGAATTGAGCATAATTTCTACATAATAAAAACATATGTAACTATAAAAAAGCTCAATATGCGATTGGTCATTGCTTTAAATGTTGTTTCTACAAAAGTTCATTAAAAGGCATCTTTTGTGAGATTAATTTCTCTCTTTTTTTAGTACTCAACTAGATAAAGTGTTTATGATGCTGAAGAAGTAAAAAGGGGTATGACTGTATCCCTCCAGGATGCGGTTTTACTGTTGGTTTATACTATACAATCAAGTCACTACCCATACCATAAAAGACGCGTATTCAATTTATTTGCCGCAGTTACAACAAAAAGACAGGTCACCACAATATTATTTCTTTTTGTTTCGCCAACATTGTTGTTTGACAATTTAAAATATACAACTTATTCTGAAAAATTGGGAAGCTTTCAATGAGCCAGCACAAAGATTAATTCTCCGACAACTATTGACAAAAATGGAACATGTAAACTTGTGAGAAAACATTTTTTCTTTTCCTGTTAATTATTCCTTTTTGATCCATTCCCATGTCCTCAAAATTACGAATGATTGCTCTATATGACTGTACTGCAGACGATGCAGAAGAACTTTCATTTAAAGAAGGGGATATTTTTGTAGATGTCACTCAATCAACTGACAAGGACTGGTACGAAGGCAGGATTGAAAATACCAGCAAGAGGGGCTTGTTTCCTGGAAACTTTGTAAAACCTTTGCCAGAGTCTTTTGGTATTGACCTTACAAGTAACAACAAATTACAGAATGACATGACAAAGACCAATGGCGCACTTTCAAACGATGCATTCACTGCAGTTTTATCCAACAGTTCTATTAAAAACGAGTCAATAAAAAAAAACGAGCGAGAGAAGTTCAAAAGGATCAAATTTAAACAAAGGTTCCTTCATATCAGCTGTGAATAAGCCTATCTGCAACTCAGCTCCAAGCGTGTTGGCTTCCAAACCAATGTCAGGATCGCCTTCGACAAAAAACGCAGTTCGTGTAGGGATGAAACTTCCTGCACCAACTTCTACCTTCGAAAGACCGCAACTTAAAAGTATAGAACAAGAATCGCCAACGAGAGCTAGATCCTACTCGGCTTCCTTTGTGAAAAACACGACAGATAACAATTTAGAGAGAGTGTTGAGGCCTTCTCAACTGGCAAGTGGGGGCAAAAGTGAACTGGAAATAGCCCTTAGTAAAGGCTCTTCAAAACCATTATCGACGCTGCGACCAGATATTTCATCAAAATATGGTTCATCAACAGGTATCCCATTGGTTGGGCTAGAAAACTCAAAAGCTGTGAGCTCATCACACGAAGAGGAAGAGGAAGAGGACGAAGACGGCTTTCAACTTATCAAGCCATCTCAAATTCGTTTGCAGAAGCTACAAACTACAGGTCCTATTTTACCAAAGCCCATCATACCAACCTATTCAGCATCTTATGCTTCCAAAGTGACAGCAACAAATAGCACAGAAAACTGGAAAAAACCATCCAACGCACCCGTGTCTCAAAAGCCAAAAGGAATAAGTTCATCTTCAAAACTAGAAAACATCCCGGCACCAAGTAATCCTATGCCTCGGCTACCTTCTAGACCAGTATCGACCGCTAGTAGAAAATCGCGCAATAGTAGATCCTCATCAAACGATGTTCAAACCTCGACATCATCTTCATTATTGACTAAGAAGGCATCTGTAAAAGAAGAAGAACTGCACCAAGAAATTATACCCGATAAGACCAGCCTACCTCCTGTTTTGAAACCGAAACCACAGTTGTCCCAACCTGCTCTTCCTCCACGCCCAAAAAAGCTCCGTAGCGTGTCCAATCCACCTCCATTACAACCTAAACCAGTTTGCTCATCTGCAGATAGCACGAATAGTTCAACAACTTTGAATGTAAAGAGTATGACCAACATTACAAACCAAGGCCCACAAACTCCACCACGCGTAGGCATAAAGCCTTCCTCCGTCCTATACCAGCAAAAATTACAGCAGCAACCAACAAATGGCTTTAGTCATGCTATCTCGCCACCTTTATCTCCTTCTGGTAAATTTAATCAGGCGCTTTCTTCTCCGCGCACAACGTTCAGCAACCTTAACTCTGAGGAGAAAAATGAAGGTTCAGTATCTGGGGATGCGAATTTAAAGCCCTCGGCTTTATTGAATCGAGCAAGATCGGCTACAAACCCACCTTACTTTGGACCAAAGCCAATCATGGACAACATGCCCAAACTGAACAGCAGCACAAAAAAAACACCGTCAGCTGGACTGTCTATTCCAAAGTCATCAACGAATAATACCCGTATTGTTTCTTCAGAAAAGGCAAACGAAACAAAGAAGAAGGTAGCGCCACCACCACCACCATCAAGGCCTCCAAAAAACGATAATAAATTTGTCGATAGTGGAGCAAAGGCACGATATGAAACGTTGTTTGATCAAGTACATGATAGTGGATACGTTGATGGAGAAACAGTATATTGTATTTGGATGAAGAGTAAATTGCCCAAAAAAGAATTGGCTTGTTTATGGAAAGAGTGTGATCCTGATCACAAAGGTTTATTAGATAAAAATGCCTTTATACATGGTATGGGAAAAATTGATGTCATATTAAAGAAGCATCAGTTGGAACAATCCGCGTAAATTATTATTTTTTTGTGATGAAAAGCTTAATAAAGAAATGGATCCACTTCTATTATAGCAATACATTGACTGTGCTCTTTCTTGTTTTGACTTGAAGATTTAACCTGACTGGTTTTCCAAATGCTCGACTAATTTTTTCTCTTGCATTTTTTACTACGTTGTTGATAACACTACCGTTTGTTCCTATCACAATCTTCAATTGACTTTCTCTTTCAACATACACGTTCTGGTCAATAATAAGCATCTTATCGCTCACTTCAGTCCACCCAACATTTTCTTGTTTTAGCATATACGGAATATAGTAATGTAATTTTTTAAAGAACTCTACGCGAATAATTTCTTCTACGCGTTTCAGGTTTGGCATTTCAATCTTTTGTTCAGCTGGATAAATCCATGGTTTAGACAAAGCGTTATTGAATAGTATTTTCTATCACCAAGTATTTAATAACGTATTTTTTCTATTTTTTTTTTTTTTTTTTTTTTTCACTTTATACCAACCTTTACAATATCAAGATTTGTCTCTTGTGTAGCAGAAGTATAAGCTATCTGCCTTATACCCCTGTACCCCTGTTTATACCTTTCTTTTACGTTTTCTAACAGTTCCGTATTATTGTTGATAAGATCCATCTAAAGCAAAATAAATCAGTCAAACAAATTTCTTGTTTATAAGAGTACGTCTTTACTTTGTTAAAAATCAAAGTTGCCGGAATGTGTGAATCATGAAGTCTGGACAATAAGAATTCTTCTGTTTTACGTGATTTCTCGCTCAAACACCAATTTGCATCTACCATAATCATGGCTAAACAAACATTATATTAGTCAGTGCTCACTTTGATGGAAAAAAAAACAATAGTACCGTGATCTGCCTCATCCAAAGATCGCCATGATGATGTAGCAAGTATACGGTTCATTTGTGCGTGGTTATTCTCCGGAATAATGCCAGGTGTATCCAAGAATACGATTTGATGATTGCCTTCTGAAAGAACTGCCAAGATTCTTTCTCTTGTTGTATGTGCTTTTGAAGAAACACCTGAAACCTTATATCACACAAATCAATCGCTTTGATATTTTGATCCGTGCGGCTTATTCTTACCTCTTCTCCTACAAGCTTATTGATCAATGTTGACTTTCCTGCGTTGGCTGCTCCAATAACTGCTACTTTTAGCAGGTGAGGATCCATGGGTTGAATGACGTCCTTTGGTACCTGAATCAGTCGTTCAGATATTCCTAAAGTAAATGGGCTTTTAGTTTTTAATTAGGCAGTTATTTCTTATTTCCAATACCAGCAGGTTTCTTGATGACTGGTTCTGTCAGTTGTGTTTTCAAAATATATTGTTTTCCAGTCATTGAGTTTGGAACTGCTGTTTGAGAAGTTTGAAATTTAGAAGAGCTGATCGTAGTCGAAGCTTTGTTGCTTTTGTCATTGTCTAACATTTGGCTGTTCTTTTTGTGCTTGGTTGTATTTTTGGCAGGAGGTGTATTTACAATTGGGATTCCTGCGCGATGTTTAGCTCGACTCATGATGGCATAGCAGCGGTGGGACTGCTCTAAATGCAAACGTCAGTTCAAGAGTCAAGTTTGGAAGCAAATTATGTTTACTTATAAAAAATAAAGCTTCTTTTGATGATAGCATGTATTTAGGATTATAATCTATTAAATAAAAAGAAGAGTAACTGTCAATGTCATTCTGTGGCTTAATTTTTGCTGGGTTCAGCGTTGATTAAAATAATCATGAAAAGTTTGTTCCCAGGAAAAGGAACAAGGAATAAATAAGCAACTTGTGCTCTCAGTCTTTTTCATTTTATTCTTTTTTTGTTAATCCGAAGCTCACCGCTATTCAATACGTGGCTTCTCATTTATCTATTTAATAAGTTTTCGGCCTAACCACCCTACAAAAAAAAAAAAAAAAGAATAAATGAACCAACAATATCAAAGCTTTGATTCTATTATTTAACAGCTCATAAGCATCTGTTTATTTTTTCTTATTTACTTTACATGTCATGCACGGTTATGAATACTGATGTAAAAAATAGAGCCTCGCGTAGGTACTCAGAATGTAAATCGTGTCGTTAATGAGAACGGCGGCCCTGAGCCCATGGACAACATTGTTGACCAGAATGAATTTATTGTTAAATCAATTGCTACTCATACCGAGTACTTGAAATTTGCGGCCCCCAATGAATCTTCTTTGATTTGCCCAATTTTGTTAGAAAAACCAAAAGATAAAGATATTCGTATGGAGGAGGCAAACACAAAACGGAAATATGTGCGTTATACTATCCAAGATAAAGTTAGGTTTTTCTATTTGAAGATTAAAAAGTGTATGAGTGCATCAGCTGCAGCGAAGCAGTTGGGCATTCACACTCGAACAGCTTATAGATGGGCTAGCCAGTATAATGTGTGTCCTGATGGTATTTTTGAGAGCTGTAAAAAGGTAGGCCGTAAGTGCAACTTAACCAAAGAGCATAAAACGACTGTTATCAACTTCATTGATGCTAATCCCTCTGCTACTGTTGTTAAAGTGATCGAGCATTTATTGAAGCGATTTCATGATCTTAAAGTTTCACGCAGCATGGTTTATAACTTTATGAGAAATGAATGCAACCTTTCGTTGAAAAAAGCGAATTTTCATTCTATTGATAGAAACAGTCCAGCAAAGATTGAGAAGAGATATGATTAGGTTTGTAAATGGAAAAATACAGACATGAATTTCCTAACGAATTGCGTGTTTCTTGACGAGCCTGCTTTTAATATTAATATGAAACGCTCAAGAGCTTGGTCCAAAAAAGGCACTCGTGCTATTGTTACCGGGCCGACTACAAAAGCAAACACAACGTCCATTTTAGGCGCTATTTCTGCTGCAGGTTTGATTACAATTGACGTAAAAAAACCAAGACCTGCTAGGAAGAGAAAAGCCGATGGACTCATAAGCTCAGGGACTGTGACAAGTCACTATATCAGTTTCTTAAAAACGACTCTCGATGAAACGGACAAACATCCATACGAAAGGTCACTAAATTATCATGGATAATGCACTTATCCACATGCATGAAAACATAAAGAAGTACATTGAGTATCGCGGATATAAATGTGTGTATCTTCCTACTTCCTCTCCTGAACTTAACCCGATTGAACAATTCTGGGCAGTAGCAAAAAGTAAAGTTAAGCATCATAGGTTTTTGTAGGAAGATACCTTATCAAAGAGAATTACGGATGCCTTCAAAAGTGTGGAGAAAAGTCACTTCAAAGCAAGCCATCTACCTTCAAGGTATTTAACAAATTGTGGCTGATCTGCAGTCCACTTTTCTCTGAATATCCTTACTTTTTCTACTACAGTTTCACAGGAAGTCTCATACATAATCGACTGTAAGTCGCTCATGATGTTGCCACGTACTAATTTTGCACTGCTGTATTGTCCGGAACTATTCTTAACTATTGTTGCTAAATTTCTACTCCAACACTGAGCAACATGGAACAAGCACGATTGAATTCGGAAGTTTTCATCAAAAGTAGCTCGGATTGCATCAGATTCGGGGATACTGCAATCAACAGTGATCTGTTCTGGACTCATTGCACAGTTGTTCTTCAAAAATCGCAGCCAGTTCAACACTGGCGTTACGGTTTGGTTGTTGGTTATCATGTATCCAATAGGAACTCCTTTTCCAGTATCAGGATGTCTTATTACTAAGCTATAAAAAATATCATTGCTTCTGGAAGATATACCAAAAGTTAAATCTAGAGAGAAACTTTTCGATACTCCCATAATACTCATTTGCCACGGAGAAATAGTCCCATAATAGAATATATTTTCCATGGAATAAGAAAGAACTTTATAGTTGGTTGCAGCAAGTTTTTCTTTCCAAACTTTGAGGAATTCAAATTCATTTTCTTTGAATTTAAACATGTCCTTTGCAACAGACAACCAAATGTTGTAAACGTCGTCGTAATTAAACAATTTGTCTCGCTCTTCAGCACCTTCATCTATTTCTTGAAGTAAACAAGATTTAATTTCTCTTCTCGAAAACCCATGTTGCAGAAAAGCCATTATTTTCCTTCTAAGGGTGCCTGAAAGTGGCATGAATTTTAAATCCGCGTAAGATCCAGGAACATGGTTGTGTGTGTTTTCTCGATCAAAAATGACAAAGTCAGAGTCTGAACGGTAGCAAGTTATCATGATATACGCAGGACATCCAATCTTGGATTCTTTTTGAATAGGTCGATGGTTTCTATTTGCTTTAGATACATAGATATTTGGTCCACGATGGTAAATGTATTTCTTACTCCACAAGATTGTTTTGTTACGACCAACTGAGAAAATTCAGTAGTATTGGAGCTCACAATTTCTTTAATTTTAAAGACTTTATTTGTCCAGTGTACACAGATAGAATCTAATTTTTTGTGTTCAATTTCTCAAATAGCTTTGTCGACTTTCATTGTTTTGAAATCGATAACATTTGCTGAATAAAATTGGGTTGATGAAGTAGATGTGTTAATAAAACTTTTCTTTAAATTTAAATAAAAGTGATGGATAAAAAACGCGAAATAAAAACCGAAGTACTTTTCAACTTATAAATTGATTTTGGGGGCTATTGTGACTTAATTTTTGCTTTCGTCATTTCTGGGGCTAAAATAAGGGAATGCGGTACAAACTATCCAAGTCCTCGTTTTGGAAAATCATACCTCCTCCAATGGAAGAGCTCAGTATCAAGATTTTCAAGGCCATCAAGAAGCAATTTCTGCAACAAGGTCTGGATTAACAAAAATAACATAAAGTTCAAAGCTGCTTTCTTGTTGTCAACCAACAATCTCGCGCGATCCAATCCTTTGGTTGCTGATGACCCGAAAAGAACGTAACCGATCCATAAGGTGGCGCCTTGGATGGCTGCCTGGCGGTAAACCCAGACCCTGGCCCCTTCATCCAAATCAGGCGCTGACAAAAACGCATGTAATTCAGTGTCTCAACATGCACAACCGGCTACAAATGTCTAGCACTATTGAGGATCCTTTGTCGTTTCTTTTAAATCTCCTACCAACAAATCTTCCTCGTTCAAGTCGTACAACTATCCCTTGGATTCTTCGTTGGCCAAACATATGTTCAATCCTATTTGAACTGGATTATCTTTATCACTCTATAGACACTTGTACCAGACCTACACATGGTCAGCTCCTTTTAAATTGTCTTTTAAAGCATTAAGGATGTTACTATGTTCCAAATATTATTCCATTGACCTTTTTTACCCTTGATCCCGAAGGGTTTTTCTAGCCTCACTTTACTTTACCCCATATTGAACTAGTCATGGCGAACAGATGTGATAAACACCCCACGCTCAAATAGACTTTATAAATAAATAATCTTTAAAATTTAAAAAAAAAAATTTCATTAGCGAACAAAGGACAGAATAGAAAAGGAAAAAATTGAACAGGTGGGACTCATTCGAATCAAGGTAGTACAACCTTAAAGCTTATCACAAATTGAATCTATAAAATGCATCCCATACACACGCCTAAATCGGCATTCTTTTCTTTTTCTTTTTTCTTTTTTTTTTCCTTTAAACAGTTTAAAAAAGAACATTCTTTAAAAAATGCCACCAAAGTTAACTGCTGCTGAAATAGAAGCTAGAGATGCGGCAAGGTTAAATGAATTAGGTTATAAACAGGTACACAATCATTTTTATATTTGAAATAAATCAAAATATATTGACATGTACTTATTAGGAACTGAAAAGAGAACTATCAGTAGATGGCTTATACTCTATAGGTGTTTATGTAATAATAATGATTTATGTAGTCTCTAGGAAACTATGGAGTCGCGTTAAGTGTAGTTTGTATTTCTTCAGGCTTGACTAGTTTATATGAGTATGGGCTAAATACAGGTGGACCAGTAAGTTTTTTTTCTCTCTTTTCTTTTTTTTTATAGCAACCTTGATTGGTTTGCTTATTTGTGATTTCTCAAACAGGTGGTCATGGTATGGGGTTGGGTTGTTGTAGCATTATTTACAATGTGTGTAGCTCTGGCAATGGCAGGTAAGCATAGAGTACAATGATATGTGTCTGTTCACGATGAATTTAACGTAAAAAAAAAAGAAATCTCTTCTGCCTATCCTACTTCTGGAGGATTATATTGGTGGGCAGCAAGATTAAGTTCTAAAAGATACGCACCATTTGCTTCTTGGATGACTGGATGGTTCAACCTGATAGGACAATTTGCTGTTACTGCTGGTATCAATTATGGTATTGCATCAATGATTGCTGCTGTGATTACAATTGGAACAAATGGATCTTGGATTCCAACTGCTGGTGCAACAGTCGGACTTCATATCGCAATGTGCTTCACTCAAGGTGTTGCAAACTCGTTAGGTCCAAAAGTGATGTCGACTGTGAATTGTATGCATTCAGACACAGAAAATAGAGATAACACTAAACCTTTTGATTAGCTATTAGTACATGGTGGCAAGTTATCGCACCTGCTGTTATCATGATCACTATGGCAGCAAAGGCACCAACACATCAACCTGCCAGTTTTGTGTTCACACACTTCAATAACAATACAGGATGGAGCAGTTCTGCCTATGTAGTTGTCATTGGAATCTTGCAGGCACAATTTACTTTGACAGGCTATGATTCAAGTGCTCATATGTCTGAAGAGACAAAGAATGCAGAAATTAGTGGACCAGTAGGCATGGTCATGGCCGTTCTTGGTAAATGAATACATTCTAGACAGTATTCCCCCCTTTCTTACCCAACCTTTTGCTAGTGAGTTCAATCATGGGATTTTGCTTTATCATTTCATTCTTGTTCTGTATTCAAGACTTTGAAGCCACAGTGAATTCATCTACTGGCTTTCCTGTCATGCAAATCTTGTTTGATTCAGTAGGCAATGCAGGTGCTATATGTTTAATGGTAATGCTTATCATTGCCTGTTGGCAGTGTGGGTTTGCCAGTGTTACAGCCAACTCAAGGATGATTTATGCATTTTCTCGAGACGGTGCTATCCCAGGAAGCAAATATTGGCATAAAATTGATGTCAAAAGACAAGTAATATTGATCATTTTTTGTTATAATCGGTCTTTATTCATTCAATTGATGTAGTCTCCAATTAATGCCGTTTGGTTCTCGGTTCTTATCGCGTCTTTACTAGGCTTACCTTCTTTAGGTAACAGTACCGCATTCTCTGCCATCACTTCGGTAGCTACCATTGGTCTTTATATATCATATGGTGTTCCTATTTTTGCCAAATTGGTGAACCGTAAACAGTTCATCAGAGGCCCCCTTCACTTGGGTCGCTTTTCAGATATCATTGGACTGTAAGTATACTACGAAGAAGAATACGATTAAAAGATTAATTCTTCAATAGCATTTCTGTTTTTTGGATTGTACTCATTACCATCTTATTCGTACTCCCTCCGGATTGTAAGTATATAAAAATGTTGAAAAACAAACAAGCATAAATTATATTATTTATTTGAATATAGATCCAGTTGATCCTGTTAACATGAACTGTAAGTCTTTCTTTTTTTTTAAAGAAAAATGAAAACATATTTTAATCAATACTTTAATTTTTTATGTTACGATAGATGCATGTTTAGCTGTTGGTGCAGTCTTACTTGGAGCTGGAGGTAAAAGAAGAACCATGGTTTATTTATAACGACTAATTCGATTCAATGGGATTTAGGTAGATACGCTATTGATGCACGAAAATGGTTCAAGGGACCTGTCATCAACTTGCCGCAAGATAAAGCTAAACAAATCGAATTAGAAAAAGATAGAACACTATCTTTAGATGATATCGAAGTCGGAAGCCACAAAAAAGATTCACAAACAACATCAAAAGCTAACCAAAAGAAGCATGATAGTAAAGTGGAAGTTGCACAGATAGAAAAGACAGAATGATAAGTTCAGAAACTGTACGTTGTATTTATTTATTAGCATTAATCATTAATAAAAAGAATTACTTGCAACCGTTATTTTTACATAACATGTATTTTTTTTTAAAAAAAAATATTGATTTCACACATAAAATTAATTTAGGTGTTCGTTGCGATATCCTATAATCTTTGCTCTATTTATTCCTTTGGGTTTCACTGGAAACTTTTTTTTGAATAAGACATTACCCCGAAATGATCAGTGGGTAATACCAAATGAGTTGATTAGGTGTATCTCAGCAACAGTACATAGAAGAACAAGGACAGTTAAAGACATGACTTTAATTTAAATATAATCCTTTTTTTAAAGCAGAACGACATGTTATTTTACACAGTTATATTTCTGTGGGTATAAAAGCATTAAGGTTTATTTTGCATTGTCTTTACAGAAATGACTCGAATCTTTTTTGAGTTCATTCATATTATTTTAAAGCTTGAAAGGGATTCTATTCTTATTTGGATGTTTCTTTTTACGGTTCACTGCCCAGCTACGAGCAATCCACAGAATACAGATACGTTCCCAAATGATGGTACATGCACAATTGGCTACAGCATAACCCCACAGTTGCCAACGGAACCATTTTGGCATCACGTTGTGACCCAGGGGAGAATTATAATCATCAATATACCAGGTAGGTTCAGGATAACCGAGTTCCACCAGGGCAGCCGGTGAGCCACAATTGATACGATAAATACAGCTGTAAGGATTAGGATCAGCCAATGCTAAATAACTCGTACTGATAAAGAAAGAACACCAAACAAACACCAACGCATAATTCCTCCACCATGATTGACGGAATTGAGATCCAAAGTTGACAACTGCACCGCTATTGAAGAATTGGAACATGATCACAATTCCCATCACTTCAGATTCATAATTGTCACCCAATAGCCACCACTTGGCGGAATCGATAGCTGTGCTATCAAACTGGTTACAAATAAACCAATCTTGTTGAAAGAGCCAAACGATACTGTAAAGGAAAACAAGCAATGAGTATATACAATCTCATCAAGTTGAAAACAAACATACCTGCAAACAAGGAACCAAAAGTTGATAAAGATAACGCCAAGTAAAGAAGCGAGGGTATAGATACCTAAGGGTTTAGCCGTTGGACGACAAGGACTTAATTTCTTGGCCGGTAAAGCTTGAGTGATAGCAATGGTCATAGTGGTTGTGATAAAACCATCGACTGTGATCCAGACAGGTTGAGGAGCAATGGCTGTAAAGTAAAACATACACAATTCCCAAAAGGCCATGCATTCACCATACAGGATCAAGAACTTGTAGTTGGAAAAACTGGTAGCAAGCGCCGATCGACCTTGTCTTAAGAGTTCAACACACTGCATGACGGAGCGATTGCTAGTACTGAAGGGTGAAACGATAGAGGCTTCAGCCTCTGACAGAGCAAGACCTACATGAGCAGCACGAAGTGCACCACAATCATTACCACCATCACCACACATGGCCGTAACGCCCTTTTCCATATGAAGTTGTATACACATCACCTTGTCATTGGGTGTCATACGAGCAAACACGCGAGTCTGCAGCAGATACTGACGCATCTTGCCTTGAGCAATCAAGACTTCAAAGGCGCGACCGGTCACAGCGAGTTCCACACGTTTTTCATGATCTTCGTGAAGATCGGATTCTAGCACTTGATCCACATTGACCTGATCACCCGAATCGACATCATGCCAGACGACATCACCCGAGACGACATCACCCAAAAGAACACGCTGATGCGCTTCAATCATGCCACACTGACGAGCGATATAGATACCTGTCAAGGCCGTATCACCCGTGATCATCACCACACGTGTGTCTCCACCCTTCAATTCGGCAATCGCATCGGTCGTGTCATGTTTGAGCATGTTACGAAACAGGACAAATCCCGCAAAAGAGCAATCCTGCTCAAGTTCATCACGTGTCATGGACTTGATCTCTTCCATCGTCACATCCTCGCCCAAGGTACCCAACACCCGGTGCGCCAACGCGAGCACATAGCATCCTTCCTTGGCATAGTTTGCAGCCTCTTGGTCGTAATCGACCGGGATCGAGCTCGGATTGGACAGGTACTTGACGCGTTCAAATGAACCTTTCAGAAACACATGGACCTTGTTCGTTTCAGGATCAAGGACAGCGACGGATTGTGAGGCACGCGCATGGACAAACTCAAAACGACGGACCACATGGACCGTTTTAGTTTGACTGTTGGGAGAGGCTGCGGGCGCAGAGAGCGTATCCAAATAGTCGGGTTTAGCAGGAGAAAGTAATTCCCATTTCATTGAATGAAAGGATTCAATGTCAACAGGATTGCCAATGAATTGATCCTTGACCTTTGTCACTGCATGGCAGGTAGCGATACCCATCGCCATCAAGGAGTCCATCGCCAAGGGATCCTCTTGACGCTCACCAAAGGCAGCATGACTTTCGGACGGCTTGGCGACAGCGCCATAAAACTCGAGGCCTTCACGCGTCAGAGTGCCGGTTTTATCAAAACAAAAGATACGCACCTTGCCTGATAGATTGATACGAGGTAAATCGATACAGAGAATCTTTTTACTGCGAAGACGAGCAGCACAAACAGACTGGTTGATGGTAAAGGCAGCAGGCAGCAGAGGCGAAAAGATTTCAGACATGACAAAGACACCGTAAAACCAACTGGTGATATTACCACGACCCATCAAGTAAAGCGAGAGACAGAAGGCGACGAGACCCCAGACCAAGAGAATAGAGATGGCCACCTTGATGTGCTCGTTAAAGATGAACGAGACAGGTGCTGGGAACAGAATCTTGTGAATCAACATGCCTTTTTCAGTAGCAATGCCTGTACGGAGTGTCAGGGCATAGACACGAGCCTTTTTATCGGTCGGTGTGATCTGTGAGACAATGGTGCCTGCAAACAGGGTGCTCACTTTACCTGAGCCATTCATCTCATACGCATGATCATCACTGGCAATCGCAATCTTTCGAATCGGCATCGCCTCACCTGTCAAGGAGGATTCATTGACAACGACCGTGCCAGACAAGATGACGGCGTCACAGGGAACAAGGGTGTTTTCTTGCACTTCAAAAATGTCACCAGGGACAAGGTTCGCACTGGACGTTTGGATCCACTCGCCACCGCGCAGTACGGTCACTTGGGTCACATGTTCAGCCATCTCTTGAATACGACGCTCAGCCCTCAAACGCAAGACGATACGAATGAATGCAGAAAAGAGAATGATGCAAGTCTGCACAAGACCCATTTTGTAGTATTGGAAATAATACCAGACCCACATACACATCATTTGATAAAGATAGATAAAGGAAGCAAACCTATCGAAAATTGTAAGCCTATAGCTCCCCTTTCTTTGTACTCTTGTCGACTTACTCTTGAATGACAGCCATCAAGATCGTAGGCACGTTCACCTTGATAATATTCGGTCCAAGCATGACAGCCCTACTCTCAGCTTCTTCATGACTCACACCCTTGGACCATGCCTGAAGTTGTCTGTGTGTTGAGCCAAGGTCATATTCATAAGGTTCAAATCGAGACTTTTCTTTGTTGTAGATATATCTCATACACTGGTATTCAAAATAACGCAAGTTGCTCTTTGTTGTTTTAACAGGACTAGTAGAGACCAAGACATCCATTCTATACAACACAGTTTGTAACATGTAACTTGACGCAATCATTCAACTTACCCAAGTCTTTTGTAAACAGTTTGTTCCATATCTCTAAGCTTACCAAGCCATTTACTGCCATCATCTAAAAAGATCAGCTCATCTTGTTTACGTTGTACTTGAATATAAGGACATCTGTGTGGATAGGATTCTATTCTAAAGTAATTTCTAATCGTCTTTCTTTTAAACATGATGATGCAAAACCATGCCGCAGAAATATGCCACACGGCAACAAATATTTTTGATGAAAGATCCGAAGACAAGAAGACTTCTAATGAAACGCCAGTGATTGTACCATCTAAAGTTGTACAAGAAATTTAGTAAGGATCACAAGCCGTGACACAATCAGTAACCTACAATAATCACCCACAAGACAGCCGAGGAAGACAAAGAACAATAAGGTCGTGACTACAACAGATCCAAAAGCGAATAAACCAAAGTAATCGTTTTTAAAGCCTCTGAAAATCAATTTTTCAGACTCTTTGATAGAATCCGAATCAATAGAAGATGTCCCAGCCTGTCCTTTTTCATTGATTTTCGAGGCTTCTTTTTTATATTCAGCTTCATCAATCACATTCTTATCCTTTTCTAAACTGACAGAGGCCATCGCGCTGTGAAATTTCATCTCTCGCAGATGTTTATAAATAGCCCAGAGTAATAAGATGGCTGCTTCTGCACCCATCAGTGCCCAAACTGAGATCCACATGGGTTCTGTATAAGTAAAATAGGGATCGACAATAGGACATGATAGCCAAAGAGAAGAGGTGTTGAAGGTACCCCAATTACCTACATTGGTTGCATTCACTGCTGCTGCACAGGTGTTTTGTATTTGAATGACTTGGTTTTGAGGATCAAAATGTGTAATGTTGACAAGCTGTCCAGAAGCACAAGGGTAATAGGGAATCGTCTCATCACCACACTGACAGACATTTGCAATACCTTCACATGAAGCTTTACAGGTACCGTCACCACAAAAGGATAAGCCAGAAGGACAAGTGGCTGCAAGTGCTGAAGGACAAGTCGATTGGTCTCGAACACAGATTATAGGACAATTTACATTATCGTGGGCTAGTAATGGGCACTTGTTTCCATATCTGTCATATTGATTGGCTATTTGAAAAAGCATGAGAGAAAATGACAAGTTATTGTGAACTGTATTTACCAACTTCAAACAAGGGTAAAGCGTTTATACCACATATAATCGCGGATATACCACAAAGAAGTTTAGGGATTTTCATTTGTAGGTAAAGTTCTGGCTTCCCTTTCTTTTGCTTTTTGACTTTATTTTATTTTCAGTAAAGAAAAAAAAAGAAAGAAAATACAAGTTGAAAACTATAAAAAATCTGTAAAATAAACAAAAACTCAGTCACAAAGATAAATTTGTAACACAAAATGGTCAACAAACAGTAACAAATCTTGTACGACTTCCTTAACGAATAAGAATGGAACAAATTTCATGCTTTATTGATGTTACATTATTTTTCCCAAAAAAAAAAAAAAAAAAAAAAGATAAGAGGGGGGGTGGATTGAGTCAAGGAATATAAATACACTGTGAATAAAAATCAATTTGTATTTTAACTCCTTGTCAACAATCATAAAACGACCTCCTTTTTATACTTTACATGCCTTTCTTATGTCTGAGATTGAATCGATAGGATGGATGACGTCTGTCTCGATTGAGATTATTTTTTTATTTTATTTTTTTTTTTCTGTTTCCACAATTTCTTTATACTGAAAACAAGAGATATTTCGGAAACAACCTTTACACAACTGAGTTCATCTTTGCTGTATATAAAATGACTTCAAACGGAAATTATAAAAGACATGTGACTCATTCCAAAGGTTTTTATTACAAGATTCTAATCAGCCCGTTTACTAAACATCAAACAGATTTAACAGAAGAACAACAAAATATTTTAAGAAATAAAGGAATCAAGATTGAAAAGATTCAATCGGGTAAAATATTATATTCTATTTAAAAAAAAAATCTCTTATGCTCCCTTCTTTAGAAATAGTGTCATTATCAAAACCTCTTCTTTTACAACCAGAAACTTATAAGCATATCACACCCAACACATTATCTGTATTTCAAGATGAATCAAGTTGGAGAAAGGTCAACAGGGTCAATACGGATTTTAAATTTAAAGAATTGAAAAGTGCTGAAGGACTGTGTTCATGGAACTCTTTGTTAAAAGATGAAATTAATTTGGATTCCGAAGGTAACCTAGTGTTTAAAGAATGATAGAAGATTCTAGCAATGACAGATGATATGATTAGATGATTGTTATTCAGAAAGTAGTTCTAGTGAATCATCTCAAACGACAACTAAATTTGATGTGAAAGAGATGAAAATGTTTGGATCGATGCCAATGGAAGAAGAAACGATAGTTGTTAAATGTAATAATTGTAAAAGACCTTTTTGCCTAGTAGATTTAAAGAACATGCTGGTAAGTTGAGATGAATGATTTTTATTTTTATTAACAGACAATAGAATCATGTTTGGGTGATAAACTAATTTTAATAAAGCATGAAGAAAAAGAACTAGTTTCTGATGATGAAAGATCATTAAAGAGAAGATGGGAAAGTGGCAAGAAGCAGACGATTGGAAAAAAGAAGCAAAAGAATAAAAAAGAAAAAGGTAAAATAGAAAAAATGAATTATTTTTTTATTTTTATTCTATTTTTTTATTTTTATAAATTCTTTTAAACTAAGTGATTAAATAAACTCCCTTCCCCCCTCCTCCTTCTCTTCATCAAAAAAAAAAAGCACCACTGGATTTAGACAAACAATGCGGAGTTATTCAAACAGCAACAAATATGCCTTGTACGAGATCAATCACTTGTAAAACACATTCGATGGGTGCCAAACGTTCTGTCAAAGGAAGATCTCAATCTTACGATTTATTATTGGCTGCATACCAAAAGAAAACAATTGGAAGACCGAACGTTCAGGAACAGCCAACGAATATTTATAAAGTGAAATTGATGAATGAAGAAAATAATTTGATTGATTCTGATGATGAAATGGACACGGTGATGGAAGGAGTTCAATATATTCAACCATTACCACTAGCAGAGAAATCATATCATTTTATAAAAAGAAAGAGGCAGTGTTTTCGTATGAAAGGTATCTTGTTAGACGCTATCACACCTAAAAAATAGCAAATCATTTTGTACATAATCCATCTCTTTCTGTTCTCTGTCATACAATACATGCCATGTGATATAATCCGCCCATTCATTGTCACATTAATAAAGTCCCTCTATTTTTATTTTTTTATTCCCTTTCTTTTCTTTCTTGTAAAGAAATGCAAAGGTAAAAAAAATAAAATAAACATGTTTTACAAAGGTTGAATGGGATTCAAGTGAAAAGGATAGGAAAATAGAAATAAAAAGACCTTCTTTACCATCGATAAATGCATTATTAACTGTCAGTGAACCTTATTTGAGTCATTCAAGGAGTTTGAATCCATCTTGTTCTCAACCTATTCATGCACATCAAAAGGATTCAGTGAATGTCATCTTGAGTCCTTCTGATTCATTTGAGACTACTGAAAATGATATTAGTGAGGTAATGATGACCATGAAATATAGAGTTATTAAGTTTATGTAGATTATTCATCACTGTTCAACTCTTGGCAGACAAATGATGAATAAAAGAGGAATTGAAATAAGTAACTTACCTACCCTAAAGCCCTGGTTAGATGAAATGATCAACAAAGCCAATCATATATTAAATGCTTTACTTCGATTAAGAAAACAACAGCTGATGACAAACGAATTAGATGAAGAAAGGGTACATGAAAATCTATTCTGGCTCATCTTGTTAAATTATTCTCAATTAGATCTTTGATGTTCCTAAATTACGTAAAAGAAAGGTAAAGAGGTCAATAGGAACATCAGACAATTAAAAACTATATAAAAAAGCGACCTAAATTTGAAGGAAAATGTCATTCTTGTCATACTTCTGAAACACCTGAATGGAGAAGAGGTCCAAATGGTGCACGTACATTGTGTAATGCTTGTGGTTTAAGTAAGTTTCTTGCTTTAAAGAGATTACAATGACTCAATTAGATTTTAGATTACGCGAAACTTGCTAAAATGACAGAGTACAAAGATGACACAGCTATGAAGTAATCTTTTTTTAAAAAGACTTGACAAAATGGATATGCTGCGGTTATTTATAGTGTAACACGGTCACTTTATTGTTTTGCTTCTTTTTTTTTTGTTTTAAAAAGTAGAAAGTCTAAAAATGATGCACTTGTTGACGTGAGAAACACTTGCTTTAAATAAATATAAAAATTCTTTAAATATGAATAAATAAACTGAATTGGATGAGAGGGAAAAAAAATATATACTTTATTAATCGATAAAGTATATTTTCCCATTGTTATCTGATTTGTACCTTTTTGTTTTCTTTTTTGATAGGAGGACTTTCAATCTTGAAAGCACCCTTTTTTGTTCAGGTACAATGTGTAACTTTTCCCCAACTGTTTGATCCGTCTTTACGGAAAGAATGGAGAGAAAAAAAAGAAGAAAAAAAGAGAGGAAAGCGGATTTAGTATTCATGAAATAAGCTTTACGGGATTATTATATTTTAGTAAGTATTAGTAAGAACAAGGAAAAATGTTACTTAATTAGATGGTTTCCCGGGAACATTCTAGGTTTGTATCTCTAATTTAGCATGGGCTAGAATAGAAGTTTTTTCTTTTTATGGACATTTGCTGATCGTGAAATTCAAGTTTTTTATATCAAAGAAAATGAAAAACTAAAAGAATTAAAAAGTCTATTAGCTTGAATTAGATTCAAACAAGACAAAGTTCACCAGGATCACAGTCAACTGTCATTTCTTCAATTCTCTTCCACCCTCTTCTTTACACACTGTCCAATCAATTCTGCGCATATTTCGGGGTTTTTATTTTACCCTTTTTCCCGTCCTAATCTTTCATGCTTTTGATCGCCAATTCTTTGCCTCCATTTTGACATCTCTTGTAGCACATTACCCTCTGAGTTGTACCTTATTCGTAGTTTGAAATTTATAGTTCAAACAATCACGATTATGCAATATGATAGTCGAAAAAAAAAAAAAGAGGGGATAATAAAGCATTTCTTTCTTCTTGTAAATTGAAGTGAAATTTCGTCAACATGAAAAATATACGCAAAATGCCATCTTTACTTTAAGCAGGTTGGATTTTTCACAAAAACCCTTTATCTCTGATTTTCAATATCAAAAAGAAAAATACAGCTCATCCATTTATTTTTTTTTTCCCCTCTAAAATAAACCAAGATATTCATATTTGGGTTGATTCTATAGAAAAAAGCAATGTTTCAATTGACAATCCAAAAGAAAAAACATAGGTTTATCTTTTTATCATGAATTCTATAAACAATGTTACTAGTTGCCGCACAGATGGGAATAACTTGTTTAGAAGTTTTTTAGAGTTTGAAAATATTTCTGAAAAAAGTTTCAGTATGCTTCAATTTCTCATCCAGTGCAAGCCACTCTATGACGGCTTTAACATTCAAAGCTTCTCCAACACAGCAAGATTGTCTGCGTCTTTTCTTTTCTACAAGCTGATTGTCATTATGATTGTCCTTGCTAACAGTATAATCCAGAAGACCTCCATTGGCAATAATGATACTGATTTTCGCTTCCTTATTTCAAGCCATCGTCTGATTTTCTGTAAATAATCAAAGATTAAATAACAAAATCCCAAAGCAGTTAAAATTTGTGAAAATCAATTATTTTGTTGTTGTTCAGAATATACATGTTCACATTCTGGCTCTTGACCACAATTTTGGTCCAACAATAAGTTAATTAGAAAGTAACCTTCCTTCACACATTCTTTTACAACAAAAAGGTCAATCGCAGAAGAAGAAATGCTGAGTATTTCTTGTAAAAAGGAAATTAAATTGACCCACTTGCTATTTTGAGAAGATACATGAGAAATTTTGTAATTTAAAGAGCTCACAATAAGACTTGCAGAAATTTATAAAAAAAAGGACGCAAGTAGCTAGTTTTGAGCTCTTTTCCCTGAAAATTGATTTTATCAAGTATAGCAAGAATAGAATATGTTTAAAATAAACATTCATACAGTACTTTTTAAAAAACAAATAAGAAAGGAGAAAAAACAAGACAAAGAGAGTGCACTTCCGTCTTATTCTGTGGCCGGTCAGCTTTAACAACTTTGTGTGACCTGAAGTGTGATAAGCATCATACACCTTTTGGTGTAGTACCTTGTATACTAGAAACCAATTGAAATACAGAGAGAGAGAGAGAGAGAGAGAGAGAATCATAACTTTCTGTTACTGTGATTTCTTCTTGAGGCAGCATATATAAGGACGAACAAGCATAAAATGGTACTTTTAAATTTGGTTATTGCTGGTATCATACGCTTGCTATCTAGTAAGGATTATCCAAATCAACAAACAATAATTCCGGTGGCTGGATGTTGGATGAACCGAGAAACCCAACCAAGCTTTACGTGAATTCTTACTCTGTTAAGAAACATACTTGATCCAGCAATCTATAGATTTCGAACTACTATCAGATGTCTTCGTAACCGATAATGATGTCGCTCTATATTGTGCCCTGGAGATCATCTCTCTTGAATCAACAAATTTATTGTGTTATCTGAATACAGTGAAAAGCTTTTCAAAGAGATTTTTTTTGAAGCAGTTAAGGATAATCCTGGATCAGCAAACAATGAGAATGATGCTGTGAAGATGGATATTGAAAGCAAGAGTAATATGCAACGTTGTTATTAGCTAGTTTTTACTTTTTACATTATTTATATAATTGATCTAGAAACAATCAAAAAAACTCTTCAAAAATACCATCTATGAAATAACATGCCAATGTCCTATACACTGAAGAAGATTTTGACAAAACGAAATATGTTGATTATGTTACAAAAAGTGGCTACTTTAAAGATAATGGCAAAAAATGTTTAGACCGCTTCAATAAGCATGCAATTTTATTTAACAATTTTTTATCATAAAACAGAATGTTATTATAAAAAAAAACATTGGGTTGGCTTATATGCAAACAGTCGCTTAAGCATGAATAATCGACATCAAGCAGAGCTGAAACTACGCACTCTGTTTTCAAATTTCATATAACTCACAGAATGTTGCCATCTACTTTTGTTTCTTTTTTTTTAAAAAAAAAGAGAAAATAACGAAATCACGTCCTTTATTCATTATTCTGTATAGATTTCTGTGAAGGAAATGCTATGTTGGTAAGAGAGCGAATGGAAGACCTGAAGGATTCTGAAATTTGTTATGAAAACGATACAAAAAACCTGTCTTGCACATATAATAAATGTGTCTAAACTGAAGATGATAATTCGCTACAAAAGGCTCGAAATATGATGGAGTTTCTAATGAGTAAACATATAATGAATAAAAATGACGCAAGCAGGACAATTAACACTGATTTATTATTAATTATTCAATCAGCTTCAGAAACACAGACGACTCATTGTTATATAAATGAAACTTATTTACCTAATGATCCTTTAAACGAACCAGTATATGAAGTTAAGGAGCTAACAACCAACAAGATGTTTCATGAAGTATCTATTTACACAAGTTATTTGGACGACAAATCACCGACTGCTTTCGCAAGATGGTGTTCAAGACGAAAAATGAATTTTCTACAGGCAAAAGATCAAAGAAAGCGCTCAAGAGTAGAAAATGAAACATTCATAAGATACCGTACTCTGTATGTAATAAAAAAGAAATACTGTAGAATTTGTGGTCAATGATCTTATACAGTGCAAAATAATAAGATAATCTTTTTTAAACGGGCCTCTGTAGTATTATCATAAATTATTTGGCAAGATAGTCCAAAATAATAAGACTGTATCTTATCGACATATCAAAACATGACACTACGCAAGTAAATCTGTAAGAGATGAAAGTTTTGAGAAGAGAGTGAAGTTGATTTAATCTAGGTGGATAATTTATTTACTTGATCGCTCGTTGACAAGGTTTCTGTATCTGTTATCTGCAATGCTTCTCAACCTTTCGCAAGCCGGGACATGCAAAGACAAAATGAAACCATGGATGAGTTGATAAAAGTTAACAAAAGTACACAAGGTAAAATTAAAAGCCTTGAAAAACAAAACGGAAGTAAAAAAAAAAAACTAAACAAGTTTATGTTAGACTTCCTCAGCTATATGAAAACAGCAGAAGAAGATATTTGCTTAGTATCACCTGATTTTGCTGGGCTATTAACTTCTCCACTCGAAGTGCAAAAGTTATTGATGTAATAGAAGTTGAGTATCTCATGTTTTACATATCAACAATATTTATATTTAATAGGGAAAATGAATGATTACAGAAGCTATCGATAGATAGATTCATGATCAACGATGAAATTCGTATTCTCGAAAGAGATGTAATACTAACAAATCCAGACATTTTGCAATCTTTCGATTGTAGAAAGCGATCTCATCCCAGATCAAGCTAAAATATAAGTTGTTTGAGGATTTTTAATTTTTTTTTTATCTATTTATACTATAAAATAAAAGTAGACGTTATGACTATGCTGTAAATAAAAAAGTTGAGGTATATTGCTGAAATGTAACTTTTTTAAGGAGCGAAAGCAAGGACTAAACTTAAAGATCTATTGAATCCCTTGTAATTATCCAAATCTTATCAAAGACAGGATTTCATTCATGGAATTGGTTATTGATGTGCTGGCTCTGTTTGAGTTGTACCTGCCAATTTCTTTTGGTCAATAGCACTCTCATTATGGCTAGAACTTTTATTGCTAACGGTATAATTTATAATTTCATTGTAGAATTTGAGTCAATTGCAATAGCTTTTGGATGCTAAAAAAGACTGCTATTACGTAAAAAAAATTCTAGTGCAATACATTTTTATTCATAAAATAAATAAAGTTTAAGGATGATCCTTTTGGTTGAACTCTTCATCGTGTCTATTCACTTCATTAAAGTGACCAACTAAAGATTCTTGCTTATTCCACATATTCTTGTAGACACTGTTTTCTATTAATAACAATTCTTCATGTCTACCAAATTCTACTACTTTTCCGTCTTGAAGAACATGAATGATGTCTATAATAAAAATCAGTGTTAGATATCTCAACATACTATTTCTCTCTTTTTTTTTTTTTCTTTTTCAATTTACCAGCATCAGCGATCGTTCGCAGACGATGAGCAATATGAAGACTTGTCATGCTAGTTTCTCGCAAGATACTTCTAAAATTAGCCAGCAATGACTGTTCTGTATGAGTGTCTAATGCAGATGTTGCCTCATCTAAAAACAAGATGTGAGGTTTTTTAAGAATTGTTCTTGCCAATGATATTCTCTGCTTTTCTCCTCCAGACAGCATCAATCCTCTTTCGCCCACCTTTGATTCATATTTTTCAGGCAAGGTCATGATCACGTCGTGAATACGAGCACGCTTAGCTGCTTGATAAACTTCGTCTCTCGTAGCATCAACGCGTCCATAATTGATATTGTAATAGATTGTGTTATTGAACAGAGTTGTATCTTGTGGAACAACACCGATTGCTCTACGCAAGCTGTCCATTGTCACCTCCTTGATGTTTTGTCCATCCACATAAATATTGCCTGATTGAGGTTCATAGAAGCGGAAAAGAAGCCTCAAAATGGTCGATTTACCACATCCACTTGGGCCCACAAAGGCAGCTTTAGAGCCGGCTGGTATTGTAAAGGAAACGCCTTTCAAGATAGGTCTCTGAGGATGATAGCCAAACACAACATTTTCAAACTTGATTTCACCACCCTTAAATATAAATTCTTTAGCATCAGGAGCATCTGAAACAAGTGGTGTACGGTTTTCCAAGTTGAATAAGGTGTCCATGTCAATTAATGATTGGCGAAGTTCTCGGTAAACAGAACCCAAAAAGTTGAGTGGCATGGAAAGTTGAAATACGAGTTGATTGACCATGACCACATCACCGACCGTCATCGTTCCATTCTTAACTCCATAGGCTGACAAGAGCATCATGAGGGTAAGTGATGTACTGAAAATAGCATTTTGTCCAGCATTCAAAAGAGCTAAGCTCGAGGCAACTTTAAGAGATGCTGCTTCGTATTTTTGAAGAGGTTTATCGTATTGTTCAGCTTCAAATTTTTCATTATTGAAATACTATTTTTGATGAGTTTCTCATTTTCTTTATAAAACAAATCCCAAATACCTTCACAGCTTCAAAATTGATAAGTGAATCTACAGCTTTTGAAGCAGCCACATTATCAGCAGCATTTGCATCTTTTCTAAACTTTGTTCTCCATGCAGTCGTTGTTACCGTAAAAGCAGTATAGGCACCGATGGTCGCCAGTGTTACAAAAGCGAAAGAAGATCCAAATTTATATGCCTATAAATGATGATCATTTACTTGTGGATCATGTTTCAAGATAACATAATACTTACCAAGATGCCACTAACCATACTAATTTCCAATGCAGTAGGTAATACATGAAATACCATTGAACTTACCATAAAGCTTATACCTCTAAATTCATTCCCACTTATTTGAGCATGATCTACTCTTTTATTTTATCTTATCAACCTACTTTGTACCACGATCAATCGCGCGATTCAGACCACCGGTTTGTCTAGTCAAATGGAAACTCAAGTCAAGTTTATGAAGATGTGTAAATACATTGAGAGCAACACGTCGGATAGCTTTTTGAGCCACAGCAGCAAACACAGCATTACGAAGTTCTTGAAAAGCACTTGCACCTAATCGAGCAAGACCATCTAAAACACATTTCCTTAGAAAAAGAGTAAAATAAGTTTTATCCTTTTCTTACATCCAATAATTGCTGCACCACAAACTGTCCACAAAGTTGTATCTTCAGGTATTGTCATATTTAACGAATCCACAACGTTCTTAAAGAAAAATGGTACTTGAACATTCAAAAGCTAACAAGATGTTACAAAAAAAAGATGTATTAATTTCACAATTCCTTACTTTGCCACCAACGAGTAATGAGAGCGCGATCACTACACGGGCTTTGACGCCAGTATCGTTTTTCGGCCAAATGTATTTCATCAATTGTTTAATGATAGCCAAATCGGTTGCGTTTCTTTCCTTTGCAACCGATGTGACAGGTGTAGTAGGTTGCTTTGTCTTTAAAGATGATTCAGTGGGCTTTGATGTAAACACCCTTTTGGGAATATAAGATGCAATAGATTTTGATGATCCATTATTTCCGTTTTGCCTTGATATTTGTGAATTGAGTTGCGTAGTTCTATTTGTATGCAAAAATCTAGCTTGTTTTGCTAAAGAATGTGTACTAGATACTTTCTTTGACCAAACATGGCCAAAGCTGTTTCGAGTAACTGTTTTAGAACAGGCTGAGGTTAACCTTAGAAACAGCATGTTGAAGGTGTTCTTCTATATCACGTATGTAGTTTGTGTTTATCACTTGTATTTGTTATATGCAAAGTAGAAGAAGAAAAGAGAGATATTGCACAATTACTAATGTGACATCTTTTAAACCCTGCCTGCATTTTAAACACCGAGTCAACTCAAATTTGAATTCTTTTAAGCTTGCATGTTTGTTCAAGCCTACATATAGAACCTTATTTCATGCACATTTAATTTAAAAGTTTTTTGGCTCAAAATTAGTATATGAAGATAGTATGATGTGCTTTCAGTATCTTTGGCTAGTAATATTATATTTGCACAAAGACTCTTTTCAATATTTACACAAAATTGCTTCAATAAGACTAATCATGAATATAAATCATTACTTGAGCAGAAATGGGACGGATCTAACTATTGGTACAATCTAAATGAATAGGTTCATTTGAACTAACTCTTGCTTCTTGCAAAAGAAGTCTTCCTAATTTGGAAATTGGTGACGTCGACATCAAGCAAATTAGCGGGGGGCTTTTAGGTTGACCAGAAGAAAAAAAAAGGTGGTCCTTTCATTCACTCCCCACTCTACGTACATTATATAACTAGAGACAGAAAAATGGCTAGCTTAGCTCGTACTTTTGCCTCTTCTCTTGCCAACCGTAGCTACAGAGCTGTTCCTGCTTCTGCTTCAGCTTTCAAATTTGCTTCTGTTGGCTTCAGCAACAATGACGATCAAAAGCAATCTAATGGTAATTAATTTAAAAAATATCAAAGCCAACCACTCATTTTCTTTCAATGAAAACATAGCTGGACAAATGCGCCACCACTCTACCACCAGTGTTCCTGACTTTTCTAAATATAAAAAGACCAAGAACAGCGGTGAAGCTAGCCGTAACTTTGCTTACATGATGATTGGTAGCACTGGTTTAGTCAGTGCAGCCGGTGCTCAAGCTACTGTTTCCGACTTTTTGGCCAATATGTCTGCCTCTGCCGATGTTTTGGCTTTGGCTAAAGCTGAAGTTGAATTGGCCAGTATTCCTGAAGGCAAGAACGTTACCATCAAGTGGAGAGGAAAGCCTGTTTTCATCCGTCACCGTACTGAAGCTGAAATTGCCGAAGCCAACCAAGTGAGCATCAATGAATTACGTGATCCTCAACAGGATGCTGAACGTGTCAAGGATCCCAAATGGTTGGTCATGTTGGGTGTCTGTACTCACTTGTAAGTAATCGATGGAATGATATTTGTTGCAAATCTGACATGTTTTTTCAGGGGTTGTGTACCTATTGGTGAAGCAGGTGATTTTGGAGGCTGGTACTGTCCCTGTCACGGTTCTCACTATGATATCTCTGGACGTATTCGTAAGGGACCTGCTCCTCTTAACCTCGAAATTCCTGGTAAGAACAAAAATATACTACCGTACTTGCGACTAACATTATATTTTATAGAATACAACTTCCAAGAAGATAAGCTTATTATCGGTTAGACAAGCTTTTTTTTTCTCAACCTATTTTATCAGATTGTTTTCTATTTCTTTTGTTAATATGTATTTTTGTAAGAAAGGGAAAATAATAAAAAAAGACTCGAGTGCTTTTGTAGAACGATGTAAACTTTACTAGATTTGAAACAAAAAAAAGTAAAAGGATTGTTGTAATCCAAATGAGATATCAATAACCAGTATTAAGGATTTTAAGTAGAATTATGTTGTGCTATTTGAATGATATTGTTGACCCCTTCAAAAAGAAATATGCCAACATGATGACATAACAACAAGCATAGAATAAGTTGATGACGAAATGATTATATTCAATCTAGCAACTGGATGTATAATCAATAAAAATTTAGTTCTTAAACAGAAAGAAACCCTGGTATAATGTAGGAATAAAGATAAAAAGGGATAATAATTAAAGATTTTAAAACACTTGAAAAATGCAAAAGTCTTTATTAAAAATGTATTTAAATTGTTTTTAAGCTTGCATAAAAAACTTTCGAATGTTTACGTAATCTTTACAAATAATGCAACGAATAGTTTGGTGATCCTTTGTGTAATCCAATCTTGTCACTTTCAAGCCATCCTCTCTTTTTTTTTTTTGCGTAAGGAAACCCTTGCTTTTATAAAGGTAAACTGGGTTTCACAAATCTGTCTGAAACTCAACTATAAAAAGAGGGTGTTTACAAAAAGATTCTGCAAGATTACAACCTTTCATTAAATACTATTACTCCCCACTCTTATGCCTTCAGTAGATTCGTCTTCAAAACCACTTACCTTATCACGCGTCTATGGCACTTTGACTATTGTTCAATCTGTTTCTGCTGCTGTATACTCCATTTATGTACTCATTCACGGTGTGCAATTGGTGTCTGCTAATTTCGGTGGTGTCGAATTAGCCAATCGTACACTTCCACTGACAAGACCTCTTTACCAAGAAAAGGGAACTGAAATAGTTCTTGTTGTCGGCTCAGCGTTGGTACACTTGTTCTCTGGTATTGCAAAGTTTAGCATACGAGCTTACTGGAAAAGATTTGGTCAAGATACCAGTCATCCTGCTTTACTACCTTATCATCGATTCGTAGGACATATGCAAGTCCCAGCACTTTTGCTTCACTATTATCTCGTTCGTCTCTTACCCATTCAAAAATATGGTGATTCTTCCTTTATCGATTTTAGTTATATCGGTTGGGGTCTTCAAAATAGACCAAAATTCACTTATGCTTTGCATACTACACTGATCGTCGGCAGTATGTACCATGCTGTGAGTGGCATGAGCTTCATTTACGCAAGATATCTAAAGAAAGGCAAATCTACAGAGAAAGCAGCCCAGGTAGCTCAACACAGCAAATCTGTCGAACAACATGTTTTGATCGAAAAATATAAGCGCAACCAACGAATCAAGAAAGGATTGGTTGCAGCTCTCAGCATTACATTAATATCCAGCTTAGTGATCATTGGTAAAGACACAACAAAGATCCCATTAAGACTTGATTTCGAAAGTATGTATTCCAAAATCATTGGACTTTAAATAAATTTACAATTGTTTCTTTTTTTTTTATTCATTGTTAAATAATGCGCGAATGTATGTATAAATTTTTTATTGGGCCATCATTGCTTCTAAGCCCAATCCTCCACCTTCCATTTGCTCTTTAGCGAACATTTCAAAGTATTGGAAAATGATTGTCACACATAACAGAATACCAGTGCCAGATCCAATAGCACCGACCATATCTGCTACAACAGAAACAGCACCAAGACAAGCACCACCAAAGGAAGCAGCGACAGGAATCACTCTCTTCAATTCCTTGTACATGGAAGTATCACGGTAACCAGCAATAACGAGTTGTTGATCCTTGAGTTGACGTGCGACATCACGAGGAGAAGCACCAGAGATTTCAATCCATGTCTTTGAGAGAAGAGCACAAGTGGTCAACATGATGCTCACGTAAATAACAGTATGGATAGGGTCCAAAAGAGCAGCAGACATGCTTCGGGGAGCAGAAAGGTAATAAGCAATACCGCTGACTGCATTTAATTGAGATGTGCCATCAGTAGCCTCCCAAGTGCCGAGAAGACGAACTAAAAAGTTATCTGTGAAACGCTTGTAAAGCATTTGTGAGATCATGAAAACGTTGGAAGTCAAAGTAGATTGAAGCATGATGGGCATATTAGAAGTATAGAAAAGTTTGACAGGGTAAGAACCACGTTGACCACGAAGACGGTTGGACTTGACGGGTAATTCAACACGGAATCCTTGAAGATAAATGACGAGTAAAAAGATGGCTGCAGTAGAGAGTAAACTCATGACGTTGGGCATATTTTGACGATAGAATGCTTCTTTTAAAGCACGCGTCTTATCATTACGCGTCATCAAGAGGTGAATCAAAGCAATCAGAGCACCTTCGAACTCATCACCACGTCCATTATCCATTGTAGTAGGTGAAAGTGCCTTCCAGAAGATAGTTTCACAAATGTTGGTAGCAATGAAAAGATTAATACCAGAGCCTAAACCATAACCCTTTTGTAATAATTCATCCAATAATAATGTAATCAAAGATGCGACAACAAGCTGAATAATCAAAATCAAACATACACCAGCCCCAATATGATTTGGGTCACCGTAAAGACCAGTCAATACAGAAACAGTTGCATGACCAAAGGCGATAATCATTGCAAATACTTTTATACAATTTAGTATTCAATCACTCCGAAATAGTTGTGTACTTACATTTTTGGGCGCCACTAAATAAGGCTCTATCTTCTTGTAAACTGTAGTCTACTTCAATAATATTTGCACCTGAAAGAAGTTGCATAATCATGCCTGAAGTAATAATGGGTGTAATACCCAATTCCATAAGAGTACCACGATTAGAAGCAAGAATGACTCTCATCCAAAAGAGAGGATCAGCAGAATCTGAAGACATAATACCGTAAAGAGGAACTTGAGACATAACCAAGAAAATAAATAAAGTCACTGCTGTCCACATCACCTTTTGATTAAAGGGAATCTAATGTCAAATATGTTAGTAACATTTTTCATGTTTGCATCCCCTCCCCCTTTTTTTGTCATTCTCTTTTTTGTCTCTTTCTCGAAACATTCTCTCTTATTTGTTTTCTCCTTTTCTTTTTCTCTTTCACTTCACAAAAAGCACTAATAAGTAGGTTTGAGTATTTTACCTTTCGATCAGGTGTTGCAATTTCAGGAAGAATAGCCATGAATGGCCTAACCAGATGTAAGATCCTGACTATTATTTTTATGTATTATTAATACCCTTGTGTTTAGTTCTGTGACTTTATTTATAATAAATACTTACAACCCATTCTGTATTATGTATTATTTAGTAAAGAAGAGTGAAAAAGAAGAAGCTATTTTCAACGTGTAATAAAAATTGCACTGAGTTGTTAAACCAATCATTAAATTTACACAATCCATCCAATCAAAAATATACACCTTTAATTGAGTTTTAATTAAGCGTAAAGGCTTTCATTGGCAGAATAAGCATTCCATCAGAGTACAATGGGTACAGTCACTCTACTACTATAGGGGGGTTGTGTGTAATATAATATATTTTAAGATTTCTTTTCAAAAATGTCAACAAAGTGCGAGAAACTCTCTAGTCGTTTAGGAAAAATGATAGCTGAATCAAGAAATGCAGGAGAAATAAGTGAAAATGATGCTATAATTGCACAGTGTACATTCTTTGCAGCAACAATGAGCATGTATGATGCAGAAAGTGACAAATTTGTTCAGCCAGATATAGAAACCTTTAAAGTTTTTACAACAAATATAAGAATGTTTGCTCCACAACATGCAGACTAAGGCATGAACCTTTCTGTTTTTTTAAACAATATATATAAAATAAAAAAAATGGGTACAGTCATTCCATCCTCAATTTGCAGGTTTCCTGAAAAGCTTGACTAGGTTCCAGAAAGTATCTTTGCACTTGGACCAAAATACAGTGGTATACTTTAAATATGCATGTCTTATCCTAACTAAAGAATATATATTGTCCTTAATGACTTAAAGCCCAACCAAAGTATGCCTTGTATCGATTTCTAATTCAATGAATGAGTCTCTAAAATAAAAAGTGGACTGATAGGTTTAATAAAATAAACAGGTTTAGAGGAACAATCTAGTAAGCAAACGTGACATTGTAATAAAACAGCGGGAGTAGTAAACACTGTTAAGAGAACGACTGTATTGAAAAGAAAAACCTTAGTAAAAAGAGTAACAATAATGTATAGAACAATCATAATAAATGCTTAATCCTGCGCTCCATTCCTATAACAAAATTTATATAGCCTTTAATTTGGGCTATAAAGCGATTACTTGCATGGAAATAAATGCAATGAAATTTATATAATAGTCAATATTATGATTTTTTTTTTTTTTTTGGGAAATGTACATTATCTATTAAGCTTTAATGTGCCTCAATATACAATTATATTGATTTATATAGCCTCTCTATTCAAGCTATACAATTTTCTACTGAATTAAATGATTCTCTCCGCTATTTATTGCAACATTATCAGCATAGCTAACGATTCCCGTCTTTCTTGTATAATTTATTCTTGCTATAACCTCAATAATAAGTCTATCGAACATACGGACATTTCAATTCAAGACCACCATGCTTTATTGAACAAAGGTAAAGAACTAAAAAAGCGTGACTTACAATTATCCAGGACTCGATGGATTTTACATCCTTTCTTTTTCTTTGTATATTTTACACTCAAATATATATATCAAACTTTTCTCTTGATGCCTGATAATGTAAGTAAACGCAATCAAATTCAACTATTTTATGTATTCATTTTTCTAATTAGCCTACAGCAAAGCGTCAAAGAGTTACAGCTGACTTATTAGACTATCCTAGGTTTTCTGAGGTGACATTAACACCTGAACTAAAAGTTGGTAAAGTTAATGAAATCAATAAAATCATCCTATTCTTATCAAACAGTCTTCACTAGAGAAACAATCAAAGGATCAAGAATTAATAGAAAAGCTGAAGCATGAAAACTTTATATTAAAAAATAAATATGAAAGTCTGAAGCATGTTCATGATTTAGAAATTCAGGATAAAGGCGCGTTAATCAAACAACTTATGGAACAGAAAGCAGTATGTTTACAATATAAAAATAAAAAAAGACAGCAAGCAAAAGCGTGTGAGATATCTTACAGCATGTGTCATTAGGAGGCAGAAACGCGAGCAATTTATCACATGAAAAAAAGCAAAGAAAATTCAGAAAGATTGGAAGCTGTAACAAAAGAGACTGAACAAATGACAGTAAAAAAAAAATGCAGTTATTCTTTTTGATTCAATACTTAGATTGTTTTCCATTAATTCTTTCTTTGTATAGAAAGGGTTAAATGTCCAAATCCAAAAACTACAGGCAGAAGCTGAAGAATTCAAGAATTTAGCAGATAAAAGGTTGCATGAGAAAGAAGCATTAATAGCTGAAAAAAGACTTACAGAAGAACAAAAAGATGTCAAAATTAATAGTCTTTCTTCAAAGGTTGATTCCTTAAATGATATGGTAAAACAGTATTTTTTTTTGTCGCTTACCTATGCTGATTTAGACATAGCTTAAAGAAAGAACAGATACTATTCAAAAAATATCAGAAAAAACAACAACTCTTGCCTCGACTGTCAGTAAATTAACTTTGCAACTTGAAGATGCATCTAAATATCCAGGCGATTCTGAGGATTATAAGAAACTCGAAGAACAGTACTTGCGTTAGTACTATATGACATAATATATACAGAAATGCTCACCTATTTTTTCCATTAGTTATTTATGAGCAGCATAAAACACTTGTATCTGAAAATAAAAGCATGTCAAGCCAATTGAACTACTATACAGAAATAGTAAAAGAGATCGAGCAACTTAATGATAAAAATATGACAATACAAGAACGATTAGCAGAAATGGCTAGAATGCATGAGGAAAACACAAAATTAAGCTTTGAGGTATCAAAGTTCAAAGCAGAAAGGGCAGAGTGGATATATTATTTGGAAAGTCAACCTGAACTATTAGAGCGATCACCAAAGAGTATTATTCGAGAGCTCGCAGAGAAAAATAAGGAGAGAGAATATTTAAAAAAAGAAAATGAAATGCTTCAACAAACATTGAATGACACTATTAAGCTCTCTCATAAATTAGAAAGTCATGTACGTATATTCAAACAAAACGGTATACGTTAGCAATATCACTTACAAAGAAATTATGTATAGATGGATGATTTGAAGAAAAAAGCATTGGAATACAAATCACAGTATCAACTTGCTTTGCTTGCAAAGGACACTATAGCAGAAGACAAGGAAACATTGAATTTACATATCAGGTTGCTTGAAGATCAACTAAAACTGTATGATCATGAAGAAAAGACTTATATGTCAACAACCTATGATGAGAAGAAGTCGGCAAGAATTTTAGAACTGGAGGGATTGTTAAAGCAATTCCAAGAAAAGATAGAGCAGCAAAATTCCGAAATCGCCAATGTTAAATTGAATAGTTCGCCTTCTATTATAATTCCAAATGGCCCTTACACCGAATTGAGCTCGGGTATGACCATTTTTGAATTGCTGTCAAAGATAACAAAAGACAATAAGAAATACCACAAAGGTAAACTAAAGCGAAGGGAATGAAACAAGTGTATATTAAAACTTATAATAGAATTTATGGACAAGGTAATTGAATATGACATGTTGAAGAAAGATTTGGAGGCTGCGATCAAAAAGTTTGAAGCTATGAGCGGAATAACTGATGAACAAAATAAGCAAAATGATGAGCAAAACACATGCTCCAAGGAAGATGAACAAAAGGAAAGCATCGATAAAGATAATATCAATATAGAAAGTACTAAAAAGTACCGTATACTTCAACTAATTGAAAATCCTGACTTCATTATTCGGACTGTTCGAAGTGATAATTTGAAGCGATTGTATGAAGAGAATCAAGCATTTCTAAGTAGTAAATTATCCGCTGTTGAAGATGATGCGTCCTATGTCAGTGTTCCCAAAGTGAGCATTGTTAACCTTCAGGCGACTATTGGAGAACTGCAAAAAAAAATTGAAACAAAAGAAAAACGCATAAAAAGATTGCTTACATATTGGGAAAAGCAGAACGAGAGGCTACATGAAACTATACAATTTGTATTGGGCTACAAAATTACTCTCAGAGATGATGGTATAGTAAAGATAGAGAGTAGCTTTGTCGATCGCAAAAGGCTCACATTCTTTGTCAACATGAGCGATGATACAGATGAAGCAAAATTAAGAATAGTTGGAGCGCACAAGGATTATTATATGGATATGTTACTTCATGATGCATATCAAACTTATATCGAACAAGATAAAAATATACCTGCATTTTTAAATGCTGCTGGACAAGAATTATTCGTACAATACAAACAAAAACAGGACGAAGCTTCTGTTAATGAACAAGTAGAAGGGGAAGAAGGAGAATACAGAGAAGAGATAACTGTTTATGAACAACCAGAAGAATCCGAGGAAGGTGAAGGCGTATACAAAGACGAAATGGAATAAGAAAATAAATAAAATACAATGTTATATTCTGTTTTTATTCCTTTATCATATCTACCAACCGCCAGAACTGCGGAACACATACTGATTTCCGTCACCATTTCCATTATATTGCTCTTTCTTTAGCTCCAATTGTAGAAAATGGCCATCATTCACCATACAACAACCTCGACACTGGTTGACATCGATCATAATCACACCAGGTAATTTTTTCTCCTTGCCCAAAAAGATATTACTGCCCTTTCCTTTCGCTATTTTTCTGCTGATAAGCTTTTGGTTTGAAATACTAAACGACTCAAAGTGTAATTGCGTTGGAGGCTGTGGCCCTGCTCCTTCTTGTTGCTGTTGAGGTGGAATTACTCTCCAACACCAAAAAGCTCCCAGTTTTTCATATTCTTGTGCCTTTTTAAGATCTTTTTTACTGCTCATCGCTTGAAGTGGTGCCGAGAAACCACCGATAGGAGGTGCAAATTGAGATAGAAACCCTTCTCTACCCATGGCCCTTGATCTAAAAGGAGGTTCTTTTTGGCTTGTCCCAAAAAGTCCACTAATGAATGATAAACCTCGACGAGGTTTAGGCTCTAGTTGTACTGGCATACTTCTTGGTTCAGGGGGCAACATCACTGTGTCTTGCTTATCTTCTTCCTTAGCTTCAGTTTCGCCATTTGCCTTTGGTGAAAGCTCTGGATGAGAATCATTCATAAATGGAAATGGAAACTCTGCAGATCCTTGCCAAGCGTCATGAGTAGGCGTCATGTAATTCCACATTTGATTTGGTGGTAATGGTGGCGGCAGTGGCGGTCCCTGCATCATTGGATTGAGCATCATACCCATCATTGGCATAGGTGGTTGAGGAAAATTACTGTTGGGCGGGAAAGCTGGAAAATTGGGTCCTAAACGAGGATCTCCCCACATTGGCATCCGGTTACCTGACCCCATCTCACCGCCAGGTGTTGTTGGACTAGGATTTCCTTCCTCTATATGAGCGTCGTAAAATTCCCCTGGGTCAATATTGTTGGCAGCGGCCATGGCTGCTGCTACTGCTGCAGCGTTATGCATTGAATTATTTCTTTCTACCATTGGATGGGGCATGGGCTGAGGAAACACCATGGGTTGTGGAGGAGGCGGTGGTAAATTTTGATTGGATGCTGGATATCCTTGAAATGACCGGCTTCTGCCCAGCCCTGGACGTGCTTGAGATAGTGGAGGTGGGGCCATTGTATCGCTTCTGCGACGTGGAAGGCTTGGCCGTCTTCTTCTAGAAAAATTATAATTAGGCTGCTCGGTACTCTGATCACTTTCTTCATCGGATGTTTCTACAGGGCTTGTAGGCACACTGTGAATTGCTCGATTCATATATCCAGGAGAATTATATGGTACAGATGATCTCATACGGGGTGAATTGATAATTTGGGAAGGCACAGCAGATGATAGCGAATTTGCACGTCTTTTTTGACTATACGAGCTTCGTGATTTATTGCTTGCATTACTGTTTCGCCTAGGTAAACTATCCAGACCTTGCTCTTCATCATCCGTACTTTCGTCATAGGGCAAAAACATTTCTTGAACTGGTCTAGTCGATCTTTGTTGATTGGTCCAATTTCGCTTACGTAGTCTGTTTGATGCTGACCTATAAAGAAATGGCAAATCTCGCAAGTGTTGTGATCTTCTGGGTGGAATGTCCTCCATCATAGGATAAGGAGGGGGTGCCCACGGGTTGAGAAGGAATCCATCTCTATTTTGTGAAGGAGGAGGTGGTGGTGGCGGCATAAGATGATGAGGATAAGGATAATCCCCATCGTCATTTAAAAACTGAGGCGGTGGAGGGTAAAAATCAGGACCAAGCTGTATATGGTGCTGTAGAGACCCACGATGAGGATCAAAATAGAATCTATCCTCTAATCCAAGATCATACATGGCTCTTTGTACTTCTTCTTCATCCACTTCATCTTCAAAAGGAACATCGTTATAGTATGCTGGTGTATGACGTTGCAATCTAGAGTTTCTTCTTGTAATATTCTTTCTTACTGGAGATGGTTTTTTCATTTGCGGAGAGGGGTTATGATACGAGTCCTCATCTGAATAATAGTCCTCTAGCTGCGTTCTTCGTGAAAATCTGCTATTATTATTACTGCTACTTGGTGCAGACATTTTGAAAGAGGAAGAGCTAAAGAAAAGTATAAAGTTTATAAAAAAGTTAGAAAAAGAATATTGTTATTGTTTACTGAAACCCTCTCTTTTGCAAAAGTGGAAGTAATTACCATAATTAGGAATCCCACGGAAAGATAATACGTTGTTTTGTTTGCGCGTGACACACTGGAGAAGATCTAACCTTTAGAGGGAGACTTTTTTTGTTACAAAATTGCCAGTTACAAACACGCTTTCTAATTTCGTGTGAAAGCTAGTATAAACTATAGCCTTCTTCTATTCTGTCCTCTGATCTCCGTTGACTCGAGAGGAATAAAGTCGATGTGTCCGATGATCCTTTGACTGGTTCCCTGATCAACCAAAGCCTTGCTCCAATCTCCTTGATCAGTTACTCACTGATAATCATGTTATTTATTGTCTTCATGTGTATTGTCTCCTATAAATACCAGAATCTATTAATGATCTCCTGTACTTCTTTTAAATATGCTATTTACTCGCAAATCATGTTCTTTTCAAAAATGTCCCTTCTTGATTCGTTTATTGTTGTACTATATGTCGCACCCAGCTTAAACCCGACTGTCTTTCTCATACTGATGAGTTACCATCACAACCTTCATAACTAGAGCAAAAACCCTTAAAATGGTTATTTTAAAATTATCATTGGTTTTTATTCACCTCGCTCTTTATATCACTTCTTTTTCATTTTCACTCTTGATCCTAAAAGAGTCCTTAGTTTCAAAAATGCTCATGATTAGCAATGATAGTTTTTGAACCATCAAAGTAATCAAAGATAAAGAGAAACTGTATCACTATCATCTATGTTATTTTGCAAGTTGTCAAGCCAAAAAAGTATGGAACAAATCGTTAACCGGCAGTAGAACCAAAGTAGAACAGGCACAATTAATAGTGGAGGATGGATAGGCAAACGGTTCAAAAGGAATAACAATGGATATTGTAAAGAAAAAAGCATTTGCAGTTGTTGATTCACATTAAAGCAATGTATAAAATAAATCTTGGTAAGGCTTTAGAGTAGATGAACAGTACATAGTTTAGCTTTTTTTCTAGCTTACCAGCAAAAATACCATCGGATACAATGTCTTTGTTCTTTTGTAGTTCTTAGAGTTCATAAGATAGAGCTGAAATGAAACTGCAGTAACAAGTATGTTCATATGTTCCCGTCCCATTATAGCATTAACTGGTTTTGGTGTTTCTTAATTACAGAGATCAGACAGAAGCCGGTACTTTCAATGCCATATGATCATATTTCTTGCGATTAGAAACATTACACTCTATTAAATGTATAGCATAAAAGTCACTCTTGTTGTTAGACTAAAAAAGTTGATATATATCAAACGGACATCATGCACTATAAATTGTATATAATTTGCCGTACCTATAGTAAAAAATATATACATTAAAAATGTCTTTTAGAGATTGCATACTTTCTTTCATACTTTTATTTAACATCGAGCGTTTTCTGTTACATTGCTTAATTTTTCTATCATGGCATTATTGATCTTTAAACCTTGTTCGCAGAACGAAATAGATACACAAATAAATATAAAAACATAGAGTTCACTGGCAAAAGAATTATTTAAAAAAAAAGTTGTGTATAATCTGTTACTTCATAATTATCATACTTCGAATTTTTAACTGGATATCAATAATTAAACAAGTAGTTGCAAATTAATTCTAGCATGTCCTTCACAAAGAAGCATACTGATTACATATTTTAACCATGTTAGCATTTAATTACATGATCTACTAAATAGAATGATATTTTATTGAGTTGTTTTATTACTCTACTTCATTAACTATTAACGTAATCATCAACAATCATTACGCTTGGTGCAAATGATAAGAGTAGATAAAGATGAGCACCTGTTTAAATAGTTTATGACCATGGCCATCTTGTTATTTTCGATTTATCAACATGAATTGATTTTATCTTATTGATCTTCTTATTATTGGATGAAAATTAATTTTTATAATAATGGACGATCATCAACTTCATTAAGCCGAAAACACCAGTAAAATAAATAATTCTATATTACAAAATGATATATCTTTTCTTTAAATTAACAGGTACTTTAAGTGCCTCTTCGCTTTACCCGAAAAGATTCAGTATAGGTATAAAAATTGTATAAAGCCATTGGTTTAGGGACACAACAAACTACAACTAACAAGTGATTGACTGTTTCAATATTGCCTCCTTTTTTTCTCCCCCCCCATCAAAAGAATCCCCGCGCCCAATCTACATATGCTAAATTTTATATTCATGTCGGTAAGTGAATCTGCATGATTTTCTATTATTATCCGATTCTTAACCCATTTCTTTAAACCAATTGCTACTATTTATAATTTCATACATATTTTGTGATGATTGCTATCACCATAACTAAATAAGCAAATGCTGTTATGAGTAGCTAATTATACAAGCTGTAATGTTACACCATTTGCTTTCATTCTTGTTATTCTACCAAGGCGCATGCTTTAATTCTTTATGCTTATTTTTTATCTCTGCGGAGTACATTCCTTTTTTGCTTTCTACATAGTAAATAGTGCTTTCAGTCAATATTATTTAGATCGTTATCCTGAATTCTCAGTTTTGATTAATCCTCTTTTTCCCAATGCTACATGCGAAAAATCTGAACAAAGCAAGCTGTGATTATTCTATAAGATGGTCAGTTTGGAATCACATGTTTCTATTATTTGTTTGTCTCTTTCCTTATTTACTTTTCTCTTTATATAATTTAAGAATAGTACAGCCAATTAAACTGTCGCTTCTATACTTTACTGTAGTAATATAGAGTACACAACATTAGAAATGCTGTTAATAAACATTCAACCACTACTTCTACTTTGTTTTACTATTTAATCGCTCCGCTTTTTAGAAAAAAGCCAAATAAGAATACTTGTCGAAGGCTTCATAATAAAGCTTTGTCGTAATTAACTTTTAAAAGCTTACGAACATTTTTTACGTGTATACATATGGCTGTACCTTTACGTTGTTGCTTCATATAGAATTTATTTAAATCTGTAGTAATTTAAATATTTTTGTTTTAGGAGAATGTTCTTTATTTTTTGTAGTATCAATTTCTAAGTGTTTCCCATTACTTAATTTTTAGAAATTATATTTACACTAAGGTTTGCTAAAGACTTGACCATTTATTGTTCAATCAATTTCTCCATTAAATTCATTACAATTATGCTTTCATCACAATGCGTCTTCTTTTTGCATGGCTTACCAATTCATCTTTTATATGAATTTTAGCAGTATGACATTCCTTGGATTAGCTTGCTAACTTGTTTATTCTTTTTTTTTAACGTAACTTTAATTTAGAATTTTAATATCAAGTTTCGTTTGTCATCTTATTTATTTATAAGCCTTCCATTTTCCTTGCGTAGATTTCATAAATAAACAAAAATTTTAATTTAGCATAAAGAATATATGATACAAGTATACAATTAAAAATCCTTGATGATCTAGATTCGTCTCCCATATCATGAACGTAACAATCCCTCTTCTCTCTGAGATTTTGTTTAATTGAAATTGTGCTTCTATGAACATAGAAAAATAATAACGTAAAGCCATTTATCCTTAATAGTATATGTTGAATGACAAAATGATTTCAAATAAATGAGCAAGTATGACTAATAAATTTTGAAATTAAAAAATGCGAGCATAAAACTTATTTCACCTTTTGCTTTTTCTTCTTTTTCATCTTCACAAGTAGCATAACATTTTTCTATTGACAAAATAAGACTTGCTATAGATATGAAGTCATGTTCTATTTTACACTTGGCACTAGTGACTTATTTTTCTTTTATGAGAATACCTAACCCATAAAAATGCAATTATGCTTTGGAATTACTGTAACAAAACTTATTTTTATATAAAAAAAAGGCGAAAAAACAAATAGCTCTCACCTCATGCTACGTTTTTCGCTTATTCGCTTTTATGGAACTTCAAAAAAAGATCATTGTCGCTCATTTTTTGTTAGCTTCATAGCTGAATCATCTATCAGTATACTCTCTTCTACTATATTGTCCCTGTTTCTACTCCCTTCACCTTCATGCGGATTAATTTATAGCGGGTTCAATATACAAATAGCCTCTAATCAGTTTAGTTTCGTTGATCATTTGTACATCTCAGTTCCGTTTCTAACTAGATCTTTTTAAATTGTAAAGACCACCAGCTACTTATATTCTGCCTTGATCCAATGATACTTCTTTTATGTACAAAACCATATAATCCTTTACCTTATTGTGACATATCCTAATAAATAATGCCTACAGCACACTGATAACCAAAAAAATGTGTTTCAAGATATTCAAAGGCTTCTTTTTCTGCTAAACGAGAAGCATCCCTTTTGGTATCATCTCATGAGCTTTCCAAAATATCCTACCACTTTTTAAATTGTCAAAATCTCTTTTAATGAATGTAAGCTTTGAAATTACAATTTTATATGTGTGTATTTACATACTGATGCTTCTTTTTGAAAGGGTGCTTTTACTCTTTGCTTCTTCAATTAACATACAAATAACTTATATGATAGCAATAAAAGCTTATCAAAAATAAATTGTAAATGATAGGAATGCTAAAAGACAAAACTATAACAAGAACTAATTCGTCAACACAGAGTGCTCTTTAATAATGTTCCAGGTTTAGAGTGAACTGGATAAGTAAAAGATTAATCATATTATATAGCGACTTATCCAAAATCAGAAAGTCACTTATTGTAAGTCAAAAAGTATCAATTTATTATAAACATTAACTGTTGACATACATCCTCTTTTATTCATCAGAAAAGAGTCTTTAATCGATATTATAAATATTTTTCAACCCCGGCTGTTGAACAGACAGTTCTATTCGCCTCAGTTGAAAGAAAATAGCATTCATAAAGCAAAGAAAAATTTTATAGAAGTATACTTTTAATGAGATAAAAAAAAAAAAAAAAATAAATACAAAAGGTACTTTCTATGACTTTTAATTTGTAGCTACTTAGAATTTGCTTTGTATTCCATGCAAGCATAGTGTTTCTTTTGATGATATATCAATCCAAAAATTTTCTTCTGGTTTTTCTTCATTGAATCCAACATAAAGTCATCACATGAGTATATTTTGCGTATAAATACAATGCTATATTCTTTTAAAAGTTAATACGAGTAAAGCACACATTTGATCCCTTCAGCTCAGTTGAAACAACACATTTAAATCACCGAAAAATAGCCACAAGCCACTTTTTTCGATTATTATTTTTTTTCTCCTTTTACTTCAAGACCCAGTTCTCTCTTTTTTATACATTTTTATTTGTAAAAAAAAAAACACCATGTCTGCCACTAACAACGTCTTTGTCCAAGGTGGTGTTGAAGCACAGGTAAATAGACTAGCAAAATTAACAAACAGCATGTCTTCTGTGTGCGTTCTTTCAGCAATCTTTTTAAATTCAACCCGTTCAATAACAGTATTTATAAAGTCAAAAGATGTGCTTGTTCAGATTTAGAAAAACCCTCGAAATAGAGAATAACACAAACAGGCCAGAACACGGAGCATGCTGTTGAATTGGATGAAGCTTATTTTTTATACTAATTTCGAAACTTTAGATTATTGACTTGGCTCTTTACATTTCCAAGTTGAAGGGTGAAGAAGGAGAGAATGAAGCACCTTATGTTCAACATATGCAAACTCTTCTTTCTTCCGATAAGAAAGATACTGTAGTGACCGAACTTGCCAAAGATGCTTCCATTTTTTTGACTGAAAATGATAAAGGTATATAAATATGTTTGCGGCTTTTTTCATTATTATTTACACCCACGATGTAGAGGTCGAAGGCGCCTTCAACTTGCTTTTAGTCATTATTTTGGGCTCAACTCAAGAACAATTGGGTGTAGCGGTTCAAACATTGGTTGATACTTTGACAAAAACAGAAAGTAACAAGACGGGTTTAAAACAAAAGATGTAAGAAAGAACAAAAAAATTAGTGGAGAATACGATGCTGACCGTTTTTTAGCTTACTCAACTTATACAATGCTCTTCCCGGTAACTCACCTCTTCGCTATCAAGCCTTTGTTGGACTTGTAGAAGCAACTAGACAAGCCGATGAATTAGAATCCCTTTATAATCAATTAGAATATATTGATGCTTGGGCTGCCCAATGGGGTATTGATCAAAATACTCAACGTGAATTATATAACTATCTTTTTGAAGTTTTGTCAAAGGCTGATGAAGAGTAAAGAAAAAAAAAGTGAAGAGGAAAAAAATGAAACTCATATATTTTCTTTAGTAAATTAGCTTTCAACTTTTTGTTAAAGAAATTGACTACATTCAATGAAAACGACAAAGAAGCTATTGAAATCGCCAAAGATATTATCTTGCGTGCTGTATCCATGGAAAACTATTTTGCTTTTGAAGATCTTCTTCAATACAAACCCATTCAAAATTTGAAGGGAACAGAAGAGTTTGAACTTCTTGATGTCTTTTTGAACGGTACACTTTCATCTTATCAAAGCTTCGCAGCCTCTCACAGCAAATTGATTCAAAATGCTGACAGCAATATTTGCAAGATGAGATTACTGTCCCTTGCCTCTCTTGGATCAGAAAACTTGTCTCGTGAATTGACATATGGTGATATTGCAAGCAGCCTTCAAATTCCCGAAGAAGAAGTTGAAATGTGGGTGATTGATGTTATTCGCGCAGGCTTGGTTGAAGCCAAGTTGGATCAATTGAACAAAACAGTCATTGTTCACCGCAGCATCTATCGTGTCTTTGGACAGGAACAATGGAAGAAATTAAGCACAGCTTTAAGCACTTGGAAAGAGAATTTGAATGAAATATTGGCTGTTGTGGGTAATGCTAAGTTAATTGCTGGTGGTGCATTACAAGGTGGTGCCGCTTCAGCTATCATTGTAGAAGGTGAAGCCAAGGTTACAAATTAAGAAAAAAAAAGTTATAATGTATTTTATTATAAAAAATTTAAAGAGGAAAATTAAGTGTTTTTTTTTGTTACATAATTTGTTTTATTGTTTTACAGTTGTGAGGGAGGAATAAGATTTATTCATGCTTTAAAAGTAATAAACCGTGTTTCCTAGTAACAATAACATCTCTACTACCTAACACATTAATATCTACACTTGAACCAACATTCACTGTTTTAGTAATATTCCCAGATTCAATGTCCATAATACATAGTTGACCTTCCCTTGTTAGCAGATACAGTGAAGTATGTAATATGTTGTATGCTGTATATTCTACTTTTCTATTTAATCTATGTACACGTAACACACTAGTGTCATTATTGTTACTATTATTATATGGCATCGACGTATGATTATTTAATATAATTCGTTTCAATTCACTTGTATCCTTAAATGGATTCCAGTCAACTTGCAGTAAATGTGTGATATCCAATAATCTTATTTCAAATGAATTATCTTCTTGAGCATCACCTACTGCTACTAATCGAAGGCCATAAGCGGATAATTGTTGACTAGACATACTTGATGAAAGTGATGGTAATACAGCAAAGGTAGATTCAAATCCCCAAGGCTGAATGTTCTTATCCCAACCGATTGAACCTACTTTGATACCAAATCTCCAATCATAGATTGATAGTTCTTCTGATTCAAAGTTACCAATACAAATCAAGTGATGTAGCTGTGGATAATGACGGAAATGAATCATGCAGCTGACTTGAATCCCAAGAGGCGCTGTAAAGATTATCTTGGCTGTAGAAATCGGTCGCTCGATCCAGTAAGTCTCTTTTAGTAAGGGATCCATGATGGATTGATAAAGATCGAACTGGATAATGTGTCCGTGACCATTATAATCATCTGAATCAAGTCCAAAAGCCAGCATGTAAACACAGTTGCTGCTGTGAGAATGGCGGTGGTTATCTATGATATTTAACCAATCCTTGACTTGAAGTGACTGATCCTCATTTGAAAAGAAAAAGATGCCTCTTCCCAAGAACTGGTAACTATCTAGGTTGTTGATATCAGCTAAACATTGGATATAGCCATTATCATATAATCTATAAATTAACAAGGATTGCCAGGTATTCATTCTATCATCATCCTCTTGGTCAACAGGTGGTTTACAAATGACAACTGCAAATAAACGAACTTTTTCTTGCTGAAAATTGATGGATTGAATACCCATGATTTGACAAGACCAGTTGGAAGGAGTAAAGTTGGATACATTGTATTCTCGTATGAGCTCATAAGAAGGATAATTAAAAAATGCTATCCGATGTCTTTTATCTACAGTCGTATGCATTGATAAACCAATGACACCCATATTAGTATTTGGATCAATGTCATATACAAAAGGTTCTTGTATTTGATAATAATTTTTGGTATGGAAATAATAAAATGTTTCCAAGTTTATACTAGATGATATCTTTTGCTGCTTTATCATAAATGATCTCCAGTTGATTAACGGTTGTTTCATATAACTGAATGATAAATTATATGACCAACTTGGATATATGCTCTTAAATAAGTAATACCATAAGCGTATATTATTTGCTATTCTACATGCTATGTCACTTTTATATAACACAGCATATTCTATATATTTTACCTTTGAAACTTTTTACATACACTTTCGAGTGTTAATAGATCATCGACGCTTTTAATCGAAAATTGAAATATTAAAACCAATAACTCTTCTGGAACTGAATCCATTTTAATACATTAAAAAGAAAAGAAAAGGAAAAAGAACGAAAAAAAAAAAAAGCATACACACACACACTTTAATTTTGCAAAGCGAGAAAAACATCCAGAACTCCGAACGCTTTCCCCTTTTCTTTTTTTGGTTTCCATGCCAACATCAATAATCATATGGTATTCACCTTAATCCTTTAAAAAGATGAATGTTCTTTTTGAGATAGCAGCTATCTGTTGCTTAAAAATAATCTAAATAAAAGATGAGAAAATTATTTATTTATGCTATAACAAACCATTGGACAGTCTTTTCTTTATGCGCAGTATCTTACTCGTTTATTTCAGGGGTAATAGTTTTAATTCTTTTTAACAAATCTTACGCAAAGTCATACCCATTATCTCAAGACACCTCTTTAAATTACTCATAACTTGCATTCAAGCAAAACTAAAACTGTTATAGTGATTTAGATCATCAGACTGTTTACTGTATTTTTAATGGTGCAGATAAAATGCGTCAGTATTTTAAATTGAGAGCCAGTGTTTACTATCTTTCTCATTTATATGGAAATTTCACCATCTTTTCGTGCAGGCCCTACTGTACCAGGCTGTTAAGAATCACAGGAGTAATGGTGCACGTACTATACATGAATAATATGGTGATGCATAACTTAGTACATAATATCAATGCATGATTTTTAACTAGAAAATGGAGAGAAAAAAAAGATGAAAAAGAAGACAAGAGAAAAGTGACAGGCTGGTGTGTTGGTAAATTAAATTAATAAAGGCTTTCTAAATGAATGTTAAAGTGAAATTTATCATAGGCAATAGCTTTATGGCTCTTTGCATTCTGGCTCATCAAATGTTTGATGATAAAGAAAAGTGGCTGGAGACGAAAGAGCTGATAAGGGATATACTACTAGAGATGACCAATAAGGACAGGCGTTGTTTTCAAACGATATACAGCATTGAACATTTTATAAAAAGAATACACTTTGATTTAAAAGAGCTCGTAGAAACCCAAAGAAATTTGGCACAATCTGATCGACCCAGCATGTCCTTTCATCTTTCATTTCAAAAATGACGTCCTGATGTGTTTGTTTGTGTAGCTTGTCAAGATATATTGTGAAGTGATTCTTGAACTCCTGTGCAAAAATGAATGGAGTAAGCAGGACAAAATATCCAGTACAAGTAATGCCAAGTTCTGTATCTTTTCTCTTGCTATTTAAAAGTATCTCAGCTCTGATTATCATGGCTACTCGGTTCATAAAGCAACTTTTAGCAGAAAAATGAAGTTAAGAGCAGTGATGTTTGTGGGTGTAAAGTTTGAAAGTTCTAGAAACGCGCATAATTGAGTGACTTGGAGAAATATCCATCATCAACAGCTCATACTGAGGCTTATAGAATTATACTATTACTAATTTCTGTGGTACTATTTCATTCTCTACCTAGAGATTATAAAAAACCCAAAGAAAGTCAGATTATCAACTTGGGTTGGATCTTTTTAATCAAAGCAAAAGGCATATCCTTCAACGTCTTTGGAAACTTCATCAATCTATGAACAAGATATTTATCGTCAACAATATTAATTCCGTAGTTCCAACGTTACAAAATGATAAAATTTGCATCTATCGACTTTCTTTTCTTTTTTTTTTATCACAAACAGTGTGTTAAAGTGGGAAGGAACGGAAGGATCATATTTTGCTTTATTGTACAGGATTTTCGAAATTATTTGAAATTTGAAATTGCGATTGGCCGACTGAGATTTTTTCAATGGACCTGTTGAAAAAAAAAAAAAAAAAAAAAAAAGGAGCTCGTCTAAATTTAGTAAAAAATTGTCTAAAATTAAAAGGGATTTTGTCCAATAAAAAAATGATATTATCTGAATCCCCTTTATTAACGTCTGAAATTAATATTGAAAATGTCCAAAAAAAGAGATGATTCGATTTTTTTTTTTTTTTGAAAAGGTTCGAAAACCAAGTAACAACACTGTATTTTATTTGGCTCGGCAATATGAAAAATCCCAGCCGCTCAATCACAAGTTCAAACGGTATATAATTTGGAAAATCCCGTATTATTTCTCGGGATCGAGTTTGAGTCATGATTCCTTACTCAGTGACCCTCACGTTAAGTACAACACAGTGAATTTTAATTTTTTCCAAATTAGGCAAATAAAAATGCTTAGCTCTTTTTGTCTTTGAGAAGTCGGCGCGGATTTATGGAAATGGTAAAGGCGCAGTTGGTGGCCACCTCATAAATAAGCGCTTATATAAAATCATTAGATTCTGGCAAGTTTCTTTTTTATACAATTATCTTTACAAGAAAAAATAAACATGACTCAAAAGACATTTAAAGTTTTAATTGCCGGTGGTGGCGTTGCCGGTCTGACACTAGCCAATGCACTCAAATCCAGTGGGATTCAATTTCAAGTGTTTGAACGTGATGAATATCCTGAATACCGTAATCAGGGTTGGTCTATCACTTGTCACAGAGCGCTTGATGTTCTGAAACGACACATTCCTCAGGAACGATTCGCGTCCTTTGGGCATGAGGTCAGTGTCAATAATGAAAGTAACGAACCTGATGTGGCTTTTACCTTCAAGGATGGTCAAACAGGACAAGACATCTTGTCTTTTGCTTCCAATGGTAAATTTGTAGCTTACCGTGCGAATCGCAATCGGTTTAGAAAGTGGCTCTTGAAGGATGTGGAGAACGATGTTCAGTGGAACAAGAAGGTGATTCACTATGAAGAAAAAGAAGATGGTGTCAAGGTGTTCTTTGCAGATGGAACTCAGGCTGAAGGCGACCTGTTGGTGGCTACGGATGGCAGTACCTCTCCTGTGACTCAACAATTGTTGGGCGACCGATTTGATTCTCTTACTTGTATAAACCCTATACGTGCCTATGGTTGTACTCGGTGGGTGACTGAAGAAGAATGGAGTGAGCTGACAAAGATAAGGACGCAGGCTACGATTGTGACTGGAAAGATAGCGAATGAGGATGGTGCTGCCTTTAAAGAATTCTCTCTGTTTTGTACCTTGAACGATATCGATCGAAGCCGTACAGAAGCTCCTTTTGAGGTCTTTTGTTTCTTTACTCGTTATGATCCTGATCGTGTCTTCTTATCTGCCACTGGCACCAATAATGCTGAAATCTTAAAGATGATTAAATCATGGGCCGCTGGTGGCTTACCGGGATCACCTGCACACGAAAAACTGGTTGCTGGCATCCCAGACGATACGCCCATGACCGAAATCACCATTCGAGAAAGGAAACCTGAATTTGATCCACTGGTGGCCCCTAATCGTCGGGTCGTGATCGCTGGTGATGCGGCTCATCCGATGACCATGTTTCGAGGGGATGGTGCAAATCAAGCAGTGGAAGACATTGGTGCCTTGGTTCATGAAATTGTTCATGCTGCGTCAGGCACAAAGTCCTTGGATGAAGCCATAAGTGATTATTACAAGGAAATGATCCCACGCGCTCAAAAGGCTGTTCAGAGCTCCCACGAAGCTGCGGAAATTGTACATACCAAACCCGATGAAATATACAATACCTTCAAACATGTACCTGAACAAGCAATTAACCACAGAAAATAAATAAACACGCTTTTTAAATTTTTATAACTAAAGTTCCATTTGACGATTGTGATAAGGTTGGATTTTCACTACGTTTATAAACTCATTCTCCCAAAAATAAACAACTCCTCAATTAAGAACTGAAACAAGTTGTTTCTTATTTTAGCTTAATTTGAAAGTACAGTCATTCCACTGCCAATTCAAGGATTAACTAAAAAAAAAAACACGGACTTTAAAATAAAAATAGGGAAACTTTACTGATTTTCCTATATATTTTTAAAGGTCGAAACAGTCGAAAATTTTATGTTTTATTTAAAAGATTAATGCAATCGACCTTTAAGCCATTAGTTGCTAATCAAAGTACAAAAGAGGATATACGTGATGCGAAAAAAAGTCCTAGCGACTATTTGATGGACCAAAAAAGAGGAGAGAGAAGAAAAGTAAAGAAGAGAAAACAAAAGAGCTATTTTGTAGGATGTCATGTTCATGGTTTCCTCCGCATCGTGCACTAAGTGGTTGTGGCAGTGGGAGGTAGAAGCCAGAGGAACAATCAAAACACATTTCACCGAGAACGAGAAGTCGACCTTTCATACCAAAGTAATCTAGGCGAAGTAAAGGCCGAAACAGATGTAGGTGAAGGCTCATCAATGTATAATATTAGCCCACCCTCTGCGCCAGTTGAACGCCCCCATAAACCCAAGTTGCGTAAACTACAAATTGAAGCTTTAAACCAGTTTATCCATCTTGGAACCTCATTTTCTCAGACTAACTCAACATCAAAAAGTTTATATAATCAGTACAAAAATGAACAAAAAGAAAATTATTCACTCAAATCACTTGATTTATTCGATCATGTCGTTGGGTTGTTAGACAGTGAAACCAGTTACGAATCATTTCTTGAAGAAATGCGGGTCTCTAAGCTTAGCGAGAGACAGGACAATCGCAAAGAGACTTTTTTTAATATAGTAAAGTACTCTCTCACAACCTTCCACCTTGTTTGCAGATCTCCCCCGATCAATATCTCAAATCATGAAAGGACACACTTTGTCGAAAATATTATACCCTCATTATTAGCACTAGGAAAAACACTTGATTTCATTGAGTTTAAATGGTAAAAAAAAAAGCATACAAAGAGAAAAAAAAGTACTAAACTATGCTTCTTTAGGTGCGAGTCAGAGTTTATCTCTTCCAAAATGCTGAACCAAAAAGACTGTGATTACGACCTTCGATCGACACCAGGCAAATACATTGATGCCCTTGGTACCTTAACTACGCATAATAATATGGAACTTATTATTGTAGAGGCGTCAAGGTAATACGTTTAATGCATTATTTAAAATAAACAGGTTTTTATCCATTTATTTAGTGGACAACTTAAAGAAAATACCATACATTCAATTGAAGACACTCTGAAGATATTAGAATGTGGAATATCATCATTAAGAAAAGAAGCAGCCCACTATAACGATGCGTCATTGTCGACATTTATGAAGCTGAAGGTTTATGGGATTCATGTCATCAAATCCCCAAGTTACCTTATCAGAAATCTCCCTCGATGATGAAACACACTGGAAATGTATTGAATTAAGGAGTACCAAATTGCCAACGGCTTGGAGTGATAGGGTCGGTTTAGTTCAATATATGGAACTTCTAGCAACCCTTTATGTATGTTTATAGGAAATATAAGTTGGAATGTTTTGTGTGGAACTCACCTATTTTTATTGTTTTTCAGGATGCTTGTCACGAAAACCAAAGGATCCAAAAGCAACTTATTAAAGAAAATATTGGTTTGATTTCTTTCAGTGGCCCTTCCATTGGATCAGTAATAAGAGACAATTAACGCCCCTCTTTTATGTTTTTTCTTTCATTTTTCATATCAAGTAGCATTGTAATTGCTAAATAAATGACATTCTCATGTCACTGCATGTATTATTTATATATAAAATTATGATCAAAACAAATTTATGGTTACGGATACACATCCACTGTATCAAGTTCAAAAAGTGTTTCGAATGGGATTCACAGTGTGTTTCAACTTAAGTTCTAGTTTAATTGGTTGAATGTTTCATTTCATTTTCGAAAAATGTGCCATAAAATCCAAAAAATGTTCGATTTGAGAGTGGAAGTACTGTAAGTTTTAAAAACCATGAAATCAGTTCCTTGAAATCCGTGAAATGAACTTTGAACAATAGATGATTTTTTTTTTGAAAGCCCCCCCCATTTTTATTTTAAAGTCCGTATTATTTTTTTTAGTTAATCCTTGAATTGGCAGTGAAACGACTGTATTTAAAATAGCATTGAAAACTTAAACATTCGCATCTGACAAAATTCAAAAAACTCGGGTGATCCAAAGCTTAAGTTTGACAAGAAAAAGTCGGGAATTGTTTAAAATCATTTTTATTTTCATTTGCAACAACTCTATAATTATGAATTCGGAAAGGACAGTCGGTGGTTACTGCTGTTACTGTTTGATCCTAATGAACCCACTCGAAAGACACTTTGTTGCTGCCTTAATGATTGAGGATCATTATTATCTTCAATTGAATCTCTCCGTTGACGTTTGTTTAACATTTGTGATTCCCACCTGGAAGGGGCAAAAGTAATTGGTCTTCCACCTGATCCACCTCCGCTACTATTTGCCACGTTTGATCCCGTCTGGTGCTTAAATAATAATCCGTTGTTATTATCATTACTCACCAGTCTATCGTTTGCACTTGCTATAGGTGTTGCTGCAACAATTGGTTTTTTCCCAACCAAGTTACCACTGCTATTATTATTATTGCTACTACTACTACTGATGCTGCTACTACTCTTTGTGTTGTTTGTTCCACTGTTTATCGTATTCGCATTGGCCGATTTTTGAGCTGCTGTACTGTTGTTTCTGTTACGCTTCTTGATGATGTCTGTTTTTAAACTGAGAGGTCGAACGACACCGTGCAATTTGAGAAACAGACCACAAGCATTACACAACGGATGACCTTCTGGGTTACGACGCCAAAGTGGTGTTGTTGTTGTACCACAGTTTGTACACTTTGTAGTTGAATTGCTTCTTGATGAACCAGCATTAGAAGCCTTGAGTGATATTTCATTTTGTTTCTTGTCCCCAGTAGGACTTGAGCTTAATGAATCAGGCTGTATATTCTTTTGAGGTGAAATAATAGAAGGCGCATTATTAGAAGCAAGTCGGGATAATGTAGTATATTGTTGTTTTAAAGGTGAAGTTGAATTATTGACTGGTGAATGTCCTGTGGGAGTCAGCATACCATCTATAATATTTCAATGTTATTTTTTTTTATATATCTGCACATCATTTTCTCCTTTCATACCTTGTGGTAGTGAAGATGAATAAGCAGATGAAGAAAGCTCATTTTGCTGATTCATCATTAACATTGTATTGTTATTTGGAGAAGGAATAGGTGTTATACCCGTTACTGCTACAGCCGCCGCTGCAGCTGCCGCTGCTGCCACTTGTGGATTATTAGGATTAACATGATACATTTTCAATAAATCTTCAAAACTCATTGCACCCGCATTCAATTCATGATTTGGTGAATAAGCAATAGGAGAAGGTGAAGATTCATTTGGAGTAGTAGCAAAATAATTTTGTGGTTCAGTACCCAATTGTGGAAATAATCCAATGGGACTAGAAGCATTATTATTTTGTTGCTGTAAATGGTGGTAATAACTAGGCATTGATTGACTAAAATAATTAAATTCGCTTGATTCTGCTAAAGATGAAGAAGGTTGAAATAAGGAATGTGTTGATTGAGGAGAAAGAGGCTCTTGATAATCATCCGATATGTCCATATCTGCAGGAATAGTTATACTGTTTGTATCATACATATTCGATAGCATATAAGACTACATAAACACAAAGAGAGATTAATCATATGAAAAATAAGAATAAAAACCAACCCAAAAAAATTAAAAAAAAAAAAAAAAAAAAAAAAAAACTTACTGGATTCAAATTTGTATTTAAAGCAGCAGGTGTTGTTGCTCTAGTAGAACCATAGACCATCACATTTCTCTTTTGTTCTTGCTGCTGCTGTTGAAGATTATTTTGAAAGTTATTATTCATAAAATCCAACATGTATGGAGGAGCAGAGGATGAAAGCAAAGCGGTTGTATCACCTGGCTGAGGAGGTGAATTTGTACTATCTTCTTCTACTTGCATCCCCTCGTCTTCAACTTGTTCATGTTTTATGCCATTTTTTTCTGCTTCTTCCTTTTTCTTTTTATTCAAAGTCATAGCCATCATTCTCCAAGTTAAGTTTTCTAATCTAGAGCCATTAGGTAAAGTATCTTTTGCTTTTGTGTAAAGTCTCCAAACTTGAGTTGCTAACGGGTCCTCCTTTTTATTCTTTTTTTCATCGTCATCTTCACTATCTTCTTCATCCTCACTAAATTCAACCATTGCCTTTGGTTTTCTAGGTGGAAATAAGTTGTCTGATAAAATAGCAGCTGTGACTGCAGGAGGAGTCTTTGGTGACAAAGCAACGTTAAGGTTATTCTTCTTTTTCAACCCACTCAAGTGAAGCTCTGCAGGGTTTTTATTCTTTGTTGAGTCAATATTTGACGATTGCATAAGACTCTAATATTTTTTTTTCTTTCTTTCTTTCTTTTTTTTTTGTAAGTAAAGAAAAAGGTTTTTTAAAGAAAAAGTTTTTTTTATATAAAAAAAAAAGTAAAAAAAGAAAGAAGAAATTGAAAATATGCAGAATAGGAAAGGGTTTAGAAAAATAAGAAAATAGAAAATAAAAAAGAGACCAATCAGAGTTTAGTGATGATTGAAATGTTACACCTATTTTTACTGGATCTCTCAGCAATTTTTTCCTAAAAAAATAAAACACTAATTTGTCAAAGTAATCACAGATTATTTGAATATTATTTGAATCAAACAGTAATCAGTTTTAATACAACATCCTCATCTCTCTCCCCCTTTCATCAACTCACTTTTTTTTTTTTGGCTATAAAAGTAAAAGATTTAAAGCTAACGTAAGCACTTTCCATTTTTGAATTATGGCGTTTTTCTCATAACTGTCAAATATATAGGATGACCATATTAAAAAAAAGAAAGTTCATGTCATTATTGAAGGTAAATTAAGAAAGGATGAGCTTTAATAAACAAAGAATAATTGTATTACTAATAAATAAAAATGTGGGATATTTTTTACAAGAACTCTACTTGTAAAATCAAGATAAATCAGGTCAAATTAGTTCAAAAAAAGGGGAGTGTTAATCATACCAAATACCCTATAGTCAATCTCATCAAAAAGCACATGTTCAGGCCAAAGAACACTACCTGTTAATAAAGTATTAAAAAAAAGAAAGGGAAAAAAAGGGCTTATTCTTCTCATTGAGTAACAAGGAGAAAAATATAAAAATGGCGTAGTTCGGGCTATTTTTGATGTGTGGAACACGGAAGAGGATGTTATACATTGTGCTCTGTACGCGTGGCACAATCTGTATAAAACAGACAATGGAATCAAAATTGGTCAACGCTGTAGGAAACTTTGGCTTTAATTGATCTTGACCAATTACATGCCTAGAATAATAATGTAAATAACAGTAACTCTAATCATTCGGTTCATAAACTAAGATTGTCATCAAACTATTTTTACATATCCGTCAAACCCACCTCCCTTTACCAATTTATTCTGAACGATTGTATTACATTGGTACTACTTTTTCAATTCATTTTATAATAAACAGCGATCCTGGACAAAGAAAGAAAAAAACATGTTGGTTTCACTGAAATTCTACAAGGATTTCATTTCTTTACAAATGTATTTGGCTATTTCAGCGTGATAAATAGTTCGTTATACACATTTGCTCTATAAACAGAATGGTCATTTATAAAGTAGTCAGTTACTGTAGATAGTTCATTTGTTGGACTTGATATGGATGATTTCTAAGAGGAAAAGTTAAAAGGTATTATGATAAGTGCAAACCTGTCGGAAGAGAACTGTAAAGTTTTGAATAGCTTATATCGAATGGCGAGCGGTTTCTAGGACAAGTGGTTAACATGAAAGATAGAAGTAGACCATAAAAACATGGATTGGGTGTAGAAAACAAACCATGATTTCATACAAGAGGAGTCCATCTGATGACAAAAAGGATGCTGCAGTAGCCATTGCAGTATGTTTTACTTATTTTTGCTCTTTAGCTGCAGCAACATGTCAAGTCAAGACATTGTTCTTGTATCTAAATATTAGCACACAAATTGAATAAGTAAAGGATTAAGGTTCCTTTTTTTTTTTACTTCCCCTCATTCAATTATAAAAAGAATAAAGAACGATGGACAAAGTAAATACAAGGCTTTTATTCTATATCTTGCAAAGACTTTTTTAAAATTAAAAAACCAGTGCCTTCTTTTTTAAGTTTCCCAAGACGAATATAAGACTTACGTTCACCGGTTTCTTGAAAACCCAATTTCTTGTACCAAGATAAAAGCTCAGGTCTATTTTCAAAAACGTTCATTCTAGCATACATCATCCCCATCTTCTTCATTTCTTCCAATGCAGCTCGGATCAGTTTACTACCGATCCCTCGAGACTGTTCAAATGGAGAAACTGAAAAGAACCCAATGCCGGCCTCATAAGGATGTTCGGATGAGATTTGGATTTGCAAAGTACCTACAATCTTGTGAGGCTGTTCAACTGCAAACAGCAGTACATGAGGATCTCCAGTTTGTCGAATAAAAGAGGCTACAAGTTCTTCATCACATCTTTCCTCTTGTACAATGTCACGTTCAGAAGTCCAGCCATCTGATGCATGGTTTAGTATTATTTAATGCTGGTACCTTTTCTATTTCTTTGCTCTTTGTACCTTTAGATTGATATGCATGATTGACCATATCACTCACATTTCTTGTATATTTTAAATCGCCTAATGTCGCTTTACGAACGATAATATCTGGCTGTACCATACTGATTAGAGAATGGGAGAAAAGGACAGGAAGAGGGAAGAGGGAAGAGTGAGCGAGCAAGAAAGAAAGAAAGAAAGGACTTTAGTGTCACATAAAAGTCAGCATTTATCTCTTTCTCTTTCTCATTCAAAACCAGCCCCAATATGAGACACGATGATTCATATGCTGAATATAAAGAATGTTTCAAATACACAACTCTTTAAATTGTTGTATACCATGACTATACGAGAATTGAAGAACGAAAGGAATTTACATTTTCAATTGCGCAGTATTCCAAGGTGTTTAGTAGAGGTTTGCTATAACCAATATAAAACTAGGCGGTTTCCGAAACTTCGGATTTAGAGTAAATCAAATTTTACAGACGAGAATGATGAACAAAAAAAAAAAAAAATACGTTCAAACAAATGTTTTACTGATTTATATTTTACAAGATCGCAGTGGGCACATGCTACCTTGTAGATATCGTTTCACTTGGATCTGATTAGAAGAGGTAATGAAGGCTAAAAAAAAACTTCTTTATGGAATCAAGCTTGTTTTTACATGCTAGTCAATGTTGTTCAATTAGGTCGAGCTTAGAAGAGTAGACTGGAAGGTAAACACACTCTTAATCACGATGCTCAATACTTTTTGCTATTAGCATCCTTGTGAATGGGAGCATTGCCTGTGGCATATAGCTGCCCTTAATTACTCTTGCTGATACAAAATAGCAAGAGTATTTACAATGAAATTATAGCACTCAATAACAGTCCCGCCTTCAACATTTCTAGCAGTCCGAGCGCTACCTATCCTATTTCTCTCCTTCAAAGAGACAAATTCTCTTGGCCTTTTTACTTTGATTTTTACTGTACCAAAAGGAGAAATAAACATTCAAAGTAACTGTTGTTTTGAGTACATGTGCAAAAGCACAGCTCTCCTCCTCCCTTTGTTTTACCATGCTACAGAACGCCTCATATTCATTTAGTTCTATTCATTTATTGGTACATTCATAATTATGCTTAGACATTAGCTTCGTTTTCATGTATTCCATAACAAAGAATAAGAAACAATATTAAATTGGTATCAAAGTGATGTTATGACCGAAAAATACTATATAAAACCCGTCTATTTCTATCTTTCTCTTACTTTATCCATCCTGCATCCATACCCTGTTAATCTGTGACAGGATTAACTATATACATATTCAAACAGGTAAATCATGCTTGATATAAAACAACAATTGGTCTTTCACATCTTTCTTATTTTATTAATAATATTAACCTTCATTATGAACGAAGATTATCTACCAAGCGCTTCAGCAGGCACCATGAGCACTACTGGCACTCTTGCTTCTGGTGATCGTATTTTATCTGTTGAATCATTTATCGATGATATTGGCTGGAATGAGCAGTATCGAGAACGATTAGAGGATTTTGTAAACATCATCCATGCTACTACAACACATGTTTACTCCTTATCTAAATTCATATTTCTCTGGGCACTTTAAGGTGATGACAATTTTGATATCGCTGCTTACATTAAAAAAAATTCTTTTTTGAGGCATGGTTGTCCTTAGTACATTATCGTGGTGGCCGTGTAGGTAAGGCAGCAACTTGTACATTTATTGGTAAATACATTCAAAAATACCTTAGTTATACTCCTTGTGAAAGGCCCGGATTCAAATATGCTCAACCAATCATTTTGAGTGGAAGGCTTAAAAATATATACTGCTTATACCAATGATATTGAAGCTCATTTTGGAAATTATTTTCGTCGCGCAATCAACATGTTATAAATTCGCCAAAGAAAAATAGACTTGGTTAGACAAAGTCAAGAAGAAGGTGTGGACAACAAAGTAATTTCCAACAAAATATATAAACAAATTACACTTCTGGTAAGACAGTTCAAGGAAATTTTAGTTTTCAGAATTCCTGATCCATCTTCTATCAAATTTCCTTTTCAAGGTCGTATTTATAACCAGACTTTGCAAAGAGGAACACCCACCTTGACTTCACATCCCGTTCGATACACATTCAAACAGAATAATACTTATTATGATGCCAAAGCCAATTCATGAGAACATAGGATGGCTTTCTATCAACTTGTTCGTTTATTTGAAGCTCTCAGCTTACCTATTGTCAACTGTTTTCCTCTTTGTAGAACTTGGGTATCTGGCTATGAAACAATTAATAGTAAATGTCTCTGTCAAAACATTCTTGGTCGTAAATGGACCCCTGGTATCAGTGAAATGAACCTTTGGGCCGAGATGATTATGAATTCTGCAGATTTGAAACTTCAAGAACTGGGTGTGTTTCGATTTCGTGGAACAATCCAAATAGATGGTGTGAGTGTCACAATCCTTAAAAAAAGACAAGCCAGAAAACATTGATATATTGGTCTTCAAAGTACTTTTGTAGAGCCTGAGTCTTACATAACAGGTCTTCATGCTCAACAACATGGTGAAATTACTGATCACTGTGCTACTATTGACCCAGGAAGACGAGATCTTTTGTACTGTGTAGAATAAGAAGATCTGAAGAGAATGAAGAACAACGAGTATTACCTAGAGCCCTACAACTATCCAACATAGTCATTGCTGTGCTACTTTTGATGCACTTTGGTAAGTTTGAATATAAATAACTTGATACTTTGGTCATTAACATTCAGTTGTTGCACCTTTTATTGTTAAATGTAGGTTTCGAGTTATCGATAAGTTGTATGTTATTGACACACTATCTATTTTCTACTTACTATTTTTTTTCTTTTATTTTATTACATGTACTCATCATTACTATTGCTCTTATTCTATCTTTTGCACTATTTTTTCTATTTATTTGCAACGGTTGTTTTTCTCAAAAGTATACTAATGATCTCAGAATAAAGTGTATGCTTGGCTAAGAACGTATTTTTCAGGCAGATAGGGAAAAGCTACCAAGTTGTGCTTACACACATCGCATATATGAATTTGCTATCAGAATAACCCTTCATTTATTTATGCATACAAAAATATTTCTCCTTCAGCACAACCAAATAGCAACAATTGATCAGTTGGTATAATACCAAATGCGCTCACTTGCGATTTGATAATAGACGGTTTGAATTTGGATGAGTAGGCTTGAAACTGTACATATAAAATTCAGTTTAGTTCACAAAAAGATATGCATTTGGGAAGATGACTTACATCGTCATTAATTGGTATAAAGGATACTGAATTATTACTGTTGATAGTAATGATTTCATCTTTATAGACATCAAATGAGGTCACGTCTTGCTGTGTAGGTATCGTTTTTACAAGAGCCAATCGATTCACATTCCAACAATAAAGAACATGATCAGCTGGCGCACAAGATAAAAGTATATCGTCTGTATAGAATTTCATCTGTAAAATGTTATTGATCATGATATACACATTATTCTTTTTTTTTTCTTGCTTACTGAAGTAATCTCACTTTCTCCACCTTTCCAACTAGCTACTAGTGTTCCCGTTCTGGATTCAATTAAAGAAATAGTTCCTGTTGAAAATGCTACAGCGATTAGTCTTTCTGATGGGTTTACTGCAATAACTCGAATAAGTCCGGTAGTAGCAATATTGGATTTCCAAGTATGTAAAGATGTATGATTATGAGTGTCATAGAACCTTTTTTCGTGTGTAAGTATTTTCTGATATATACATCCTAAAAGTTTTTCCTTACGTCAAGTTACCATCCACCGTACCACCAACAAGGTTACGATAATGAAATATTGGTTTAACAGAAGCAATGAAAGATCGACTAGGAGTAAATTGATGAAGCCCTGTGCCTGTTTCTGGATTCCACAACTAAAGATAAAAAATGTAAACGAAATAGTTTGCTTGTTCCGTTTTGAAACTTACATGGATATGCCCATCACAGCTTGCCACAGTATCATTGATAGCTGATAAGAAATGAACATCATGGCTAATTCCTCTTCTGTGTCCTGTATAAGTGACTAAACTTTCAGAGAAAGGATTTACTTCCCATTGCTCGATGCCTTGATGAACATTCAATGACCATATCTTGACTGTTTTATCTCTTGAACCCGAAGCAAATAGCTTGTGCGGTTCATTAACAGCAAATGCTCGCACTGCACCTGTATGTCCAGCAAATCCTCTTAACTTTAAGTCATTAAATGAAAATTGCATAGACTTTGACATCTCTTCTGAATTAGTAGATAAAAATCGATTCCAGTTTCTATAAGCAATCTACTTTAGTCCATCTTTGGTTATTCTTATTTTTTTCTCCCTTACTTGATATCTTCAGGTGAAGGTTTCCATCTTGTTTTCCAAGGTAAAACACTTGTTGGGACTTTAGTTTTATTCTCTTTTTCACTCATCTTTGATCCAACTGGATCCGTCTTGATTCTTTGCTCTGCTGTACCACCATTTGAAGTACCACCAATAGATGATGGATTAAGTGTTGTATTAGAAGCATCGTCTGCAGGAGTGATGTGGATGAGAGGCATTTGAGGCAACCCAAAGTCAAATAGATCCTTTGTCGTATACGCATATAGCCTTTGCTCATCAATTTCATACTTCCATTGTACATCAGATAATGACGAGTCAATCGATTCGGTATCGGCTTGATCCAATTCGGGAGATGAACGCTTACCAGACGTCATCCAGGACAAGAGTTTATTGGACCCTTGAGAGGATTCCGATCTAGCAAGTGAAGCCGTTGACATTCTATGAGTGACAATTTTTGAGGTTGATTGAGATACAGCCTGCACAGGAGAGTTTGGCTGCTGCTTGCTTTGGCATGAAAAGACTTCATACATCATGTTCTCAATTAATTCACTATTTTATATTGGAATCAATGAAATAAGGATATTTATGATTGATATTATTACCTCGTTGGTATCATTCTGTGCATTTTTTCTTTACTAACAATAGAGCAAAACTTGTAATATGCATACATCATCTATATCACACAATTAGAAAAAGAATATGACCTTATTAAATGTTTTTTTTAGTACTTGATAATTCTTTTGGGCATTCAATGGGTTTTCATTTATTGCAGTACTATCTTCACCCATTTTAGAAAAGCCAGAAAAGTATTTTTGCAAAATTGAAATAATCTAAACACATGTAAATTGAATTTAGTTATTAAGCAACTTTCTTTTACTTACAGTAGTATCCCAATCTTGAGTTGTCAGCTTTTCGCTCACTTTTACCAAATAATCTATTGTCTTCATGCTCAATGTTAATCTCAGCCTAAATTGATCTTGCGGTATTTCTGTATCATCATTTGACAAGGGCTCTAATAGCAGATATAATGTTGAGATAAACCCAGATTTTAGTTCGGTCACAACAGCCTCTTTCAACATGTATGGCAGCAGTTCTTCAAGCAACACAAGAATAGAACAAATGGCTCTCGTGTTTCTTAATGTTAAATTAGAGCGATAAGGGTCAATCAAGCTAATCAGATACGCATACTGGACAGCAGTGAAAGTTGTACCAAATTCACCAATGATGCGGACCATAGCCTTGATGAGCAATGTTCTGTCTTGATTGTCTCTAAGTATAATCTTGACCAATTGACGTATGATGTGTTTTGAGGTCAAGATGGGGCCCAGTAAAGAACAAATATGGATTAAGGAATGAGCTGCCATCTCTGCTGTCCTCTTACTAGCCTCTGTCATTGTATCTTCATGTACAGTTACTGCTTCAAGATAGCAAGGTAGCATTTGCTGCAAAAATTTGGTGATGCCTAATCGTTTGACAAACTCAAATATAGTCTTTTGGTCAAATAGGTCTTTGGGTATATTAGGACGTATGGCTTCAAACATGGAGATGATTCGCTTTAGTAAATGCTGTCTAGCCATTTCAGGCCCTAACCGTTGTGCTAATTTAGAAAACAAGCTAATGGAGCCTATCCTGGTTTCAACATGTGTAAATAATTGCGAGAATCCGGGTAATATGAGTAAGAATGCCTGTTGATACAGAAAGTTATTGAGAAAAAAAGACTACTAGGTACAAACTATTCCTTACTTCATCTTTTAATTCACATATACAATCAATCCATTTGTCTGCTAGATAAAGTCGTCGAGACCATTCACTAAAGAAAGAAAGAAAATACTATTAATAACAAAATATTTCATTGCATTTCTTTACTTTACGCTTGATGGAAAGCAGCTAAAAATTCATACATATCAGGTATAGCCGATGCAAAAGGAAAGGAATAATTTAGATTACAAAGCCCCATGACAGGAAAGGAAGCAGATAAAATAGATTTTGCTGTAGGTCTATCTTCCCAATTCTCAGATTTTAAAGCATCAATCACCTTACGAATATTTGGAGAAATCTATAAAAAATATTTAATACACTTTTTATATTCTCTATAAATAACACGTACATCTACTTTTTCAAAAGTGATTATATCACTTCCACTCGTTGCGTTATCCTCCACTGATAAATTTGAACTATTTGCTGAATAGATGTCTTGAATAAGCTGGCCCAAACAAAGCATATCATAGCTAGTTCCTACAGAAAATACACCCAAAGGCACATCGAGTTTTTCTGTTGGATCAATGCTATATCGATGAGGTGGATCTGGATAGACAGGATTAACATAGAGCTCATGTACATGACTTTTATATTTGGCTGAAAATGCAGCCAAATTCTCGTAATGTTCTAGATCTTCAATGAAATAGTTATCACACATCGAGACCGGCATACGTATGGGTTCATTGCGCAAGGAAGAAACCAAAGGTTCAGTAAATGAAGTGGGTAAACTTCGACTGGTATCAATAGAGGATGCAGTCGAATGAACTGAAGGTGTACGATCTCGGTTGGTGATGGATAAGGCAGCAGCAGAAATGTTGTTATTGGCTGTTGATGGTAAAGATGAAGAAAGCAAACCTGCAGTAGAAGCCGTCATGGTTTCAAGATGGTAATTGGCTTGTTTGATCGCTCGAGATCGTATTACGTTTTTCACTTGATCCTTCTCTATTACTCCACCCTCTGCTGTTATGGATTGAAGTAGGTCCTTTTTGCCTTTACTCCAATTACATCCTCGTTGAGGGTGTTTGTCCTTAAAGAGCTGTATGATACCGTGTTTCATGAAACTATTTTGTCCAGCTAGTAAAGGGAGTGCTACGTTTTTCGCATCCTCTGCACCTTTTCCGGTCAAGTCATGTCCAAATGTGAGATCTATCCAATGATGAAGGTTGGCAGAGACATATTCACTTTCAAGTGCTTGAGCATGCTTGTAGATGAAATCTTCAGGAGAGGAAGCCCACCTACACAAAAAGACATGTTTAGATTGATCTATTGTATATATTTTACTTCTCACTTGGGTATTTGTAAGTCTGGCATGTCTGGATGAATTGATTTAAATATAGTAGGATCAGTATAAAATTCAGGTATACATTCATCGGGAGTCCATTGGTAGAGACGTTGCATGGATGAAGGATATTCGTTAGGCTCGTATTTGGATCTTACAAACTGACATAATACAGGTACAGGTGTTCTTCTTGCTTGATATACGTAATAGGTGATATCAGATAAAATATCTGTAATGTGATGAGGTACAGGACCATTAAATGTAAAGTCTAATTGTTCATCGCCTTTATTGATTCTAAATTTTGTATGTGTAAAGTTCCGCCATCCATCTTGCACAGAGTTTCCTGAAAAATCGGTAATCCAAGGTAAAATAGGATGGAAATTGGGATCTCCTTCTCGTCGGCCAGCTAAATAGTTTAACGCCATTAGATATGAGTAATTGGAAATATTTCCTTTAACCCATTGAATCACAAGAGGTTCTTCAGGTACACCTAATCACACGAAAAATACATAATATTAATATATTACCCTTCCTTTTTTCTTTTCTTTATTATTACTTTTTGTCATTTTTGTCATTCTCTTTTCATATATCCACTTTTTTATATCTAATAATTGTAGTTTATGTATTTATATATGTATATAAATGCATATGTTTAATATCTATTACCAAAGTCTAATACGTTAGGTTCACATTCAATTCCAGTTACTTGCACCCACAAGTTTTCATCAACCAATATGTTGGAAGCCTTTAGATTTCCATGCATGATACCTCGGCTGTGTAAACTTGCAATGACTCTCAATAGTTGATAAGTTACAAATCCTCTTACTAAATTGGAATTCAATACACCAGGATTATAAGTCAACAAATCTTGTAGGGTCGTCCCACGATAAGAAGATAATATATAGTAGGCAGTACCCGTTTCAATCAGAGCAAATACATCAGATAGGTTGGAGTTGCAAGTGTCATTGATCTCTTGGTCATTATTTACAAAATGTTTCTTCTCTAAAAAGATGTGTGTTGTATTCTCTTGCACTTTTTTAAACCAATTGCATTTTGGCCAAAGCATGTTTAGTATTGCTTGCATAAATTTCTACTTTAAAGCTAAGATTACATTATAGAGAGGTTTCTTTATCTTTTACCTCATGTGTATCATTTTCTTGCTCAAAAACAGGCTTATATGTACTAAATGCATCATTTAACCTTTCGATCTTTTGATCCGCTTCCTTGCCTTCAGATATCCCCTTAATTTGGTTGCTATTTTCTTGTTCATGCTGTTGTAAAGGTTGGTAGGTTGATAAACTAGTAAACACTTTGACAAATAAGAAAAGCGATTGAGTCAATAATTAACAAATACCTATTTGCTTTTGACTTTAACAACAAATTTACATATACGTTCACAGTTGGCGACTGCTTTTGATTGGGTCCACTTTCTGCTGTGTTTCGAGAACAACCAGGGTTTCTCAATTCGAGATAGTCTGTTGAATTATTTGAAAGCCGTTCAATCCAATCTGTATCAACCTATTTACAAAACTGAGTTAACGGTTGCATAGATACACATACAGCCAATAAAAATAATTTACAACACAGCAAGCGGCAGAGCCGGTGCGTTTACCTAAAGGAAAGAAAGGAAACGCGACATCTATTTTCAAGTCTTTGAATAATTGTTGTTTAATTTCTTGTGTGCTGAAATTATTCTCCATGATTTCAACTCGAATAAAAAAGAGTTGCGTTTGTATTTTTTCAAGATATCAAGCTGCGGAGTATGAATAATCCAATGCCCTTCCTTCTAATGGCCTTCCATTATAAAAAGAGGCTTGGTACTTGTGTATATTAAAGGGAAGGAAATCTAAATATCATTCAGTTGAGAGACATTTCAAAATTCAAAGACTAAGAGAAAGGAAGATGTGTTAAATATACTAGTTTTCGCTTCAAAAGGTATTGAATAGAAACATTAAGGGTCGAAGAGCAATCACAAGATACTTCGCTACTAAGGTCAAATATAACTATTAAATTACATAAAATCAAAACTTGGTCATAGTAGATTGACATGTTTAAGTAGAATCTGTAATAAATCCAATTATCATACTTATAATATTAGGTAAGTATTGTTAAGAGATCCACATTTTGTGTAATTAGTTAAAATAGCATACTTGTATGTATTGAGCCCTCATCTTTTCTTTTCAAGACAAAATTAGTCAACTAATTACTTTGTGCAAAGATGCAAATTAATTACAAAGAACATTTTTCATTGGCTCATATCTAAAAGGGAAAGTAGTGAATTGATATAACTTTAAATACATATGTTTAATGAAGCATACTGATTGATACTGTACCACTTCATATACTCTCCTTTGATTGCCTTGCTGTTTCAACTTTAACCGACATTAGTTGTATTTATTTAAAAGTAAAAATATTAGTTAATATCAGGTCATTTGCTTCATCCAAAAGTGAGAAATTGAATTTAAATACATGGTTGGCTTACAGGAAGAAGATATAAGATCTTGAAATGTCAAAAGTAATGTTCCTGAAACCTTTTTTCTTTAATGTTCCTGAAGCTATTTATGCAAATAGCCACTTTCTGACTTTTAAAGAAGAGATTCACCTTTAATTGCAGTCACCTTTCAACATGCACCCTCTTTATTCTTTTTTTTTTTTCTTTTTTTTTTGGCAGCAAATATGGGAAAGACACAAGAAGAAACAATGAGTAATCCTTTTATTCCAAAGGATGTCAAACTTCATGCTTTAACAAGGGCAGAAGAAGAAAACTGTTTTAAAGAATTAAAAGCAAATGCATTAGAAGCTTGTCAAGTACCGATTAAAGGTATAACTTGTGTACCTCAATTTACTCGCAATCTAACTTTCCTCGTATATAGATTTTGTAGATTGTAGTAAAGAACATAATGTGACAGTTATGTTCACTTGTCGAAGTAAATTGAAGATTATGAATAATTGTTTAAAAGAAAGGTAAACCATATTAAAAAGAAAAACAAATATATTCAACTATAGAAAATAGAACTTCAGAAGAAGAATTAGATAAACTCAAATTGGCAAAATTATCAAACAAATTAAAGCAGTAATAAAGAAAAAGTCTAAAGTTTTATTGTTTATATATTGTTGCTGATTTCAACTCATGCTCATTTTTATCAATTCCTAATAATGAATCTCCTGGTAATATTTTGCTTTTGTTTTTCTTTTCATTTAATTGGACATTACTACGTTCACTATATAAGTAAAGAGTATATGCACTTCACTGTAATACTTTTTACCTGTACCAAGCACCACCGGCTAATGTTAATAGAATACCCAATCCATTCATTGCAGTAATACTTATGTCAAAAATAACCACAGCCAATACAATAGACAACACTTGTTTCACATTACCTATCAAACAGTGTTAATCCTTGTTTTCCATATAAACATCACTCGTTTCACTTACCGGCTACTGTCATGGTTAATGCTGAAGTCTTCTTGTTGGCTGTAAAACTGACAACATTTAAAAAGAAAGCAATCACGCCGTTCAATAACAATGCACAAAATACGGAAAAGTTCATGTTTGTTCTACAGTATTCTTGCACTAATCCCATTTCTCCTGTTAAATAACTGTAAAGCATCGTTTGAATAAAAGCTAAAGGAGACATGCGTAGTAAAAGATCCAGTGGATGAAGTTTAAGACGTCCAACTTGTACTCGATTGGTCACTACTGTCTTTAAAGCTGCTAATACAGTACCCAACACAGTCAAGAAAAATCCCATGGCGGTATAATTATAATCTCCAAATGTCGCAAAAGCAACACCTGCAATAACCTAAAAGATATGTTATTATTGTTGTTATTATCATTATTATTCTTACCGGGATCAAGGAAGTATAAGTCATGGTAGAATATGTCTTTTTTAAAAACAAGACATTCAGCATTACAGTAAATACAGGTGTCATGGCACGAACAACTTGATGGAACTAAATAAAAGATTAGTTACCTTGTATATAGTCTACATTGTATAAAAAAATTAGAAACTCACTGGAACAGTAACAAGATTCCTTTTATAAAAAAGATTAGCACAAATAAACTAGATGATCTTTTGATATACTTACAGAGACACATTACTGATTGCAATATTAATTGTATATAAAACTGAGAACATCAGCATGACCATATTTTCTCTTTCACCCAACTTTGACGGTTTAAAAAGATCCAACTTCCAAAAGATATAAGAACCAATAGAACCACATAAAGTATGAATAGCAGTTAAAGCCCAAGGAAAGGGAAACTGAAACATGGCCATAATGACTTTATTGTATAGAGTAAGACCCAGGTTTAAGAAGAAATAAAGGGCCAACCAAACCATTGAAGATTCTAAGCAAGCATTACTGTTACTAGCCATTTTATTATTTCATGTAACTGAAAAAAAAAAAAAAAAAAAAAAAAAAAAAAAAAAAAAAAAAAAAAAAAAAAAAAAAAAAAGGAGAAGTAAAAAATTAATTTTTTGTTTTGTGAAAACGAATCTGTGTTTAAAAAGGTTGATAAGATTCGAGCCTCTTAATTGATACTTTTTTATTAAAGATCTACAGGTGCACACATAATTTTTGTGCTCATATTTTGCTTATTTATTTTATAATATTTTAGCTTGTTTCACGAGAAAGAAATAAGGTGATTCCATGCTCATAGCCTTAGTTTGTTTATCATAAATTAATAACTATAGTAGATTTCTATAATGACTCAGTGAAACATATAAATGGCTTGACAGCTTATACCTTTTTGTTAATTTGCTAAAATTCAATCACAGAAACGATCTTCCATTTAAAGATCAGTCAAAAATACCAAGCTTTTTTCATTTTGCTACCACTATTTTCGGAAATAGTTCATCAGTTTTAGGGGAAAAAATGGTCTGACTTCAAAAAACACGTTTAATGATGCTATTGAATGAAAATTTGTCCCAAAATAAAAAAAACTGCTTCGAATAATTTTGAACGTTTAAGCTACTTAAGTATTTTAGGAGGTTTTTTTTTTTTCTTTTTTTTTTGTTTTTAATTAAACAGAACTTTTGCTTTTGTGTATGAAGATAGTTTTGAGGACGTTATAGAAAATATGAAAATGTGTCTGTCATTGTATATACGGAAATTGATCTTGAAGAATCCTCTTCAAATAGCATCACAAATTACCATAAATATGTGTATTTTTTCTTTTTTTATGGATGAAAATTTTAATATTTATTAAAACTCATCAAAGAGTATAAGAGTTAAGAGCGATACAAGTGTATGAAACAGTGATATATAAAAATACAAAAGATATTAAAATAAAGAATTGTAAGCGGACAGTTTCAATAGTTCCTTCTGGATTTGATTGAGGACAATCTCATCCAAGTCAGGAGTCTGTTCAAAGAATTGTTGTCAGTGGGACTTTTCAAATGAATCGAATGACTGTAGCAAAAAAATTATAGATTGTAAACTTGTCATGGTAACTGGATCCAGAACCGCTAAGCCGCCCTCCTTTCGTGGGTGTCGACACGTGTCAAAGTTGACCTTTGGAAAGGATTTGGAGTTGATGAATTGATCAACTATTGAACGGATCTTGTCGAGAAAGTAAGCATGTACAGCGAGGACACGTAAACTATGGCATACTCTGCTGAGTATCAACGTATTGGCTATCAAGCCACGCCCTTGGACCGAGAGTCTCCGGAAGGCAAGACGATGAACAATCAATCGAGTGGAACCAAGCGTTTCGTCCAAGAAAGTCGTCAACTGTGCGGAAGAGCTGGTCAGCGGAAATCCAAGATACATTTTACAAATTGATGAACTGAACGTTTTTATATCATTTAATACGACAAGTATAAATATAATAGAACAAAAATAGAAAAGTTCTACCCAGTGTAATAATTATTGTATTATTAGTTAAATTGTGCTAGTTACTTTATAGTAATTTATGTAAGAAAAACATTTCATAACTCAATGAAAAGTTGTACAAGAGAATGACATGAGTTATGTAATCATTATGTTGACATGGTGGTTATTTGATAAAAGATACATTATCATTTAGTAACTTTTCAGCATTATAGTTATCAAACGTATAGTATAAAAATTGCTCTAGAATTTGATTTGTATTGCTTTTTCTCTGTCTTTTACTTTTTGATCTTATGCTGTATTTACGCATACGACATCCGTTAAAAGTGCCTGTGTAGCTTTATTTTAATCTTGATTATGATTGGCATGTAAGACTTGATGGTAAGAAAAAAAAAAGGAGTATTTCCTATTACTCCTGAATTTTAAAAAACAAGCTTTTATTGGTCAGGTATATTCAGGGCGCTAATCTGTGCGAAAGTGGTATAAATTGATCTTTACATGACAACGCAACATGAATTTGTTTTTTTTGCTGTCTTGCAGAATATTTTTGATTGAACTGATAGAGCTTCTGACTTATCTATCAATGAATCTAACTAATAAAAAGCATTATTAATCTTCATATTCAATTGTATTTAGCATTACTTTTTCCCCACGTTGAAGTAAAGATTCAATCGTTTTATGCTACATAAATAACATTCAACATACATTTTCATATTTATGTTTAACCATTTACCATAATAGTCGTCGTTTCATCTAGTTCTTTTTGAACTTTCATGATACTATCTGCTTGCTGAGGGTCTTGATATTTCTGAATGTACTGTGTTAATTCTGGATATTCGATTGTATCTGCTGTATTCCAATGTGAATACTTGGTTAAAACTTCGTCTACAACCTTATTCAACAAGGAAAATGCGACTCTTGAAGGATAATCTTTGTCACTGATAATAATGCCACTCAATCCTTGAGAATTCATATAAATATGAATCACATTATCTAACATTAATAGTTAAGTGTTGTTTTTGATGCTTTGAAAGACGTACTTTCAACTTCAACACTTTGACGTTGACCTAATTCTGTACGTTCAGTGACTGTAATAGCAGAGAAATTCATAACTTCTAGCATACTGAATATATCATTTAATGTTAAAATAAACACTATCATAGCATATGCAATCTTACGTATTTCGTTGAAAGAAACCAAAAGTTGACAAATCATACTGTGAAGCTAAAACTTTTGCTTTATTAGCACTTTTATGTAAAACAAGGATAGAGAATATCTTCATAGTGAAATGAAAAAAAAAAAAAGAAAAAGATGGGGGGAAAAAGCAAAATATTGCTTGCATTCTACATTTTATTCATGTGAATGCGGAGTTGCCCTTTGTTTTACGTCAGCGCAGCTTGTTTTTAGGATTGAGAGGCTACTTGACAAACAGGAGGGAATGGATCACCTTTACTAAGTACAAGATACATCTTTTCATGTGATAAATAACCTTTCATATAGCCTTTATAAATCATGTTGGCCAACATCCACTCTGCTTCTTCGATATCAATTGTCATTCCCTCAAAATTCAAAGCTTGTTGGAACTTGGCAATTGGTAACCTCGTATTTTGTCCCATTACCAAAAATCTAATTATTCGCGTTATTATTAACATACCCCATTTATTTTTTTCGCTTACACTTTTCTAAATAATTGTCTTAAAGCAATACTTTCAGCTTTCTCCACTGCAAAATAAGTGCGCTGTTTGATCAAGGTGGATTCAGAGTTAGTTAAAGCTATATTGAAGGATTTGACATCCCCCTTCTTCACTGCGATAGCCAATTGACTATAAATTTGTCTTGATTGAGGAAACATGGATAATAATGTCTTTGTTGGTAACATTCCTTTCATTAACTTGACGGGTAATAAGGTTTGCAATATGAGTTCCTTGTTCTTCAAATGGTGCTTTGTACACTCTTTAAAAGCCAAGTTTAATTCATTTTCTGCTTTGACATAATCTTCTTCCAAGAAATACAATCTTCCCAAATAATATCTAAATGTCACTCGGTCACTCTTTGGAAATTGTTCAAGTGATGGCATGTCTGCTGCCTTTACTGCTCTTAAAATATTTTTACAAAGATTTTGTTGTTTCAACTGATATGTCATTTATATAAGCATTTTTGTATTTATGTGTGTATACTGTTTACCTTGAAATAAATTCTAAATAACATACCAATCATACGATAAGTTCCATATTTTTTAGATGTCATCATTGGTCCTCTATCTGTTATACAATAAGTGAATGATTTACTAATCACATTGGCTGCTTCTTCTAATTTTCTACGCTGTCCTTCTGCTGCTTCCTTATCTTGATCTGCCTAACAAAAAAGTAAAATTAATCTCTTCCTTTCCCTCCTCTTTCTTTTATTCTTATTTCTTACTCTTGTTGCGATCAAACGTAAATCATTGTTGAACAAGTAGAGCACAGGTAAAACCCACCTTGTCATGTTTGGCATAAATCGTTGAAGAGACCTGCACGTAAAAAAAATGAGTAGAATGCTTGGCAGTTATAAAAGTTTGGTTTTTACTGAACGACTTCTTTTTGTGACAAAAAGGCTTCTTCGTATTCTCCTGCATCAAGGTAAAGAGCGGTTTTCATGTGATGTATAACAATTTCGGTCCAAGGGGCCTCAAGTTGAACATTTTTCGTAAATCCTTGTATTTCGTGAGGCTTCATTGTCTTTTAATCACTTTTTCTATCAGCTGTATTTTTTACTTATTTTATTACCTTGACATTTTGAGCCACTAATTGGTCTACATGCTTTTCAGTGTAAGCAAAAAGAGAGGCCAAAACTCTAGCATTTTCTTCTTGGCTAGATTTTTTCACTTTTTTTAGAAAATTATCAATATAAACTGATCTGTACATTTGAAATAAAGGAAAGAAAAAGAAAGGGAGTTTCAAAAACTGTACAAAAATACTAAATGCAATGAGCGCGTCATTTTTTTTTTTTTTTCTTAGTACATTACCAAACACTTTTTTAATGAGTGAGAACGTTGGCACTGGTCTTGCATGTACATCAAGGGATAAAAGAAACCCAACGTTAAGCCAGATGTAAAGCATCAATGATAACAACTGCTATTTTAGTACGTTTTGCTCTTGAATGACATTATAAAGAGTGGAACTATTGTTTTACTGTACTGAATGGGGACATAAGTTATAAAGGAAGAATATCTTCATTCTGCAAAGGCTCTAATAAAAATATTTAAAAGAAGGCTTTCATTTTATTTATTCCTTAGATTAAAAGGATATCAATTAACATATGTCAATGATATGAATACAATATAGAAAACATCTATATATTTCACAGTGTGACCGATATGTGATGTGATGTGATTGTACTATCTTTATGCACTTTTTTAAGTATGGAGATCACTTATAAACTACTCCTTTAAATAAACATGAATATTGATAAGACTCGTTTGTATCCCGATAAATGATCACTGATATAAAATACAAAAAGGTTGCTATATTGTATTTCTTTACTATGAAATGTTACCAAGACAACATTCTTTAAAAAAAGGACTATTGTGCACAGATTCAATAAAAAAAAAAATAAAAAATCTTATTCATTTCAAATAATATACAAAAAAGAGATTATTAACAAAAAAGAAAATTGTTGTATGCTAAGAGAGATTCTTATGATGCTACAAAAAAAGAGATTTATGAGGGATCTGGTAAGCCGAATAAAAATTGACCTTGCTGTTGCTGTTCTTCGCGTCTTGGCCTATTTCTTTTAAATGGAGGTTCATTATTTGTATCCATATTCATAGCTCTTCCCATAAACATCAATTCATTAGGTCCTAATCTTCGCTTATGTCCATCTACAATGTTGCTTTGATCCCATAATCCCTCCATTGGCCTCATATTAGGCATTTCATGTGTAAAAGTGAATTGCGCTTGAGGATCAATTTGGAAAGGATTCATTTTTTGCTGAAATTCTTCTATTTTTTGCACTGTGTTACTATTGCTGTTATTGTTATTATGAGTGTTTGGATGCTGATGACTATGATTAGAAGGAGAAGAGCCCATTTCTACGTTAAGTTGGCTATTTTTTTGTCTTGCAAAGCCAAGTACCTGCTCTACTGGAATATATCCTTGCTCAGGGTGTGTGCTGATAAACTCGTATAGATCTTGAAGTGCTTGCTGATAACCCGCTGCATAAGCCTTTCTGTTCTGTACAAGAGAATCTTTATATAAAGTGGTCACTTTTAACGCTGCTGCTTTAAAAGAATCCATCAAGGCATTCTCCGTTGATTCATAAGAATCTAGAATGCCGTTATTTGATCGTTCCATGTTCTTTAATGTCTAAAGAAAGAGAGAAAAAAAAAAAAAAAAAAAAGGTCCATTTTCAATAAAAATGTGACGCTGAATTTATATTGCAATTGAATGTACTGATTCTTTCCAAATAGTTCTTTCATTTGAAATACAGGTTTTTACAATAATTTTGCACACTAATTTCTTACTATGCACATTTACTTTTTCTGCTTTGCACATAATTTAGATGAAGGATAAAAATAGGTCTATTCTGAGTCAGTCTGGAATGGGTTTAAAGACTTTTTATTAGGTTTGCATTCTATAAACTTGTACTCGATCTTTAAGACTTTTTAATGTTTACTTCTGTTAAAATTATTGTCATTCAGGAGCAGCAATTAAAACATCTGAAACCTATATTAATCTTGGCTTTCTGAATACATTCTGATTTTCTTAACTACGACATGTATTTATTTTTTATGAAAATTTCAACTTGGAGTTAATCTAACGAAGAGAAATTAAAGCTACAGTGGGTTAAAAAGCTATTTCAGTAAAATTGAAACTTACACATTTACTCTTTTTTAATACATTATATATTGTATGCATGTCCTTTTTTATTATGTTATCCAACGTTTTAACAAAACTATATTTCTTTCATCTCACACAATGAACTTTATCTCAAATAACGCCTTTTTTTTTTAAAAAAAAAAAAAAAAAAAAGTTGATTAAAGCGACTTTTAACTAAGTAGATACTACTATGTAGCATTTCTACCTTTAGATTTTATTACAGTCTGAACTCTATCTAACAAACTACCAATGCATTGACGACAGATGTCATTGTCAAATATTTCCTATCAATCTTAATCTTTTCTCACAGTTCATGGATACCACTTGTCTTTTATTTATACACAATTAATATTTAAATGTCTTTGCTGTACTCGATTGCGTTGAGATGTGGGCACTAGGATGACCAAGACAGCACCGGTGCTTTTTTTACTTTTTTTAAAAAAAACTGTAGTAAACCTGACACGATGCTTGAAATCATTATCATGCTGAAAATATGATCATGTCTCAATCGGTAGTACTCTAAGGTGCCAGTAAGCTTTGTTTTTAGGATATGAATGTAATCCAGCATAATCATTCTATCATCGTATATCTCCCAAATGCACTCAACTCCATGAGAAATTGTACAATCTCACATCATGACACTCTCGCTTCCGTGCTTCACAGTCAGAATTATATGATGAGGCTAAATAAACTGCAAAACAAGCTTTAGATAGATTTAACTCCATCAGAATCATAAACAAAACATCAATACCAAGTTGATCTTCCATGTTGTAGCCAAATACACTAGCTGTTTAGACAATAACGTGTCCATTGCATTTGTGTAACATGATACAAAAAACATAGAGCAGAATCTATGGAATTACTTTATAAGAATTAAAAAATTATCATAAAATCGAAGATTAGATGTTGCGAAATATACGTTATGAAATCAAGCTTTTTATGTGGTGATTTGCTTATAATTTCTTAGAACTGTTTTTTTTTTTTTTTTTTTTTTTTGCACAAATAATGCCAACATACAATTACGATTCGTGACATTAAAAAAAGATAATAATTGATCAAATATCCTATGTAAACAAAAAACCTTTGATAAACAAGAACTGATTAAGAACTCTGTAACCCTAGCAGGTTTTATCGCAGAATAAAGTCTAAAGTTATTCTATTAAATTCATATTCCCTTTCCATTGATGCTTTCCTTTTGATATACTTTTATTGATCAAACTCTCGTGACTTTTGTCTTTTGAGAAGCTTGTTTCAGTCCATACTGATTAATATTTCTTTTATTAAATTATGCTTTCTATAATAAATCTAATAGAACCTTTTATTACAATAACCAAGATCCACCTCCCTTATTTAACGTGGGCGACTGTGTAGAAGGTGTGTATGTCTTTTTATTTGATGTTTTTTGCTTAATCCACCTTTGAAATCTGTTTTTTTGATGATGACTTGCGGGTGACATACAAGGTGTGGGTGTTGTCGCTGTATGAGCTTCTTTAGGTGGTAGAGGTGGCGCGGGGATTTCAAACTGATTCATACAAACCATGGGTAGTGTCTCTGAAGGAGGCATACCCCAACTCATGGAATCTCTCAAGGTTGTCTTACTAGAATGATAATGACAATTCTCTCTCTTTTGGTTGGCCTTTATTTTAAGAATCTCTCTCATCGCATAAAGCCCTACTGTTTTCACGTGGACCGAAGTAACAGGATCCATCAGGGGCAAACAACGCATGAGAGTGCACCAGTGAGTGTACTGTTGGTCCAAGAGCTCATTGGGGTCAGATGAAGTGGATCGAAAAGGTTCAAGAGGCTTTGGCCAAGGAACACCATCTGCAGTGGATATACTGGTGACTGATGAACAGCATTCATTAGAATATCTCTGAAGTCCATCCATGTCTTCTAAACGTTGTAACAAAGCACCATAATTTTGTGGGACATGCGAGGCCCATGGGTCAACGGTGATTGGATGAGGTTGAAAGTGGAATAGTTGAGTTGCTGGTGCTGGAGAAGGAGGCTGATGTTGCTGCTGCTGTTGCTGTTCTACAATTAGTTTCTTTTGTTGATTGGATTCAACAACCAAGTCATCCACTTGAACTGAAAGTCGTTTTACCAAGTTAGCTAAATCATATAAAGATACGTTCTCTTGTTCTGGAGAGACTCTGTTTTTTCTTTTTTGAAACTTTTTCGATCCGGATAACATTTAGGAAAGAAGAAGGAAAAAAGAGAAAATATTTATTGATATTAAGACTAATGTTAATAATATGTGGGCTGTTAGTAATTGCTGATATATAATAAATATTTTATCGAGAATGCACACACTTTACTTATTATCGTGGGTGCATCCAAAACAATATAATCTTCTTTTTCTTGTTTTCTGAAATCAGTGACTGGCTATGTTGTGTTGCATACTCTATTCTATTTCTATATAAACTCATACAAGACCTTAAACATCCATGTTAAGTACAATGCCTTGGTCAAAATGCAAATTACATCTTATTTATTGCCTTGACGTCTACATTGTATTAAAGGTCTTTTTTTAATAAACATTTTGTCATTAAGAAAGTAAGGTGTGAGACATGTAAGCATATTGCGAATGGTATTCTTCTAATTGCCTTAACAATAAATCCAAACTTAACAAAGCCTATGATAAACTATTGGCTAATTTCAACAATTCTAATCTCATTGCTTCTACCTTTGTATTCTATATATTCGCGCTATCAGAACATTGAAAAATCAATACTGTATAGACGACCTAATCGAAAAGAGATAGAAGCAATTAACACAGTGTATTCAGCGCTATATGACTTTACCTTCATTAAACAAATATAAATATATTAATAATAATGTCATCAACAAATTTGCGTGTAAAGATTGAATATTTCACCGCATGCAACCTTTGTAGTGTGTATAGCCTATTGATTTGTATCAGCATAGCATAAATGTCTAATTCAAACAAACAAAAACAAAACAAAACGATGCTGTAACAATTTACAGAGTATTTGCATCAAATGAATTCTAGTCTTAGCACCATTTTCTTTGCGTCTTTTTAATGCATTGTTTAATTGATTCTTTCCATTCATATTTTTGTTTGGCTAGCATCCAACTCAAATTCTGATTTTACCAATATAACTAAAAGTTTATCATCTTAAAAAGCTTTCGAGCGCAGAATCCCCTATATCGTCTACCCGATCTGCTTTTGACGCATTATCTTGTCAGGTTGGTAGAACCACATCGGATTACTTACAATGCAATTCTAAGCTGTACATTAGTCTAAGCTTTTTTTTTATTCTTGCATAAATCCATAGTTTACATGTAAATGATGCTTGCTTTTTTTTTTGGCTATTTGTATGACAATGTGCTCAATGTGTGTCAAACTATACCTTACAAGGTTACGTGTGTTTAATTAAAGCAGTGGTTGCATATCACTTATACATGAATCCAGCAAACATCTCGAGTTTGACTTTTGGTATTAATACTAATTCTATATTAGAATTAATGTATTACTTTTATTTATTTAATGAGGGTAAACTTTAAATCGCTGTTTTGCTTGTCAAAAAGATACTCGATTTGTACAGAAAATAAAATTACATTTTTTTTTACTCTTTATTGTAAGCTGTGAATGATACAGTGCCTTTCGGCCCAACTTCTGCATAAAAAGATGGAATTCCGTCATGAGATTTTTGTGCATAGCCTGGGTGCTGCTTTCTTTTAATTGATTCTGGTTGGAACAATCCAGCTTGTTCATCAGAGGAAGAAAAGAGATTGGATTGTTCAAACAATTGGCTTGTTGAATCATTCACAGCGGCCAAAGCATTCATTCTATGCAATCAATATTAGAAAATCTATAAAATACATTATAATATATTACAATCTTGATTTTTCAAAGCGAGGTTCAACACGAGAAGCTAAATAAAAGTCCCCAGGTCCTTTTAATTTAACAAAATCCTAATAGATTATAAGCAAACAAGAGAATCGAAAATATGGCAATAAGGAACTTACGGGGGTACCAAGTATAAAATTACGAATTGAGTGAATAATATAATTGGCATATTGTAATTTAGGTTGAAGCGAAGGACTGTCAGCAATGTTTCGAATCACTTCATATCTTCTAAGCTGTGATCGAGGTGAAGGAACTAAGCGATGGCTAATTTTTGGTTGAGTAGGGTTCGTACTCTTATCCCACATAATCAAATTACGAGGGTTGGCTTGATATTCCTCTCCTGCTGCAAGTGAAATACGATAGATTCCACCATAATGACTGATGGCCAATGTACCTGGTCCACTTACTGTATGAACTAGTTTATTCACAACTCCCTACCTTAAAGTAAGTAAAACAGGTATAGTTCTCTACTATGTATATTTTTACTGTTTGTTGATGATGAACGCCTAAATCTAAAGTTACTTTTTCTGTCTTTGCTAAAAAGGCATCCCGACGTAACATGTATTTTGCACTGCTTTTGAGTTGAATGATTGATATTTCTCCTAAACGTTGAGGTGCTAATAAAATATCACCAGCTACATTTTTGGTATAATACTTTAAGGTGATTAGTATTTCTCTTTATCTATTCCTTTATTTTTTGTCTCTTTATACTTTTTGATAAAACATGGCATCACCCACTAATTTTCTACCAACAGCTTTTACAGTCGTTGTATCAAGTGATAACTTGGATAAAATTTTTGTAGAACAAGCCAAAGTTGAACCAGTAGCAGCAGTAATCTCTGAATCAGGTGGAAGCTAATGTGTAATGTTTAGTGTGTATAATTTTTAAAATGTGTAAAAGCAAAACCTTGACTAACAAAGCAGAGCCTGAATAAAAATAATTTAATATCGAAAAGCACACGGATAAACATACAGCATAAATAGTTACCTGGTCCAGAAGACACGGTTTCAAATATAGCTTCTTTTTGATTTTCGGTGCTAGTGTCTATACAACATTTTCAATTATTATTTTTCTCTTGAAAAGTTTTTTTTGCAAATACCTTTTCCAACTTGAGATATGGTATCTGTAGGCCCATTAACGACATGCTGAAAAGACTTTAAAGAACGATCAACTGTTTCAGTCTTTTGTTGTTGGTTAAAAGCAAGACCAACATAATTACGTGTAATAACACGTCTCAACATGTTTTTTGCAGAAAGAAAGGGAAAACAAAACCACCCCCCGAAGATAAATTTTATAAACACCGCCTTGAGCAGTAAAGTGAACGCGCTTCTGTTTGTGCACAGAGATCTGTTAACAATGCGACATACAAAGTTCAAATGGAATCAATCAAGTAATATAAAAAGGCTTCGTTTCCAATTGATATTTTATTTAAACTAAAATAACCAAGAAAAAAGTTTGTTGTTTGAACGTTGCTTAGATTTCAGCTAATTCACGAAGACGACGAACAGTGGAACGAACAGTGGCAGCAGCAGTAGTACTAGCAAAAAAAAAAAAATTAGTATACGCACATACACTATCTCCCAAAATAAACTTACGAAACGGTGTAAGCACCACCGGCCAAGGTCTTCTTACAACCCTTACACTTCCAGATACCAACAGCAGTACGCTTGACAGCGTCCTTACCACAGAAAGTACAGGTGTAAGTAGCGTGTTGAGTGATTTCCATCTTCTTTACAGTCTTTCTGAGAGAGGCACCATAACGAGTACCGTATTTACCAGTGATTCCGACTATATACAAATGATTGGTGATTAATTTTTTGTTCACAAAATATGTTGTCTTCTAATTTGATCCTCTATCTGTTATTACCTTTCTTAGTACGCTTGGCCTATATGATAGGATGAGTGAATGGATGAATAAATGGATGGATGGATGTTTTGTATATGTAGACTTACCATGTTGAAACAGGAAAATAAGAGGGAGGGGAAATCAATCCATCCAAGGAGCAAGACTATACAAAAATTACAAATATGTTCAAACTCCGCTTCTTTTTTTTTTTTTTACATGTTCCCAGAGTTTTTTTTTCGCGTTTGAACATTAAAGATGGATCTCGATGACATTGTTTTAGACGATTATGATTTTAATATTGAACTTCCATCAGAAGGCGCTCCTTCTAATGTGCCTTCAACCAGCTTAGAAACAATGCCCATTGAAACAACGGAATCAGCTACCCAAAAAGAAAAACTAAAAAAGAAGAAATTCGATGAAAACTTGTAATTATTTTTTTTATCTTTTCTTTACCTCTTTTAATGTTTGTATTATAGGCTTCTTAGTAGTAAAGGAATACCAAGATTGAAGAATGAAGCACCCTTTTTACGTTTTGAAGGCAAAGGATACGAAGAACACGATTTAAAAAAGCTGATGCGATATTATCAATTATGGGCCAACAACTTGTATCCAAAATTTCGATTTACTGATTTTGCGAAAAAAGTAACAAAACCGGCATCGACCAAGGCAGTCAAAGAAATGATTGCTGTATGGCAAGAGGAATTTAGACAAAGAAAACGAGTGAGAGATGAAATCGAAGCGAGTCACTCAGGGGAAGAAGAAGAGAAAGAGGAAGAAGAAGAAGAAGAAGAAGCTTATCAAAAGAGAATAAGAGATAGTATATTTCCTGATAGGGATTCAACAGAAAAGCAGGAAGAAAATAGGCCACGGCCCAATACAGACAGAAACGAACAAGAAGAAATTGTACAGGATGCTGCTGCTCATCATGAGCCAGATCACGAACCAGAAACTACAGCGCCGGTCGCAAATCGTGCAGATGCTTTATCTATCTTGGCTGAGCGAAGAAGAAAACGCGTCTTGCCGACAAATGAGGATACCACAAAAGCATCAGAAACAAAAGAGAAAGAAGACAGTAAACAGTTTATTGAACTTTCAGACAGTGAGGATGAACAACCATTATTTACTAATAAAAGACGTATGATTCGACACAATATTGAAGATGATGAGGAAGAAGAGGACGAGGAAGACACGCTAAGTAAAGCAAAACAGAAATATAGAGAAGTCTCAGAAGCAGATATTGATCTAGCGTCTATTCCAATGATTGAGGATATCCAATTAGAAGATCTTAATGATATACAATTAGAACCCATGAATGACGATTAATAAAGAACTACGCGTATACTTTTTGACATGAACAATGGGTTTATAAACACAGTACTTGTGACAATTTTTCTTTTTTTTTTTTTAAGCTGAAAATTTTAATGTTTATTAAAATCCATCAAAGAGTAAAAGGGTTAAAAGCAATGTGAATAGATTAAACAGTGACTCGGACGAAAACGATGAAAACGAAATCATTGTGCGCCCACTTGGGATTTAATTTATTTGTAAATAAAGTAAATCATTAAACGTATTCAACAGTGAACCCAGGAGTCAATGTATTTCGCACTTGATCAGTATTGGAGAGGCTGTCTTGGACTGTTTGAAAATAAATTCAACAGGTTAATCATTAGTTTGAATCAAGTTCCTAAAAGTCTTCATTCGTTAAAAGCGATAAATATATATGTGAACATAGTATAGCTTATCAAAACTTACCTTTGCCATTGTCCATTTTAGAAAAGTCAAAGAATTTTTTGAATATCATGTTGTAAGATCATCATTAGTCACTTTTTTTAGGAATGCTTTCCATATCATTAAGAACTCAACAATTTTCCAGAAAGCTTGTTCATCGATTTGGACAGGCTTGGACTTGTAACTATACAATGAAAGTAGAGAAAATATTCTTGATCCTCTAGAACCAGTGTGCTTTCAAAGCTTGAATGCATTATCTTGAATTCCTTTTGAGTACCCTTCATGAACGTCTTGACCTTTTTCAAATTTCTTTGAGACTTCCAAGGGCTTGTTTGAGTTGATAGATACCAGAACAGCTTCCTTTGAAATTTTGTAGTCTTTCGCGTTCAGATTAGTGACACATTCAATAGACTTTAAGTTTCTGTGAACATAAACAGGAGTAGCAGCTTTTTAGGGGGACATTCTCTTGGATAAGCTGTTTTTCATTCATTTCCTCTTGTACCACATGAAATCATTTAAAGTAGTAGTGCGGACTTGCTTCAGTTGGTTCCTTAGAGTATGGAGAGTCATATGATTCCAATGTAAAATAATATCTTTGACAATGTTCTTGTTGATATCGTTTCATCTCAATAAAAGAGGGCTATTTAGAAATAGAGAGATTTGTTCTTTATTTCAAACATAAAACACATCCTTTTCTAGCGACTATTACCGTTATGCATGTTTTCAAAACAAATTTTGTATTCGTCAAAGTGATTAAGCAATATATACTTGATGGAATTCTAGTGCTCACCTACCTCTCTCTCTCTCTCTCTCTCTCTCTCTCTCTCTCTCTCTCTCTCTCTCTCTCTCTCTCTCTCTCTCTCTCTCTCTCTCCTGTCAGATTTTTGAACCGCAAGAACATGGGAAGATTGGCTTTCTGCATCTTTTCCTATCCAAATGACTACACTACTATTATGATGCTTTCAAGTTTAAATCATCCAACTTTTTCATCAATTTTAGAGTTCTATTTTTTTGCTTATAACTCTTGACTACTTTTCCGCGTGGCATGGAATTGTTCTAATAAGCAACTTACCGCCATATACTCCGTTGGGACAATTGCTTTTAAAGGTACCCGACTCTTGTACTAACTTTAAAGTGAGCTTTTCTTGTTAGTTATTTTTCTATTGCTTACTAATTGACAATAGAATACTAAAATAGTTGCTTAAATGTAAAATTAGGAGTATCTCTCTGTTCATGAAAAAGGGCATAATGGTTTACAAACAGCTGAGTTCTTAATATAATTTGTTGTGTATCTTCACTTATAACAATTATATTGTATTCGAATTTAATATTGTAACATTCATAAACACGTTTATCAAAAGAAACTTTTTTTGTACTTTCCACCGAGATTTTGTGTAAGTCTTCTGCTTTGGATAATGTATGATCCTTGAAAAAAGAATATGCTATACTATGGTCTATTACTTTACAGCTAGAATATCTGTCAAAAGATTCATTCATTCCTTGTTGCTTGATTTTCCATTTTCTTGCTTCACACTTGAACTTTGCTTTCGTTTACCGTTGGTGTCAACTTTAGTAAGAAAAGAAAGACTTCATAGCCATGATCTATAAGGCCGTCTTGTGTATATGAAACCTACTAACATCTATAGTTTCTGGGTTATGCAATTGCCATTAATAATAGTCTTTACTATAATGTTCAAACTTTCTACGACCTTTACATTTTACATCTATTATTAGACAATCAGAATAATAATCTTTTTAATGATTCCAGCTTCCATTTTTTCTATGGTTATATGCATTTTATTTTGAACATTGATTTGATATATTTTAGGCTACAAGGAGAGATTCAAAGATTTAAAAATGTATTCAGGTAAGCAAACATTAATATAGCAAAGAAACTAATCTCCCTCTCTATCCTTGATCTAGATAGGAAATAGTATATGAGTGGCTAAAACTCCACGCATCAATTAAATCGTATATTCTTAAGGAAATCCAAATAGTTATTTTGTGACCTTTATTTTAAACTGCTGTTAACAATTACAGCTATTTGTTATCTGAGCTTTTTATTATAAATCGTATGTGATTGGATAAGACTCATGCCCAATTAAATGTTAAACAATCATAGAAAATAGCAATACTGGTTAATCATTAACAAGTGACACTGTCTACATGTATTTGTATCTTTCTTACAAGCAAGATGTTGCAGCAACTATAAGGCTACTGTATGTATGACCTTCCAGTCATAATAACACATATTATGTCTAGCCTGTCTTTATTTTTGTTCAAACTCAAAATTCACTTTATCTAAATGTATCCAAGACAAATGGCCTGGAATTCAATTTCATTTTATCTAAAAATTTAAAATTGTCTGAATTCAAAATGGAAGTTTTGTAGACATAAGCCCATTGTTAACACACCCAACATTGATCATTTTTTTTTCCTTCTTACCTAAAAAGTCATTCTGTTTAATGTGTCGCAAAAAAAAAACACGTTGAAGCATGCTTTGGCTGTACAAGTCTAACCTTATCCAATAATAATGATTTTTTCCTTTTCTATTTCAAATACAGTCAAATGTTTTTTCGTCTTAACTTTAAAACTTGTATTTTTTTTTTGTTTGTTTCCCTTCTTGTACTTTCTGTTCTAATGTGCATTCTTGCGTCTTTTCTATTTCAGTCTTGATAGATTTAAACGCCGTATATTGATTTGTTATACAAAACCCTTTTGTTACCAAATTAAGGGATTACACAAAAAAAAAGGTACAAAAGCGTCAAAAAAAAAAATCAGTCATCCACTATACATCTGTGTGGGTCACTCACAAAGGACGACTTGAAAAGCTTATTGACAGTTGGTAAACACAGTCGACATGTGTCGGGTTTTTTTTTTATTTTTTTTACTTTGGACTATGAAAAATAAGGCCAATGCCTCCTTTTCAAGTGTTTACGTGAGAAACGGCATGGATTTGAAACATGCAAACGATTCTAGACATTCCTTCTTTAGTTAAAAACCTCGAGTTTAACAAAACGGATGTTCAAACCAAATTGTATAACGTTCTGTGACGACGATCATAATGATCTTTTTACTGTATTTAATTTTTCTCTTCTTTTTTTGTTTTCTTTTTTTTTTTATTATTCTTTCTTTACATTCCTTTTTCGAATACAATAAAAAGGGTGAAATGTTTAGTAGTAATGAGAGTTACCAACAATCTGTTGATAAATCTACTGTTCGAATCTCTGACCCTAGTATGATTAGCAGCCAATTTTCAAGTATGAAATTAAGTGATGTATCAAGCTCTGGGTTTGATCTTGTGGTACCAGGACATGATGCAGAGTTTGATATCATTGACAGTTTAGACTATGATGACGTTGATACTGGACTGTTTGGTAAATGAAATAGATACAAAATCACGATTTGTTAAACAAATTAAAGACCAGGAAATAATGCATCAGCGTAGAGAAGGATTTGTTCAAGAATTACATCAAACAGAGACTATGTATGTCAGTATATTACAACTTGTAGAAGATTTATATCTTTCGCCTTTACGTAAAAATGCCAAGCAATCAACATTTAGCTTCTTGGGAAATAAGAAATCACCCATAACTGAAAGAGAGAAAGCTTGGCTATTTTGTAATATTGATGATGTATTGAATGTTCATAAAGAAATATTGAAAAGCTTAAAAGAACGGTAAGCAGCAACTTGTTAAATTCGCTTTTTTTTTTTAAAAAGTTTTTTTTTTTTTTTTTTTTTTTTTTTTTTTTTTTTTTTGTATTTAGCCTTAACATTTGGGGTCCGACTCAAATCCTATCGGATGTTATTCTGACCTGGGTAAGCAAGAAAAAAAAAACCCATAAAAAAAAGACTATCCTCACCTTGGCATGTATAGTTTCCAAAGATTCAAAAAGTGTATCATATTTATCTCGATAATTATAGTACAATGACAAGTACTTTTGAAAGATTGGGAAGATATCAACCATTCAAGAAATTCTCAGAAGTAAGATGATAAGTAATGTATAATAATCATCATATTAAATATAAATCTTAAAGTCTGCAGAGAAAAATTTAGAAAAGGGAACAACACTTTTAGATTTATTAAGAGCACCTGTCACCTGTATTGTACGATACACAAAATTATTAACAGCTTTAGCAGACAGCACAGCTACAATGCATCCTGATTATACTGGATTAATGCAATGCAAACAACGTGTTCAAGGTTTACTTGAAGAATTCAGACCAAGGTAACAGTGGAAAACCAACCGAAAAAAAAAAAAAACTTATAAAGAATAGAGTGGTGGATGCTAGAAATGTTGATCAAGTGTATGAGATTCACACTTGTATGACAGATCGACCTTTTGGTATTCGTGCTGAACGCAGACTTTATTTACAAGACAACTTTTTCCAAATCAACAAAACATCTGTTGAAGATAGAGCCTATTTTTTATTTTCAGACATGTTAGTCTTTGCCAAACGAAAATCTTCTTCTTCCTTACTGTATAAAGGTCATATTATATTAGAAAGGGCCAAAGTTCGTTTGCTTTCAAAAGAAGAGGCCACTGGAGAAAATCACTGTATCGAAATTATCTCATCATTCCAAGGTGTCGATTCTCTCAATACAACCTTTATGGCTTCACCTACAGCTCACATCATGAAGACATCCAGTGAAAATGAACAGCTAAAGTGGAAGTATTATCTGGAATCCATTGTTGCTAAAATCGATCAAATGGCCATGCAACAAAAAGGTAGGCGGTGTAGTTGTATTGTAATCAAAGCACTGACATCTTTTGCGTTTAGTAAATGGTGGGAAATTAACACCTCCAAACTCAGTCAGACGGCCAGGTACTTCTTTATCAAATGAATCAACTTCATCCGTTACACTTTAAAAAACGAAATACTCTACACCCATTCCGTTCATTCTATTACAATCTAAGCACTCACCTTCCCTTTTCTTTTTTTTTTCCTCTCATTGTGCAAGCCAACAAAATTTATATATGTACATATTTATTTTAATCCAAACAAGATTTATGCTTCCCTCACACCCCTGCTCTCCTTTTTTATTAAGGTTCATTCTCAGATACAACCCTTTTTCATTTTAATATAAAACAAGCTCCCTTGATCATCGTTCAAGGGCATTTATACGAGTATTTCTTTTGTATTTCACTGCGATCAGTTGTTTATTTTTTATTGTAGCAAAATAGCATAAAGATGTTTCTAATTGAAACGCAAGGAAGCAGGGGCCACAAAGACATCGGAAGATACAGATCCGGTGAGGTGAAGAACAAGTGCCATGGTTTGATTATCTGGACTATTCACCTTGATACGTACAGTTTTATCTTTTTGCTGGACCTCTTTGGATGGATCAAACTGGACCTGATCAGACACGTTCAGCTCAATGATCATGGTCTGATTGAATGGAGAGAGGGTAGTACGACGAGCGTGGATCATCGCCTCAAATACATTGTCCGAAAAGGAAGTAATGACCAGTTGAGCATTCGTATTTGAAAGGTTGTAGGGACGAGGCTGTGCGTTAAGGGCGACAAGAGATGCATTGAGACCATGAACACAACCAGATCCAGGAGTACCATAGCCGCAGTAGACCGAAGCACCATCCACAGTCGGAATACAAACCGTGCCGAGTGGACAGGGAGCCGTGAGCCACTGGCCGTGAACACAGAAAGAGTAAGCACCATGGGGTGTGCAGATGTATTGACCTGGTACAGAACAAGCTTGATCGGAGGTGCATGCACCAGACGATGGGACGCTGGAGGGAAGGACCTGAGAGGATGGGCTACTGCTGGCAGACCAAGATCCGTGAACGAGACTGTAAAGCGACGCGTGAAATCCGTGATTGTTCCAAGCCTGGGATGCATCCCACACCGAGACACCACCATAGCTTGAATAGCGAGACGCGACAGAAGGCACAAGACGGCTCAAGCTTGGCATGTCGACATAGCCACTGCCAGCAGCACCAGGAGATCCAGGTAGGGTCAAATAGACCTTGATCTGCTTGTTGGCCGACTGTGTCTTGGCCCATGTGTCCCAAACATCAAAATTAAAGGAAGCACCGAGCGCAGAACAATAATTGTTGTAAAATTGAACATTGACATAATCCAATCCGACCGCATTGATCACCGATCCAAGGATAGCATCCGGAAAGGGGCATTGAGGAGCAGCACCGATCAAGAAGTCCTGATTGGCTGATTTCGAACGAAGCGCAGTGACCATGGCCGCATATCCCCTAGGCGAACCACCTTCGATGTCCAAATCGATCCCGTCAATGACCGCATCCCCAAAAGGGCGCGTCTCTGACGACCCACGGCCAAATAAGTCCCAGATCGTTTGAGCAAACTGTTGTCCTTCAGCATCACTTGTAAATCCATAAGCACCAGCAGCCCCACCAAGAGACAAGAGAATCTTGACTCCTTTTGCTTGACATGTTTTAATGTCTATACATGCAGTGTTTAGATCGTTTGAACCGGCAGAGGATGGCAAAGAATGACTATACCTAATCCGATCGCAGGACATGAAAGTAATTGGCTGTTTGGAAAATAAGTATTTTCACATGCATTCGATAGGTTGATTTGAGGTAATCCAGCTACATTAAATATGTGGAGAAACGACAAGAGGATGATGTCTGCTTGGCCTGATTGGCAATAACTTGATAATGTACCTTGAGTTGTCGTGCCACCAGCAGAGTTCTAATCATCAATAAGAATTTACCTTTTGGCATCTGTATACCACTTACTTGCCCCCAGTAATACATCACGTTAGGCCCATTTGAAGAATAAGCTGCTTGAACATTTAAAGTCTTTAATAGGCCAGCAATGGCCATACCAAGGATAAGCATAGAGTAAGAAAGTCCTAAATAATAATAATAAAAAAGATTTCTTTCCTTTACACATTTATATCCAAAAAAAAAAAGTTGTCGTTTTCTTTTTGATAAAACCTTTATGAACAACATAGCATGTTCCATAGAATCATCCTATTTAAGTAACAAATACATGTAATATTCGCACATGAGAATACACGTCATGTTCATTTAGTGTACATGGACTGCATGCTTTATACACACCAAGCATCAATCGTTTAAGAATGAATAGTATACAAATACTACACTGCCTTACAACCATACCAATTCATAAGCTTTCAAAGACATGTCTTTTTATATAATAATTTTATTTTTTATTATTTTTCAACCAAATCACAACAAGTTGTGTTTTTTTTTTCAAAGTGGGTAAACAGAATTAAGCAATTTATTTCTTACCGGCCTTGGCAGCGGCCTTGGTGACCTTACCGGCCTTGTCGACCTTTTCAACGGACTTGATGACACCAACAGCAACGGTTTGACGCATGTCACGAACAGCGAAACGACCAAGAGGAGGGTAGTCAGTGTAAGCTTCAACACACATGGGCTTGGAGGGGATCATCTTGACGATGGCAGAGTCACCAGACTTGACGAACTTGGGAGTAGCTTCCAAGGACTTACCGGAACGTCTGTCGATCTTTTCGATCAATTCAGCGAACTTACAGGCAATGTGAGCAGTGTGACAATCCAAAACGGGAGCGTAACCAGCACCAATTTGACCGGGGTGGTTCAAGATAATAACTTGAGCGGTGAAGGAACCGGCTTCCTTGGCGGGGTCGTTCTTGGAGTCGGAACAGACGTTACCACGACGGATATCCTTGACGGAGACGTTCTTGACGTTGAAACCGACGTTGTCACCGGGAAGACCTTCAGTGAGGGTTTCGTGGTGCATTTCGACGGACTTAACTTCAGTGGTGACAGCAGCAGGAGCGAAGGTGACGACCATACCAGCCTTGATGACACCAGTTTCGACACGACCAACGGGAACAGTACCGATACCACCAATCTTGTAAACATCTTGAAGAGGAAGACGGAGAGGCTTGTCAACAGGACGGGTAGGAGGGTCAATGTTGTCAATGGCATCCAAGAGAGTCTTACCAGACTTGGCACCAGCCTTGGTTTCCTTGTTCCATCCCTTGTACCAGGGCATGTTGGTAGATTCTTCCAACATGTTGTCACCGTGCCAACCAGAGATGGGGACGAAGGGAACAGACTTGGGGTTGTAACCAATCTTCTTGATGAAGGAGGAAACTTCCTTGACGATTTCGTTGAAACGAGCTTCGGACCACTTGGTGGTATCCATCTTGTTAACAGCAACAATCAATTGACGGACACCGAGGGTGAAAGCCAAAAGGGCGTGTTCACGAGTTTGACCATCCTTGGAGATACCAGCTTCGAATTCACCAGTACCACCAGCAATGATAAGAATAGCACAATCGGCTTGAGAAGTACCAGTAATCATGTTCTTGATGAAATCACGGTGACCGGGAGCATCAATAACGGTAATTTGGTACTTGGGGGTTTCGAACTTCCAGAGAGCGATATCAATGGTGATACCACGTTCACGTTCAGCCTTGAGCTTGTCAAGAACCCAAGCGTACTTGAAGGAACCCTTACCGAGTTCAGCGGCTTCCTTTTCAAACTTTTCGATGGTACGCTTGTCAATACCACCACACTTGTAGATCAAGTGACCAGTGGTGGTAGATTTACCGGAATCGACGTGACCAATAACGACGACACTGATGTTAGTCTTATCTTTACCCATTTTAGTCTAAGGGATCACATAAGTATTTGGATGGATGGATGAGGTTGCATCTATACGGTTACCTTTTAAAGTTGAAAAAAGAGAGAAAGAACAAAAAATAAATTCGGATTTCTATTTTATATCAAAAAATTTTCGTTAGCCCCGTTCCCGGGTAAATAAAATTTTGAACCAATCAAATTTATCAAGGAAAGCTTTTTTTTTTCTTTGTCTCTCAATGTCAACACAGGCAAATTATTCCCAAAGAATTGTATGATTTATTTAGAGAGTTTCAGTAACTTGTGAATTAGAAATAGCTTCCACCTGAGGATATTGTGCAAGGGAAAAAAAAAAATGCTAAACGTCTTGTTTTATTTATTTTTTTCATAGTTTTTTTTTTTAAAAAAAAAAATTTTTTTCTAAATTCCCAACGTTTCATTTTACAAGAATTTGTTTTAACATTGAATTTCAAACCATTATTTTCATTTCTATAGCTCAATTTTTGGAAATTAAAAGTTTCGTGAGATGAGATTCAGTAAAATGGCGTTTTCTGGGATTTGCGTCAAATAAATTTTTTTTGACATTTATGCTTTAAACAATCACGTTTGTATGGCAATGAATTTCAACATTGAGATTATCTCATAACACTTTTGCTGTATGATTTGACTCTTTTGCAAGATATCTTAATCTGGAGTTTATCTCTTACAAATCTTGCTTTGTTTGCATTTAATTGAAATTCATACAACGTATTTTTTTTTAAAAAAATAAAAAAATATAGCTTTTTCAGTAAGCAAGAAGGAACCATCAAATTGAAACAGGCAAATAATAGCAATACACAATTGCTAATTGATTAGTATCAAAAATGAATACAAGAGATATTGACAGTGTTTCATGCTATAAAAAAAGAGCAACTTGGTATCTCTTTGAGTAATTATTTAATAAGGAGAGATGATTACTAGCCAATTTATAACTCGGACTTAAGTTTTAATAGAGTAATAAAAGGGACAAAAGATGATAATATATATCTAAATGCCTTTCATTTACTTGGGAGAGAGGTATAATATTGCCATTCGAAGATCACAGATAGTGATGTTTTATTATTAAAGGAGAAACAATGTTGTAATCGAAAACCATTTGTATATTTTCGTGTGTATAATAGTTGAATAGTTTTTTTTTTATTGTTATTAAGTGAATTAAAAGAAAAAAGATGCATTTTTATATGTACAACATATGAAAGAAGAAAGAAGAAAGATTAAATTACAATATAAAAAAAAAGGGGAGAGGATACCAATAAAGAGGGAGAATATTAAAAGAGGAGAAAGAACATAGAAAGAATTAAACGTAAAGTCATATATAATTTTTAAGGGCTTATAAAGGGGTAAATGATTCATGCAAAAATTATGTAAAATGTGTGAGTACTTGATAATAAAAATGCTTTGTGCGCTCGCGCATATAGAATAGGGCATAAAAAAATGTGAAAAAAAAAAAAAAAAAAAAAATTAAAATTCAGAAAACCAAGGATGCATTAATACTTGATGAATAGTAGGTCGTTGATCTGGAGATCGTTGCAACATCCAGGAGATTAAATTTAAACAAGCTAAAGAAACACGTACTTTAGGCTGAGCAATTCGACCCGCAATTGCCATTTCTGTATCATGGAAGGGAACCTCGCCAAACAAGATGGTATACAAGAGCACGCCAAGTGACCAAATCTCTGCTGGTTCAGCCTTATAGGCTCTACCCATCAAAATCTCGGGGGATGCAAAGCTGACTGTACCATAAAACTTGGTCATCAAATAAGTCTTGTTGTCGCCATAATGACGAGGCAAGACAGCTGCTGCACCAAAGTCAATGAGCTTCACCTGATACTGATCATCAATCACAATATTTTCATCTTTAATGTCTCTGTGACAGATACCAAGCACGTCCAAGTAAGCTACACATTCAACAATTTGTTTAAAGATCGCTCTGGCCAATGGTTCTTGGAAATAATTGTGTCGTTCGATGCATTCAAATAAATCACAGGATGTACGTCTTTTGATTACTGGCGTAGGCAAGTATTGTTCGAGAGGTGAGTCCATCATGGATGAACAGGTACTGTGAGATGTCTCAGAGAGGGCTGGTGATCGTGAATTGTTTTCTGTACTGCTGTTGTTGGCCCACTGAGAACCATGCAATTCCATTACGAGATAAACAAAATAATGATCTTGGTATGAATCAACATAACCAATGATATTTGGATGATGAATGTTTTTTAAAATGTAAACTTCCATTGGTATTTGACCTAATGTGCGATCCTTTACCCAATTATGAGCTGGTACCATATGACGATAGATAAACTTGACAGCTCTCTCGATCCCAGTCTTTCTCTCACGCGCTGAAATCACAAACCCGTGGCCGCCAGATCCTAGTTCTTCTCCAATGATGTAGTTGGCTAAAAATGATGGGTGAAGTGGATAGTTGGATAAACAAGCAGGAAGTGGTGTAGGTTGTTCTTTGTAATAAATGGATTCTTGTTGGTTAAATAATGTATTCATGTTTAATGATAAAAAAAAAGAAAAGAAAAATAAAATAAGGGTTTTTATATATAATTTTTTAGGGGAAAGATATATTTATAAAAGAGAAAAAAAGGGTTTCTTTTTTTTTTTACAAAGAAGTTTGATAATGGAATGTATAACATATGCTCCCTGAATAATAATAATAATAAAACAGCATACACGTTAGTCGATCTTTGAGGCATTCCCTAATCAAATATAATTTATTGTTAAGGAAACCCACACGTCTTTCAAGCTCCTCTCTTATTTTATTCCCATAACCGAGGAGCAACCCTTTCATCCACGTTTACATAATATAGAATCCCTTTTTCTCCCTTCGTATGCGTTTCCTTTTATTGAACATGCTTAAAGAGATCAAAATGTTTAAATATAGTAAATAAGGGGGTGACAATAGATAAAAATGTGTCAAACATTAGTGTACTCATGTCTGGACTTTCCCCCTTAAAATTATTGTTTTCCGAAAGGGAAAGTACACAGAAAACTATTTATTTTTCTGTGAAACTGGGGTTGAATGATAAAATGTACTTACCCTCCCCTTTTTCAGCAAAGAAAAATCTAGAGCTACTCTTAATTTTAGAGCTGCCCTAGTTGCTATGGAGGAAATTTATTCATAATGACCTGTGATTGAAATAAGCAAGGAAAAAAAAACTCAGCATACAAGCTGTAAAACTACAGTGTTGTGAGGAAATGGTTTACATCACAAAAGATTTATAGTATTGATGGTTTTATTATTATTTGTATTCTATAATTGTTTTGTTTCTTTCAAAAACTGTAATACTGCAACATAACAAAATATGAATTGAGATGGTGTCTGAACCATTGTTGTTCTCTGTTTACGAAATTCATCTGTCAAAAATGACACAGGGTCAAGAGGACCCAACCTATTCTTTATCATTGCCTCTGTAGTATCAATCACACAAAAAGTGCCTGTTCGTCCACAACCAGCACTGCAGTGAACCACAGCCGGTCTGCCCTCTTTATAAAACGTTCTTGCCAGCTTCACAAGCGCCAGCACCTTATCCGGTTTGTTGGGTACCCCGTGGTCAGGCCAACCAAAGAATTGAAGCTGAACCACCTCAGTTTTCTGCACTGATTCATTTTGACGATAGAGAGCAACAGAAATCCTTCGAACCATACAATCTGCCTTTTTATAGACCTTTTCCTTTTCGACGTTTTGTAACTCAACCATCACCCCGTCATTGTTTCGCAATATCTCATTTTGATCGCCTTCGGGCCAATATCGAGCACATTTTTCCATTCCCTTTTCAATCTCGGGTGTTAGACACACGATCACTGGCACCTTCTGTTCGATAATCATACGCCAAAAATCAATCATAGTATGTCTCAGTGGCCCCTGTGCTGCAATATAACTTGTACCGGTTGGTGTCTGTATGTGGCTTGCATTGATATAACCACCATCAGCCAATTTTACGCGATTTTTATCAAATGGAAGGATATTGCAGTATCGATTCAACCGGTCATTTTCTAGAGCACTTTTCCACTGATATTCTTGTTGATCCAAGCGACAATCTTGCATTGCGTTGATATCCGTAAATTGTTCAACTGCATATTGTTCAAAACTCAAGTTGTTCTTATTCACTAGCCTTTTTAAGAAATCAATTGTTTTATATTCTTCTGTCATATTTTCTTTTTTATTAAAAAATGGTAACATTTTTGTTTCAATAAAAAAAAAAAAAAAAAAAAAAGAATAAAAAAAAAAGGAAATATATGGTTTTCTATAATTATTGGAAGACACTATTGAGAAAATTTAGTCTCAGTTTTGGATAATTTTTGTTTCAGTAATTGAGAAATTTTTTTGAGACAACTAGAATTGCCGAGCTCAAAATGTAATATAAGTGATATTTTATATAGGAACATTTATTTCTGGTTAATTAATGATCTAGCTTTTCCTTTAGCAACTTTCACTGTACAAATGACAAGCAGTGTGTCGTTACGTGTGTATTATGAGTTATTCACAATCAAAATAAGTATCCAGATGATGAAAAGCTAATATAAAAAGGTTTTAATAATGAATAGAGTTACTCATGCTATCATGCTTACAAGTGAGTTTGAAAGACTATCAAGATTGAATAAGAGACGATACCTTGAGTCTGGTAACTTAGTTACGAGAAAAAAAGAAAATGACAAACATTTATTACGTATATAAATTTATTAGCAAAAAAAGATACTTTTTTCTTTTCTTTTTTCCATTCATTAATATAGTCCACAACAAGACATTAAAAGTAAGTATTCTTAAGAGCCAATAAAGTATAACTTACTAGTTTTATATGACGAAATCGATCCACTTATTTTTATATCGTGCCTCCGAAGCCTATCACTAAAAACACAATTGCTACTGTATAGTCTACTTGCATTATGTAATTATGAACACAGCAAAGGTTTAATGTTGATAAAACAACTCTCATATTCAGGGAATAGATCCACAAAGGGTCGATTTTGCCAAGATCTATTAAGATGTCTTTAATTTTGACTGAAAATTATATTATGGCTAAAACATATATAAGCGGATCAGGGCCTATCAGCATATGTAATTAATGATTAATAACATATTAATGTAGATATTGGTCCAGAAGCAATACTATCAAAGATAACCAAAACCAAGGGCTTGTATTTAAAGGAAGACGATCTAATTATGCTACTAGGAATCCTATCCAAGGAAAAATAAATAAATTGGCATCGTTATGATCATTTACCTCGTGCTGAATGTAATCAAAGACAATGTGTCAAAACTAAAAAAGTCAATGGTTGAAAAATACGAATGATTGGTAGCTTTTTATATTGAACACCATGCTTCACTACTCATGACTTATATTGCTTTTTCATTCTTTTAGCTTTGTCTTTAACACCAACGACACTTGATTTCATAAAAAAAAAGGCTTCTTATTATAATTTAAGACTAAATTTAATTTATTAAGTGAGTAACCTTGTTACCAGTCAGAAATGTTCAAGTTGGCAAAGAGAGGACATCTGAAGATCAAGGAATCCTTTTTGAAAAAAAAAAAAAATTATGGTTCGGAAAACGTATGAACGTACCCTCAATATTTTCTTTACGTCAAATTTTAGGCTGCTGCTCAAAAATATTTAATTAATGTCTATGCCGCCACGTCTTCCGCCATCTCTTTCATATTTAAAGGTATTTGTATCATATTTGGGGCAATCGAGTTATTTTTTATCAGAGACAGAAAAAGAAGGACTATCGCTATAATATAACTTTATATTAAGAATAAAATTTTCTCTTTACTACTGGTATAACATGTTACCTGAGCATAAAACAAATTTCTATGGTTAGGGATACACTGTATGAAATACACTTGAAGGAATTTAATTGGCTAAATCTGAATTTTAAAATTAGATAAAATAAAAAAATAACTTTGGGTTAAACTCAGTGCTTTTTTTTTTTTCTTCAAACTTGTTTCGTTAAAAATGGGTATTAGCTTCTCATCATTATTTACTGAACTCTTTGGTAAGAAAGAGATGCGTATTCTTATGGTTGGTCTTGATGCTGCCGGTAAGACTACCATCCTTTATAAGCTTAAATTAGGTGAAATTGTGACCACCATCCCTACTATTGGTAATTAAAAAAAAAAAAAAACGAAAAAGCTTCATCATCTCATACATTCTATAGGTTTCAATGTTGAAACTGTTGAATATAAAAATATTTCCTTTACTGTTTGGGATGTAGGAGGACAAGATAAGATTCGTCCTCTCTGGAGACACTGTAAGATAGACCAAGTGAAAAAAAAGGGGGAGAAATTAACAGATTAAATAGACTTCCAAAATACTCAAGGTATTATCTTTGTTGTTGACTCTAATGATCGTGATCGTATTTCAGAAGCTCGTGATGAACTTCAACGTATGTTAAATGAAGATGAACTTCGTGATGCTCTTTTACTTGTATTTGCCAATAAGCAAGATTTGCCTAACGCTATGAATGCTGCTGAAATTACTGATAAACTTGGTTTACATTCTTTAAGAAACAGACATTGGTACATTCAAACTGCCTGTGCAACAAGTGGTAAGTAGTATAATATGGATATTATCTCCTTTACATATGCTTATATTCTGTGAATAGGTGATGGTCTGTATGAAGGATTGGAATGGTTATCCGCCAACTTGAAGAAACGCTCTTAAACTAATTTTAATATAAAAAATAAAATGTAACATATTATTATTATTCATTTATTATTGTTTATTTATTACTGTTCTTTAATTGTGTCGATCTTACATAAGGGTTTACATGTGTTATTTATGAATAAAAACCAAAGGATTTTTTTTAAAAAAAAAGGAAAGAAAAGAGGAGGGATATTTTTACCCCTTTTATAAGACAATGATCAATTGAAATTACACACATGCACACATACACGCTTTCAGGAGAGAAAAAAAGCAGTGTAAACATGACTAGACATATTCAATTTTAATACCCTGAAATAAATTAACGAAGACCTTTACAAAAAAAAAAAAAAAAAAAAAAAGGCTGAAATATCAGAAAATGAAAAAAATAACTCACTATAGATGCAATATAGCTGACAAAAAAAGCTTATTCCTAATTCATATTTTTAGCTTTACATAATTTCCTATTCTACTTTTTCTCGACTACACAAAGAATTACTTGATTCACATGCCTTAGTTGAACAAATATAATTACTGTGTTACACCACCAATAAAACACGAACCATTTGGCCTTGCTTTGCACTTCTTTCTCTTTTCGTTATGGACAAATTAAAACAATCTTTTATTGACCTGGATCAAGCACGGTGTGATGAAAAATGGCAAGATATTCCAGAATTAGCAAAGAAATATAAAAAATACCATCCACAAGAATCAGGTGAAGGCTGTATGAGGATAATACAATGAATAAAATCTCTAATTTATATGAACAGTACTTGAGATAACTGCCAGAATGGAATCAGAATTCATTCAACATTTAAATCAAGCACGAAACAGTGGTTATCCAGCAGATTATATTCATGCATTGGACGATCCTAATCATGTTGCGATATCTAAACGATTGGATCCTGCACACGTTCAACTGATTTTAGTAAGGTTGTTGGATATCATCCAAAGGCAAAAATCAAGTTCTGAAGAAACACCAGACGATTGGCAAGCTCAGGTACGCATACATATTCAATAAACAACCAGATTTTCATCTATTAATCTCTCACACTGAACTCATTAGTTTTCAAAAATCATTTTAGCAAGAATTTACTTTGAGACTGCAAGATTTGATAAAGCATTAGAATGGTTACAGCAGCTGGTCCTACGATTAGAAGACGTCGAGTGGGGTTATGGTTTGGTTTTACTTGTGCAAGCAAGGGTGATCAAAGGAAGATGCTTTGAGCAGGAGCAAGATGATGAAGGTGCTCTAGAATCTTATTTATCTGCTTTGAGTGTGGTAGAGAACCATCCTGCTGAAAATAACAAGGCATTGAATTCTTGGGTTGAGGACTGTCTTTATCGATCCGTGTTACTTCAATTAAGAAGAAAGTACATAAAAGAGCCTGTAATAGAAAAAAAAAAGACTAAAAAATTTTGTGTAGGGGAGCAGTAAAACAGACATTGAGATTGATGCGTTCCTATCTATATTACTGCAACACGGAGCGGTGGCCAATGCACTGGCGTATACATAAGCGTTGGATTATTTTTCGACACTACATTCGATATTTAACACGAGCTTATCAAAAGGGTGTTTATGTTTCAATAGATAAAGATGACTTGTAAGAACAAAGAGCTACAGAAACACATTTAAACTCATGTCGTCCCTAGACTTTACACTGCAAGTAAACCAACGTCAGTCCTGGATGAAACAATTCAGCTCGTGTCTCAATTTCGGTCCTTGCTCCACCAATTTACAAAACTCAACGATTCGGCTACCGATCTAAACCACAAGACACTTGAGCTCTGTCACTTGCTTGTCTCTGCGCATGATACCGTTGGATGGGGCCCCAAAGACTACTCAGAACGTATTCTTAAATTCTTTTACAAGGCACGTGTCTTCACCTTCAACAGTCCAACTCTTTGCAGACACATGGTCAATCTATCGGATAAAAGGACATGTATCTTGGTCATGAAGAATTATTTAGAACTGCTAGGCATAAAGGACATTCAACTGACCGCTCGGGATGAGGATGGGTCGGTGCTACATGAAATGGTGGAAACGATTGGCAAGAAACTGCAGCTTGTAGCTCATAATTCCTCGAATTCAGCCTCTTGTCACTTGAACTCTGTAGAGAAAAGGATTGTTGACATCCTGACTTCTCAAGGATCGAACTCGAATGAGGAACAAAGCGATACCTTCTTATCTTCTTTAAAGCCAAAATCAGAGACTGCAACTGTCAAGAGGAAATTACCACCAGGAGCATATGAAAACGATAATGAATTGGATGTAATTTGCACCTTGTTGATTGCTGTAAAACGCGTTTATGCAGATGTGCCCAATGAAGAAGAAGGCTTGATCTTGTGTGATTTGGCTGTAGCTTTATTAGAGGAAGCAGATGGTTTAAAAAAGAAAAAGATGAATCAGTGGAAATCACTGATGGTTCAATGCAGACGTATACGAGGTTGTCTCTATGGCCTCTGTGCTATTCAATGTAAGTCTATCCCTTTTGACCATAGTTATATTTATCTTTTTATCTATCAAGGTAACGAACCAGAGAAACGTTTGGATTGCCTGAATGAATCACTTGTTTCACTTTCAAAGGCATCAGAACTTGACCCACATTCTTGGCAAGCTTTCTATGAACTGGGTTTGCATCAAGCCATTTCAGGGGATAGATCTCAAGCTATGACATCCATCAAGCGATCCGTCGAATTAAATCCAGATTTTATCCCTGGATGGCACCTTTTAGCTCTCCTTCAAAAACATTTATCCCAGGCACTCGCCATCCTTCAACTTGTGTCAGATAAACATACCATAGACGAACAGGATACGCTTGAGAAGGCCATGTTGTTCATGAGGCTCAAGATGTGTCAGTTGTCTGTCTTGGAAGAACTCGAAGGGCCATGCACTGAGGGCTATACAAGTCTTTTTTGTTTATTTTTCAAACTGTCCAAAAAGATGAATTTACTGCCTACTGTTGTATCCAAAAGCCAGTCCGTTAGTAGTAGTACCAGTAAATCCTTGCCGTCGTTCTACAGTAAGACATCAAGTGGTTTTCTTAGCGAAAACAGCAGTAATATGAGCCTTCAAACGATTGAAAGCATAGAATCGTCTCATGAAGATGATCAGGATGAGAATCAACTGGAAAATAAACAAGGACTAGATAAAATTATTGAAGGCGAACAAGAACACCAAGTCGAATCAGAAAGCGGCATAAGTAAGCGCAGTAGAAGATCATTAAGTTTTTCAAAGACAAGACTTGATGATCCTCTTTTATCTAATATAAAAAGAAAGAAAGAAAAGAATGGTACAAGGCCAAGACGAAATACAATTTTAGGCTTGAGATCGTCATTTAGAAACAACAGTGGCTTATTTAAGGGTATAGAACAATGAACACAGCGGAAAACGGTTCTAATTTCTTTTAAAAGCTTTTCCGAACGAGATGAGCCGTGCAAGTCATCAAGATGACTCCGTAACTGATGGTGGTATAGAAAAGAGCTATTCGCCACTTGTCTTTCAGCAAGCGGAAAAAGATGATAATAAGGAACACTGGAAACAGATGGTGGTACAAATTTGGATCATGGCAAGTTCAAGTTATCTGAGGAATAAGCAATACGATGAGGCATTCAAGGCGATTCAAGAAGCAGATCAACTGACGGATGGCGTGAACGCCGATGTTTGGCACCAAATTGGAAAAATCCTTATTGCTCAAGACCAGCGTGCAGCAGCACTGGATGCATTTAAAAAGACACTTGTGATCGAACCTGAGCATGGGTTGACTTGTATTTCGCTCGCCTCTGCCTATTTGGATATGAATGAATATGAACTTGCAGAATATTTACTAGAGAAAACAACAAAAGGGACGGGCTGGAATCAGCCGGAAGCTTGGTAAGCTTTTATAATGAAAATCAAATGTTAAAAAAAACAAACAAACATGTATTTTAGGTACCTGTTAAGTAAAGTGTATATGAAACAAGAAAATTTGATTGACGCCAAGAATTGCTTAATGTATGCTTTACAACTGAGCGAAACAAACCCTATTCAACCTCTTAATGATTTCCCAAGATTTGTTTAAAGCTTTAAAAAAATGTGTATAAAAATTTATTAATGAAGTATCAGTTTCTCATTCAAAGCTTATTTATTGATGCAATACATCTTCTACCCGGTAAAATATAATTTCTAGCAAGTTTCTAGATAAATGAGCATTTGATATAAAAAAGCAACCTTTTTTTCTTTTCTGATTAGGAAAAACCAAGATTTAAATTTAAACAATGATCATGATACCAAGAGACTAGTTCTTTTTAAACACTTGCTTGAAAAAGAAAAATCCGCAACCTATTTAAGCTTATTTGATTGAAGGGAGAAGTATCAAAGGTAAACACTTATACAAGTCATAAATGGATCGAAAGACTTGAGACCACGAAAGAATAGCATGCATGTATCATTAGATAATTCTTACCTTAATTGTAATTGCTTTGTGGACCACCCTTCTTTATAAATCCAAAAACAGGACATTTCCTCTAAATGCATTTAGTAACTTGAGCTGATAATTTATCTATAATTTTGGAATAAAATAGAACGATCATGTAAATTAATAATGTCGCTAGCCATAATAGCATTCATGCCTTCTTCTTTTTCCTGTGATGCAGACATAACAAACTATTTTCTTTACAAATACAAATATTTTGTAGTAGACGTTGCTTCGTTTGAACAAAAACAGATATAAAGCAGATGTCTCTGAAAATCATACTGCATGCAAAAAAAAAAAAAAAAAAAAAGATATGATGCAAAACTAACTTTTTTTGTTATCTCTTATGTTCAAAGCAATATAATGTTTATAGCTAAACAACCTCAATATGTTAAACTAAAAGAAAAAGACGAGTTGAATGCTATATCAATAAGATAAAGACATAATTCAATTATAAGTATGTGTATACCATGTCTACATAGCGTCGTACTATTTATTATTGCCAATAAAAAGAGGAGTCATGATGTTAATAGATTGTGAAACTCAAGAGAGTGTTTTGCAGTTGTTTAAGTACTTGTTAACCTATAAGCATAGAGATATTAAATGCAGCTTGTAATCCAAGTTTGAATTGCTTTTAGCACAGTAACGCGTTGCTCGATTGAACATATTGATTACTGAATGGCATAAGCAAAGATTTGTGTAAATCGCATGTTTATTTTTAAATTCAGGTTCTATATTTCCCTTTCATTAGCCTTGGCCACTCAATTTTATTAGTAATTAAATGTACACAGGGATAATTATGACTTGTAACAAAGATGCTATTATTAGCTTCTACAACAAAGTGGATTTTTATCTTTTGAAACATATCAAAATTATCAACGTCTTTAATTCTACTTTTCTAATCAGGAAATTTTAATTCAAAATAAATACATATAAAATGAGATACGTCAAGATCTGAAAAGAATTTCTGGATCGCAAGACGCAGTCAGCAAAGACATGATTCATCTGTAAATGAGTTGGATCACTCTGATACCTGTTTAACAAACGTGTAAAAGTAAAGCTACATTCTTTCAAATGTACTATCCTTTGACTTTTACTCACTCAGATCATATGAACTGTAACCATTGACACTATTATACACGTTATGACAAGCACTGGAAATTGTCACTACCTGAATCAATCTCAAAAAAAGACAGGAACTCTTGAAAAAAATTTTTTTATAATGTTTGAGACTCAGAGATCAATCTTTAAGGCAAAAGTCTTCCATTTCTACTTTTTTTTTTTTTTTTTTTTTTTTTCCTTTATTCCGCTAAATAAAAACAAAAGAAAAAAACAAGTAAGGTAAAGTACTCTATAAAAATGAACTGGTCTGTTTTATATAAGGTGATAAGGCCTTAGAGCGTATGATGATTAAGTAAACTGGCATAGTTCAACAGACGAGGTCTTACTAACCTTTGAATGTTGACAAAACAAACTTTCGCCCCTATCTGATTCAATTCATAAAACAAACCAAAGATTCTATTCTTTTGTACAGTTTTCTAATTTTTATAAATAGTGTCTTACATATCAAGGATTATACTTTTTTTTTTTTAAATAAAAATTTATTTAACTTTATTTATTCGTATTTACCAGGTACTGTTTTATCAGCCACCTTTTTTAAATCTCTCAGGTTTCACTATACTCCTTTTATTTAGCGGACTTTCTGAATTTAGTTAATGAGCAAGTAAATTTATTACAAAAACAGAAAGTAGTGTGCTCCATTTTTGTACTTTTTTTTCTTTTTCTGCGCTTTTTTTTCTTTAAAAGAAGAGTAGAAAAAACATGCAAAACTACAATTCTCCCCCATACCAAGGTTACGGACAACAACAACAGCAGCAGCAGCAAGGTGGTCGGCTTCAGGACCTGACCTCTAGTTTTAGCCAGTTCAGTCTAAGAGATCAATGGTCTCACCTCTCATCTCATTTTCCTCAACATCACGAAGGTAGTGGTGAAATTGTCTGCGGTCCGCTACTTCGATATATTGGCATCAACTATGCCACCCGCGAGTGGCAAGGTTCGATCCTGATCGTCTCCTCAGACGAAGAAGCCCCACCTGTGGATATCCAGCTTGCTGAGCCTGTGACGCAGCAGAAGCAGTGGTTCAAACCACGCGCGGAGAAATTGGACACCTACCGCCACAAGTATCGCTTTTGGCGATATGATGTACGTTTGCCAATGACCAATCATGATCAAATCGCTACCTACTCGACTGCCCGAAACAACTGGGCCAGTCCACAGTTTCAGTTTCATCTACCTTCATTTTATAACTCGATGCGATTCATGTTTTATTCCTGTAATGGGTTCTCTGATATCCCACAAGAGATCAAAGACAAATTTGGTGAAAAGGAGGCTCCGCTTTGGCAGGATGTCTTGGATAGACATGAGGTGATGCCGTTTCATGTGTTATTGGGTGGTGGTGATCAGTTATATCAGGATAGGTTGATTAAAGAAGATTTCATGAAGCCTTGGGTAGAAGAAAAAAATCCTGCGAAACGTTTGGCAATGGAATTGAGTGAGGAAATGAAAGATGGGTTTGAGTATTTCTATTTTTGGAATTATTGTAAAAACTTTGGGTAATCGGAGACAAAAAGATACACATACACAAAAAGATGTTAAGTAATCTTTTTTACTTAGGTTTAAAGAGAATCCAGTGGTTGCTAAAGCATTTGCTACCATTCCATCTATGAATATGTGGGATGATCATGTAATATGTATATTGAGAAAGAATCGAATTTTTTTATTAATAATGCGTTTTTTAGGATATCATTGATGGATATGGTTCTTATCCCACAGATATGCAAAATGCGGATTGTTTTAGAGGTTTGATCTTATAAAAAGAGAATGTCTTATGATTAAACATATGTATTACATAGTTCTTTTTGAAAATGCTTGCAGATTCTATTATTTATTTCAACAACACACAACTGTTGAGTTAGCACCTTACCACGGAATGGTTCGAGGTACACTTCCTACTTGCAATCATATCATTTCTACACTTGGTCCAGATATAGGATTTGTTGCATTGGATTGCCGTGGAGAAAGAACAAAGCACGATGTCTGTGATCCAGCTACTTATGACGGTGTATTTCAAGCGATCAATTCCATGATGCCATTTACCATTAAACATATGCTAATATTGACGGGTGTGCCTTTAATTTATCCTCGTTTGACCTTGTTTGAAAATCTGATGGATGGTGCAGCTGGATTTAACTTGGCTACAATTGTTGGTAAAACAGGTGCATTAGGAGATATGATTAGTGGACAATTAAACAAGTGGAATGGTGATCCTGAATTATTAGATGATATGAATGATCGTAAGGTGTATACTTTGAAAAACAAGTAAAAAAATAACATATATGATTATTAGATTGGACTGCTGGAAATCATGAAGTGGAAAGAAAGAAATTTATTGAAAGACTTCAACAATACGCTCGTGAAAAATCTGTTCGAGTTTCATTCTTGGGTGGAGACGTAAAATATAAAATTATCCGTGTTGTATTTAAGCCTGACAATATAAGCCATAGGTTCATTGTTGTGGTGCTGGTAAATTGTATTCAAAAGATATGAAAGAGAAAGAAGAAGGCGATCCCTATTTTATGGTACAAATCATTTCCAGTGCTATCGTTAACGTACCTCCACCTCAAGCACTTTTAACCATCCTGAATCAAAATTCCTCCTACATCACATTTAATGGAAACACTGAAGAAAAGATGTATAATCTATTTAAGCGTTCACCTAATGGTAACACTGTAAGTAAATGAGATAATATGATGTGTTCCATATGACTCAACTGCTGAGAATAGAGACAAAATAAAAAGTTGATGGGAATGAGAAATTATTGTGCGGGTTATTATGATGAAAAGACAGGAAAGATAAACTTTTGGATACAAGCAGAAAAGGAAGTGGGTGTTAAGGGAACGATGGGATACCTTGTTGATGTGCCTCGTCTATTATTTGGTCAAGCAGGATATCATCTTTATCATCAAAACAAGCAGCAATTGCTAGCTGAATATGCTAATTCAGGACATAGACAATCTCAACATCAACATCAACATCGATTATTTAATGCTTTTGACAGATTTACAGATGCTGTTGAACAACGTCTGTCCATGCCTGAAGCTAGTAATTATTAATAATAAATTATTTGCCAATTTAAAGAATTGATTACAACTTTTGTAAAAATCAATTTAAACATAATGTGAAAGACTGATTTAAAAAGCTACCCAAGACAAAAAAAAAAAGCTTGGATTATCAAGTTTACTGATTGTTCACAAATGCAACAAAGCCATCAATAAAAAAAATTCTGCTTTTTGTAATGAAAATATTCTAAAACGACGAGTTTATGCAGAACGTACTTTTTCTTTTGTCTTGCAAAATCATTAGCAACGAGTTAAATATGGAAAAATAAAGAGGATTGCTGCGTGATTGATAGAAAAGAAAGTAGTTGAACATGTACTGTCTTTATCTGCTTAATGAAATCAGTACACAGATAAATTAATAGATTTAAGATGTGTATACATTAATTACTGTTCTCTTATGTTACCACTGACTTTAATTGACCTTGGCATGTATCTAGCTATGATATACGCTCAGAGTAAAAGGAGTAACAGATCGGTAACAATGCCAACACTAGACATATAGATCATAGTCTTGCAAATATGGTTCATACTTTCTGTTTGCTCTTAATAATCAACCTACTTCAAAGCACAGAGCCTCTAAGCTATATTTATAAAACTTGAATGCAAAACACAAGTGTACTAACTTTGTTTATCAAAAACTGAACTAATCTAATAAATAAAGAAAATAAAATTCCATTGGTTGATTAAAAAGTCAAAAGGAGGGTAACCAAGGAGATATTATTATTGGACCCAAGGGCATATGAAAATAGAAAGTATCCAGCTCCCTTTTATGATCATCTACTGTATCACATGCTCAAGATTGTAAAATAAACGTCATTGATCTCTCTTGGTTTAATAAAAGAAACACTCTCCGAAATAATCTTTCTTTTTGCTTTTCCTTATGTTATCTGAATCTATTCATCCTGATTATGTACCAATTCCTCATCTTCCTGCTTGTTTGAATGGGAAATGGAAGCAAATAACAAACTCACCTTGTTTGAGAACAATCATGAGATTCAAAGCTGGTACTTTATTGGTAAAATAGATTAAATATCAAGAGTATTCTCCTAACCATCAAGCAGCCTCCTCATCATTTTCCATTTGATTCGCGAATCACAGTATTAAAAGGCACAATACAAATTGATGACTTACAATCAAGTCAAGCTTATCTCCTACGAGAATCTGAAGATTGTACAGTTCCTGCTCTTTTAGTCCATGAAATGCAATTCTTGGAAGATGTGGAGTTTGAATTTGAATTGAAGGATTCGAGTGATTTGATCATTTATTGGGATTTTGAAGAAAGATAGTTAGGTGCACCCCACCTTTTTTTTGTTTGCTTTTACTTTTTATTGAATAAAGAGATGACAATATACAATTTATATATATTCGATCGTCATTGTCAGTGTATTTATTTTCAAAAATGGTCTCATAAAGCAGCAACACCAACAACTTCAGTTACTGGTACAAGTACTACAAGTCAAATAAACAATAGTAGCCGTCTGGGTCCCTTAACAGCTACTACTACTAACTCTTCCTCTCGATTCTCTGCTTCAAGTGCTAATTCATCTAGCCATAATGCCACTAATACTACTACTACAGGAGATAACAATAGTTCTTCACTTGTTCAAAGTCAAACCGTACAAAGTGGATTGGCAGCAGGAAGCGTGATTTCTATTGAAGAAGAGGCCAAACTGGTTTATGGTGTTATTTTATCTTTACGTAACTTTGTGCGTAAGTTGAGTGGAAGGTAAATACTATGACAATCTCATATATTTTTTATAAATATTCTATTGTTAGTCAAGATGGATTTATATCATATAAAACATCTACCTATCGTCTACATTATTATGAAACACCTACCGGATTAAAATTTGTCATGAATTCAGATCCAAACACAGAAAACTTGAAGCTTGTTTTAAAACAGATTTATATTCAGCTTTATGTAGAATTTGTAGTCAAGAATGGTTTAATGCGTTTTGATGATACGCGCTGGGAAATTAGCCAAGGTTATTTGCAGACAACTGAAAATACAGAATTACAACAACAACCAATGACTCCTCCATCAGGAAATATATCAAACGAATTATTTAGAATTGCAGTAGATCGTTTCATTCGAAGTCTGAAATCTTTTGAATAAATATCATACATTACAAACTAACTTTATCATTCAGGCACAACATACTCTATTCTCCGATTGTTTTATTCTTTAAATGACACGTTATTAAAACTTTTAAGGATGCGCTTGGTAGCATCTTGATTGCTACCATTCTTTATGATATATTTCAAGTCGCTGATTACTGCAGGAGTTAGGGATTTAGTAAAAGTAGTATCTTTCTTTTTGTGGGAGATCTCGACTTCTTGTGCTATTTCGTCTGCTCTGTTTACAATAGATGAAGGTATACCAGCCATGCTTGCCACATTCATACCAAACGACTTTTCACAGATACCCGAAGTAAGTTTATACAAGAAGGTTACATTATGCTCATCTTCATCCATCAAATATCCCCTATGTTATTGTTGGCATCCCTTTTTCTTTCTATCTTTCTTTCGTCTACTTACATGTGCATGTTGTTGATTTCTGGATTTCTTTCAAATTCTTTACATAGGGCTTGGTAATGAGTAGCAAAAATACCCAAACAGCCAATATGAGTACACAAATTGTGTAATACGGCATAGGCAATAGCATATCCATCATGAGTCGATGTACCTCTTCCTAATTCATCCAAAATCACCATGGATCGAGGTGTGGCTTCTTGAAGGATTTTGCTTGTTTCAGTCAGCTCGACCATAAATGTCGATTGTCCACCCATAATGTTGTCATTGGCTCCAATTCTCGTGTAGATTCTATCACAGGGTGTTAGATAGCATGACCTTGCAGGCACATAACCACCCAATTGTGCCAAGATGATAGCCACACATGTCTAACAATAAAATGAGCAAAAACTGATTCTCTGATATTTTTTAATTACCTGTCTTAATAGAGTTGATTTACCACCCATATTAGGCCCAGTTAATACAATCATGCTGGAGTCTTGACCACCCAAGCTAACATCGTTTGGTATAAAATCTGTTGACACGCTAGTGAACCTGGTTAGAAAAAAGGTTGGATTATGAGAAGTCGCTGTTTACCCAGGCTTAACACAAGGATGTCTTAGTTCTTCAAATTTAATCGTGCTTCTTTCTTCATCCAATAAAACAGGTCTACAAGCAGGCTCTAATGATGCATAAGTTAAGAATATAATATGAAAACAAGTGCTGAGCTATACCTCCCATATTCATAGATCCTTTTGCTAACCCCATAAGTGCATCTAATTGGGCAATAGTGTTCACTACGGATAACCAAATGGGATAAGATTGATCAAAATGCTGATAGACTTGTTTAGAAAACGTCTTGACAAATTCATTCTTTGTCTCTAATAACTCTTTGTATTCTGATACCAAGTTCTTTACTGTATTGTCCCAATATCGGTTTAATTTCTATATGTGGAATCACAGTAAGAGAGATGGATTAGGATTGTCATTGATAGCTTACAGAGGTAGTCGACATTTGAATCCAGTCTCTTGGAACAGAAACTCCTTTAGGTACTTCAATCTGATAGATATCTTTACCAAGATCTTTGTACAAAAGGGAAGGGCATCTAATATATATAAATTAATACTAAAATACACAATGCTGTATAGTACTTGTTTACTTTAATTGTTTCTTTAATGAATTTAAATGGCTGTGAAATTGATTTTGTACAGCATCAATCTGATTCATAATACCATCCCATGCTTCATTCTTTCCACTTTTAGGAATCATTGCCTTTACTTTTTGGTCTATAATAAAAAATAAGTGCCTTGTTTCAATTTATATATTTTCTTATAATTACAATCCATATCTACATCTGCTGTAATGAATAAACTATTCAAATCATCTAAAATAGGGTCAATATTAGGGAATTGATCAATCATTTGGCTAATTAAACTTGATTTCAATTGTGACTGAGACTCTTTCAAAATGTTGATTACGTTCTCAGTCATCCTAAAGCCTTCCAAAGCCAACAGAAACTCCTTGACCTTGACGCGGCCAGAATGAATACGTGACATCAATCTTTCCAAATCAGGCAAGGAGGCCAACTGTTTAGCCACACTTGAATGTAAATCCCAAAGTTTCATCAAGTCCTCAACCGCATCCAATCGATCATTGATGTCCTTGGGTTGACGTAATGGGTGACATAACCAACGTTTAAAGAGTCGTTTTCCAAAAGGTGTAATACTGTTGGCCAGTAGCTTGAATACAGTGCCTTCGATACCACCATCGTAGGAGTTTTGGAAAATTTCAAGATTGGCCAATGTCTGGCCATCAAGGACGAGGGATGTGCCTTGCCGAATGGGATCATACATAACAATATGCTTTGCAGAAAGTAATTCTTTATCTAATTTCAGCTACATACGAGTATAAGCATAAAAATAAAGGAAAGCATCTCAATATAACTCACTGAACGAAGGTACCAAATCATACCACCAAAAGCAGACATAAGCATAGGATCCGCATAAAGTTCTTGCATGGCTTGATTAAATCCAGAATTTTGTTCATTATCGGTCATGTCTGACCCGAAGTATTCATTCATCTTGATTTCATCCTCTGTTGTCTGATCATCCCAAAATTCTCTTTCTGGCAAAACCATGTTCCACAGTGGTTCGTTCAAGGTTGACTTGATCATCTGTATTGTGGACTTGGTCAATCGACCCTTTTCAGTCACAAGCTCTCTTGGTTTGATTTGCATCAAGAGTGTACCCAGCTTAGTTCGATTGATATCATCTTCAAAATGGACCAAATTAAACTCGGCTGTGGCTGTATCTACAAAACAGATACCAAACTTTGGAGGAATTTCTTCGTTTGTACACAGTTCCTTGATTGACATACAAAAGGTACTCAAATCATTTGTCAGTAGACCGGCATCCACCAGAGTGCCCGCTGTTAAAACTGAAGTAACTTCTCGACGAATGATCTTGTCTTTTGCTGATAAACTGCTCTTTTCACGCATCGACTTACCAATTGCGGTCTCCATTTGGTCCACTTTGACAACCTTGTAGCCTTTTGCAATAAACTGAGCGGCCCAGTAATCAAAGGACATTTCGGGTACACCCACCATTCTCATATTCACGCGGTCAGTAAGTTTCAAATCAAAGTCTCTATGACCAATATCTGCATCCTTTTCGTATAATTCTATACGCAAATAAATCATGTTGGATTTTTTTTTTTTTTTTTTTTGCCTTTTTACCATAAAATTTTCCTTTTTTGAAAAACACAACCTATTTGTTGATAAGAATTCAAATGTCTTTATGTGAATGAATAAAGCTTACAGTATCCCAGTGTTTACACTTTACTTCCCAGTATTGTTTTTCAAATGGGGTGAATAAGCTCCAAGCAGAGGAAGGGATGAATAAAGTGCGTGGATCATAGTTAGGGGAATCAACAGGGTTCTTGTCGGCATCTTTAATATCCTGCAACCACTGGTATCTCGACTCATTTTTTTCTTTAAATTTTTGATTTCGATCCTAATATTTTTTAAATCATTATCATTTCCCCTCCTTTGATTCATATTCCTTACCTGTTGTTTTGATTGCGTAGTGGCCGGAGATTTATGGCCACCAGATGAAAATAAAGAACTGGTGGTTGGTCTTGATGGTGAGGAAACAGAGACTCTCTATGTTTAAAACATAAATGAGTAAAACAGATATACTTTTGCTCTTTAATAACATTACTTCAAACCTTTCCGCAATAGGTGTCATTGCAGTCTTGTTTTTGGTTGCAGTATAATCTCTCTCAATTTCCATCAACTCAGTATCAGATATATCATCAAACATAGCATCATCTTCATCAACCTTCTCTTTATCTTTTGCACTTGGTGTGAATTCTTCATCACTATCATCCTCTATACGGCGTACTAATCTGCGACGCTTGCCTAAAAGTGTGTTACATGCTGCATTTTCAGCGATAGCGATCAAATACCTGAACTTTGTGGCTTGATCGTTTCATTTTCTTCTTCACTATCCGTTTCCTTGTAACTAACTCTACCGCGTGCGCGTTTCTAATAATCTTGTTATTTCTCTTCCTCCTCCTCTCTCTCTCTCTCTCTATCGCGCGCGCGCTTTTTTAAGCAGAGAGTTTTTATTACCTGTGAATAATCGGTACTAGGTTGATCTATTTCCATTGATTCATCTTGTTCGGCTTTCTTCTTCGGTGGCTCGACTTTCTTTAGTGGCTCGACTTTCTTTGGAGGCTCGACATTCTTTGGAGACTCGACTTTCTTTGACGTGTCTTGTTTTTTGCCGAAAAAAGATAAAATGCTTTTTTGTTGTAATGGTTTGTCAGGCATAATAAAAAATCTATAAAAAAAGAAATATGTGAAAAGTGTTGTCTTTTTTTTTTTTTTTTTTTTTTTTTTAATGAAATGTGACTTTGGACGCGACTTTCTGTTTCCTAACTGCTTGGAAATATACATAATTCATGGTTTAAAGCTTAATATATACTTTATTGTTTACTTTGATGTATAATTTTTTGTTTGAGAAACAAATAAAGTAACAAGAAGATGTCATATAGTATATACTTTGGGTGAACTAAGTAACAAAGGGGGATCTATTTTATAAATAAAAAAAAAATATTAACTTTGTGTTCCTTTTTCTTTTTTTTCCCCTTTTTATAAATAATGTCAAACACAAGTCCACACCAAAAATCAACAACCGCTATTATCAAGCGAAAAAAACGAGTTTTATCATCCAAAGAGCCAGTGACGTCTCCTGCACGGCAACTACGTCAACGCACAACATCTCCTGCTAATGAAGATGAACAAATAGAGAAACCATCACCGAAACGATCCATTTTAACACTTCAACAAAAATCAGAAACAGCCAAAAAGACATCTAGAAGAAAAAGAAAGTTAAACAATAATACTTCTTTATTAATTGACAGTAGTGATGAAGATCCTGCTTCAAAATATTTGGAAGAGATGCCTAAACCAGTCGTTGTCTTGGGTACACCTTCAAAGCAAAGAAAGAAACTAAAGCAAGAAACACCAGTATTAAGAGAGGAACAACCTAATCCATTGGACCTAAGTCAGCACTCTATATTGCCTAATGATAGTTATGTAGCTCATCTGCCAAAGAAAATGTCACATTCACAAAGTGAAGAAGAAGATGGCACATCCATAAATATGTTTTATGATGCTCCTTCAGAATTTGACCAAGCGGATAAAGATGTAGAACAGATGAACATTGTAGAGCGAATGAGTGATGTGGAGCAAGTAAATACTGTAGAACAAATACATAACATAGAGGAAGTGAACAATGTAGAAGTAAATAGCGCGAAGGTGGATAATATGGAAGTAGACGACAACGATATGGACAGTTCTGAACGAAACAAAGAAGAACCGGCTAGTACAAAATCCTTTTGGAGTTCTCTTTTTAAACCATTTTTCAAACAATAAGAAAATTTATTTATTTTTTATATTAAAAAAACTATTCTTCTTCTTCTTCTTCAGGGACTTCTTCCTCTTCATCTTCTTCAATATAATCTTCTTCATCCAAAAGCTCTTCATCAACAGTAGCTTCTTGGTATTGTTGGTATTCAGAGACCAAGTCGTTCATGTTAGACTCAGCTTCAGTGAATTCCATCTCATCCATACCCTCACCAGTGTACCAATGCATGAAAGCCTTTCTTCTAAACATGGCTGTGAATTGTTCATTGACACGCTTGAATAATTCTTGAATGGCAGTGCTGTTACCGATAAAGGTACCAGACATCTTAAGACCTACTGGAGGAATATCACAGAGAGAGGTCTTGACACTATTGGGAATCCATTCAACAAAGTAAGAAGAGTTCTTTTGTTGAACAGCCAACATTTGGTTTTCAACTTCCTTGGTAGACAAACGACCACGGAAGATAGTGGCAACGGTCAAGTAACGACCGTGACGAGGGTCAGAGGCAGCCATCATGTTGCGAGCATCAAACATCTGAGCAGTCAATTCGGGAACAGATAAGTTACGGTATTGCTGAGAACCGAAAGCAGTAAGAGGGGCAAAACCGACCATGAAGAAGTGAAGACGAGGGAAGGGAACCATGTTGACAAATAATTTACGTAAGTCAGAATTTAATTGACCTGGGAAACGTAAAGAGGTGGAGACACCGGACATGACAGCAGACACAAGTTGATTCAATTCTCCGTAGGCGGGGTTGGTCAACTTCAGAGTACGGAAACAGATATCGTAAAGAGCTTCGTTATCAATACAGAAAGTAGCATCACAGTTTTCAACCAATTGATGAACTGTCAAAACAGCATTATATGGCTCAACAACAGTATCAGAAACCTTGGGTGAGGGAACAACAGAGTAAGTACAGAGCATACGATCAGGGTATTCTTCACGAATCTTGGAAAGCAAGAGGGAACCAAGACCGGAACCGGTACCACCACCAAGAGAGTGGCAAAGTTGGAAACCTTGAAGACAATCTGTGTGTTCAGCTTCCTTACGAATGATGTCCAAAACAGATTCGACCAATTCAGCACCTTCAGTGTAATAGCCCTTTGCCCATGAGTTACCAGCACCGGATTGACCAAAGATAAAATTGTCAGGTCGGAAGAGTTGACCGTATGGACTGCCACGGATAGCATCCATTGTGGCTGGTTCAAGGTCAACCAAGACGGATCTAAACAACATGTTGAGGATATCAAGGAAATAAGCTATTTTGTTTATTATGAGCTTACCTTGGAACATATTTACCACTTGAGCCCTCATTATAGTAAACATTAATACGTTCAAGTTGTAAATCATTATCACCAGCATATGCACCAGTGGAATCAATACCATGTTCTTGACTGATAGTTTCCCAGAATTTTTGACCAATCTATTATTTATATTAGCATATAATATATCTCAGATTATATATCACACTTTACTTGGTTACCACATTGACCTGGAAAAAAATAAAAAGAGATGAAGATGCGAGATGAGTGAGATGAAGTATGTTGTGTCTATTATAATTTTACCTGCTTGAACGTGAATAATTTCTCTCATTATTTATTGTTATTGGTATTGGGTATAAGTTGTTGTTTTAGAATGCTTTTTGGTATATGAAAAGTTTAAGAAAAAGAAAAAGAAAAAAAGGAGTAAACGAATATTTTTGAAAGAGAAACACATATACTTCATATATTCTGACTTTCAAAATAGTGTCAACTTTTTTTCTTCTTTCAATCAAAACAAACGTGGCATTTTCCTAAGACGAGAAAAGATTCGGTTTTGTTTTATTTTATTGCTCTATTATTTTCATTCTTTTTCGTTATAAACGAGAGATTAGCACATGTGTTATGAATACACTATTTAGGCGAATGTTCTCAAAAGGAGCAAAAGGAGATTCAACCCCTTGATAGGTGACGGAGTAATAAAGAACAACGGTTTTTGTGCCTGAATTTTAAGGGAGTGGAAGTCTATATTGTTTTCAGTACAGGTTCGGATTTGTACAAATTGAATAGGGAAGGGAAAAGAAAGCATAGCAATAGCTCATCTTTTTGTGCCTTACTTTGATTTAATGAATGCAGTAGCTTTCTTTGCTTTGACAAATACATACCAAAGTTTGAATGCAATGTTTGTTTATTTATTTAGAGTTACACGAACGCTGACATGATTCTTATATTCTGCTTTCCGTCTGGCAAAATAATTAGACAAAAGTAGCGATAGGGCTCAAAAAGTCTTCCTATTCATAGACATGTGTATTCTTTGCAGCATGAACACATCATAAAATACATTATTTACTGCCTAAAGAAATAAGTTGCACTAAGAAAATAAGACTGTTTAAGCTTTTCAGCCTTTCTTTCGGGACGAGATATTTATTCTTAAGAATGAATAATCCCGATTCGTCGAGCTGGTAGCTTAATACCCATTACTCGGTCCATATTCATCATGCATAGTGTCACTAGAACAGAGGATCATATAAGCTTCAAGTTTTTTGTATCTTTTTGCTTTATTTGTCTATGCAATCGATTTTAAAGGACCTTTCCCAATTCCGACGTTTTCTCTCTCTTTTTTTTTTTTTTTTTTTTTTCCTTCTGAGAAGTAACCAAAATTTTCAAGCTCTTTACGATCAGTTTTTTTTGTGATGATAATAAAACTTATTTGGCTCTTTTTTCACTCAAAGTCTAATAGGCTGGTTCCTTATAAAAATTGATATATTCAAGTATCTCAATCTATTTTTGAAATGCCGTTCCAAAAGCATTCCTTCTTTTTTTATAAAAAAAACATAGTCTATGATAAGTTTGCCACATTTTCAACAGTGAGATTATCCTTGAAACTGATTTCTCTTATTCTTTTCCACCCATAATAGGGGAGATTTATTATTCAAAGAGATAATAGTGGTTTCATTTATTTCTTGAAAGAAATTAAACTGTATTTATAATTCATTGAATGTTGAATCTAGAGTCAAATACTTTTCATCTTTTTAAAACACTATCTTTTGCTTAGCTTAATAAGAATGTGGCACACTTTTCATTTTGAACGTGTTCTCATTTCTTACTTGCCACAGAGCGGAGTTGACCTGAATAGAGGCTGCTGTTCTAGTAATAGAGCTATCTACGTTAGCCTTTTTTTTTTCCACCCTTCAGGGAAACAAATAGAGTCAGCAGGTTGGTTTGTAATATAATTATGCTGTAAATATACATATTTTCACATAGAAAAAGCACTATAAGACACACATATACAATGTTTATTTCAACTTAATTACAGTGTAACTATTATTTTTTTATATTCAAATTTCACCAAATATAGACAATTATTAGGAGGGCAAATCAAATGTTTCAAGTGGTACAATAATATCTTCATCACCTTCTCTAAATGCTTTCAAACGACTAACAGAGATACGGCCGGTAAAGCTGCTTGATTTAGCACAAACACCAGGCTTGCCTGCGAAAAACCACTGAGCTTTCATGGCCACTAGTTTATCGATGATACCCAATATGCTTTGGTCAGCATATGTATCAATAGGGATAATGTTCCAGTTCGTTGAGGGCAACTCCTTATACGGGATCGGACGATCTGTTGCAGATATCAGGGTAACATTAAGATGCTCATAAAGGTGCCGAATTGCTTGGTGATGCTCTGGTCTTAACTGATTTGAATAAAAGGAGCTTGATTCTGGTCTTGCGCCAGTTGCATTTAATAAATGTGGGTAGTCTGTCAACAGAAAAACATTAGGATGCTGATGTTCTTGGTTTTTGTTGTCTAATTTATGAATTCTTTCGATCAAATCTTCCGCACAGGGGACTAAATTTGAGAGAGGTTCTAGCCTTTCCATTCGCCAATGAATTGCCATGTAGGGTTTTAATTGAGAGGAAATTCTATCTGCGATGTTTACTAAGTTTTGACTGTAAGGTATAGGTACATTGGCTCCTTCATTTCGAATAAAGTTATATCTAGAGGAGTCTTTTAGTATATTAACATGGAGTACTTCTTTTTTACCTTCTGTCATAAAAGAGATTGATAACATCTACGGGTTTGTCCGAATCACCGATGTGTTCATATTCGCGAGCTTGATCGCCTAATAGGCTCATCATTATTTGTGTAATATTTCCATCCTTTTTTCTTGGATGTGAAAGGTCTAAAAACTGGTAGCTACTGATGGGTCTATCAGAGAAATCAAAGGAGGATTTAAAGCAGTTCTTTTGTTTTTTCAATAGTTTTGATTTTTGACTTCCTTGAATGTGAATCTCTTGAGCAGTTGGAAGAACACCTACAGCTTGTCTTTCCTTTATCCATGCTTTGAATTCACTCATAGTGATGTAGTTGAAATGTCCTTTTCTATTTTCTTTTAACCACTTTTCTTGGTCATAATAAAAATCAAATGGGCTAGATAAACATGCACCCAAGTGAGAACTATGAACATTTGGCAATACAATCGTACGCCCAATCTTTCCAGCTAAAAATGCAAGCTGTCTAAAATGCATTTGTGCCTTTGACTCTATATAATTATTTATAAATAGATTAATTCTCCTTTATTTTATTTTTTGTTCTAGCTTCCTATTTACCTTGCTCGGTAATAACAACTGGTAAAATAAACCTGCATCTATCGCTACCACAATATTTACGGTCTATTTGTTTGAATAGACTATCTTCTTTGTTTATGGGCATGCTTGGGTTTATACTTGGCCATCGGTAACTATATTTAACCATAGGGGGATAAGCAAAAGGTTTCCTGTCATTTTCTTGTAAGATAGATATAGGCTTATAGTGAAATGTATATAATAGGGTTGGTATAAGCAGTGAAAAGATAAAAAAGATAATAAAAAGAATATAGTTTTTAATTGTTGACATACTTTTGAAAGAAAGAGAAAAGATACTAAAAAAAAAGATCTACGTAAAAAAAATAAGAAGATAAATTTAGTTTAGTGGATGATCTTTTAATTCTAGCATTTTGTACTACACCCTTTGAAACACATATTCTTTGTCAATAAATTTAAATTAATATACAAATATGCGCCGGTGATCTATTTAAAGCTACTATGGCCAATATTCTCTTTCAATCATATCTTTATTTTTTGCTTTAAGCTATTTATTATTCTTTGTTAAAATTCAGCTGAAAACATGAAAGCCTCGGTACGGTATTTTCAGACAGTTTTGTTTTTTTTCGGACAAAATGCAAGTTTTTTTTATTGGTCAGTTGTCTCTTGCTTACTAACTGACAATAGAATACTAAAATAGTTGCTTAAATGTAAAATTAGGAGTATCTCTCTGTTCATGAAGAAGAGCATAACGGTTTACAAACAGCTGAGTTCTGAATATAATTTGTTGTGTATCTTCACTTATAACAATTATATTGTATTTGAATTTAACGTTGTAACATTCATAAACACGTTTATCAAAAGAAACTTTTTTGTACTTTCCACCGAGATTTTGTGTAAATCTTCTACTTTGGATAATATATGATTCTTGCAAAGAGAATATGCTGTACTATGATCTATCACTTTACAGCTAGAATATCTGTCAAAAGATTCATTCATTCCTTGTTGCTTGATTTTCCATTTTCTTGCTTCACACTTGAACTTTGCTTTCGTTTACCGTTGGTGTCAACTTTAGTAAGAAAAGAAAGACTTCATAGCCATGATCTATAAGGCCATCTTGTGTATATGAAACCTACTAACATCTATAGTTTCTGGGTTATGCAATTGCCATTAATAATAGTCTTTACTATAATGTTCAAACTTTCTACGACCTTTACATTTTACATCTATTATTAAACAATCAGAATAATAATCTTTTTAATGATTCCAGCTTCCATTTTTTCTATGGTTATATGCATTTTATTTTGAACATTGATTTGATATATTTTAGGCTACAAGGAGAGATTCAAAGATTTAAAAATGTATTCAGGTAAGCAAACATTAATATAGCAAAGAAACTAATCTCCCTCTCTATCCTTGATCTAGATAGGAAATAGTATATGAGTGGCTAAAACTCCACGCATCAATTAAATCATATATTCTTAAGGAAATCCAAATAGTTATTTTGTGACCTTTATTTTAAACTGCTGTTAACAATTACAGCTATTTGTTATCTGAGCTTTTTATTATAAATCGTATGTAATTGGATACGACTCATGCCCAATTAAATGTTAAACAACCATAGAAAATAGCAATATTGGTTAATCATTAACGAGTGACATGGCCTACATGTATTTGTATCTTCCTTACAAGCAAGATGTTGCAGCAACTATAAGACTACTATATATATGACCTTCCAGTCATAATAACACATATTATGTCTAGCATGTCTTTATTTTTGTTCAAACTTGAAATTCACTCAAGACAAACAGCCTGGAATTCATTTTCATTTTATCTAAAAAAATTTAAAATCGTCTGAATTCAAAATCAAAGCAATGTATTCATGGGCTGTGTGAACTCAGCAATGATGCTTTTTTTCTGTAACTTTTTTAATGGTGAAATTTGAAAATAGGCCTTATGGACAGTCGAGTTCCTTTGATGCACTTGCGTCACAAGCCAAAAAGAAACCATTTTTATTCTTTGGTCTGCCCTTTTTAACAATTATGGTTGCAGGTTCATTTGGTTTATCACAATTAACTCAAACAAAATTTGATCACAGAGACCGACGACATACAAAAGTAATTGACAGCAAATTGTAAAACATGCAGCCATTAAAGAAACTGAGCTCTCTTTTAATTAGGTACAAAAAGAAGAAGCTATAGGCATGGATAAAAATAGACGTAAATTAAGTTTACAAGAAGAGTACTTTGTAAGTTGTAAATATCATACACCACAACATTGGCTTATTTGAAGTATTCTAGCGCTTACAAGCAAAAACAGACGATGAATGGGAACAAGTTAGAATCAATCGTCCTTCAGAAAATAAAAATTAATACCCAAGCAAAAAAAAAAAAAAAAAAAAAAGTTTCCTGCGTTTTTTTTTTTTTTTTTTTTTTTTTTTTTTTGTATTTTTTGTGTAATTTTTTTTAATTTTGATTATAATGGATGTTGAAACAAGATTACAAGCATGTATTTCCATTCCTCATCAAAAAGAAAAATTAGACGCATTTAGTTCTATATTAGATGACATTCTTCTTTCTAACAACACGCATGATTTGAAAAGTTATATTGACGCCGTCTTGAATGAGCAAGTGAATTTAGTGATTTCTAGGCAACTTTTATCTGAATTCATTGCTTTATTTAATCATAAAATAACAAATCATGCAACTCAAAAAGAACTTTTACTTTATGCCATCTCACGTACTCAACCCCGTGCAGTTAGTTTTGAAGAATCGGTAAAGAAAAGTGAAAAGGAAAAAAGAGACAAGTTGAATTAAAAGAAAACACATAACCATGTAGCTGTCGCAATTAAGAGAAAAATTAGCTGATGTATATGAAAATGAAGAAGATAATCTAGAAGCAGCTAGAACTTTACAAGGCATACCGCTTGATTCAGGACACCGGTAAATAAGTACGACTTCAAAAAAAAAATCGCATTAATCGTATTATTTTAGTGCTGTTTCAGACGATTATAAACTAAGGGTGTATATGCGCATCGTGAAATTATTTTTGGAAGAGGATGAGGCAGTTCAAGCCGAGGCTTACTTAAACCGTGCTGCTTTATTGATTGCGAGCTCTGATGATGCTCTGTTATCACTGACCTACAAACTATCTCAAGCACGCATTCTGGATGCCAAACGCAAATTTTTGGAAGCTTCTTCAAAATACCATGAATTAAGCTATGTCGGAAAGATACCAGAAGATGAAAGAATACTCTGCTTGTAAAACTTGAAACTCATTTCCAAACAACTCCAACTCACTTGTTATCATAGGACGGCGGCAGTACAATGTGCAGTGTTAGCAGGAGCAGGCCCACAACGATCACGTACATTAGCTACATTATACAAGGATGAAAGAACACATCAACTCTCTTCTTATTCCATTCTCGAAAAGACATATCTCGAACGTATCATTCGTCCTGATGAAGTCTCTGGATTTGTCAGTACACTCAAGCCTCATCATCTGGCGCGTTTGGCGGACAACACGACGGTCTTTGACCGCGCCATTATCGAACACAACTTACTTTCAGCCTCTAAAATTTACAACAACATTCGACTAGACGAGCTAGCCACCTTATTGAACGTTTCGACCGAACACGCCGAACAGATAGCAGCACGAATGATAGGGGAGAATAGAATGGTAGGCAGCATCGATCAGCTGGAGGGTTTGATCTCCTTTGAGTCTGGTGGGGCTGCTCAGGACGAAGAATCTGGAGCGGATGCAATCAGTGCTGCTGCTGCTGCTGCCAATGGTACATTTCAAAATAACCTTCGTGTGGAGCAATCAATGTTGGAGATTATTAAATGGGATACAGCAATTCAGTCACTTTGCTATGATATGGATTCTGTAATCATGTCTATTCAAGAGAAATACCCTCAATATGCTTTATCTAAAATTCAACAATAAAGAATAAAAGCAGTTTTTTATTATTTCGTATTACATTCTATTATTCACATACGTAGAAAAATGGGGTATTTTGCTTTGATTTTTTTTTAGACACGATTTTGTAATATGTTTTCAATACATGCATTAATATAATCTTTTCTACTTTGCATCGAGACACCAAAGAAGGCCTGTAATTCTTCACGGACTTGTTTCTTTGTAACCTTGGTTAGATCAGCAGTTTCAAGTATACGCTTTACTTGCATCATGATTTCTTCATTCTTGATGCCATCTCCTTGACCAAATCCATCCATCATCAACGAACGGCTACTACCTGCTTTTTGGTTAAATTGTGGCGAGGCCTGCATAGGGATATATTGGCCAGGTAAATTGAATTGCTGAACGGGGGCAAAAGAAGCCATGGATCGACTTGAAGGAAGCATTTGAGAACCAGCGCTGTGATGAGGCATCATTGGCATAGAGTTTGAGGAAGGGAAAAGAATGCTGTTTTGATCCATTCCAATACTTTGACGTGGTAGTTGTTGGCTTCTGACAGAGGAATGCACACTCATGTTGTCAGGTATCGGCATCATCATCATGGCTGAAGGTGCGCCGTACACAGAGCCTCCTCCTGTGGGAGAGGGACGAGGGTAGCCTCGGCTGCCTTGTGTATAGCCACTGCTGTGAGAGTGATTATCACTCCAGTCCTCTGAAAGCATTTGTTGTTCGTATTCAGACCACTTCATGGTGGGGATCGATTTAGGATCAAACGTGCCTTCGTCTGCAGCCACAGCCACTTTCTTTCCCTTTTCACCAACAACCACACGCGTATTACCCCATGAAAAGTCATCAAAATGCCAGTAAGCATAGACAGGGATATAGAATGAAAAGACGGGTGTGGCAAGTAAAGAGACAAGCATCCACATGATGAATTCCCATCTTCCTTTGACGATAAAGAGCAGTGCTTGAAGACCATAGGTACCAGCAATGGTCGCGATGGATATAATGGGCACAGTGTCGCCATCCAAAGTAGCCAGCGTATAGATCAAATAACCCAAGTAGCCTACAAGAGCAGGCATAGCCAAGGTACTGATCAAATCCAGCATGACAATAAAACGCATCGAGAAACAGCAGAAACCACAAAGACGAGGCAAGAAGACGAGTTCACCCAGGTTATGGACGGTTGAGTTGATCCAACGACGACGCTGAGAGACCAAGACAGACCAAAGGTCAGGGGCATTTGTCTGACATTTGGCATCCTGATTAAACTTTGTCTTGAAATCAGCAAAGTGCTTCAGCAAGAGAGTGGTCAGGTAACGATCTTCACCAAGATGAAGCAAATTTTTCTTGTGCAAAGTATCAACAACATTGACAGAATAGTCCGCAATGACTTCATTACTGATAAACAATGCACGTTTTCCATCCACAGTACGAACACGATACATGGTGAAACAACCAGGAAGACAACTGACGGTAGAAAAGAGTGATTCAAAGGACTTGATGAGATGGTGAGAGATAAAGTATTCATAGACTTGAATCATCGTCACCCAGGTATCCTTCTCATTCGATAAATTGGTTTCACCACAGATGCCAATGATCTTTGAATCATGGACAGCACTGGCTACCAAGTAATTCAGACCCTCCGGCATCACTTCTGTATCAGCATCCACCATGAGTACAAATTCGTAAAAATGAGGACTGACACCAATCACGTTTTTCATTTGATGGTAGATCTCGAGCTGCATGGGATTCATGGGTGCATCATAATGAACACGGTTGAGGAATTGCATGAGGACCAATTGGGAATCACGCTTACCACGATTACCTGGCTTTTGACGTTCACGGGGGTTACCGCACTTGGCAACGACAATATAGGGAACGACATGTCCAGCAACCTCATACAGTCCAGAATAAATCTTTGCCATATTATGCTGCTTGGAGCCTTCACCGACAGAGACAAACGAGAGCGGCTCGGGATCCACTTGGGAATCTACCCCAAGAATATCAAGCACAATACGTGGTGTGGGCTTATCATTCCCGCTACCTACAATCATACCATCACAAATAACAAAGAGCAGCTTACGTTTATCATCATAATCAAGTCGAGCAATGGAATCAATCGTCTTTCGGAGCGAACCTTCATCTTCTGTATAACAAGTGACTTGACAGATCACAAACTTGTCATGCTCCTCCGGTGCACGCCTGCCTCCGAATCGAATGGCGGCGATGAACTTGAAGACAATGACAGAGGCCAAGAGACAGGTGACGATCAGCAAAAGATAGGTAGAGAATTGACATTTGGCCGAATTTCTTTCATCCACAAAACCAACAAAGTATAAATTCCTCAGACAGACAAGCTCTCGCTCCAGGGTCGCAGCATCCAGATTGAGGTTCCTGACGGCCTTGCTGATATCAGAGCCTGATTGCTGCTGGAATAAATCAACAATCTGTTGGTTCAAGAAATTGGTGTCCACGCCTGCTGGAGCAGCTGTACCTCCTGGGCCACGAGCAAATCGACCTCCCATTGTATAAGAGGTAATATCATAGATCCTGCTGTCAATCACTGCCCAGATACGCAAGGCCTTGATTCCGTTGATGATTGTTTCTGATTTGGATTGGTCAGAGATGGCCTTCCACTCATAGCCCATGTGGCCAACCTTATAGTTCCTGCGAAGGAGCGTCATTTGGTCATAGTACCAGTTTGGGTTATAGACGTCTGAAGTATATCTAAAATCATGGTATTGCCCATTTGTATCTGTCAAGTTAATTCGATAATCCATGGAGACATATGGAGACACGCCTTCACACAGGGCAGATACCTGTACAGGAAAGAGATCTGTCACGTCCTGTCCACCATATTCGAGCACGGTGGAGGTAGGCACGAGTGTCTGAGGATAATGGTGAGGAGCAAAATTGGTGAGATGAAAGACTTCACCTCGGATGGCAACATAGGCACCCTTGGTGTTTGTCTTGTCATGACTTTTCAATTCGCTGGTCGAAAACACATGCTGCTTTGGACAGATGAGCTCACCAAAAAAGACCAAGAACCAGATCACAAAGGCACACACCAGAAAGATGAGCATACACAGCGTCACCTTCTCACGCCAAGCAACACGGACATCCTTGCGCTTCATACGACCGCACCAGACCAAGCATTTGGAAGGGATCCACCAGGTGCAAAAATAGACAAAGAACAGCCACCGCTTACGGCCGGGTGTCATCCTCGCCTCGTCTTCCTCTGTTTCGTTCATGTTCTCGACTACGGGGTCTTGCTGAGGAATGAGGGCCAGACCGCCTTGATGACTGCCATAGGCCTCTGAGCCGTAAAAAGAGTCGTCGTGATCCAGGTAGGGATTGGATTCATCTTCTGAATAGAAAGAGCCCGTGTCGTTGTCATGATAGTTCTGAGGCGGTAAGGGAAGACCGGCCGCTGCGGCTGCAGCTGCGAATGGATGTGGCGCTGTATCGGGTTCTTCTTTTGTATGATCTCTTGCTTGCCGCTGTTCTACTTTCTCTAAGGAGCGTAATTGATCTTCTAATGCTTGCCATGCAGCTGCGCTTAAAAATACCTATGAAAAAAAAAAAATAAGAGGTGTGACGAGGTACAGGCTGAGAATAGTCACCTTATTTTGTGTAATGGACATGTTGGGTGTGGTCCAGTTCATGATGCCTGCTGCCATCTCACACTGAGAACGTAAAAGTCGTGTTGTATCCAGACCTTGAAAGAGATGACCGTAGCGTTCTAGAAATTCTTGATGACTATAGCATTCGACATAGTGAATGGTGGGTGATTGAAGGAGAGAGGGTAGGTTGAGTGCACCGATCTGAGATTGGACCCATTTGAGATCAAAGCTGCCTGTTTCTTTGAGTTTAGGAAGGATACAATAAATCGTCCAGAGTTTGGCTTCTTCAAGAGAATAGACAAGTTCGTCCAGAGCAGACTGTATCTGTGTCAGGATCGTCAAACTCAGATTTGCTTCTCCTCCAGCACTCTTTTCATTGTTCGTACTACCCTTCTTACGAGTCGATCGGCGTTGAGAGGGACCCCGCATGGGCTTGGCTGACTGTTGTGCGGCAATGATGGCCGTGCTGTGCTTTGGATGATGTTGTGTCTTTACGTTGGCAAATAGGTCGACAACAAATGAATTCCAAGAAGGTTGAATGTCCATGCCACCTTTGAAAAGGGATAAAAAGTCGACCGAGATCTGATTGTTGTTTTGTGCAGTGAATCCTTTGGTTGAATACTCGACAGGTGTATCTCCATAGTGATGAATGACAAAATGACGCGCACTTGTATCTGAATTTTTTACAGAGAAAGCAGGATGAGAGGAATTGAACTTGATCAGCGAGTCCATCAGGTGAGTGTCAGTGTAGGTGCGTTTGCTGACATCTGTCATGGTGTTTGTTTGGTAGCAGATGCCTTTCGGCCTGGTTAACAGGTTCAAGGCAGGTGATTGGTAATCTACATCAGGCACATGAATCCCTTCCACTCGAAACTGATTGGCCTCGACCTCAAACAGGGTACGATCGACGTAAGCATGAATGTGTTCATTGCACAAGTTGATGCAGAGTTGTTCAAATCCTGCGATTGGATAATCCGATTGAAGGCCAGGGAAATCAAGCAACCCGATAAAACTATTGAACTCTTCCACACACGTCTTGCTATTGATTTTCTCGACAATCCAGGAAAACAAGAGAGAATAAAGCACTTGACAGAGTTCATCGCGTTGAAGCGAGGCCTGTTCGGCATTCAAGATGAGGGTCGTGATATCTTTCCGGATCATGGTCGTCTTGAACGTGAGCACATTCTCAAGCGCGTGGGGATCAAGACCCAGGAAATCTGCAACAAGATCCAAAAGTTCGGTGTTCTTGACAAATGCGGCTTCCTGTGTACCCGTGCCTTGAGGGTCGATAAAGGTGAGATTGCCGAGATGGAGAATGGTGGCTGTGAGTTGAATGATTCTTCCCATCTGCTCTTTTCTAAACCCACATGTTTTCATAGCCGATTTCAAGTCTTCAAAGCGTTGTGCGTCCGTCGGCAGGATGGCTCGCTTGCTGAATTTCTGTAGGTAGGTGTAGCTGGAAGGATCGAGTAGCTGAAGCGTCGTTCTCTCGTCGGGGGACACACCAGCTAATAAATAATAAAAGATATTGAAATTTCCATCCAGGGAGGATTGTACACAGTCTGAGGTGACACGAGAGGATTCAAGAGAGTAGTGAAGGATCTTGGAACCAATCATCCTTCCTCTTTCGTTAAATTGAATTTCTGAATAATAACCATAACGAGATGAGGATGCACCTTTGTTTGTCTGACAGTGACCAAAGGCCTCAAGAAGCCTTTGCGATTCTGTGATTTGTGTCTGCACTTTGGATTCCTTCTTATGACTACTCAGTCGTACAAGGTGGCGGAGGGTCAATTGACGAACGTCGGACTTACCACTGCCACTCACTCCTCTATTGGGAAAATAAATGAATTTCGTTCTCTCTTGCTCTCTTTGATTTATTACCGCAAGACAATGGCTTGATCGCTTCCTGTTCTTCTCATATGAAAATAGATGCGATTGACAAGATCAAATAAATGAGGGTCTAATGATGGCTGATGGCCCGTAGCATCCTTATAGGCTGCTACATATTCCAGACTTGCTTGATCATCATTCAGTGGCAGTGGCTTCAATGGATTCAAAGCAATGATATGCCGAGAGCTAATGTTGGTATATATCTTATGCTCACTATATCGAGTACGTAAACAGTTGGCAATGCTATCAGTGGTTATAGTGGATAGGGTAGATATGTCTGCTCTATTGAGATGATCTCCATTCTCTTTTAAATTTGATTTTCTCGATTTCTTCATTTAAATCTAACCAAGTGATGAAGAACAAAGAAGAAGAAAAAAGGAAAGAAAACAAGATTGGGAACGGTTGTAAAAGGCAAGTTTTTTTTTTTTTTATTATTTTTTTGTCCTTTTCCATTGTGTATCCGTTACACAAAGCAAAATAGATAAAAATAACTGTTTCTTTTAAAAAGGAAAGTTTAAAGCAGTAATAAATAGTCGATAGTAAAATAAAAATAAGGCAAGTAAAATTATAATTATTTTATAGTTCAAAGGTAAATAGACAGTGAAGAAAAAAAAAAAAAAGTTTTTATGCTCCGATCACACTGTTTTCTACAAGTGTGTACCTTGAAGACGATCGCTGACATGGATGCTTCTTGCTGTATTTCTTGTGACAGGCATGTTCCTTTGAATGACGATGTTGATGATTACGATGACAGTCATTCAAATAGTAAAGATAGAGGGATGGAAGAGGTGTTGTTGTTATAGTTGCCTCTTTCATGATCGGTTCTGCCACTTTCTTTGTTCTCTTTGGTATCTCAATGCTATCCCAGCTACAGTCATCATCTTCTGATTCTCTCAATAGCACCGAGAGATCAGGCACAGAATAAATTGATCTTCCCAACTGCATATTTTCTAATTCTCTTTTCAGTTTCATCGGCAGCTTCATCTTCTTTTCTTCCTTCTTTTCCTCTTCTTCATCTTCTTTTAATATTAAAGTACTTGTAGATGATCTTGCTGATCGGCTGCTTAATTTGATCGTCGTCGGTGACAGTGGAAGCTCATCGTCTATATCATCTTGCTGCCTCTGATGCTGCTGTTTAATCAATTCAGGGGTAAGTGGCAAAGAAGAAACCACGTGTGGCATGACTACCCTCTTTTCATGGTGACTACTACCAGAGCATGTATGATCACCACCGTGGCACTCACTTCCATGCTGATGCTTCTTTCGTCTACTGTGAGTACCTGCATGACTACTTCGCTCATATAACGGTCTTCCTCCCTGAACCGTCTTTGATTGGCTGGCGACGACCTTCACCATCTCCAGTGAAGACTGGTGTAATTTTTGAATTTGTTGCTGTTGTAACAAGAGTTGCTGCTGCTGCTGCTGCTGCTGATATTGCTGCTGCTGAATTAAGAGCTGCTGCTGATGCTGCAGTTGCTGCAATTGCTGCTGCTGCTGGACAATGATCTGCTGCTGTTGTCTTTGTACCTCTTGCTGTAATTGCAGCTCTTGCTGTCTCTTTATCTCTTGCAATTCCTGCTGACATTTGAATTCCTCTTGCAACCTCTTGAGCTCCTGTTGGTTTTGCCCAGGAAATCCAGAATAAGCAGAAACAGAACGATTGATCTGGTACTTTACATTGCTTTCTCCTACCTCCTCTTCTTCTACTGTGGATGGTAAAGAACGAATAGGTAATTGAGAAAATGAATTTCGGATGTAGGAGGGAGAGGCCACTAAAGGAGCATGGCGTTTTAACAAACCGACTTCAGGTTGAGTCTGTTGAAACAAGGATTGTTTAAGACCTAAATTTGAATTGTCTTTGTTTTTAAAATAACCTACTTGAATTTGCATGATGTTGGCCATCGAAGAAGCAGATCGAACGAGTTGACTTTGTGGACGTCTTTGTGGAGTGATGTTGTAAGCAGACGTGAAGGATTGGGATTGAACCAGTGTTCTAGGCTTTTCAGAAAACAAGGTTGGCATCGATGGTGATGGACTCAAACCCTCCTGTGTCAAGGGAGACATGGTTTTTCTGACCTCTAATCGATGTCTTTCCTTCATTCGATTCATCAATTGCTTATTCATCACAGGCATTGAATGCCTTTGGTTTGATGTCTGACTTTCTTCTGTGTCAGATTCACTATCATCACTACTATGCAGCAATTGATGACTACTTACAGAAACGAGGAGTCTAGGAGATGGGGTCCTTGGTTCTGATAAATTGTCGTGAGGAAGGGTGGTGGATGAGGTTGGATTGAACTGTAACAAGGGAACTGTTGGCTTCCTGCTCATGCTGCTGTGTTTTACTGGGGAAGGAGGATGGCTAGGTTGAACGGGTGATGAAGGTTCAGTGTTTAATTCCTTCATAATGTCATCCATCAAACTTGATTCTGATGGCCTGGAGATAGCAGGAGAAGGATAATCGAATTGTTGAAGGAGAGGAGTGGAAGAAACATGGCTCGATTTCTTAGGGTGAGACGGAGACGATTTCGATCCTTGTTTTCGGGATGATTTTTTAAAGTTGAGTAAACCCATTATTTTAGTTAAAAAGGAAAAGAAAAAAGGAAAAAAAAAAAAAAAAAAAAAAAAAAGGTAAAGTTTATATATGCAAATCAAGTGCTATATTTGGAGTTGTTTGGGCTTCATGGGCTTTTTAACTTATTTTTACTTTATAAATATCTATCAAAGCATGAACTTCCCCCTTATACTCTCTGTACTCAATCAATCGAAACGTATGTGTATTGCATTGCATTGTTACCTAATTCGTACAGTCTTTTTATTTCTCTGCAGGTCTACTTGCCTTTTTATTTATTTCTCCTCTTTCTTTTTATTGTTTTCGCTTTTTTATAATCTTTTCATCTTTCTCCTGATCGTTTCATACTTTCTCCTCTCTCTTTCTCTTTTTCTATTACTCCTTATGTATTTCATGAATATTACAAAAAAAAAAAAAAAAAAAAAAAAAAAAAAAAAAAAACTTGTTCTCCCCTTTTTATTATTTTATTTATTCTGAATCTTCATCTGAATCTTCTTCTTCAGCTGTTTCAAGCCATTCCAAGAAAGGTCTGGCAGCCTTCTTGACTTCTTTTGAAATCTCACGTTCAACATAACGTTTTGATGGCTTTTCTCCCCACTTCAAAAAGACTTCATCTTCAATAAGATCCAAATCATACAACTTCATTAAAATATTTGGTGTTTTCTTTATAAGCATTTCCTTGTGATTGAGACCAATCAAACGCTCGATACCACCAAGCGTAGCCTTTTGATGTTTTTCATCTATCACAAATTTACCAAGCAACTCGCCTCGCTTAGGAATCTGAGACACAACGTTTTCATCAAAGATACACTGGACCAACACAAGACATGTCTTGTATTTACCAAACACACCCAGTTCCTCCGCCTTCTCAACAATTTCCTGATCCGAGCGAGTCTTGCCGGTTTCTAACCAATCACCAAAGATTTCATACTTGTTATCTCCTTCTTCTTCCTCATCATCTTTAGAAAAGGCTCCAGATCCTTTTACACTCAATTCCTTCATACGCTGAGCAACGGCTGCTTCACTCGTATCCTCTGACCAATCCTCAAGAGCCAACTTACTTTCCATGTTTAATCCAGCAGCTTGCTTTTGAATACGTTGAGAAATAATGTCATCGTCCGAACCATGACCAGCATCATCTGCGTCATTGCCATCAAGCACTTCAGCCGCATCTTCACCTGTATTGTTGGCTTGAGCAGTCGCAGCCTTACGCTGCTTACGAACATTCTTGGAAGCGACAGCAGGTGGGTTCTTGACGATATAAGCAGACAGCTTGTGACGCATGTCGGCTGTGTTTCTAGCACCGCAAGCCTTGCAGTCCATCAGAATGTCATCATTCTTGATGATGATATCCGTTTCAGGGTTCTTGCAAGATTGACACAATACAAATTTGTTGATAAAGCCGTCAAGAGTCGATTGAAGTTTGTTTGCATCATGATCACCATTCACAATATATCGTTCGTTTTTATCGTCGCATTTTACTTGTGCACCCAACTCAACACCAAAGTATTTTGTAGGATCTGTGGGAAAAAGTGTGAGTATTTTTTTTTTTAAAAAAAAAAAAGGAAAGCGTCTTGGCACTTACAAGAAGGTGGGCGAGATAAAGCACGAGCAATTTCAGCCATATTGACAACAACTGTTTTAATACCGTTACCTTTACCTTCAACCTAACAGCTATGTCAATAAACAAAACAATCTTTTTTAAATAAGTTTACCTTTGCCTGAAGACGAGGCATTTTGTAACGGTAAAAAGAATCTTGAACATCGCGTCTTACATTAATTGCAGCCATTTTGGATAATTGGAAATTTTGTTGCTGGAAAAAATCTTAGTTAAATTTCTTTCAAAAAAAAGAGAGAGATTAGTGTCTGACTTGTTATTTCCTTTCTTTCTTTACTTTAAAACGTTGTAATTGGTATTGTTGTATACTTTTTTTGTATGTTGGACTCCAATTTGATAATGCACAATTCATGTACAAGCTTGAGTTGAGAATTTTTTTTGCTTTAAAAGGCGTTATAAACTTTTTGTTTTTATATAATTCTTTCTTTTCTTGTTTCAAAAAAAAAAAAGGAAGATAAAAAGTGAAGAATGAAAAGAAAAGAAAAAAATAAAAGCTGCGGCAACAAAAAAATGACAGAAATACAAATGTGACCAATGTTTTAAGCTCATCACAGTTCATCCAATCATTGATTAGAATATATTCACATTGAAAAATGGAAAAAGAACACCTTGAAAGTGCTTGTATTTATAGTAAAACATAAAAAATAAAAAATAAAATAAAATGTGTTTAAAAAAGTAAAAGAACATCTCATTTCATTTATCTAAATTAATTTAATTCTTTTATTTTCATACATCTTTAAGGTGTTGTTGAAGTATCCAAATTATAGTTTTTACACAAAACAATTGAGGATAAAAAAAAAGATTTGTTACACAAATTTGTATCATAGCAACAAGGACTCTATGAAAAGCTTATTTTATTTTTCCTGATTGACTTGTCTGTTGATATAATGACGATTCATTTTCTATAGATTACATTCGATTCATGATTGGATAAAAAGATGAGAAGAATCATTCGACCCTTTTCTTCTTTTGCTAATCAGACGTGCATGCTATGTAAGGGGGACAGAGTACAGCATTTTACTTTCAAGAGACCATGCATGCACACGGAATAGTCTAGCAGATTACAAGATCGTCAATTATTTATTTCATGTTTATTGAATAATACAGGGTCTCTTCTAATAAAGTTCTGCATGTCTCCTTGATGTATCAAAAATGTTAATAACAAATACTTTTTTTGGGTAAAACAACTATTTCTATGCTCAATATCACAATTACTATAGCAATCCTTTGAATTTGTTCAAGGATCGTGTCGTTCGCTACACTATAAATCTCATGACCCAGCACTTGATGGTTCTTTCAACTCTGCTGTATAAAATAAACGTTGAGAGGTTTTGCTCTGGGGTTCTTGTTTATTTTTGTACACGCACCACTAATAACTATTAATCTTTTCTTCTTCTTCTTTTCCAATAGAATAAAAGGGGTTTATCTAAAGTTCACAAATTTACGCACAAGGTTTCTACGAGTATTTGAAACAATTGAACCTTACTCCAATTTCGTAATTAAGAATTAAAAATGAAGTATGGCTTTCTTATTTAGTCATTTGCATCTGCTATTTTCATTTAATTTGGTACGAACCAGAAAGCATGAAAAGTATGCTTGCAGATTTATAGAAAGCTTGATGATTCACTTTATTTTTGTTGATAATAGAAGCAGTACTTTAAAAAGGAATCACTGATTAGATGAATCTCCAATCCACAGAACGAACTACTATTTTTAGTCTTCAAGTTATCACTTGGCAATCATCCATACAAACAAGGACAAGAAAGGTTGTACATAAACGTCTACACAGCTTGGTTTTTCCTTTTTTTTTTTTAAAAAAAAAAGTTAGACTCCTAAAATAGTCTATTTCACCAAGTAACAAAGTCAACAACAGCAAGTCTACAAACCACGTAATGATCTAATCACTTTGAATAGCAGATTGTTTCCACTACTGATTTATTATAAGCTTTCTTTACTCTTATATCAGCTATCGTAGCTTCTCAATTTATACGACAAATCTCTCAAACAATAAAACATATATATGGATATATATATATATTTTTTTTTAAAAAAAAAACAGTAATTAACTCCTTTCCTCGTTTTTCTTTACTTTTCTCCTGAAAAAAAAAAAAAAAAAAAAAAAAAAAAAAAAAAAAAAAAAACTCGTTTGTATTATCGTAACTCCTACGTTTATTATTATTTTATATTTAAACAAATCCATAATATTAATTCATGAGTATGGATGGTGTGCTCCATCTGCAATTTGGTCTGGTTTATAATAGTTTACGTTATGGTGATATTGTTCTGGATATGGATAAGACTGCTGCTGATTTGTATAATGTTCTCCTGAAGTTTGATGAGTTGTGTTCTCATAATAATAACCATTCTCATCATAATATCCCCCTCCTCCTCCATTCATTTCATGGGCCAATTGCGGGTTGTTATTGTTATAATAATAATCTGGCTGTGGGTAGTTGTTCAAATGTTGATTTGTCTCTAATACTGGATAAGAGGGCATGTAGCCATTGCTCAATTCTTCCTTGCTATAATAATTGCCTTGATCGTTTAAATAGGGAGTAGTGGGCGAAATAGCATTTGGGGTGTTTGCCATGGCAGGTGAACGATGCTGAGGAAAGTCGGTATCGGCCAATCCATAGTCTTCAAATTCCGGCTTTGCTTTTCTCTTGCTAGCACAACCCTTGTGTCTATTGATCCAAGTCAAAAGCCCACTGAGAAGAGCTAGTCCAACTTAAAGATGAGGAAAAGGAAATAGGTTAGGATTAAGCTAATCTTTTTAGTCTGTGGGTCATGCGCTTACTTAAACTGCCAATCACGGCACCTGCTATGGTGCCCGTCTTGCTACCACCGTTGTCGTCATTATTATTGACAGTTTTAGCACTGCCTGGTACGCCTGGAGTGGACTGTAGAGGGTTGTTTGTCTTGGACATGACTTGATTTTTATCATCTGCATCATCTCCTGAACCGTTTGTTGAGATGGCTTTATTAGATGATTCAGGTGCTTTCATCCCATTTGGGGATTTGGGCGCTGATGTTTGAGTAGCAGATTCATCTGGTTTATTATTAGATGACGCTGAACGGTCAGGTTTCTTTTCAGAAGGTTTAGGGGGCTCGGTTGGTGTATTGTCCGAAGGTTTCTTCGGTTGTGTGGTAGTGGTAGGCTCGTTTGGAGGAGGATCGTTCTTTGTGGGTTGAGGTGCTGAAGGGCTTTTAGGAGATGCTTCTGTAGGCACTGGTGCGACGGTGGTCGGGTTTTTTGGTTGCTCGCTTGCGGGCAAAGTAGGAGGTGAGGGGGGTGAACTTGACTGAGGAGAAGGCATTTGAGGGGCTGCAGAAGGAGAGTTAACGGGAGAAGGCGCTGGTGGATTAGAGTTGGATGGTAAGGTTTTGTCAGTTGCTATATGATCGATCACTTGGGATATATTATTCAATATCTGTGATTGAGTTATGCCTGTGGCATATATTAGTAACATGGTAAACACAATGGTTGGTGTAAATGTGATCTTCATTTTATCATAGAAACGCTCTTGTTTAAAGAAAAAGAAGTTAAAAAAAGGGAAATAGGAAAGAAAGCAGAAAAGAATATAAATGGTAAAACAAGTTTAATAGCAGATTTAGATTGCTCAAGTAAAGGACACATCTTTTATTAATCTATTGATTTCATCCTTTTCGCCTCCCTTCTCTCTTCCTCCTTTTCTCGGTCTGTTTTTCTGGGCACAAACACTTTACTCTCTGCTTCATGAATAAACGATTCATCAACTCTATTTGATCTATTTCTGCCAATGATTGCTATATTTTTTGTACTTGGTATCCTAAGGTAATCTTCCTCGCAAATAAACCCAGACTTTTCAGCAATATTTTTGATATAATTTGTATACGCCCTATATTTTCCTTCGCTCTCAACCATATTTAGTGTTAATGCTTTTGTACCATCCAAGCCATAAAAGCAGCATGGGATAACCATAAAACTAAATACTTTGTGTAAAATAACCGTTCTCCTTTCTATTTTTGCGTTTGCTTACTTGCAATTGTCTCCTGATTTAGAAGCAATGATTGGAATCCTATTTCTCAAGTATTTAATAGGTGTAATTAATTATTAAAAAAAGAGGCTCACCATGGTACTAATTCATCAGCGTGGTTGCCTATCAACCAGTCTACATTAGGGTACTTTTCTTGAGATGGGTGTAAAACTTCCACTATGAATTTAATCATAAGACAAATATCTTTGTCATACAAATTATATATCGTTTTACCCCTTAGCATATCTTTTTTATTTTTGCATAACATTGTCCATATCTTACGCTCGGCAATATCAACTCCATAACCTTCATATCCTTCCCTTACCAATAAGAACGTCAGTAAACCATTTCCGCAGCCAAGATCAGCGAACGTGGGTCTTCTAAAATACGAAATATGTCAGTGTACAGTGTATACATGTATCTGTCATAACCAGCACCTTTTTAGTCTTATTTCTTCTTCTTTCCACAAGCAGAGCAAGTAGCTAGCAATCGCTATATCTTCATAAACAAACTTCCTAGGATCAGTTTTCTCTATCCAGTTTCTGTTTTTTTCAAAAGAAAAAAGAGATTATTATTAGTCAAGCTGCTCTCTTTATCTTGGTTCATCTGTTTAGTTACTCTACTAGATAGGGACCATATTTTGACTTGAGATGCAAGTACATTGATTGATATACTTCTTTAGGTACTAAAGTATCATGTTTTGCTCTCTTTTTATATCCAAGTCTTGTCTGAATGCACCATTTGAATAGTTTGTGTAATATGCTTTTCATAGCATATTGCTGCTTAGAGGACATGGATGGTTGGGATGGATTATCAGGGATTGCTTCTATTTTCAATAATCCACTACATACAAAACAAGGAATTAGCACATGTGAAGCGTGCTAATAGGTACATCACTTAACCCTACCCCTTTTCATTTAACCTTTGATATACTAGACTATATGATTTTACCTAAGTAATGGTTATTACCATACTTGCGATCCATTAAAGTGCGACTTACTTTGGGATAATAGAACGGTAGCGATGAAGTATCAATCATTGGTTTATATACAACTGTAGCTTCTCGTTCTATGTGTAAAAAAGATTGTGTTACGTTTATTTTAATAGCAAAGCAAAAAGTAAATAAGTGGTACCATTTTCGTAATAAGATATTTCTTCCATCAAGTTGGTATCTTTTGATTTACGCTTTGGAATAAGCTCTCTCAGTATAACCTTTATCTTATTATCTATGGCTTCAGTTGTGGATATTATCTCGGCTTTCTCAACAGGAGGAATGACCAACTCAGGCTCGGCTGTCCAGCGTTCCTAAAAACGAAAGGGGTGGGAGTGGGAAAGGAGATAAGGTTTGAGTGTATGAAACTTGCTTTGATCTATTTTTTGTTTTACAATTGTTTTCCAGAAAGCATCAATGGTCACAGGCACTGTTTGCTCAGCAAGAATGTACCAATCGTCTTTTGTACGAACAGGTTGATCAAAAAAGAGTGTTGGCGAAAATTGCGAGAAAAGAGATTGAGGATCTAAATCTATCGAATCATGTTCAATCTGAACATCACTTTGTGACATTGGGAACGAAGTCACTATAGAAAAAAGCACATGAAGTTTTTTAAAGCCTTTTTTTTTTATTAAAAGCGGTATTGAAATAATGCCAACCACTGAAGCTTATCGTGCTGTTTCTGGAATTATTCTGCGTCGATTACCACTTACCAGCACTTTCAGTCTTCCAAATACCAAAAAACCTTTGCATGACTTGGGTCGGAAACCAAGCGAACTACTTTATTTATTAGTAAAGAAACCCAGAAAGGATCATGCTTGGCAATTTCCTCAAGGTGGACAAGAAAAGGAAGAAACAGCATCAGAAGCTGCTTTGAGAGAGTTAAAGGAAGAATGTGGAGCAGAATTATCAACGTGTTTATTAGACATAAAACAACCTGTTGGCATATATCAATATCGATTCCCAAAAGAGTTTATAGAAAGTAACAAACGAAATTCCATAGGTGCTCGAGTAAGAAATAGAAAAAAACAAGTGGGAATAGAACAGCTTTACTAAAAAAAAAACAAGGTCTCTTTCTTTAGAGCTGATTGGATCTCAGGGCAATGCCAACCAGACGATAAAGAAATCGTGGATTTTGCATGGCTAACAAAAGAAGAACTGTGGGAGTATGTGAGCCCAGAATACAAGAAAGCAATACAGTCTTTTCTTTAAATAGATACTCTTTTATTACGTTAGTTTGTGTTGACCCTTTTCTGTCCTGCTTTCTCCTGTCATTTTAGCTGTCTTTGCACCAAACTGGATCGCTCTCTTCCAATTTTTACTTGTGTTGGCCAATCCAATTTTGCGAGCCGCCTGCCGCAATAAAAGTTTTTCTCCAATACCCCTTTCATATCTTAAATCCATCTTTGAATGAATAGGCTGACGACAAAGCCAGTTGACTACATCTGTACATAAAAATGGGAAACGTACTTCTTTTCCATGATCAGACATAATACGGTCATCTCGTCCAAGATTTCTTGTGGATATTCTATCAACATCCAATTGTGTCTGCAAGAAGAAAGAAACAGAACAAATGGTTATATACAAAGTCTTTTTCATCTCTGTTCTTTATTTTTACCTCTTGAATCAAGCGTTCCCAACTTCCATGACGAAATGCTTCACGATGTCTGGAATAACCGCCTAGCTGCTCATCAGCACCCAATCCTGATATCAATACTCTTGCATGGCTGTAGTAAGGCTATATTGTATATTTCAGTATTTTTGCCTCAACGTCGGAATCCACAAGTTACCTTTTCTTCATTATCCATAGTGATAGTACCTAATAAATACAGTAAGTATATAGCTTAAAAAGTGTGAGAAACAACTATGTATTCTCCTACATACCTTTGCCTCGAGAGGCAAACCAAAATGCCATTGCAATGCTCTAAAATAAAGCTTAGAATTGCGTGTATACATAAGAACATTGAGCTTTTTTTTCTATACCAAATCCATGACTGTGTCTAAGGGAAACATTAAATCTATAATGTGTTGACGATACTCTAATGCCTCCATATAAGGCACATTGATTTCTACAAAATTCCAGCTTCTATCAGGAGCAATTCGTCTTAATTCTTCCAAACTTGCTCTTCCTGTAATACGATCGGGTGTATTGTACGTCGCTTGCGGTAAGACAGAAGGTTCCTGTTTTTCATTTTGTTTGTTTTTCTTTTTGTTGGGTCGATTCTTCGCCATTTCTGAACGAGGATTTTCAAATGCTACGTTTAATAGATCGATGGGTTCCGATTTGGGTAAATAGTGATCTGCTAATGCTGCTAAAAATGTACAATCTATTCCTCCTGAAAACAATATAGCTACTCTTGCATCATCATTCTTTTGACTAACAGACTTTCTATTTTAGCTTTCTTTTTGCCTATTCTCCTAATTTTCTTGTACCTTAAATGAGGAATGTCTGCAACACGACTTTTGACAGATTGACTCAAAACAGATATGAAATCATTTACTATTTGTTCTGAATCTTCATCGATTAAAGGCTCAATTTGAGGTGTTTCAATAGCTTTTAAATGATCAGGTATAGTTGTATTTAATCTAGGAAAAGGAAGCAACTACAAAAGAAATAATATTATTAAATACATTAAGACAAATAGTAATTTTGTTTAGTTACAGGTTTTTCGGAATAAGACCAAGGGAATAAATGAATCTTGTATAATCCTTCTTGAAACACCTCCTCTGAGAAATCAATGCAATAAATACCATTTGCCTCAAGCTCTTTCCAACCTTCACTTTTCAAACCAACAGAGCTAAGTATCAATGAGCCTTGCTTATGACATATCAACAGAGATCTACGACCAAGGCAATCTCGACCAAACCAAAGTTTTTTGGTGGACGCTTGCCAAAATACAAATGCATAGGGTCCTTCAATACGTGAAAAAATGGACAATATTTCATCTTGACTACTTGATTCTCTCAAATAGCTCATCAGGGCTTGTGTGTCATTTTGACCATGCTCTACCTAACGACCACTAAGAACAAGAAAAAGGCTGGCTTTGTTGTATTTACCTGAAGACCACCAAATATTTCACCATTCCAACATAAAATGTTTTCAGAGTCTTCTATAGGTTGAGGTACAACATCAGGACCTCTCAAGTGAAGTACTGTTGAAAAGAATTGTAATGTGAAGTCTTTGACATTAAGTTGCTTTAAAAGTTGTGAATCAGGGCCTAATCTGATCTTGTAAGCAATGTAAAATTAATCATTGTTTTAGATCGCACCTCTTTTTGTGTTTAAATCCTTTAAATGATTCCAATCATTTAGATTGAGAATGGATCCATTGTTTGACAAGGAAAACAGAATACCACACATTACAAAAAGCACTTTTGCCCGAACTGAATCTTCCCCTTGAGTAAGAAGCCATTTACGCTCCGCTTCGACCAAAAACTTTACGAATCAGTCAAACAATGCTCCTAGTGCTAACCAAACAGTTGCCGGAGTGAAAGGTAAAGATGAGGCGGTAAAGGCTCAGGTTTAATATGTTACTAAAAGATTTTACAAGTCTTATTTTTCAGATGATGGCTAAAAAAGAACAGCTTGTTGATAAGATTTACTATTGAATACAACAATTTTTGAGAGACATATTAATATAGACGATAGATCCTATTGACGTTATTCATAAGATAGCATTGACTGAGAAGATCATTTAACCAACAAGTTTTTAATCAAGTAACTAAGCAATCATTTAACAATTCAATCAAGTAGCCAAATAACCAAGTAAACAAGTAAACAAGTAGCCAAGTAATCAAATAACCAAGTAATCAAGCAATCAAGCAAGCAATCAAAAACATTCCACTACAATTCCATATCTATGTCCATATCCATATCCCCTATTTCCCTCCTCTACCACCACAGAGCGTTAGCTTACCTACAATACACTTATACTTAGACCTGTTGGCGTCACATCCTAGAAAGTACCCAAGGCCAAAATAGTACTTGCACGTCTGGACGCCTAGATGGATCAAACCTTTACTGCAAGCAATAGACAGCTTATCCATCTTGGAAAAACCTTGGTTAGTTACCAGAAAGCCAATCCCATACTAAAGCAATGCAAGAGTGTCGATCCGGGATACAAAACAACAACAGTACACCACTCGAGGTAGGTTTTGGCAGCTCTTCATGACAACCAGAGCAAGGCCCTTAATCGTACCCTGTCTTCAGCGATGCAAAGCAGCGGTAATGGCTCATCAAGTTACCCAAAATAGCGTTTGGTTCGATACCTCCTAACAAAAGCACAAGCATTTATTCGGAATAACCGCATGGACTCCCCAGGGACCGCAAGCAATGGGTGAGCCTGTTAGCACTCGACAGTCCCGGTACTGTGGGCAGCCGACCCGAGAGCCTGCAACATTTGAATCACCAAATGAAGTGTTAGGTTACAACAAGCGGACCAGAGAGCATGGAAATGGCTGCTGAAAGCAACGAAACCTTGGGCCGAAACCAGAGTCCACCTTGCAAAGAGAAGAGAGAGCAGAGGATAATTTGTAAAGAAAAAAGAAAAGAAAAAAGGGAAAAAAAGGGTCTTTTTATACTTTTTTTGTTCCCTGTTGTTTGTGTTTGGCTTTCAATTTTTTTTAGTCATATCCTAATCCGGCCAATAAGAGTCAATGAGTAATGTAACATTTATGCAAGCTATTGTAGTCAGAACTCATCATCATATAATATGTGCCTAAACCAGGTCATAGATGACCTTTAAGGAGTAAAATCAGTACATAATATACTTATACAAACTCATAAGAATACTATTAACTGTTTTTACACTGATTAGATTGAGTGTCTTAATATTATAATGAGCACATTGATGAAGGAGATGTAATAAAGCTCTTATTTAGTATAGAAAAGGGTAATACTGGTGTCAAACATGAAAGCCTTGTACCATATTGACGGAAGAATACCTTGAAATGCCTTCATCAGTCTTGATGGCAGATTTATTCTTCGACGTATGTGCATTCTAATGTTCAAATTCAATGGTTATAACCAAGGGTAATGCGAGGCTTAACAATGTTTATATTGAAAATTTGCGTACACAATTCATTCACCCTCATTTTGATGAAAAGCAATTAGAGAATTAATTATGTTTTTATGATCATAGCTTTTGATATAAACAGGAGCCTTGAAAGTTTTTTACATGATAAGAGAAATAACAGCAAATAAGAAAATTCAGTAGTTGGGTTACACTTACCTAAGAATAGACAGGTCTTTATCTTCTCTGTACATGTATATATCAAGTGTGTCTATTGTCTTGTCTCTTCGAAACATACTTGTTAGGAATATATAATCAGTATATTTTTTGTATAACTAAGCCGGTTTACTTCATTCGTCAAGGAAAATTATAGCCCTCCTTTTTTATACTAATGATAATACATAATTACTCATTACTTGGAAGGCTTAAAAGGTTTTGAATAATATTAGTTCAAGTTTCTTTGTTCTCAAAAATTTACAACTCAACAGTCTGGACAAGAGTCTCACTTGATACAGTTCTAGTTTATTCGATAGAATACTTTACTTTTAAGTGTAAGCTAACGTTATAATTTACTTTTTTCGCAGCATGTTCATTACGTATAGTAAGTACATGAAATAAAGCAAACCTAATAAACATGCTAATACATTTTCCAAGTTCAGTATGCGATTCTAGTGCCTCAGAATTAGGGTATGTTGTAAATAGGTCTTGCTTTTTTTTTATTTCACTTTGTCCTTTTTTCCATTTTTAATTATCTTCAAAAAACTGAATATGGTATTTACACTTATTGAGATAGAAAAAGCCTTTGGCCACCTATGCTGACGTTTAATAATTTAAACTACAAAAATGGGAAAGTTGCGGAGAAATTACGTTACACAAACTTAATTGCTTTGCAGAAAGGCAAATGTATAGAAAAAAAAAAAAAACAAATAGGATTGATAGACATATTTATAACTTTAAAAGCAAACTGTTACGTGAAGATGAAACAGGACGATCAAAGATATAGTCTCTATATGGGAATGCTTTTAAATAAATAGCTTGACTGTAGATATGTGTATCCATTATACAAACGTCACCAGTGCAATTTTCGAACCTTTTTTCTTTTTTCGATTTCTCGCTTTTTCATTTTTTTTTTTGTTTTTTTTGTTTTATTGTACTATGCTTCAAAGAAGGCTACTTCACAGCTCTAAAGCAACACTTTATAAAATCTTAACTCCATTAACGCACGTTAAGCATGCAGGTCTAAAGCGAAATTCAAACTTTGCCAAGGTAAAAAGGAATGAAAACTTGGCTATAACAGACTAGTCTGCTTATATTTTTATATCAGATAACAGATAAAGACATTGATTATTTTAAAAGTATCCTTTCCCCAAATAACATTATTTATGAACCAGACCCTGAAAGTCTTGAAATAAAACAACATAACGTGGATTGGTTCAACCTTTATCGAGGATCGTCTTCGTAAACAAAACAAAAATTGACATTCTATAAGAAGGAGAAGAAGGAAGCTGATACTTATTTTTTTAGACTTTGCTTATTTCCAACAACGACTGAACAAGTATCAAAGGTTTTGAAATACTGCAATCAACAGAGCTTGGCTGTTGTGCCTCAAGGTGGTAATACAGGTGTCAGTGGAGGCGCTGTACCTATTTTTGATGAAATCATCCTAAATAGTTCAAAAATGAACAAGATCAGACACTTTGATGAGATATCAGGTGTGGCTGTAGTCGATTGTGGCGTTATCTTGGAGAACCTGTCTCAATTTTTGGAACCCAAGGGTTACACCGTCCCATTGGATCTGGGGGCCAAAGGGTCGTGTCAGATAGGTGGTAATGTAAGTACAAATGCTGGTGGTTTACGTTTGATCAAATATGGTAGCCTTCACGGTAATGTACTTGGACTTGAAGTGGTAAGCCGTCTTTTTATAATAAAGTAAAGAAAAATTAATTCATTCATAAAGGTTTTACCTGATGGCACTATCTTGGACAGTTTATCTACCCTTCGCAAGGACAACACAGGATACGATTTAAAGCAATTGTTTATAGGCGCGGAGGGAACCTTGGGATATGTTACGGGTGTTTCTTTACTGACACCTAGATTACCCAAGGTAAAAAAAAAGAAAAAGAAAGGCCAGGAAGAGATGAGGTAGATAAATGTGGTGTTGTAGGCCGTTAATGTAGCCATGATTGCCTTGAACTCATTTGAAACTGTTCAAAAAGCATTTGTGATGGCAAAAGAGGATTTATCAGAAATCTTGTCTGGTAAAATAAGAAAGACATTCATATGCTTTTATATGTATTGATGAAAATGCCATATAGCTTTTGAATTTTGGGACCACGAGAGTGTAGATGTAGTAAAATCACAAATGATGGACCAAGGCAACTATCCAATCGAAGGTAAACATGCTTTTTATGCTTTAATTGAAACACAAGGAAGCAATCGAGAGCATGATCAAGAAGTAAAGTAAAAGCAGAAAGAAGGAAAGTGATCTGACAAAGAAAAATAGAAATTGGATTCCTATATCACACGCCTTTTTCAATCTGACGTTGCCAAAGATGGTGTTTTAGCTCAAGATTCAAAACAGGCAGAGACATTTTGGTCTTGGCGAGAAGAGATCCCAGGATCAATTGCAAAGGGTGGAACAGCCATGACTTATGATTTTGGTTTGGATGCACCTTTGCTTTATAAAATGGTTGAAGACACAAAAGACCATTTTAATAGAAAAGGATTATTAGGAAAGGATAAGCTCTATTCGAATATCATTGGCTTTGGTCATCTTGGAGATGGTGTAAAAAAGAAAAAGTTGTTTTTATTTATTATATTAACAGTAATCTAATAGAATTTGCATCTGATGGCTAATTTAAATGAATTTGATAATGGAGGACAAGACTTGATGGATGATTTTGTATTTGATTGGGCTAGTAAGAAAGCAAATTAGATAGCAAAAAGTAGTTACTCATTGAAAATAGTAAAACATAACGGTTCTATTTCTGCTGAGCACGGTATAGGAATATCTAAAGTTCATTATATGAAAAAAGCAAAGACAGATACTCAACTTCGAATCATGAAAACCTTAAAGGAAGCTCTTGATCCAAAGGGCATCATGAACCCATACAAGATTATTCCTGAGCAGCCTTAAATGAATTGTATCTATTGTACATGTCCTGATACTTTTTTTTTTTCAAACAAGTTGTTTCCAAAAAAGGGAATTGTTTAGGTATCCGCCTTATTTTTTTACTATTGAAATAAAAAAGTACAGTTTCAAGTTTGTGTCATTCTATGTTACTAATAAAACAATCATTCATTTACATCATAATTTATTATGAGCGTTTGAATAAAGTGGTATGTAACAGGGTAACATTAATAGGGTGGGGGTGGTTTAGTACCATAAGCGGGACCTTGTCCGGAAGCAAGTTGATTTTGTTCTCTGTCTTTAACGAGAAGATAGAAAGCATGAAGATGACCTAATGGGTATTTTTATTAGTAAATTGTCTTTCTTTTGTATCCTTTTTTTTTAGTTGATTACCGGGAAGATAGCCCAAGATGGTGAGACATCTAATATGAAACGCGTACAGGTTAACTTTTTATTTCAAACACATGAATGCAAACTTACAAATTGATCCAAAAGTCAGCACCACATCCTTTCATCAAGAAAACACCAAGAGGTGGAAGTAATATGATGATAAAAATAAGACAGCAAGTTCCAATCATTTTTAAAAAAGAAATAGAATAAAAAAAAAAAAAAACAAAAAGAAAAAGAAAAAACGGTTCTGCTAGATTCCTTTATAAGCTTTTCTCAGTATGGATACACAAAACCAGATCAACCAATTAAAATTTTGGAGGAAAAAACACTTGATGCAAGTTGGTAAGGAATCCTTCATCATATATGTTTTCAACTTCTTCTAAACTTTCTATTCTTTTTCCTTTTGCTTCTGATTGACTATAGTACGTTTTATACTGTCCTCCATCTGATTTGTATAGTTCGCCTCTATCGATCGCGTCCTCAACCATTTCCCATTTAAAAGCCTCATTTGTTGTGATACCTCTAGCGGCTAGATAGACTCTATTAAATATTGATTAGTTTAAGATAACAAGTATATATCTTCTTACTGATAAATAAAGAATACGAATACAACTATTGAAACTACCATGCCTAATATACCAATAGATCCAATGATTCGATCATGTTGAAGAACATACTATGCAACATGTTATTTTTGACATCATCCTCACAATAACTTACCAAAAATGCTTTATGAAAGCTAACTGGTATCCTGTTTCCATTCGAATCCAACATATAAGCTTTATCCAACCCCCACTCAATTATCATACCGCGATAGATCTGAAAGCATAAATAAGCACCATAAGCAGAAAATTCGACAAGAGTAAATAAAAAGATGAAAAAGTAGCGTTGGTTGTTTTCTCCGATACATCCGTTTATCCACGCACAATGATGATCCATCTTACCCACACAAGCTTTACATAGTGAGCAATGCTTAGATCGAGCAGGTCTATATTCTCATCGTCAGCTTTTCTCTCTCTCCTTCTTTTATTTTTATTATCATGACGTACTTTTGAAATTTACATGTCGAGCAATCCTTTGGCGTATAAATTAATCCATCGTATCTATAATATTTCAAGTGCTGCTTCAAGTTGTTTGGTGTAACAATACCTGGGTTTGCTGTACACACAATATAATAGGATGCATAAATCCAAATAATTTGAATAGGAACAATAACACTAAATAAATGAATTAGGATTGGAATATGGTTATGACAGTACACTACTAATGAATCCAATGTAAATAAGGTTCAGGAAAATGAGGTATAGCAAAGTACAAAAAGAGAATAATGGATATGCTTGATAGCAACACAAAAAATATCTAATACTTGTTATTCACAGTGAGAGAAATAGACAATTTCATTAAAATTACCTGTAAAAATGGATTCTTGCTTTCACAACAATAAAACCATGCTTTATTTAGTCTATTCACATTATTCTGTCCAATTGTACATAACAACACCCAGCTAAACAAATGATAAATATATTGTTACTGTTATAGTATGAAGCATACTTTAATAAATTAGGTAATCTCTCTGTTAATAGATAATGTAATTTTCCAATGATACCATTTCTACATTAATACATAAGCTACATAATAAATAATAATAATAATAATAATAATAGATGCCTTAAACTTGGATTTTCGCCAAACAATAATATAAAGACAATAAAACCAAATAAAGCCAAAAAGGCAGCAAGGTAAATTGCCAAGTTCTATTATATATTGTCATGAGTATAACTTTTTATATAAAAATAATCTAATGTAAAAGAGAGAATCTTGCCATCAAAAGAAAAGAAGAAGAAAAAAGAGCAAAATTATATTTGTGTATCCTGAAAATGATTATTGACGGTTTTTAATCATGTTTACAATTTTCTCTTCCGATTTCTCTATGATCAGCAAAATACAACGAACAAAATGAGTCAGTGAAGGACATGCTTCTCCGCCCAAGATGTCATTGGGGGTCCAAGAGGCAGTCTTTCCATGCTCAAGCTCTAAATTCAAGTCAAAATGGCGTTGATGTTGGGAATCAAATACTTCTATTTCAAACCAACAGTCATCCGATGCTTCTGCCATCAATTGTTTGCGGTTATCATGATATCTATTCATAGGTGCTTCACGTATATGAAGTTTTTCAACACGAGTGATTTCGATAATGAAATTATTTGTTTTGTGTTGCATCGATTCCTTTTTCAAAATGTACTGAACACGTAAAAATTGAGGAATGTCTTCAAACATCAAAGTACGAGTGACAGGACTATACGAAATGAATGATGAGCACACATCTTATTTTTTTTTGTTAGGCTTACTTGATAGAAATATATTTCACAAAGGTAGTAAAGGGTTTTGCATCTTTTCTTACTAAATCACGTATTTTCAATGTCATTTGAAAATCCAACTTTCGATCTAGTGAAGCCCAATCAATTTCAGTCACTACTTTTTCAGAGTAGACTATTTTCGAAGCATCCACAATGCCTTCTTTCATGTACAATATCATATCTTTGTAGTCACTTTTACGCTGATTTCGAGCTGAAATGTGAAATTCGTAAAACACTTGTCGTTTACAAGGACTAGGAACGATGTGTGATATTTCATTGATAATTGCATTGTCTGACGTTGTTCTATTGAATAAGCAAGTAGCATAAATACAAGTGCACAAGAGTTTTATCAAGCGTATACATTACATATCATTAAAACAAGGTCGTACGCCCAACTCACCAACAATAATATCCTTGACGTCAAATGGATCCCATAATTTTTGCAAGTCTTGTCTTTTCTCGTTAAACCATAGTAATTTTCCTATTCTAATCATTGTGTTATGGTTTATCAAGTCTACTTGTGCTTTTGTGACTCACTTTGCTGACAACATGACTTCACCTTTATGTCCTCTTGACGCCTCAAGACCGGCTTCCAATGCACATTTTATGTTATGAAAATTATAATCTTTTACTCTACAATAAATATTATTAGTATTACTTTTTTTTTTAAAAAAAAAGTACTTTTGTAGCAAGCCATGTCCCATTTGATATCCAATAGAAGAAGCAGATTTTTGGGGTATAATTCGTATCACTCGACCTCGACTTTGTTTTTTATTGGAAAGCGATGGCTGATATTTGTCTAATCTTATTTTGCCCTGTCTTTGATTTGTATCCTGAGCTGGGTTGACAAGAACTGGGAAATCCTGTAAAAGTAAACTATTTTCTTTTTCTTGTAGTGGTGATTGTACTGTCTGTGGTTTGCTGAAGGCTTCGGCCAGTTTTTCGGCAGTGATATATTGCTGAGATTGGCTATTGTGATAAACATTCTTAAAGTCTCTATCAAGACCCCAGTGATTTTGTCTTATCTCTAAACAAGGTGAACTAGGGGTTTTTGGTGAGCGATTGGTAGATTGCTTTGGGGATTGGTATTGTCGCTTTTGCTTGGGATTGAGGCGAATCATGTCTTTGGGTGGACCATGCTCTTGTTTTTCTTGATTAAAAAACACGGGTAAGGCAACATAAGCTTCTTCACATGAAGACAATTGACGTAAATCAATCAATGATTGGTATTTGTATGTATTCATTGGACAAAAATACAGCTTGTAAGGATCAGACTCTCTAGGATAATGAATACAAGGCACAACCATGCGCTTGAGGTAGCATCCAATCTAATGTAACAATTCAGTCCTTGCTTTTCTCCCTCTTTTTTTTTTTTTGTTTTTACGAAGGTTTTTTGAATAACTTCAAATCTTTCTAGTGCTTCTTGTACTAAGTCTTTATTGTATCCTTCAATCACAATCTCACGTCCTTCTAAGCGACACTGGGTGTTTGTCAAATCGCTAATCAAATTTAAATACTCTGCGTTTTGCATGTTGTGTTGGGGTGGTCCCAAAAGAAGATCCATTGGATTACTGATAAGCTTTGATATATTTAGTCTTTCAATGGTCAACTGTTTATCTTCAAATCTATCTTCTTCTTCATCTTCATCATCATCTTCTTCTTCTTGTTCTTCTTCATCGTCATCATCATCATCTTCTTCTTCAATTCTTTTAGACAAGAAGAAGGCTTTTGGCTTGGATGATTCAGGTAATACGTACTTCATATCCTTGTTAAACATTGAAACATCTTCATAAGTGCCTTTCATATAATTGTCATCGATTGCTTGATGCTACATAATGAATTAGAGTTTTTTGTTGTTGTTGTTTGTGTGTACTTGCCAATCTGGGTAACAGACGACTAATAATCTTTGTCTCCCTGTTAATAGCACACAATAAAATATAAACTGAGAAACAAACAATAAACAAATAAACAACACTTACACTTCTTGAAGATCCTCTATATTATTTCCTTTTATATTAAAGTACTTGTTTTTATGTCTGTTAGTTTTTTTTTTTTTTTTGCTTTTAATTTTTCTGTTCTGTACTTATCATTACCTACTTTACCTGATCATTGAAATCGAACGTGATTTTTGTATTGGTTTTCTCTTCAAGTTCACTATTTTGACAATTAATCACTGGTGTAATCGTTATTTGCTTACCTTAAGAATGATTTAAAAGAATTAAACGTAGTTTCATTGATATAAGCAGCCGAGAATATAGTAAGGTTATCTAAGAAGAGATTATGTCTTATTTTCGATTACACGTACAACAGTACAAAACTTACGCTTCATAAGAAAAAGAGAGAGAGAGAGAAAAAAAAGAAACAAATCTATCAAAAAAACAAGTCTTTAATTATTATGCGGACCTTGTAATAATCATCATTCTGCTTCTTTTCTCTTTTTCTTATTTTTATTAATGCCTTATCTAGCTGCCAAGCTATTATATGTCTTTTTATTTGCTTGTCAAGGTTCAGCACCAGTCTACTTATCTCTATTTTACTCTTCTCAACTAGGCTTAAAAAGTAATCAAATTGGTTTACTTGTAGCGATTGGTAAAGCATAATGAACAACTGAAACAAGCAACTGACCTATTTCAATAGCGCCATTTATATCAGCCATCGCTTGTCCTTTATGGACAACCATTGCCGACAAAACAAAGACACACCGGTACATTATGTGTATCATACATACTTTGGCTACAATTGCTATTGTGAGTGTGATGGGCATACGTATGGTGATTGAGCCTATTGAGGATGAAACAGAAAGAAGTCGACTGACCATCACACTTGTCACCGTCACTTCAGTCTGTTTTGCATTTTTTGGTGTCCCTGTGGGACCTCTGGTGGATGGTGGCGTTCTCAAAATATTAGGAAGACATAAGGATCAATATGGTCGACAACGCATGTTTGGATCCATCTCGTTTGGTGTAGCGTCTTCGCTAGTAGGATTTATTACTGAGTGGACAAATGATATGAACGCTATCTTTTATATTTATGCACTCTCAGCTATGTTTTTTATTTTAGTATCAGGAAACACACAATTTAAATCAGAAAGAATAAGTCCTTCTTATTATTACCATCGTACCAGCAGTAGTTCCAGTAGTACCCATAAAGCAATGACCAAGAGAAAGCCAAGACAAGAAGAGGATGATGAAAGCATGAAATCATTTGATCCGTATGACGAAGTAGGCATTGATTTGGATTCCTCACAAATACGACAAAATGAGATACAAAGACTAATTCAGTTTGCAACTGAGTCCAGTATTATTGAAGCCGTCAATCTGTCCAATCCACCCTCACACAGATTAAATACAAGGCCACCGCACTATCATGAACCCTCTAATATGATTGAACTCCTCAAGAGACCTGAAGTGTCCTTGTTTTATCTAACCATGATGCTCATGGGCGCCTCACTCAATATGGTCTCTAGCTTTTTATTTATTTATCTCAAGCAGGAATTGGGCGCAAGCTCTTCACAGGTAGGACTAACGGGACTGATCGGTTCGTCCACAGAGCTTGTCTTTTTCTTTTATTCTAGAGATGTATGTATACAATATATCTTTTGATCAATCTTCTCACACATATCGCTATTAGCTTATTCGATTATTCGGTATCAAAAGTCTGATTATTTTAGGCCATGTCTTGACCGTGATTCGTATTTTTGCTTACACAGTTTTACCCAAGAGTCCAACAGGGGCAAGTGTTGCTATTGGACTTCATTTATTAAATGGAATTGCCTTTTCTGCTTTATGGGGTGCAGGCGTTGTTCAAGCAGATGAGCTATCCCCTCCTTCACTTCAAGCAACATCACAAGGTTTTATCATAAACTTTTTCATATGAAAGCTAATCATCATGTTGTAGGTCTCTTGGCGGCAATGTATGCGGGTGTTGGGGCTGGTTTAGGAAGTTTAGTCGGAGGCACTATCTATGGAAAATATGGATGCAATGCCATGTTTTATACTGTCATCAGTTTGACCTTAACCAGTTTAGAACTCTATCTAGAGACCAATACGCGATGTGGACTAAGCCATATGGCGCATTCAGTTTATATTATGTCTAATGCAATATATCTTAAAATTCAACATCTAAGAGGCATCGGCCAAGCAGTACCAAGATGGAGTGGTACTGGAAGAATTAGACTAAGTGAATAACAATAAATAGAATTGCATGTGTATATTTTTTGTAAATAAAAAAAGAAGCTTTATGGAGCTTTATAGAACAAAACATGGCCTGTGTTATCAAACACAACGACTACATTAACTTGAGGATGATGAACCATACCCAATGCTTCTCTTTCAGACACCTTCACATGTCCAATAAGCGATCCTGTAGTAAATTGAAAACAGTACATCACAGAATCTTCGCCAATGCCATAAATGTAGTCGCCTTGAGGAGAGACGGCGGCTGTGATAAAATCGGATCCTAACTTCTTATTGTGACTGAATGTTTTGATGATTTGCCCTCGAATAGATAAGATGTAGAGTGTGTTGGTCTTATTGCAGACGAGATAAACGTCTGGATTCTTGGGCAGTGGAATAATGCATTGAACTGAGGCATTTCCTAGCCCACCCATTGGATTTAATTGATCCTTTTCAATCTTGGGTTGTGGTTGGATTGTATGTAGACAATTTGTTGATTTCGCATCCCATATCTACAAAAGGGGTTACTATTGCTTTTTGTAAATAGGTAGAATTGTTTTTACCTTAACTGTACCATCACTACTAGCACTTAGTATACGTGTACTATCTGAAGAAAACAGGACCCAATTGACAAAGGAAGTGTGCCCTCTAAATTCTTTTAAAACCTTTCCCGACTTTAGACCGTGAATTCGTACCAAATGATCCTGACTACCACTCACAAGCTGTGTATTATCTTTACTAAACCCCAAGGACGTAATTGCCTCTGAATGCCCGGCTGTCATTCTTTTTTCACACAATCCTGTCTTGACCTTCCATATCCAAATTTTGCCATCCAATGATCCAGAGGCCAACAATTGGTTGTCCGAACTAAACCGAACCGCAAGCACAGCCTTGTCCATTGCCATCAGACGATCATTGGCCTGATAAGCAAGATCTCTCCTGATCTTGCCAGTCAAGTAATTCCAAATCTCGATAAATCCATCCGAGGATCCTGTTGCCAAATATTGCCCGTTTCTTGAAAATGCCGCACATTCTGCATTTGTCTTTTTACCAGGAAACTTGATTGATACGTAATGCTGGTTGGCAAAGATATCTTGCTCTGCTTTCTGCATATCAACCGTGCCTTTGAAGAGATCATACGAAACTCCGGGTAGCAGAATGCCTTGGTGTTGCTGCCACTTTAAACTTTGTCCGAGTAAGGTTAGTAACCGACTATTGGGTAATGTGTTTATTTCTTTCTCCAGCTCTTTTGAAAATACGTTATTATATATATTTCAATAAAAAAAAAAGGAAAGGGCTTACTATCTGCTAGTGTCTTTCTTCTTTCTTCAATGTTTATAGAGGAAGGTCGTTGATCAAGATAGTCTTCAATAGCTTGATACCTATCTGGTGATTCTTCAAGCATTGTTCTCAGTATGTTAGATTTTCTTAAAATCACTTGGGCTGTACTTGATTCATTATTTTCAACCAATTCAAACATCATCTATAAACAGTGTTATTACACGAAACATATCGTTATCAAATGGTGTACACACCTGCTCATAAATGTCAAATAGTGTTTCTTTTTCAAGTGAGAGCTTGGCTATCTGTTTCAGTACAAGATCCCATTTTCCGTCTAGTACATCTTGAATGAACCTTGCTTTGTTGTCCATTGTATTCAATGTCTGATTAGATTCCTTTTCTAAAGAGTGGAGGGATTGCTTTAGATTGTTTTCTCTAAGAAACTGTATAATCAACTTGACTACACTATACACGCAAGATGTTGGTTAAAGGACTCTTGTAAGTTTTATTTTTAATGCGATTACTCTTGTTTATTGATTTCTGTATTATTTGACATCTTTATGAACAATATGCAGAAAAAAAGAAAAGAAAGATTCAAGTCACATTTTATAAAATCACTCAATTCTCACTTTCCAAAACAATACGTACACTTGTGCTTCTTTTTTTTTAAACTTTCTTGTTACTAAACAACATCAAATAACCAAAGATAAGGACTCGATAGGAGAAAAAATCATAATTGTTTCTGTTTATACGCGTCTGCAACAGTTTCTTTTCCCTGTCTTTCGTGTTTTAATTCAATTTCCGTCAAAAACCCCTTTTCCATTCAAAATTTTTTCTTCGTTTTTGACAGCAGCAGCAGCACAATGAACATTAAAGCTCAAGTGGATAGTGACATTCCAGACCATATTGTAAATAAAGCAACTCAAGATACACATAGCTTAGAAGAAAAGCTCGCTTCAAAATGCAAAGGACGAATTATTAGAGGTCGAAGAGGAAGAAGAGCAACAGGCCATTTAGACGCAGGATTGACGGTGGAAAGTGACGATCATAAAAAAGACCAAATCGATGTTGAACACCAGGATATAAGCGAAGGATTATCTCACTATAAACCAAAAATTGATGAAGAGGATAAAGAAAGTGTGGATGTCAGTGGAAGATCGATGTTTGGATTTCGCAAGATGACTAAAAAGTCAACTATGATACAAAAGGCCATACAGGCTTCACAGGATATAGAAATGGAGGAGGAGGAAGAGGAAGAGGAAGAGGAAGAGGAAGAGGAGAATGAAGTGGAAGAAGATGACACAAGGCGAAGATCAAGTAGAAGAGCAAAACCATCAACAAAAAGAAAGCAATTAGAAGAGCAAAAAACTAAAAAAAAGATTGATTATACAAAGAAACGCAGGATGCAAAGACAGTTAGAATCATTGAAAGATAATCGGGGTAGCTCAGATGAAGAAGATAAAGACTCATCGTCCGAAGAGGAAGAAGAAGAAGACGAGGAAAATAAAAGAGGACATGATGTGACAGAAGGATATGAACGGTATTTTCAAGACCTTCATGCTAAATCTCAAACATCCAACAATACTCTATCCAAACTGCAAGTGCTCGAACCACAAGAGTTTCACCACATCTTGGACAACGCGCCCAAGAAACACAAAGAGGAGATATTTACTTTATTGGAGATGCAAAAACAGCATTTTCCGCAATGGTATTTTGAACTTCAATCCGGCTTCAACCTTGTCTTTTACGGTTACGGCTCCAAAAGAAATTTACTCAATGAGTTTGCACAAACTGTATTAACAAACGGTCCACTGATTGTCATCAACGGCTTCTTTCCATCCATCTCGATCAAGGATATTCTCGTCAAGATCACCGCGGGCGCCTTGGGAACACAGGCGCCCACAGGACAGATACAAGACCACGTCTCTTTTATTTGCAACTATTTCGCAAGTGAAGATCGTGCTTATGATTGCTTGTATATTGTCGTCCATAATCTGGACGGTCCTAACCTTCGAAATGAGCGCACACAGACAGCGCTTTCAATGCTTGCTAGTGGTGATAATATTCATCTAATTGCTTCTGTAGACCACATCAACTCTGGCCTATTGTGGGATAATGTAAAATCCAGTCGATTTAATTGGATATGGCATGACGCAACCACTTTTGATGATTATTTAGTCGAGACCAGTTTTGAAAACTCGCTACTGATCCGAACTAGTGAGTTGGGTGGGGCTCGAGGTGCAAAGTACGTGTTGGACTCACTGACGACGAATGCTCGACAAGTATTCAGGATATTAGCTGAGCATCAATTAATGGAGATGGAAGTGGCTAATATGGAAGGGAAAGGAAGTGAATCGGTTGGACTGAGCTATGGACAATATTATCAAAAGTGTCGAGAAGGATTTTATGTGTCAAGCGATCTTGCACTACGTACAGAATTGACTGAATTTAGAGACCATAAATTGATTTCAAGTAAAAAAACAATGGATGGTACAGAATTGTTTTATATACCTTTGGATAAACCCACACTGCTTCATCTATTGGAACAAATAGAATAGAAAGTAAAAAAAAAAGAACCAGCTTTTTATTTTATTTAAGGATAATAATCAGCGAATAAAATATGACTTTGCATTATAATAAAATCAACTGTATTTATCATCTCATGTGTTTGTTTTTCTTCATTTCCTATCACAATATCACCTGTAAATCTCATTAAAGTAGGGCCGAAAACAACAGCAAGATTCTTGGACGGCATACGATTGATGGCTTGATTTTCATGAACCCTAAAGAACAGTTGGTAAATCTTTCTTTTATAAAGTAAAATAGTTTAAACCTTCTTAAATGTTGTACAAGGTACTTGGTTGTACAATAAACTTCTCTCGGCATAGCATGAAGCAAATTATACATTTTATTTAACCGTTCTTGTGAATTGTTAATCATAGGTGACACTACAAAAGCATGTGAGTTGTAAGTTTATCTAAATAATAACCTACATATGAAGTCATTCGAGAGTAAAGGTTTTGGTAAACTTCTTAGGTAAATCTTCAACACACTAGTAATGACAGCAATGTCGTCATAGTCTGATAATTGAATCTTGGTGTTTTCTTCAAGCGCTTCTTGTAGATCTTTGACTTGATTATATGAACCTGATTTACGATAGATGCCTTCTACATCTAAACCTCTCGATTCAACTTGCTCAATACATCTTGTGATAATAGATGGAATCATTAGGTTTTCGTGTTTTGATTGTTCAATAAGGTCATTACCAAACATTAAACCTACATTGGAATATTAGCCAAAAAAAATAGCATTCAACTGATTCTGCATACCTTTTCGTTTTTCTAAAGGACTTTCTACGACCATTGCAGGATGTAATATGGCTTCCGGTATAACAAGGTTTGCCTTGGCATGATCATTTGTATTCTCCGACTGTGTAAGGTCCTCTTGCTGCCTTCTTTTTCTGGTTGAAAGCCGAAGACTGAGTTGCCTAAAGAGACCTGGTTCCTTTTTAGATCTTGGTTCTGATTTAGAAGGCTCAGGTTTATTATCATCATTTATTGTCACATTGGGTAAACTATCAGATGAAGAGGGATCCTTGAGAGTAACACCTACTGCTGTCGCATTTTGTTGCAGACGTTGGAGCAATTGGGATGGCTGTAGTGGCTCTAGTGGCTGTGCTGGCTGTGTTGGCTCAGACGATGGATTATACATGAATGCGGTCACTTTATTTTCTTTCTCTGCAATGATCCTCGATAAGGATTCATTCTTGAGCGATAATTCTGTGGATCTCTCGGTCAATCGAATCACTTCTCTTAATAGTTCATCTCTGCATTTGCTTAATTTAAGATTTTCAATTGTGTTTTGTTCAATTTCCTTTTGTAGCGAATCGAGTCGAGAAACATAATAAGATTCAATTAATTCCCAATGCTGCTTCATCTTATTACTGCTATCAAAATTTTTGGTATTCCTTTGTAACTCGTTGAAGTTATTTTCTATGCTATATTTTAATTGATATATTTAAAAAAAAGCCTGCTTTTATTCTTCAATTGTATTTTATTACTTGTTTCCTCGATAGGAGGGTATACTGTGTCTTGCTTCTAAGCTTAAAGGGGACTATAAAAAGAAGTCAATACACATATATACGCCAATATTTATATCAATATACATTGTCTTCTTTATATGGGCTGTCGCAAATCATTTGTAGAAAGAAAGAGAAAAGGATGCAGAAAATTAATAAAAAGGCTTTAATTATTTTTATATTTCTGGGAAACTCCTATTCAATTAAATCCGATAATTACTTTAATTTCGTTTCACAAAAAGACTTTTTCGTGTAACTTAATAGAGCATTAGCCACTTTATTTGAAAAGAGTCCAGGCTTAAAATGATGAAGCCAGCTCTTATTGTGCGCAAGTGCCAAGCAAGCCTTGTTTAGTTTACACGTTATGCACATCTTTTAAGCTATAGGCTATAGATTATAAAAAATATCATGTTTTTAATAAAAAGAGCCAAAAGTTATAATAATCTATTCATGTTTGATATATTTTTAGCTTTCGCAAAAAAAGTTTATTTTGTATGTTTTATTTTTGACATCACTGTGATCTTCTTTGGGACCACCTACTCCGAAAAGTTCGGTATCCGACGCTGCCCCTGAAACGCGGTTAATCCATCCCCTGAAACACTATTAAAAAATTGAGTCGCGTCTCTTAATTATCCCCGCAAATTTGTTCTATTCCTTTTTTGATCTGATTACACGTAATCAAATATGAATACTTGGACACTTTAACAACATAATGGGACAATCAAAGCAATCGTTCTCTAAAGTGTTAGCATTATTTTCACTTTTATTGGCTATTAAATGATTTACCAAAGCTTTGGGTTTGTATGAGGCTCCGTAACTCAGATTATTTTTCAATTTGCTGTTTTTATACTACATCTTGAATTTATCCTAGACATTAGGGATTGAACACTTTATGGTTGTTATTGCTTCTGACTTGTAATCCAACTCTTATGAACAATTTGGTATCAGCTACCTTTCCTAAAAAGTTGCTGGTAAATCTATAGTTCAAAATTATTACAATATATTGAAAATCAGTTAAAAACATGATGTAAAATATCAGCATCAAATATTTTAAGCCTTGTTGTTAAATTCTTTGATTTCTCATTTGCACTTAACCACTAGCAGTAAGATGCTTCAGCATGAATTTAATAAAGACGCAAACAGGCATAAAATATACATCAGTAACTATCTCTTTGCATTCAAACAGTATATCAGCACAATATGCATTTCAGTCACCATCGTAGCAATGTAATACGATGTTGAACAGTTCTAGATTCAAAATGGTTTATGATATTTTTGTGAAGCAAAATCTAATTTATCGTTGATCTTGTACAATAGTCTGATGCCTTTCACATCGATAAAAAGAAAAAAGCAGTACTTGTTGTTAATGCTGATTTATCCTTTGCATTTACTATGTCATATTGTAAAGTTAAACCATGCTTATTTTTTTATTTTCACAGTAAGCATAAAAACTTTCTGATCTTCATACCAATATGCATTCGATATAAACGATATTGTAAAAAGCGTAGACATCCTGTCTTCTGATGAGTCAGTTGCTAGAAGCGTTACAAAATTCCATAAGACTTTTGCTATTAATATATTTATGTTCAGAATATTGGTTCGTTAGGCTTGAAATTACCAGAATGAGAGTTGCTGATGCTCTACAACAGATACTACATGCAAAAAGTGTTTTTTGAAACTTTTGTCGAGGTTTAAATTAGCACTTTTTAAGCTAAGACTTGAATGTTTTACTAGTCTCTCTTACAAAATCTAAATTTATTATAAAAATCTAGATCGCATTTTTTTTTTAAAAAAAATAAAAGTTAATAATAGCAAAAGACATTTAAATAATGGTCGTGCTGTAAAAGTATCTGAAAATATAAACAGAGACTATTCTGTTTTTGTACGATGTAAACAAAGACTGGTTTTCCTAGTTTACCGTCATCTTTCTTTTTCACGTGAAAACACTCTGGAGCTTTTCTTCATAGAGAGTAGCAAGTGTGGTAAAAGTAAGCATCCTACTCACATCAAAATGAATGATTGCTTGGTCAAGTGCCTCTTGGTTAAATGGTGTCCTCAATCATTGACACCTTATGAATAACATCAATGGTATCTACTGTCTATATTAATATCTCCTTCAAAAATTGATGTATTCAATAATAAATCTTGTTAAAAAGCTGTTCTTTTTTTTGTCATCATCTTAATCTTGCTTCTTCTGTTTTTTATTGAAATGATAGTCTTTCTTCATAATATCTATTGATTTATTTTTATTTTTTATTTTTATTGTTTTGAATTCTTTTGCATCTTCAAATGAGCTGCGTTTTATTTCTCTTTTGCTATTATAGCAATCCTTGGCTACAGTGAAAACCTTTTGAAGAGTTTTGAGTCCCTTTGGCTTACAAGATGGTATTGAAAATGTAGCTTTATTTATTAAACCCATTTCAACCTTTTTATCAACATAGAACCTCCCATATATAGAGTTGCTGGTCAAAACGAATCTTCTTTCAACTTGTTGATAGTAGTCACCGACAACTTTCTATCTTTCTGAGCTCATCTTTTTTTCAGAGCTTTAGGTTTGTGATATTCATCGCAGACATGGCCTCTGAACCATGATCTTCCATAAATGTTACAAGCTTCATCACTTTTTATTAGTGCGAGGAATAATCTTTGTTTCGAAGAAAGAACATTTTTTAACCTGTTACTGTTCTTGATTTAATCCTTTCTTTCATATGAGTCTCATTCATTTATACCATTTGTATTACTTTCTCTAATGACGATAACAATAAATTTTCAAAGCATTTTTTTTATAAAAATTGACCAAATAAAGTATCTACTGATTTATACTTCAAGTTACTATTAGAGCATTCTTGATTTTGAAAAAATTCATGTTCTCCGAGTAAACAGGCTGTATTTATTCTTCAGTCATAGTATTGTTGGTTAAGCTTGTTGCTTGTTAAGTTGTCATTTTCTCTTCCTCTGAATGATTTCCGTACCTTAACACATTAATGTAGTATTTCACAAGAAGCGATAAATCAATCGGCACTGCAAGAACTTTTTTTCACTAAATCCTGCATCATTTGCTGCTTTCATTATTTCTTGCTGTTATTATCTAAACCTTTTCCATGAATCTCTTTCTTGATTGGACCAACCATGTTATTTCTTTGAGAACAGATACTGGGTTTCATCCCAGTTATTAGGATACAGTTTCATTTCTTTTGTTCATCAGAGACCATGATCATTATGCACACAAAGAGTCAACAGATATCTATAATTCTCAACTGCCCTTTTTGTAGATATTAAAAAAATTTAAGCGTTTTCAAAATGATCTACAAACTCAAAACACGAGGAAGCAAACAAAGCACGTCAGACTACAATTGAAATTTTGACAAATCTCGTCTTGACAATGTAAAGTTCACCCCTTGCCTCAATCTAGATTCTTTGGATTCATTCAGTCCATCCGGTTTAGAACGAAAGAAAGAGAGACTTTGATTAACGTTGATTCTGCTCAAAGTGATATTATTACTAGCTTGTGTCAGCAACTTGCTTTATAATTCACTGATTTTACTAGTATCCTTCTTTACTTCAACTATAACATCTATCGAATTAATTACTTTATGGCATCTTTTTTATTAAAGGAGTTAATAAGTCCATCGTCATTTCCTCTATCTCTATATTAATAGTAGACACGGCATTATCTGCAGAGTTCATTTCAATAGTCAGTTTCATAATCAGGGTCATTAATAAAAGCAAAAAATAGTATGAAAATATCTTGTAGAAAAGATTAAAAAGCTTGTTAGATTTCTGTTTCTTTTTTTTAAAAAAAAACAAAGCTTAAGAACATAAAATGGCTTTCCTAATCATGAATTCATAAGGTATGATCTACAATAGAGTCTATTGGATTCATAAGGCGCATGTTTAGTATATTGAATCTTTTGTTTATTGTAGTACACACTCCTTATGATGCATGTCGTAGGATATGTTAATAAAATCGTAGTTATGAATAGTCTAAAAAAGACATACAATCGATAACGATTATTTTCAAGTAACAATTCCTATACTTGCATAGTATACAATAATCATGAAAGAGAACAATAATGTTAGAGTAATATTTTTAATGGATCTCTCGTGCTCTGAGTTACTTTAAACATGATTTACACTCAAACGACCAAATCAGAATAATGAACGTTTTGCAAAGACTTCCCTTCTCCTCTCTTATTTGGTCATAACTAGTTCTACTCATTTAACTCAATACAAGCTACTTTAGTACATCTTTGGATGTAATGACACATAAATAAAGAAATGGATATAAGCAGTTTACTTGCATAATGAGGAACAAATTTGATATCGAACTCTATTTATCTTAGGTCTATAGTCATAACTCATTAAAGTATATTGGAAAGGATACAACTGAATCTTTATAAAGAAAAATGATATAAATACTAGATACAATCACATTAAATAAAGAATATACTTTATCACTCTCATCGAATTTTACACTTTTATTTTATTGTTTTAATGTTTTTGTTTGGGTCTTTTTTTTTTATTAAACTGTATTGAGAAAACCTGAAATTCTGCACTTCCCTTTCGAGACCTTTGCAGAAAATATTTGTATGCATCCTCTTTTTTAGATTTTATATTTTCAAAAAACCAAAAAGATTTATAATCATAAGCGACTGTCTGCATGCATAGATTGCAACCGTTCGAATTTTTTTTACATTCACACATATAAAAGAAGCATTCTATTTTCCTTTAATCGTCACATTATCAAGCAAGAGTCTATACATACAAAAATGCGTTTATCTCTCATCTCCTTTGGTTTATCATCTGTCTTTATGATCGTGTCTTCACTTCCTCTTGGCTCTGTTGAATTAGAGAAAAGACAAGGTTTTGGTGTTGATGTAGCTGCTAACGCTGTTCAAAATGTTGCTGGTGCTGCTGAACAGGCTGCTGGACAGGCTTATGGTTTTATACAGGCTGCTGGTGCTGCTGGACAGGCTGCTGGTGCATTTCCTTAACCTTAAGATATTATTTTCTGGCATTCCCTCTTTTTGGCAATATCCTTATTCTTCTTCCAAGGTTCATTAACATCCTTAACATACTACTAGAAGAAAATACGAATTAATAAAATAAAGCCCATGAAGTCTTCTTTTACATATAACACAGGCCTATTTTTTTTTTCTTGAATTATATTGTCTATAAAAAGGGATAGAATACTCTTTACGAATGACTTGTAACATATTCTTTATGAGCAAAAGAAAACTAATAAAAAGTGTCATGAAAAGGTATTTTGTGTTATTTCCTCATGAGCACCATGACAAAAGGGTTCGGATATAGGCTACCAACTCGGATTATGGGATGAATGATGACAAGCATTCGTACGACAGCATCCATATGAAGCATCTTGTGCATTTGAAGATCTTTGGATGGCGTCATCCTTTTGCTTTGCTTATAGAAAACCAAGGATAAATAGACTCATAAAACATTATAATCGTTGGTTTAGAAACGAATGGATCAATTGTGGCACATGCATAGTGTTCAAAAGCCCAGGCTGATACGAAATGCGGATTCTATCCAACTCTAGTTGGCACGCCATTTATGGAGCAAAGATGAAAGTAAGCCTGTACAAACGAAATAACTTATGATCTATAATGTGCTTTATTGAAAAGGTAAGCAGGATCTTTCTCTTTATAAAGCATGTAACAGAAAAAAAAAGGTAGTTAGTTTGCTATAAGAATTAAAAAGAAAGAACATTTGAGTTTTGGGTTTTTATTACTCATTTTACTGTATTTCTCTATCCATTCTGGTTTGTCTGTCAAAGTGAGAATGCCGCGCTTTTAAAATTTGTGTGATTCTCCTGCCCTCCTTGCTTTTTCCTTGACGTTTCTTTTTTTTTTTTTTTTTTTTTTTCATGTTTTCAAAGGTTTTTCAACTGCAACCTTTACGTCATTCAGTTCGTGCTTATTCCTCTTCAACTCGTTTCCTAAAAGATTTCATGACAACACAAGAAAAAGGACCCATCCAATTTTCAATTGAATCAAAGGTGAAAAATTGAGTTGTCTTGTTTTTGTTTTGCTTACTTTTACTGTAGATTTCACAATCTTTGAATCCTTCTATTTTGGATATTGTTAATGAATCTCACTTGCATGCACACCATGCTGCAATGAAGGGTGTAACAAACAAAGAAACTCACTTCAAGTATGTAAAAAGAGACAATTGCAACTAAAAACTAATATGACAAAAACGGTAGAGTGACAGTTGTTTCCGATGAATTCCAAGGAAAAGTAAGTGGACAATCATCGATATGACTCGTAAATGTAGCCATTGACTGATTTTTTAATAGTCCTTGATGCAACGTCACCGTATGATCTACGGTCTTTTGAACGACGAACTTCAAAACAAAGGTTTGCACGCTTTATCGATTAAAGCTAAAACGCAAGCAGAAATTGAAAAACAATAAAAAGCAATGTTTAGAGTGTGATACTATTTGAGATGTTTACTATTATTTTATCGTGGACAAGTAATGACAAATTAATTCGATAGACTATAAAATCCCCACGGATTGCCAATGACGAAGGTTTTTCTTAAACAGCTCAGAGTCCATCATAGGCAATTGGCCTAGCACAGGGGCCATTTCACACGTTTTCTTTATTTGATAATATGACATACGAAAGACTGACTTGAAACTATCTTCGTAAAAGACCAAGAGACGGAATGCCGGAAGAGAGTGATCCTTTGATAGAGCCTCAATCCATTCAGCTGTGTCTACCAGCTCAAAGTCCATACTACAAGACCTCATTGTGTCAATTACATCTGATCAGCTTTTGGTTTGAAGATTGACGATATGATAAATCGAACTTTCTTCATCTGCTTTGAGATGTGCTGTACGAAGCATGATGTCAACTATGGCTGCTGATGCATAGTCGACCGGGGCCCAATCAATCTCTGTGCTCAGCTTGGGCATCTTGCGCATCAAAGCACCATCAGAAACAAATAACATCGGATATTGTTCAGAAGTGTTCCAAACGCCATTTTCAGAGTCACCAGAGATCTGTCCAACACGCTCAACACAACAAGGGGAATTCTTTTGTTTGGTAAGATAGTTAAGAAGGATTTCATAAACAAAATTTGATTGCGCATATCCCATGGGCATAGCAGAATAAAAGTCGAAATGGAAGTCGCCTTTCTTCGATTTTGGGACCTAGGACAGCACTAGCACTCACACTGGATATAAAGTGGACATGCATTGGATTAGCCTGACGATAGGCAAACTTGAGCAAGTTATAAAAGGGCGAGATACATTCTCTGTCATAGTGTTTGATGGCCATTTTAAATTTTCTAACGTTCAATTTGATAAAGAATACCTGTCTGGAGTTCATAACCATTTTCTTTTGTTTAATTTGACGAGGCGATCTATAATCTTAACTTCTCTGCTTTTATGAATAGTAATTTTACTTTTTATCTTTTTGACAGTATGAATGCACATTTTTTTTAAATGCCTGGTGGTTGCCTCTCTGATCAAAGATGGTTACAGCAACGCAGTTGGGGAGAAGCAACTCATATAATGACGCTCTATAGACAAGTGGCTCTTTTGCTAAATGCTCAAACATCCCATCAGTCACTTTTTTGCTTCAGCTTAAATGCTTTTTTAGAGACCGCGTCGTTCTTCTTGCTCCACTGTTTCTTGTAGTGAAAGGCATTCGAAATGATCGCGAGCAAGCATCTGGGATCCCCTTTTCGGGCAGGGTGCTCATTCTCCAATAGTCATAGGCCTGGGCTTTCCATCATTAGCATAGTGTACATTCATTGTACACAAATAGCCAAGTAGGCAAAAAACGACTAAAAGAAATACGGCCTTCAGTTGAAAGCAAGCAATTTTTTTATAAAAAAAGTGAAAGCAATTGTATGTACTCTATGATCGCAGTAGAGCAAGTTGTGATAATTTATGCAAAAACGAGGAACAAGTTTTGAAATAGAGAATAAAATAGTTTATGTATAGGTGAGAGGATGATTAAATAATACAATTTACATGAAAAAAGAGGATTGGAGGGGGTATGATCTATTTTTGAGAGGCACTAGCACTGCTGATGCTATGTTCAGGCGTTTGAACTGCGGTCGAAGGGTCTGTTTCCATGGTTTGCATCGGATATCTTTCAATGATCACCGGCTCGATTTCCTTGTCTTGTTTTGCACGCGTGTTCTGAACCAAGCTAGGGGCGGTATGCACCGTCGTCGTACTACCGCTCAATTCCTTTTGCTGACTATAATCCAAGACGGGCTCTTCCACCAAGTTAGGTACGCCCTGGATGACGGTATGCTTATCAGACATCAAGAGCTTCATGATCTTGTTACGGAAACGATGCTTCTGGATGTGATTACCACTGCCTGCAGCGATCGAACGTACATCGGGATCGATGTGGCTGCGACGACGATAACAATCAGCCTCTTCATCTTCTTCAAACGGAAGATAACCGTAGGCTCTTTCACCCATTTGAGCCCAATCGGTACCGATGATTTCATCTTCATCGACCAGACGGAGTGCAAGTGAGGGAATCTTGTTGATGATGACCAAGATGATGTAAGTGACTACAAAGGACCAGACAGAGACAGAGACAATGGCTGCTAATTGATAGGGTACTTGCATCCAGTGACCGTCTAGCCAACCACCGATAGGGATGGATTCAAGTGATGTGCCTTCAGGATAACCAAGTGCAATGATGTTTTGTTGAGCAAAAACACCTGTCAAGACCAAACCAACAAGTCCACCAATGTAGTGTACTATCATGAGAGTAAGCAAAAGAAAGAGAGAAAAAAAAAATCTATTTACCTCCAAATACATCAAGGGCATCATCAATACGCATTTTGTGCTTGTAATAAATAGCAATATAACACACAACGGAACCAATAGCACCAAAGGCAAGAGAACTCGATGGACTCACAAAACCAGAGCCGGGTGTGATAGTAGCCAGACCAGCAACGGCACCAGTACAAAGACCAATGATACTCCATTTACGAGTATGACGATAATCTAAAAGGACCCAGACAATAGCAGCAGTACAGGCAGACAGATGAGTACAGACAAGAGAATTGACACTGCGAGCATTAGCTGCTAAAGCACTACCGGCATTAAAAGCAAACCAGCCTATACAAATGAAGAAAGATGATCAGAAAAGAGCATATATATTTTTTTTATAGATATTTACCAAACCACATCAAGGCAAGACCAAGAAAGACAAAGGAAACATTGTGTGGCGTGTTTACATTTTCATGATAATCACGACGTTTTCCAATGACCATTGCATAAGCAACAGCAGCTAATCCACTAGAGATGTGCACAGGTGTTCCACCAGCGTAATCCATGACACCCATTTGGTATAACCATCCGTTAGGACCCCATACCCAGCAAGTGATGATGTCTAATGAAAGTCAATATTTTTTTTGTTACTGAAATTTAAAATGATTACCATAAACAACAGTTGTCCAAATAAAAATGAAAATAATAGCAGGACCAAGCTGTTGATAATAAGTAAATTGAATAGTCTATTATTTTGTGTGTAACTTACAGACATACGCTCAGCTGCAGATCCAAAAGCAAGAGCTGTGTATAACAAACAAAGAATTTAATTGCTAGGTCCAAGATCTTATCTATTGTGTTACCTGGTGTGAGAGCAGCAAACATGGCTTGAAAGATCATGTAAGCAGTCGCAGGAATTGTCTGACCTTCCAATGCAGGCTTCATGCCCACACCTCTTAATAAAAAGTTGGCTATGATAAATTTAGCAGAAAGTTTTTTTTTTTTTGAAATTCTTTTTTATTACCCGAGTCACCAATAAATCTACCGCCTGTTTCCGAAAAAGTAAGAGAGTATCCAATCAGGTACCACTGTTTGATAAGATAAAGTAAGTTTTATACTCCGATTATATCGTTTTCCTTTATTTTTTTTCTTACTTGAAATGACACGACAGCAACAGAGAGTACAGTCAGGTACATGAGTGAAAGTGCATTCTTTGCTCTGGCGAGACCTGCATAAAAGAATCCAAGAGCAGGTGACTGTATTGAACTTGTTTAATAAATTGTGATTGTAAATAATGATCTTTTACCATCAAAAAAACTAAACAGGCACAAATCATGACCCAAGCTGTATCACCATTATTTAATGAATAAGTTGATTCAGTAGTTAAAGTGGAATTATCAGCCATCTTTAAAATAAATAAAAGTTTATTGTAAGAAAGAAATGAATAAAAAAAAAAATAAAAATAAAAAAAGGCTATAATTTATATATGTTTTCAATTCATTTTACTGATAAGACAAGGATAAAGATAAGTTAACAACCGGATCTTTAATCTATTTTTTTTATGTTGTACTGAATTCACACAAAAGATTTGAGTGAGAGAGAAAAAAAAAGATAGAAAAAAGCGGGGCGATTTTTATAGTTTTGTAGATCTTGAATCAATTCACATCATTCATTTCATCTTTTTTCTTTTTACATAAAATGAAGGAAATCTATAACATTGAAAGTCAGTAAATATATTTTATTTCCTTTCTCGAGTTTCAGTCCCTCTTTTTTATCGTTTAGCATGTGAAACCAAAAATAGAAAAAAAGTTTTTATTACGCTGCCCCCGTGCTGTTTCATGCTTTTGTATAATTCAATTGACAGCTTTGTAAGAGGCAATAGACGGTTTATTGTTTTATTTTACAAGTCGTATGAGACAGGCTGTCTCTTCAAGCATGTATCAAAGACGTTTACAGAGTGTTCAGTGAGATTTCAAGGTTGATGGATAGGAATATTATTATTACAGGCATCTGCTATTCTTTGTAAACCTTTCCTTGTCTTCGAACTGATTATGTCTTACGGTCGATTACTTACTTTTCTTGCTCATCAAATCACTGTCTTGGCTGTTTTCATATATTTCCTATGTTACATTATAGCAATTATCAAATAAATAGAAAAGACCAAGCAAGAAGGGCTGGACCATCTCATTAAAGTGGTTTTCTTCAAAAGGTTCTGATGATGATCATGAAAGTGATGAAGAAAAGTGAAAGTGGATAGTATTACCCACTGTTACATTACGAAGGAAGAAATGAATAAGCTTTAAGTAACCTTTATTAAAATCAAATAAATCATTCAAAAGTGCTCGGTTGAAGTGATTCCTTCAGAACAACAACCAACCTCACCAAAACTGATTTTAAGTGTACATGCAGTATATGAACTAGGTTACGAATAGCAAAAACCTCTTTTTCATCCTGTTAAAAGCGATTGAACGACGTTTGATGATCATAAATACTTTTCAAAAGTATTTTAGTCTAAATGAAGTGTAATGACCATAGCTTTTTGTACGCCTCAAGTTATTTCCTCAACATGAAGAATAGCACATTAAACATATTTTTTATGTGAAAAAAGGATGTTTCTCAGATGCTACAAGCTTGGTAAGCCTTTCAATCAAAATTAAAGAACCAGTTATTCAGTAGACGTATGTCGATGGTACTCAATCAAGTGTGGTATATGTCTGTTTTGTGATAAACAGGCGCAATTCTGAATTGGTAATGCAAAGTCTATCACTTTTGCATAAGGTAAGGAAAATTATTACGCCTCTATGGCCATTAAGGGGCTAGTTCAAGCTTTGTAACTCAATCTTATCCTAGGTAAGGCTATAGTCACGTAGTCTTCTTTTGTCGCCTAATAAAGTTCCCAACTATGTAGCCGTCTTTTGATAGGTTATATACAGATTTTAAGATGACCTCTATTCATATCCATATTTATTTATTTTTTATTAATAAAGTTCCTAGTTAACCCATTTTAAAACAAAACAAGAAAACGCATTTCCTTATTTTATTGGCTGCTGCTAAGCATATTTTTCTTTATGCTGCAGTTAGTTCTTACGTAACGATAATGTTCAATTCATTACTACTTTAAGTGTCCTTCATTTACGGGAGATCTTTAGACTCATTCAAAAAATGAGCCCCAAATAGTTAGTGTCGAATATTAAATTCCAAGTGACAATTTTGAAGCTTTTGAGTTAAATAGTATATACAAGCAAAATGGAAAGCAACTTTGCAAACGTTCTACTTTGGCCACTACTTGCCACAAAAATATAGGTTCGAGTCGCAAATACTTGCAACAGCATAGGTTGGATAAAGTATTCACTACCAAATATGGTTGTATATTCGTAAGTACATTACAGCCATGAATATATTTATTAATTTTACCTAAGTGATGGTATCATCGTAGGTTACTGAACACTATGTATTATATAAAGCCTATTCACACAGCACGAGAAATAAGTGGTTATATGAAGATGCTCATCCTTGGGTAAAACTTTTGAATTAATATTACTCGTGTGTTTTGCTTCAATAGAGAACATAAGTTACAACGTACCAATATATTCATTATCCATGAACAGCATCATGTTTCCTACTTATGTAAGTCTAATATAGCATGTAGTGTTACTCAATATAAACCACAGTACAGTGCTTGCGGCACCAACTGATTGTTTTATAAAATCCAATTAGCGGGTTTATTTATTTTAATCGGTGCCTTTTCTTTTTTCCTTCTTCTTATTTAAAGAGTTTGTAATGAATACCATTCTTATGTGAAAACAGCCAAGACAGTGATTTGATGAGCAAGAAAAGTAAGCGATCGACCGTAAGACGTAATCAGTTCGAAGACAAGGAAAGGTTTACAAAGAATAGCAGATGCCTGTAATAATAATATTCCTATCCATCAACCTTGAAATCTCACTGAACACTCTGTAAACGTCTTTGATACATGCTTGAAGAGACAGCCTGTCTCATACGACTTGTAAAATAAAACAATAAACCGTCTATTGCCTCTTACAAAGCTGTCAATTGAATTATACAAAAGCATGAAACAGCACGGGGGCAGCGTATCAAAGGTACGCGTAAATTATGATTCTAAACAAAATTATATAAAAAGCAGTAAAAATACACAATTAATATTTGAATTTGAGTGTAAAAGATGCAAACAGTTTATATGAAATGAATACAAAAGTATATGTATTTATAGTGAATACCTCGTGTTATTGATTTGTATCTAAAATTAAAGAAGTATTGAAAAAAGCAAAGCTTTTACACCTGTTTTAGATTAATAAAGTATTAAATCTCATTATTTACGACGGGAATTCCCGGTTGCTTTGACTTCAGGGACACAAATAAATGATGAGGAATAAATAAATAAATAAAAAAGAAATAGAAATAAATCAACATCAAGAATCTTGCTTCATTCAACCTTCCTTCATATCTGACCATGATTTGTTCAATAGTACACTTCAAATATGTTTCAATTCTTGTTATTTTTATAACCCCACAATTAAATGGAAAAAGAGCCCAATGAAATCAAAGTTTACAAATTAAAATTACTATCAGCAAAAGCTTGACCAATCATACCGTACTTTCAATTCAGGAAAAAAAAAAAAAGAACAATGATGAGTTTAAGAGGATTTTCTAAAAGGTTTATTTAAAGAAATGCTTTGTTTTAGATTTAAGTTTGTATTCATGAGGAATATCATCGTTATGTTCTAATACAGCACAAGCCATAAATTCCAAGAATCTTTGGCCGTACTGTGTTGGTTTAACTGCAGAAATACCATTCTTATCCTTTGTTGTCATTGTCTTGAAGACATGTTCTGACTTCTTCTTCATGTCGTAGGGAGTCAAGATATCAATGATACCCAAAGAATAAAGCACAGGTAAGGGTCTATTGTTTTCATCTGTTGCTTGGAAACCACTTTCATCAGCATAAAATATACAATTACGGCGACTAGATTTGTTAATGAGTACGTGAAATATCATTCAACGGATTACTTACTCTCGAACAACTTTAGGTAGCTGAGAAACATCAATCTTACGTAGATTGGCTTCAGCAATCGCTTCACGAACAACTTGTAGTTGACTTGTTCTACGTCTCATTTGAGTAATTCTTCTTTGGATGGATTTTGTATTGGGTTGAAATGTTTGAAGGGTCGTGTCACGGACTTTGTCCTTGTTACCTCTCAACATGTCATGAATACCCACCAATAGACTATAATCCATAATGTTCAATTGGGATAATAACTATAAAAAAAAAGTATGAATTGTGTATTTCAAAAAATGACCATCACCTCTTACCGTAACATCTCGAACTAATTGGTTAATAAATAATTTTCTTTTTTGTGGACCCAATTGAAGTTTTCTTTGTCTCTTTTCCCAATTCAAATCTTTCATGACCGCATGTGGATTCTTGCGGACTTCTTCTTCAGGCAAGAGACGACCGAGAGTAGAACCCTATTGGATGTGAATAAGCTTGATGATTATAATGGCTGTTTACCTTCAAATCATAAGTTTCATGAATATCTTTACTAGGCGGGAACACGTTGCTCATGACAACAAAATGAATCTTCTTTCCGTGAGGTAACTTGATTCGATGTAAGCCATAGTAGCGACATAAAAGTGAATTGGGGTTTTTAGAAATGTGCTATAAATAGGGTTGAGTTTACAAACAGGTGAACAGTGTTACTGTTACTTACGTTATAATAATCTTTTAATATATTTCTCATAAATTTGTGTTCAGTGTAGTGAATTGTTTTAATAATGAAACGATAGTCTCTAGAGTAATAAAAGAAACTACCACTTTTACCAGGTGAACCCAATTCACTCAGAATATATTTACTCGTCAGTGAAATCTATAAAACAAGGTCAACCACAGCACATCACACAACCATTCTTCCTACCAAATAGTCGGCAGGATCAACGCCAAACTTTTCCCTTAAATGGCGAAACACCCAAGGAGCATAATCTTTAAATTTAAAATCATACTTTGCACCTGGTGTCAATTCATCACCAATCACATCAAATGCCAATTTATGAGCTGCCATAAAATCCTCGTCTACCAATTCTCGATCTATCTTGGCAGTGACTCGACTGACAGCGATACGAATGCCCGTAAGCATGTTATACATCAGCACATAATTCCTGTGTCCTTCAGAGATACGTGTGCCCATCAATACTTTATCATCATTATCATCTTGTAAAAGCCTTGAAAGTCTTTTAAATGTCTTTCTTCTTGTAGTCAATTCCTTTTGAAACTCTTCTGAACGTTTCATCAAGTCTACCCTTTCTTTGTCTTCTATCAATTTCCTTGTTGATTTGAGTGTGTAACCAGTTGAATAATGTCTTAAACGGGGTGGTTTAGTATTGGTTACACTGGATTCATCATGAATAGAAGTAATGGTAGAGTGGCGTTTCAATATGGATTGTTCAGCAACAAGTTTATCCTCTTGGTTCTTGTTATTAATACTATTATTGTTGTAATTATTAGAAGCGGGAATAGGTGGTATGGTTGTTACTGGGCATATGTCTGAATTGTTGTTATAATTATTAGGGTTTATTTTATTCAAGATGTTGTTATCTATTGTAGTAGTTGTAGTAGTAATGAGTGACATTTTTTTTTCTTTACAACAAAAAAAAGGAAAGTATAAAGTAAAGAAGAAAAAAAAAAGAAAAAGAGAAAATAAAGAGAAAAAGAGTTCAAAAAAAAAAAAACTTTATTTATCAGCACACACGAAGGAGATGAACATAAATGGCGGTTTCTTAAATAGAAGCCAGTCTGTAACTTCTCCAAGTTTGGTAACCTGTACGACGATAGAAATCCACCAGCTCTACCCAATCCACATAAGATTTAATCACACCACGTTCCTTTAGTATTTTATTAGCATGAGCCACAATGCCCAAACCAATTCCTTTTCCTCTGTATTCTTCAGCAACACCTACACATGCCATACCTCCACTTAAATCACCAAATATCTCTGTCCAAATCAAGTCTGTTCTAGCCTCATGCGATCCTTGGGCGGTATACAAAATTAAGCTGGCCACTATCTCTTCTTTATTATTTCGTGCAACCAGCAAGTCTTGATAGTCTCCCAATTGGACATGATGACGAAAGGTAGCTGTCCAAAAATCAAAATAGGTCTTCTCAAATGTCATCAAGTCTGCACATTCTTTCTGATCCTTGAGGGTTTCAAATCGAATGCCTTCCTTTTCCATACGTGTAATAATATCCGTCGGCATCTCATAGCCGCTTAAATCTCCCATTAAATCCCAGACCTTGTTTCCAAAAATATACCCTCGGCGCTTAAAAAAGTCCAATTCATCTTCATTGGGCAAACCACAAAAGAAGCGTGGATAGGTTGCGCCCAATTGCACTCGTTGGGTTCCTCTCTGTCGAAACAGGGCCATACAGTGATCATTCAGCCTACTGCCAATACCTTGTCTTCGATAGTCTGGATGGACCATCAAAAGTGCTAGCTGTCCCTCGTTCTCGACCTGCTGCGTCGCTGCAAAGCCAATGATGCGCTGGCCATCACGCACGACAAAATGAGCAGGTTGCTTCATCTGAACAAGCACTTTGGAAAAATGAGAAAAGGAAAGAGGCCAAGTCTCACCCCAGACAGATTGCCAGAGTGCATAGGCTGACTCAAGGTCCTGTGCTTTCTGAAAATCATTGACCTCAAACCTGGCGGCCTGCAGTGTGTTGGGAAGGCGAACAGGAAGGCGTTTTGGACAAGAGCTAATTTCACCAAAGAGCATGCGCACAAGCGCCTCGTGAGCAGGAGGCGTGTATTCAAAAGTGACCAAATAAGTGCTAATGTCAGGAAACACCGTCAGATCATACGGGTTTATCACAGCCGCCACAATTAACTTCTTGGCACATGTCTTGGCCAGCTTCACGAGCTCGGATTGGAACGGGTAAAGATTCGCATTGGCTGTCCCCACGATCACATAGTCCGCTTGGCTGATCTGGGTCGTTAGATCCTGATAGGTGTCTTGATTAAAAATGATGTATTCAGTCAAAGGATGACGATGGTGAAGAGAGGCATACATTGAATTGAACGGCTCAGGTTCCGAATCAATCGCGAGTGTCAAGGGAACATGCGCAGCCAAGAGCAATATTTTGTCAGTTGGCAAAGGTCGAATGGGCAGTACCTTGTCCTCATCACGGACCACCGCGGGCACTTGGTCATAGCAGCGATCACTGAGCTCCAAGTGAGATTTGCATCCAATCACACTTAGATCCTTTGTCTCGAGCACATCTTTCCAGTTGAGGAACTTGTCTTTCATTGCCGCCACACGATCCAGAGAATCCCTGATTCTTGCTGGGTTCAATCGACCAGCGGTCATTTCCTTTTGAATCAGATCTACTGCCTCCTTTTGAAACTCAAGCGTGTGACAGATCATGGCCATGTCATTACCAGCTTCAAGTGCCATGAGAGCGCCTTGAGCCGATCCCACTGTTTGCTTGACTGCGTCCATTTCCAAGCAATCCGTCACGATCACGCCCTGATAACCCAGCTTTTGACGTAGCAAATCAGTCACAATCTCAGACGACAGACTCGACACGACCTCCTTCCCAATCAACTGCGGTAAAGAGATGTGGGCTATCATGACAGATGAAGGACACGCATCTCCTTGGGCCGAGATGGCCTGCTTGAAGGGAACGAGTTCAACCCTTTCTAGCTCTTGCAGGCTTTTATCAATCACGGGCACATCCAGATGAGAATCCGTGGCCGTGTCGCCATGTCCGGGAAAATGCTTGATACAGGCTGCAACACCCTGCGCTTGATATCCCTCAATCTGAGCACATCCCAACTGCCCTACCCTGTCTGCGTCTTCGCCAAACGATCGCACGCCAATGACAGGGTTCAGTGGGTTGCTGTTCACATCCATCACCGGCGCCAGGTTCCACTGGATACCCAAACTCAACAGTTCCTTGGCTGTGGCTTCTGCCACCTGGTGAGCTACTGCTGCTGATCCAATGGCACCCAGAGCCATACCGCCCGGTAAATACGTTCCACTGGCACCCAGCCGACGGACGACTCCATTCTCTTGGTCCACAGCAATCCACAGCGGACGTTCATGACCCGCCTCCTTGGCTGCTCTCTGTAAGGTCTGTGTGAGTTGTTGGACTTGCTGAGGAGATTGAATGTTGCGAGAAAATAAAATGACGGATCCCAAGTTGTGATGACGAATGAGGTCCAAAATGCCCTTTGTAGCCTCAAGACCATCAAAGCCGCACATGAGTAATTGCCCAACTTGGTTGTTTATGTCCATTGTCTTTGTCATTTCCAAATTTAAGTTGTGAATGTAAAGCAAATGAGAAATTTTTATTTATGCCAGTCTGTACTACGACGAATAAAAATGAATCCTAGATTTTCAAGAAAGAGAAAAAAAAAAAATATAGAGCGCCTTTTTTCCCTAGCTTCTTTGTTTGGTGTGTATCATATGGTTTGACAATAAGGGGTCAAAATGACTGTTACACATAGCACAATACACGTTTATATGCATTGAAATCATTGATAACCAAATGCCTTTTTTAATAGTCTAAAAATAAGCATAAAATTAAACATAAGCAGAATAAAAAGATAGAATCTGTGTCTGATGTGTAAGTTTAATTTCTTTTTATGTAGGTCTAGTGAATATGTCAACTCTGTACCTGATAGTTTTACTCACTATTGGATATATACAATGAAAAGTAATAAATAGAAAATGATACCAAAGTTATAGCATATATGTTTAATTATATCTTTCAATTGTAGTAATAGTACAATAATAGAATAAACACGACCTTCTAATTATTCATGGTTTACTCGAATAAAAGATTGAGCTAAAATCAGCATTCACTTTGTGATCTAAACCCAACTATTCTTTCTAAATTCGGAAATTTTTACAAAAATATCCGATTAAATCTGTTATGATCTATTAATACAATTGAACAAAAATAAAGATTGCAAACATATAATACATTATATGCAAATCAAAGACAATATATTATCAAAATAATCTATCATCTTTGCTTCAATAGTTTTTACACTTGTCACTGCTACTACTTTTGCAAATATTAAATATATTTATGTCATTTTGCTTTTCTTCTATAATTTTTCTCTGGCCATTTTTATAGAAAATATAATGAGTGATTTTATATAGAAATTAAGAAGCGCCCTTTGAATTAAAAGATGCCTATTGATGGAACTGTCAATCGAAAAAAGACCACCCATTAACAAATCAGAATCGCTTCATGAAAATATAAAAACCGCTCAGATTTTATTTTTACCTTGCGCTTTAGTATTGTAAGCACTGTACCTTTTTTTTTAACTAATGACCAATGACACAAACAAGAGACAATCAGTAACAACAAAAGAGATTGCTAATATTTATTCTCACTTGCAAAACATGATGGAAACCACCAGTTTGAAGCAGCAACGACGACTTTCAAATGACAGCTGGCTTCCCATCACACCCGCTTACTCTTCTTCCAGTCTACACAAGCCAACTAGACCTGACTGTCCCTGTCACCATATTATCATTTCCAACCACTCTAGATATTGTGCCTTATGTGACCGACGGATACCCATTTTGGACGAGCTGCATCAAGAGAATGAAAAGATACAGCAGGCACTTTTAGATTGCCAAGAGACACTGTCAGCAGAAAGGAGGCGATTCCAGAGATTGGAAAAAAATCAAGTAAAGATAAAAAAGGAACAGGAAGAGACAATAAAAAAAGTGGATGAAAAGAGCAAGGGATACACATCACTTCAACAAGACTTGAAAGCCGTTCAAGAAAAGTTAACAACTGAAAAAAGAGTAGCAGAAAGGGAAAAGATAGACAAGATGCAAGTTGAAGGCGAACTAGAGGAACTTTCGACAAGGCTTTTTGAAGAAGCAAACAAGATGGTATTCAGTGAGAAACGAGAAAAACACAAACTACAGACAGAACTTGATCATTTGAAAGAAGAATTAAAAGGTTGCAGGGACAAGATGGAAGTAAAGGAGATGGAGCTGAAGGAATTGAAGACGAAGATGGCTTCCATAGATGAACATCATATATTGTCGGATGGGGAAGAAGAAAGCGATGGTGATGAGAAAGAGACTTTGGACAGCACGTTGGATCCAACCGTTTGGGCACTGCGTGAATTTCAAGATTTTGTCGAATTGAGCGAATCAGTATCGATCCATAAACTTCACTCGACTCCTTTTATGAAACATAGTCTGATGGAAGATATTGAACCATGTCTTCGATTTGGACCACAAAGCCGTCTTGGTCCAAAGGAGCTTTGTGAATCCATGCTGCTCAATACTTGCTTTATTGAGAAAGTACTTGATGATGTATCTGATAGTCATCCAATAAAATGTCAGGCATGCGGACAAGTGAAAAGAAAGCTTCCTTATCGCTTTAGGATATCGATGGTTGATGATTGGGCTTACATGGATCGATATTGCCGAGATCGATTCGTGTCTGTTTGTGAATTTTATATGTTTATAAGAAATATACGTCAAGGACATTATAACGGACATGACATGTTGGAGTTATTTCAAGAGTCAACAAGATTAAAACTACAAATGTTTTATTCAAGGTAGACAAGTAATAAATAAAAGAAGGAAAAAGGCAAGAGGAAAATGAGCTAATAGGAAATAGGGCAGGAATTCGATCAAAAACATTACATAATAGCACATAATCTATTGGACATATTTCAATGCCAAACATGATTCATGCTTCACTTATAAAAACAAATATAATGAACAGTGACTTGATAGAATTTAAATCGAAATCAATTCATCCAGGAAACTCGGTTTGGATGAGCCTATGACATCCTATAGTAATGCAAAACAAAACTTTTTTTTTTTTCAAAAAAATGAAACCAAGAAGTGATATGATTTATATAAAAAACTTTTTTTTTTCTTTTTCGTTCTTTTTCTTTCTTTCTTTTTTTTTTTTTCTTTTCTTTTTTCTTTTCTTGTCTTTTCTATGTATTTATCATGAGTATAGTTGTCCCTCCTTTAAAATTAGCGAGACCTAGTCAATTATATAAAAAATATAAATTACGTAAATTACAATACAACACAAAATGCGATTTATATTTATGTTTTGAACAGACATTGTACAAAATCCAATTAGAGCAAGGTGTTGTGGGTTTGGTGAAAAGGATAAAAGACCTGTTGACCCACCACCCATATTAAAATTAACAGCTGAAAGTGAAGAGGGTGAGCCCATTAAACTAAAGTATGAATTAAAAAAAAAAAAAAAGCTGTAAATGTATAAAAAATGACATGTATTAAATTCGTGCTACTTCCGTAGTGCAAAGGATTCTGTGTTATTTTTGGTTCATTGTCAATTATTTAACGAAAATGGAACAATAGATAGAGCGTTAGTACGTACAATAAGTAGCCCATCAGATAACCATTTATTACAAAGTAATACTTTGGTGCATAAGGATAAACCAGAATATATTCGAAATTTGATAGGTTCAGTTGTATCAAACGCTTGTTATTTATACGATGAAAATAATCTACCAGGAATATTCTTTATTTTTCAAGATCTATCCGTTCGTTTAGAAGGCACTTACACATTAAAATTCTTACTAATTAACCTTGAAGAAGGGTAAGCAGATTACGGTATGATTGATTTATTGTTAACTATTCTAAAAGTGACCCTTTGACTATGAGCACACATGTTCGTCTAGATACCACATCAGAGCCATTTACTGTTTACTCCGCAAAAAAGGTTTGTTTTCATTTATTATTGTATATAAATACTATATCATTTACCTTTTTTATACAACAAAGTTTCCTGGGATGACAGGTACAACAATAACAGAAAAAAATTATTTCCTAAATTGTTATTTCTCTAGAATCCACAGCACTTTCTAGATGTTTCGCGAAACAAGGTATAAAAATCCCCGTTAGAATGTCTGTTCAAAAGTCGGCAGAATTCTCAGTAGAGCCTGTGAGTTCATCTTCACAAGAGAAAAGCAGGTCTGTTAAGAGCATTCTTTCTATTGAAAACATTTTGTTACCAAAGGATAACAAAAATGAACCACAATAATATTTTTTTTTCTTTGCTTATTCTATTTTTTTATTATTATTAAAAACTATTTTACAACAAAATGAGAATAATTTAACGACGACGAACAGATTTTAATGGGTCTTTACGTTTCTATTTAAAAAAAAGTCAGTACCGATTCATATACAATTATCTTTATCTCTTACCTTATTTTTGTTATTTGGCTTAAAATTACCCTTTCTCTTACGCTTATCATTTTTAAATGGTACATCGCCTATTCCTGCTCCTGCGTTAGCCATGGCAGTAGGAACAGTGATACGAGGCATTAAATAAGAAGGAATATGTTTCATATGTTCTTGCACTTTAGCTGGTTGAAGAGTAACGTCATGACGAAGGAATTCTAAATCTTTAGGCTTATCTTCAAAGTGAGCCTTTAATTTTTCAGAGTTCAATATTTCTCGCTTGATTTCCTTAATTCTTGCTTCTTTAATGGCTACTTTATTTACTGCTTTCAACGCGTCTTGTACACGGTACTTGAAACCTGCCACATTCTTCTTTTCAAAGCTATATGATTTTAGTTCGGCGTTCTTGGCTTCTTGTTGCTTTTTGACACGTTCATATACAGCTTCATCATGCACACCTCTGCCTCTAGACACCTCTTTATTGTCTTCTACGAATTCTTTTGTGACCACAAATGATAAACTCATTCCTTGGTTGCCACCACGAGCAGTACGTCCAATACGGTGTGTGTAAGCCTTGGAAGAAGTAGGGAAATCAAAATTGACAACGGCTGCTACTCCTTGGAAATCAACACCACGAGAAACACCGTATTCTTTATCCTTTTTCACTTTTTGCTTATTCTTCTTCTTTTTAGCTAAAATACACTAAGTTCTCTTTTTCCTATTTTCTACAGCCTTTTCCTATTTACCTTTTTCTTCTTCTCCCTCTTTCTTTTCTTCACCCTCTTTCTTTTCTTCATCTTCATCTTCGCTGTCTTGCTCTCCCTTTAATTCTGATTCATCTGTCGCAATCAAATAATCATAAATGCCACGATTGAATTCTTCTACAATATGGTATCTTGAATTCAAAGGTAGCTCTGAATTTAACACGCATGATTTAATAGAAAACTGTTCCAAAAAGAGCTTGAGCTTATAACATCGGTCGATATCATTCACAAACAATAAAATCTTTCCCTTGATCAAACGAAGCTTGATGATCACAAATGTAAACAAGAATTTTTCAAATTCGCTGCACTGCACCACATACTGTGTGAGTGAACTCGCCTCTTCTTCACTGTCTTCCAAGGCTAAAATGGCGGGTTTGCGCAAGACGAGTGACGTGAGTTCCTCGACCTCTTTGGTGAATGTGGCAGACATCAAAAAGCTTTGGTAGATTTTGGGTAAAAAGGAGAGTATTTTGCGAACATCATCCTCATAGCCAAAAGAAAGGACCAAGTCAGCTTCATCGATCACAAGGTTCTCGAGTGATTCTGAAAGGACCATGTTCTGAGCTTCAAGGTGAGTTAACGTTTTACTGGGTGTTGATACTATAATGTCGGGTTTCTCTAACAGGAGTGGTCTATGCAATATTTAGTTTAAAGATCATTCTCATCTTTTTCAATCGTACCTTTGCAGCTGGGCAGACATTGTACCGGCCAAGTTGACTACCTTGACAAGTTGATTGGTATACAGCAAAAGTTTGTTGATGTGTAAAGTCACTTGCTCAGCTAATTCTCTTGTCGGTACCAAGATCAAGGCTTTAATAGAAGCAGTGGCATTTAAAGACTATTTATAAATTAGTTATTTGTTGTAAAACGGCACCTATTCGGTAGTACCTCTTTAGTAGATAAAATCTTTTGAACAATAGGTAAAGCATAAGCAGCTGTCTTTCCACTTCCTGTACGTGCACGAGCAAGAATATCCTTTCCAGCAAGTGCAAGTGGAATAGCTTGTGCTTGAACAGGTGTAGGACGAGTATAGTCGAGTTGAGCAATAGCTTTGCTTAATCGAGGATCGAAATCAAAAGCTGTAAATGATTGATCTTTGTTTTGTGCCATTGGAGTGAAGATCTTTCAAAAAAAAAAAAAAAAAAAAAAAAAATAGAAATCATTTTTAAAAGGATAGATGCAGTCACTATCGAGTCACGAATTTTATTTGTGTAAATGCAGTAACCAGCTCAAAAGTCATCAAAATATACAAGATTTGGTTTTATTAGAGTACATCTATTTACTGTTTGTCTGCTTCAGCCATAACGTTTAAAAGATGAATGATATCTGAAGGCGCTTCTACTTGCCAATTAGCCATACTCTTTTTCATGTATGGACCAATAGTGATCGAATATAAGGAAGATTTTGCAATTGCCCAAGTTGTTTCAGTATCACCGCTACTCAATTGTTGTTGATAACGTGAAAAATAAGTAGCAGAGAGTGTACGAAACATGTCTTCATCTGTTTTGTCATCACCTGCGCATACAACAAAGTCAGCATCAGGCGAGAGTGCCAAGATGCGTTTGACGACCTCTCCTTTATTGACCATCATCGGACGCACCTCCAGATTCTTTTTACCAACCAAGATCTCGACTGGCATCTTGGAGACAACTGAATTTTCCAGATGGTTCTGGCACTCCTTGGCCTGAAACTCGCCATATTCCTCATCAGCCATACGGTAATGCCAGGTGATGGAGGATTTCTTGTGCTCGACAAAGCTGCCCTCGGTGCGTTCTGTGTAATAATCAAAGATCTCGGTCACGTCCTTCTTCCAGCTCATATCAATGTCCTCTAGTACATTCATCCACTGATTTGAGCCAGCCGCTTTCCAGAAGCAGCCGTGCTCTGCACTCAGACCCAGATTCTTTATACCGCCTAACCATTCCTCTAAACAAGCCTGATCTCGACCGGATACCACCCAGACATCGTTACGAGGGTCGTCGCAGAGTGCCTGAAGGTATTTCAGCATGTCCAGTGAAGGCTTTGCATCTGTAGGGACAGAAACGATAGGCGCCAGGGTACCATCATAGTCAAAAAACATGAGACGCTTCTTGGCGAGCTTGTAAGATCTCTTGAATTTGTCAATATCTAAGGGTGGTGTGGATTGAGATTGCAGGCTAAAGTTTTGTGCACTTCCCACTAGCTGTTTAGCAAATGATTTGGCCCAATAAGCAGCGGTATGTTCGACAACATAGCTGTACAGTTGATTATGACGTGTGGCTTTATCATCTGGGCTCATTCGCAGGGCCTCGTCAATTGCCTTGGCCACACCGGCGATATCAAAGGGGTTCACGATGAGAGCACCGCTAAGTGAGCCTGCGGTACCAGTGAATTCAGACAGAATGAGGGGACCATGTTGTTCTTGCTGACAGATGACGTACTCGAATGAGGTTGTGTTCATACCATCTCTTAAACTTGTAATCAAAGCAACATCAGCGACGGACAACAGGGCATAATATTCATCACGATCAATGTCCTGATAATAATGATGAACAGGAGTAAATTCAAGCGAGCCATAGAGGCTGTTGATATGACTGACGATTTCAGTCACTTTGGCTTCCAGCTTCGAGTTATCGCCAAAAGTAGGCGTAGTCACCTGAATGAGGACGACCTCTTTACGCCATTCAGGATAATCATGCAAGAACTTTTCAAAAGCATGCAGCTTATGAATGACACCCTTGGTCGAATCCAGCTTGTCACGACCAATGATCACCTTTTTTCCTGCGTACATGGTTCGAATCGCGTACAACTTGGCTGCCACTCCGGGCTCTTGACGAAATTGGTCTACACGCTTGGCATCAATACCAATAGGAAAGGTGCCGACAGAAACGATGTGTCCGTTGACATTTACGCCTGTTTGCGTAGATTCACAACCGAGTACTCGGGTACATGAACCAATGAAATGCCTAGCATAAGAATAGGTTTGGAATCCAACAAGGTTGGCACCCAAGATACCACTCAAGATATCTTTACGAGCTAAACGGATAGACATTAGATTCTTTTTACTTTTAAACCAATGCTCATCTTACTTGTCAAACAGCGAAATATTTCTGAACTTGGAAATGGAGCATGAAGGAAAAGGCCGATCGGAGCATCAGGTATCTTTTCACGCAACATTCCAGGAACAAGCAATAGATGATAATCATTGATAAAAACTACAAACACATAAGATTTCCTCTTCACTTTCATAACCCAATACTTACTTATATCACCAGGTCGATAATGGGCAGCAATTGTTTGAGCAAATTGCTGATTCACAGCCACATAATCTTCCCAGTATTGTTTTTCGGCCATTCCATCAGAATCACTGGACCAAACCAGATAATGGAATAAAGGCCAAAGCACTTTGTATGATTCAGAAATAGAGAATACAGAAGCCTCTTTTCAAAGCTTACCTTCTTTACAATAGCCTTCATAGTGACCACGCGATTTGCTATCCAAAAAGATAGGAATGATGTGACCCTTTTCCATCAAGAGAGCCTCTAATTTGGATTTATCTTGGTCCGTCAAGTCTTCAGATCGAAGAGGAGTCTTGAGTGACTTATCTTTAATGGGACCAGTCCAACCGATATGCAAGGTTTCATATTCATCTCTCAAGCTTTGTAGACCAGCATGCAACGCTAAATGACCTCTGCTCTGAGTGATTGTCCACTCGGCAGCATGAAATTTTGCACGCAGAGTACGGCGTCGATGATGATGACGAGCTAATTTGGAAACAGGAGCAGCTGATACACTATCATCATGAGAAGATGATTCTTCAGAGATCATGGTAGGAGTAGACCTTGAGATGTGATAAGGTATTTGATGCGTGACATTAATAATGCGACCAGAGATATGAGGTACCTTTCCTGCCAAGGGTAAATAACCTGCTACCTTTTCAGCTGTTAATGAGGGCATCTATAAAACACTTATTTTTGTGATAAGAAAAAAAAAAAAAGAAAAAGGAGAAATGAAGTGATTTTTCTTGCTGCTTTATGGAAAAATACAGAAAAACGCGGGATTTTAATTTCGCATTAGCATACACACACATGTCAGTTCACGGCAAAAAAAAAGAAAAGAAAAGTAACCAGATGAATTCACTTTCTCTTTATTCTTTATGTAGAATAAGTCTGTTATAAAGCTTTTGAGTACTTGATATTAAAATTTCGAATTGGTTACAGAGTTATGTCACTGTAGAAAACAGTTGATATTGTTTTTTGAGTATTAGGACTGACAAAGCATTTTAGATACAATGATTCTCACATATTATACGACATAACGTATTTTGATATCGCACTGTATTATTTCTCTATTTGTTTTAATTCTAAAAACGAGATGGATTTTTCTAGAGCCTTCATATGATGTCATTTTAACTTCCCAATTTGGTAATAATGAATCTCTGGATAGATCTGTGCTCATCAATGATTCCCTTTTTCATTCATATCAGATCAAACGTTAATAACCCATTTGGAAAAGAGAAGGCTAATAAAGCTATTCGTTCATTAAATCAAAAGAAAATATAGTTTTAAATAAAGAAAAAAAATCCAGATTTCTCTTTTTCTCTCTTTCACAAATAAAATCTACTGCATATTTATAGAAAATAAATATTATATACAAACCTTTTCTTTGTAAAACTTTTTTCCGTGATTTTGCCTGTAACTACTGTGTTTTTCAAATCATTGGGAAAAATTGTAAAATGATTTGAGAAAAAATGATAAAGTAGTTTGAAAAGAAAGTAGTAAAATTTTGGGAATGATTGGTATGTGAAAGTTGAGGTAGTTTATGACTGAACAAGCAGAAAAAGTAATATAGAGATACCAAAAGATAGAAATGCATAAAATAAATGTTAGTAAAAGATTACCATTAGAAAATACTATATACGCTAGGTTAAGGGATGAGGACCTGTTATGGAGTTCTCATAATGCTCAGAAAAAGTGGAATTCATGTATTCGGGGGATCTTTCACTGTTACGTTATAACTTATATGTAAAAATAGTTTGCGAACAGGGGCCCGGCGTAGACAATTAGGGTTAAATGAGGTACCAGTTTTTGGACTTTCAGAATCATATTAGCATCTTTACACATGTTGTTCAAATTTTCCTTGATAGCCAAAGTCTCTGTAAACTCTGTCTTGCTTTTGATATGGTAAGGACAATTGAGGACAGAAGGTATTGCATGATCAGCTCTATCACAACTGAGACATTTCATTAACTTTGTAGATGATTGTTGAGCTTCTTTTTTGTCGACCCAAAGTGCTACTCGTTTGTCTTTTTTTCTTTCAAATAGCTTTAAAAGTCGTCTTTTCTTGATCATTGGAGTTTTATTAGCAGATATGAAATGAGCATTAGCATATGAGCCTTTGTTATTATTATCATTTATGATTTATTGTAAAGTTAGCATGACTCAGTATGAAAATTAATAAATATGTACAGACATTGTTCTTCAAGTGTTTTAGATGTATGTGATATCTCTTTCTTACGCTTGTTCCTCTTTAATTTGGTTGCCTTTTGCTGTTGGTAGGAGACTTTCCTTTACATAAAGTCACTTGCATTAGTTTACTTATTCAGGTAGAGATAACACAAGTTATTGCAAAATGTACTTGGCTTTTTTTTTTTTTTTTTTTTTTTTTTTTGAAACAATCAAATGTATCACTAAATGACATGTAATTGAAAGCAGGTTTTACGGGATGTTGAAAATCACTATTAGGGTTTTCTTGAGCAAGAACTTTTTCTTGAATCGCTTGAGAACCTGAAGCATCGATTGCCATACATGTATGATCTTAGATTTGTTCTATTGACTGATAACAATCCTTATATAGCAAGTTTTGCTTACCCTCGGCTTTTTGGAAGATGAATCCCCCTGAGCTGGAGGGTCCAAAGCAAGCTTCTTTTCCTGCTTCATTTGCATTTATTACTGCAAATAGTCTTTTTAATAAGAAAAATAAATAAGAAGATACTTGCTGTTCATAAAATTGTTAAGGAGGAAGAAAAAGAAAAATTATAATACTTGACTAATTTATCACACGAATTTATCAAAAGAGTATCAACAACCGGTTTATTTTTTTTTAAAAAATATATAGTGTTAAAAGATGGCCTTTTAATAGCAGCGACACTTTGACTCCTCGAATTGTAGAAGCTTATTCTCAAATTATTCTAGGAGAGTATCAGGAATTGGTAAGGCACTCAGTTCTATTCTTTGTTGTCTTTCATTGAAAAAAAAATTTTTTTTCTCATAAAATTTTTATTTTAGTAAACTTCATTTATTTGGAAAACGCAATAATTTTTTATTAATTACTCTTTCTTTCTCTCTTTCTCTCATCTTGCTTTTATAAAAATGATAACAATAGATGCATTGCCAAAAGAAATCTTATTGAAAATACTTAGTCAACTTGAACAATCTGATAAATATAACAGTGTATGTGTCAGCAAAAAGTTTATTCTTTCTTTATACCTGAATTGTGGAAAAAAATTGAGATACATTCAAAAGACATGCTTACAAAGTTCATCTATGGGCTCAATAATTCAGAAGGCTCTGTAGGATTATACGTTAAACATGCTGTAATTGGCCATTGCTCTATTGATGATGATGCATTTTTAGCCATTTTACCTTTGATACCAAATATAGAAATTTTTAAAATCGATGGCGCAGAAGGGCTTACAGACAAAAGTGTAACACAAATCTTTCCATTCTGTAAGCAACTCAAAAGCCTTTGGTTAAGTAAGGCACAAGTATCGTACCAATCAGCCCTATCTCTCGCTCAGTGTCATCAGCTGCAATCGCTTTCCTTAAAGTCTTGTACCAGTATGACTTCTAGGGTTTTGCTTCCTTTTAGCGTTTTACCAATTAAGACTTTATCACTATGTGACTGGAATAGATGTTTAACTGTGAATGAAACAGCCTGTGATCTTCAATTGTTTACCCACTTAACATCCCTGAGTATAGCATCTTTAATAGTTATCAACCCTCAGTTCTTTTACTCGCTTCTAAAAAATACTAATGGCCTATCCTGTTTCCCCCAACTAAAAGTGTTGCACTTGGAAGGCACCTTGTCACAAGAGTCATACGATGATCGTGGTATAGCTTTGTTTCTAAAAATTCACCCAGGTATACGTGATCTATCTCTACTATTATGTAACATTTCAGACAATTCAATCAATACCATTGCTCATCATTTACCCGATCTTGAATCTCTTTGGATAGCAGATTGCGTCAAAGTATCAGCACAGGCTGTACGTCAGATGATCTATCGCTGCCCTAAATTGTCAAATTTAAGAATAGATTGTCGTGGATTCGCTAAATATGATTTTCCAGAGGTACATCATAATCCTGATTTTCAAATGTATATCTGGAATCGTGTAGATCTCAATTGTATACGAGCAAATCAACCTATAAGGACATAAAGATTAGTAATAAAAGTACTGGTATTGTGATAAATATACCTATAAATGCTGTTTTATTGAGAGGATAAAACAAGTTCATGTCTTACTAATCTATGAAAGTGATTATATAATAAAACAAAATATGTAGTATTGACTCATATCATAGATGATATAATGTACATGAGCTTTCAAATTGATTCACATCTATAGTTATATCTGAGCATTTTTCGATGTACAACTAGGAATTCGCTGAAGATGACTTATCAGAGGAATTTGTCCTTGAGAGAAAGGCTCATAGTATTTGCATTGTAGTAAATAGTTTTCTCATGGTAAGTTTTTGGTCTATCCAGATGAAAAACCATTGTTGCTAATAATGGTTTTGCTTCCAAGCAATATGTAGTAGGAAAACCTCGATTAATTGAAAATTATAAAAATATCGAATAAATTGGAGGCAATTATCTATTCCTTTACTCTTCATGTCCTTGCCACACTAAAATAACAAAGAAGAGACTTTTCCGTCAGTATACTGTATGTGAGTAAAAATCAACCAAGACAGTAGTTTGAAGATGATGGATAAAAATGTTTGTGCTTACAGTCTTTTAAGTTGTATAAAACCAACATCACATATTCACCTTTATTAATTTTTTCTTTACTGAAAACTTATTAGGGAATGAAAAACTAACATAACCTAACAAAATAGATATTAAAGTTACTATCCCTGTTTTTTTGGTACAAGTGATGCCCAAATATTGCATTGAGTGTTACATGGAATATACAACTAATCCCGAAAGATCAGATTTGCGAGAAGTGCAAGTACTCCCTACTTTTCAACAGTCATTATACATGCTTTTTTTTTTTCTAAATTTCCATCTCTACTTCTGTTCTTTTGAAAAAACCCTTGCATCTCTCATCTCCCTCGTTTGACAACAAATAAGCAGTAAAATGAATAGCTTTAATATTAACGAGATTAACTATACTCACCATGAACAAGATTCCTATCATGGAAAAGTGGTTCATCTTCAATTTGACTGTGAAACTTCATTCTTGTTTTGACAACAAAGCGCAGTTGACAAACACGCAAATTGTTGTCTTTATGAAACTTACAGTTGGCTAAGAAAACAACACTGCTGATTGTAGCCAGACTGAGATACCCGCTATTCGTAAAACGTGGTGAATCGATCAGTATGCTTCTATACCATGGACATATGAAGAGAGCATAAGAAAAACTCATAAGATCAGACCTCAAAATTGTTAATTCTATAACGGAAACTGCAAGCATATGTTATAACCAGAGCTACACTAAATACAAAGATTATGTTGTTAGTTTTGATTCTTATGAAAATGTGCTCCAAGAAGAAATTTTTATCCTCATCACTTATTATGGAAAAAGACAGTTATGGGTTCGTTCACTGAAGAAAGAATGCATTTTTGTTACCAATGTGTGCATTAAATCATACTATTTTGATCACACTAGAAATAGTTGTATGGATAGAGTGATCTATATTCTTTTACAAGCTGTAATTATTGACTATTGACAAGATGTTGTGCATATTCAATTTAGTGCAAAAATAATGTTTTATCAAGAAAAGAAAAAGGAAGAACAGATAATGTTGATAAAGCAACTTATATGGCCAGTCAAATCACAAGTAATGAGAATTGTTTGATTTTATGAATGTATGATTTTAGTATTCCTTTGAAGTAGACTTTTAGATGTGAATCCTTTTCTGATCTAATTCTTAATAGGTTGCTACTTGCCAGAATAGCTATTTCTCTGATTATCCATGTCCTGGTCAAGTTGGATTATACAGACATATCTTGCCTTAAAAGTAAAAGATCCCTTACACTGTTAGAATAGTTAACTTTTCTAACAATCTCAATGAAAAAGAAGCAGTAATTGATTTAGCTGATAACAGCAGTCTTGAATCATAAAAATTTTTTAGCAATATGATCTCTAGGTTCTTAAACAAGCTTTCTTTTGAAAAGCACAAGAATAATCCTGAAATGTTGAATGACAGAAAGCTTATATAGAACATACATATGGCAACACCATCTCACCCAATTCAGTCATTAATAGACAAGATTAAATGTATGTTCTCCAACGATCCATAATTTAGTTTCTCTATGACCACTGAAAAGTGAGGGGAGAGTATTTAAAGACATTCAAAAGAAGAGATGAAGTTGTAAATAGCAATGATCCTATTGAATCAGCTCATACTAGACTAATAATTCACTTTACTGATAATGATAATATGCTTGTTGATGAATTGCCTGTTTCTATTGCACCTTTTATTTGTTCTAACGCAAAATAGTAATAGCAAGACTTACGTTTCCAAATATTACTTTTTATTGCTGCTGCAGCACTGTTGATATCACTGAATTCATCAAGAAAATCCAAATGATAGTATTATCAAATGATAATAAAGGCTGCCATACATTCTACAAGATGAAAAATCCAACAACATCAAATAATAGAAGCAGTAATAAAAAGAAAACAACACATTACAAAAAGTAAAAAAGTGCTTGAAAAAAAAGTTAAGGCATATAAAGTCAATATGAAAGAAAAAATGCAAAGTTTGTTCAGGCTTTTACCAGAATTTACTCAATTTACATATTCATCATCGGTACTCGTTTGCCTCCAATCCAGTCACCAAGCCATCTGAGCAAGACTATAGTGTCAAGACTTGCGGCACGTTCTAGAAATTAGCTTGCACTAGGGCGGTGCAAATAATGATCATGCAAGCAGAGCATTTTGTGGTTGAAGATGAATTTTTGTTTAATTTCTAAATTTTAGGTGACTGACTCTGTTATGCGTTCTCTCGTTGCTGAATTTTCATGTATACCTCAAATTTGAAAATAATTTAAAGATAAACTAAAGGCTGATCTTTACTCAAAAACTCAACTGAATAATTCGTAACAAGATTTTCTAGATGATAAATCCAAGATTAAATTTATTGCAACTCTATTTATTGTAGTTATGAAGCTGGATGCTGAAGACTTTGGTTAAAATTTATTCGCAAATGGTTTATATGGAATGATTAGTATTATGAAGCTGTCAATATCCAGTATAGAAGAATTAAAAACGATTGATGCTTCTGAATCATTTATGAGCTTGAAAAAATTTCGTTGTCGGGTGTAAAAGAATTGAAAAGGTGAATTTATGAAAAATGCTCCTATTAAAAAAGCAAAGTAGAAGAATAATTGATACCGCAAGAGGAACCAAGGCAAGCAAGAAAAAGAATGATACTGATTGGAATAGAAGTATTATAATACCACCAAATATTGAAAAAGATGGTTGAATATGTATATGCCTGCGTATTTGATCTCTTATTTAAACTGTCCTTTTAATATTATTTATAAAATATCTTTTTTATTTTCTTCACCATAATATAGCATTTGATATAAATCAGTGTTGGTATCTATCTGTTGACATCTAAGATGCTAAGGTACAAGCGTATTCCTGCCTTTAAAGTTATAAATTATGGTTCATGCTATATAAATAGATTTACATCTATTTACCTGGCAGACATACTGTTTACTTGTGAATTATATTAGAAGAGACAAAAGATTCATAAGAAGTAATACTTTATCATAAATTACCTATTTCGACTTTGATACTGTTCAAGAGTAGGTTTGATCAGACTGTGTTATTGACTCGTTGCTTTGCAATCCTATAGAAGTCTATATATAAGTTTAGAGCTGATCCTGAACGTCTTTAGTAATACTATTCATATTTAAGTTATTATCCACCGACTATTATTAAACAACAAGACTTCATTTGCTTTGAACGCATACATAGATAACGAGTATCTTAAATATCAGTTAAATCAAACGATTATCTCTTGATATTCAATTCATTTGACCTACATCATATCCTAATGCGTTTCTTCGTCATATCTCCGCTAATACCGGTGTTTTCATGCCAACAGTCAAAAATCTGTCAGTGTTCTTACTCATCGCCTTGAAAATATAATATATCACTCTGTAAACGTCTTTGATAAATGCTTGGAAAAGCAATCTATTTAATACCTTTCATGTAATAAGTAAACTATGTTTACTATTTCTTTAAAAAAAATGACAATAGAATCATTTAAAGACGTTAATAGAGATTTGCAAAAGTACCAATTGGCACCGTCAGCATCGTATCACAGGAGCTTCTTAAAAAAATTGTCGAAGAAAAGTAGATTTGGAAAACAAGAGTCACTTGAAATCACACCATGGAATGTAAAGAATATACTATCTTTTTTATATTTTTTATCATATTTGCATTTAAATTTAAAGGATGAGCAAACTCTACCAACAACTGAATAAAAACATCATACAAAAAAAAAAAAAAAATTGTGTGCCAGCGCACATTTGACCCGATTTGGACTAAACTATTTCTCAATAGACATAGAATGATCTTCCGAAAGAACAAAACGGTACTTTTGACGTGATACATTCATGGTTGATTCTTTTTTCAAATTGATAGTAACAGGTTATTCTATTAATCATATAAAAGTAAATGGGGAAATATTTAACAGCATAATATTATACGCATCAAAAAGGTTTTTTTAAAAAAATATAAAGCTGAACTTCAAGTAAAATGTAACATGGGTTTCAAAAAAGAAGGGAAAACACGTTTTACTTTTCAATTTCAGGAACAAGACACAAAAGTAAAGTCAATAAAGAGAAAGGTGAGAATGTTCAACTTTCTTTCCTTTCAAGATAGTAGTACGTTACGGCCACAAAGTCAGCCAACAATCATATTAAAAATTTAAAGAGCAATAATAGTTTTATGATATTAAAATAATAAATACTTTTCAACCGAAATGTCATCCTTTTTTTTCCATTCGGATATAGCCAATCTGCATTTCATGAAAATAATTTATGCGAAACAAAGGGCACTTGAATTTGTATAAATACATCACTTATTATCTTTTTGTCTGTTTTTATTGACGAAAATGCCTTCTAACTCCGAGTGTTTTTCAGACCAATCAGCCGTGAACTACTACAAGGCCTTCATCAACTTTTTACGTATAAAATGTGATACATATGCTGATAGAGTATTTGTGCGTTATTATTCAAACAAAGCATACGAAACGATAACATATGCTGAATTTGATCGTATTACGACCAACCTTGCCTGCAAATGGATAAAAGAAGAAAACTTATCGGGTGTGGTCTCTTATATTGGTGATCATTGCGTAGATTATTTGATAACTATGGTGGCTATTATGAAAACTCGTCTTACCTTATTCGTTATCTCTACTCGTAATTCTGAAGCTGCTATTGTAAGCTTATTAGAAAAAACACAGCCTAAAATCTTCTTCACTACGCCAAAGTACAAGACCATTATTGAAAATGCTAATACTAAAGCTTGTGGAGCAAAGGTTACTGTTATTAACCCTTTTGATATCAATGCTATGTTAAAAGAGCCTCTTAATCCTCGATACGATGAAATTCTCGATATGTATTTTTCTGAGGAAGATCTCAACCAAGCTGCACTCATCATTCACAGGTATATGTTTTTTCATAAAATCAAGACTGTTACGATAGGCTGTTCTAATATTTATTTTCTAGCTCTGGATCTACCGACTTCCCTAAGCCGATATACGTAAGCAACAGATACTTAATCAATGTTTGTGGTGTACTTAGTGTTTATAAAGAACAAAATCCTCATGTTGACGTGATTGACAAAGACGACGTAATTCTTTCTACGGGACCACTGTAAGTCTGCAATATTAGATAGTAAAAAAGGAAATACTGAAACACCTTTAGCTTTCACTTGGCAGGCCTGTTCAACGTATGCAATGGAGCCGTAGTGGGTGCAAGCTGTGTCTATTTGGAAAGACTTCCTGCTTCTCAAACTGATATTGACTTTGCATTGAGATATAACAAATGTACCGCCTTGGTTGCTACACCTATTATACTTGAAGAAATGATCCCATACTTGGAAGAAAAGAAAGACCTTTCAGCTATTCAACGTCTTAAATATATTATATCTGGTGGTGCTCCTCTTAAACGCGAAGTGGGTGATTGGTTTCAGGATCACAGTGTTCATATTTGCAGCCTTTATGGATCAACAGAAATGGGTGTATCTATGCTTGCGAATTTGGACCCTCAAAGCAAAAATTGGTATTCGGTTCGTTCTATCTACAGCGGACATAATGAAAAAAGATATATCGCTTTTGAAGAAGAAGGAGATGGCTTAAAGCATTTGTATGTCACAGCGGATTGTCCTAATTTGGCCATAGATGTAATTAACCGTCCTGATGGTGGTTACAACAGTAATGATTTGTTTGAAGAGGATCCAGACAATCCTGGATACTATATTCACAGAGGTAGACGAGACGATATCTTGCTGATGGAAAATGGGGAAAAAACAAACCCGGTGCCCATGGAAAACACAATTCGTCAAAGTCCAATTGTAAAGCAAGTTGCTGTTCTTGGCAGTGGTCGTAAATGTACCCTTGCTCTCATCAGCATAGATACAGAGTATGCTATGGACTACAGCCCTGAAGAAATGATCTCTATGGTCCATAAAGCTGTTAGGAAAGCTAATGAAGAATGCCCTAGCCATAGTACAATACTACCCAAAATGGTCAAGATCCTTCCTTTAAGCAAACCTTTGCCCACAACTGACAAGGGAAACGTGATGCGCAAAAGAGCTGAGATGATCTATAAAGATATTGTTGAAAAAACGTACAAAGAGTTCTTGGAAGGCTCTGTAGATGAACCTAATGATGGCAGCTCATGGTCAAATGAACAAATCGAATCGTTTCTGGTCAGAAATAGTGCTGATGTCTTAAATTTGCCCGAACCTTCCGTTTATAATCATCAAGGTTCCTTGTTTGACTTAGGGCTCAATTCTTTGACGGCTATCCAGCTTCGTAACATCATCGCAAACTACTTCAAGGATGTCCCACGAAACTTTTTGTTTCAATATTCTACATTATCATCCATGAAAGAAGCTTTGATATCTAAGAAGCAAGAAGACGCTGCTGTACTAGTCGAGAAGCGCTATCAACAAACCCAAGCGTTGGCTCAATCCTATATTGACAGGGCTGCGAAGGATTTCCCGGTTGCCGAGAATAAATACAGGACGGAAGAAAAAGAAAGTGTTGTTTTGCTTACCGGAGCTACTGGATCCCTTGGGGCGTTTATTCTACGTGATCTGTTAAGAAATCTTCAGGTCAAAAAGATCTATTGTTTGGTTCGTGGTAAAGAAGCTGAATTGTATGATCGACTGATAAAATCATTCAAGTCTCGTCATCTCGATACCTCTTTATTAAACCCTGAGCGTGTTGAAGCTTTGCCTATGCGTCTAAATGAACCCTATCTTGGTCTTACAAAAGAACATTACGAACAGCTTAAAGGTGAAGTGACAATTGTTCAGCATTGTGCTTGGCTCTTGGACTTTAACATGACCATCGAACATTATGACAGAGAATGTATCTCGTCATTTTATAACTTGCTCAAGTTTGCCTATCGTCAGGCTAATCCAATGCATGTCCACTTTATATCCAGTGTGAGTGCTAGTGCTGCCTTAGCCTCCGAAATCGAAGAAAGGCCACTTCCATTCGACTCTCATTCTGCTATGCCCATGGGATATGCGCAATCAAAGTTTGTTTGTGAAATCCTTCTTAACTATCTTACCAGACAAAAGAATTTCCCTTGTTATGTTGAGCGTGTTGGACAGATCTCTGGTGACTCTGAAAATGGCGTTTGGAACACCTCTGAACAATACCCGATGCTGTTTGTTTCTGGTGGTGCTTTGATGCGCAAGATGCCCAAGCTGAGCACAGAGATTGATTGGGTCCCGGTCGACTATGCATCAGCAGCCATAGTTGACATCATGCTTCGTACAGCACATCTCAAAGCAGATGAAGAAAACTCGATTTATCATATCGTCAATCCTCAAACCAAAAGCTGGTCAGATGTAATTGACACAATGAGGTCTTGTGGTATGGACTTTGATCTGGTAGACACAGCTGAATGGATTGAGGCTCTATCAAAGGATCATTCTCTTCCGGCATTCCGTCTCTTGGCCTTTTACGAAGATAGTTTCAAGTCAGGCTTTCGTATGCCATATTATCAAACAAAGAAAACTTGTGAAATGGCCCCTGTGCTTAGCCAATCGCCTATGATTGATTCTGAGCTGTTTAAGAAATACCTTCATCATTGGCAATCCGTGGGATTCTATAGTCTATCAAATTGATTTGCTACAGCTTGTCTACGATAAAGTATATAATAAAATAAGCAATAAAAACCCAAAACTCAAATGTTCTCTCTTTTTAATTCTTATAGCAAATCAACTACTTTTTTTTTTTTTTTTCTGTTACGTACTTTATAAAGAGAAAGATCCTGCTTACCTTTTCAATAAAGCACGACATTATACATCATAAGTTATTTTGTTTGTATAAGTTTACTTTCATCTTTGCTCCATAAATGGCATGCCAGCTAAAGTTGGATAGAATCTGCATTTCGTATCAGCCTGTGTTTTTGAACACTATGCATGTGCCACAATTGATCTATTCGTTTCTAAACCAATGATTATAATGTTTTATGAGTCTATTTATCCTTGGTTTTCTATAAGCAAAGCAAAAGGATGACGCCATCCAAAGATCTTCAAATACACAAGCTGCTTCATATGGATGCTGTCGTACGAGTGCTTGTCATCATTCATCCCATAATCCGAGTTAGTAGCCCATATCCGAGCCCATTTGTCATGGTGCTCATGAGGAAATAACACAAAATACCTTTTCATGACACTTTTTATCAGTTTTCTTTTGCTCACAAAGAAAGAAGAACATCCTACAAGTCATTCGTAAAGAGTATTCTATCCCTTTTTATGAATAATGTAATTCAAGAAAAAAAAAAAGAAAAAGAAAAGATAGGCCTGTGTTATATGTAAAAGAAGGCTTCATGAACTTTATTTTATTAACTCGTATTTTCTTCTAGTAGCATATTGAGGATATTAATAAACTTTGGAAGAAGAATAAGTATATTTCCAAAAAGAGGGAATGCTAGGGAATAATGTCTTCAAGAGAAGACGATTCATCAGAAAACCATTTCATAGCATTAGTACCAAGACCTCGTCTTTTTTCTAATCCAACAGAGCCAACAGGAAGTGAAGACACGATCATAAAGACAGATGATAAACCAAAGAAGATGAGAGATAAACGCATTTTTGTATGTAGAATAGACTCTTGCTTGATAATGAGACGATTGAAGGAAAAGAGAGTGCTTCTTTTATATGTGTGAATGTAAAAAAAAATTCGAGCGGTTGCAATCTATGCATGTAAGCAGTTGCTTATGATTGCAAATCTTTTTGGTTTTTTGGGAAATATTAAAATCTAAAAAAGAGGATGTATAGAAATGTTTTTTGCAAAGGTCTCTAAAGAGAAGTGCAGAATTTCAGACTTTCTCAGTACAGTTTAATAATAATAATAAAAAAAAAAAATTAAAACAATAAAATAAAAGTGTAAAATTCGATGAGAGTGTTAAAGTATATTCTTTATTTAATGTGATTGTATCTAGTATTTATATCATTTTTCTTTATAAAGATGCAGCTGCATCCTTTCCAATATACTTTAATGAGTTATGACTATAGACCTAAGATATATAAAGTTTGGTATCAAGCTTGTTCCTCATCATGTTAGTGAGCTGCTCATATCTATTTCTTTATTTATTTGTCATTACATCAAAGGATGTACTAAAGTAGCTTGTATTGAGTTAAATGAGTACAACTAGTTATGACCAAATAAGAGAGGAGAAGGGAAGTCTTTGCAAAACATTCATTATTCTGATTTGGTCGTTTGAGTGTAAACCGTGTTTAAAGTAACTCGGAGCACGAGAGAGCTATTAGAAATATTACTCTAACATCATTGTTCTCTTTCATGTTTATTATATACTATGCAAGTATAGAAATTGCTACTTGAAAATAATCGTTATCGATTGTATGTCTTTTTTAGACTATTCATAACAACGATTTTATTATCATCTCCTACGACATGCATCATAAGGAGTGCGTACTACAATAAACAAAGGATTCAATATACGAAACATGCGTCTTATGAATTCATGATTATGAAAGCCATTTTATGTTCTTAAGCTTTGTTTGTTTTTAAAAAAAGAAACAGAGATCTAACAAACCTTTTAATCTTTTCTACAAGATCTTTTCATACTAACTTTTGCTTATATTAATGATCCTGGTTATAGAAATGACTATTGAACTGAACTCTACAGATAATGCCGTGTCTACTATTAATATAGAGACAGAGATGATAATGATGAACTTACTAACTCCTTTAATAAAAAAGATGCCATAAAGTAATTAATTCGATAGATGTTATAGTTGAAGTAAAGAAAGATACTAGTAAAATCAGTGAATTATAAAGCAAATTGCTGACACAAGCTAGTAATCATATCACTTTGAGCAGAGTCAACGTTAATCAAAGTCTCTCTTTCTCTCGTTCTAAACCGGATGGACTGAATGAATCCAAAGAATCTAGGTTGAGGCAAGGAGTGAACTTTACATTGTCAAGACGAGATTTGTCAAAATTTCAATTATAGTCTGACGTGCTTTGTTTGTTTCCTCGTGTTTTCATTTTGTAGATCATTTAGAAAACGCTTAAATTTTTTTAATATCTACAAAAAGGGCAGTTGAGAATTATAGATATCTGTTGACTCTTTGTGTGCATAATGATCATGGTCTCTGATGAACAAAAGAAATGAAACTGTATCCTAATAACTGGGATGAAACCCAGTATCTGTTCTCAAAGAAATAACATGGTTGGTCCAATCAAGAAAGAGATTCATGGAAAAGGTTTAGATAATAACAGCAAGAAATAATGAAAGCAGCAAATGATGCAGGATTTAGTGAAAAAAAGTTCTTGCAGTGCCGATTGATTTATCGCTTCTTGTGAAATACTACATTAATGTGTTAAGGTGCGGAAATCATTCAGAGGAAGAGAAAATGACAATTTAACAAGCAGCAAGCTTAACCAACAATACTATGACTGAAGAATAAATACAGTCTGTTTACTCGGAGAACATGAATCTTTTCAAAATCAAGAAATCTCTAATAGTAATTTGAAGTATAATTCAGTAGATGCTTTATTTGGTCAATTTTTATAAAAAAAAATGCTTTGAAAATTTATTGCTATCGTCATTAGAGAAAATAATACAAATGGTATAAATGAATGAGACTCATATGAAAGAAAGGATTAAATCAAGAACAGTAACATGTTAAAAAATGCTCTTCCTTCGAAACAAAGAGTATTTCTCACACTAATAAAAAGTGACGAAGCTTGTAACGTTTATGGAAGATCATGGTTCAGAGGCCATGTCTGCGATGAATATCACAAACCTAAAGCTCTGAAAAAAAAAAAATGAGCTCAGAAAGATAGAAAGTTGTCGGTGACTATTAGCAACAAGTTGAAAGAAGATTCGTTTTGACCAGCAACTCTACATATGGAAAGTTCTATATTGATGAAAAGGTTGAAATGTGTTTAATAAATAAAGCTACATTTTCAATACCATCTTGTAAGCCAAAGGGACTCAAAACCCTTCAAAAGGTTTTTACTGTAGCCAAGGATTGCTATAATAGCAAAAGGGAAATAAAACACAGCTCATTTGAAGATGCAAAAGAGCTCCAAACAATAAAAATAAAAAATAAAAATAAATCAATAAATATCAATAAAAAACAGAACAAGATTAAGATGATGACAAAAAAAAAGAACAGCCTGTTAACAAGATTTATTATTGAATACATCAATTTTTGAGAGATATATTTAATATGGACAGAAGATACCATTGATGTTATTCATAAGGTGTCAGTGATTGAGGACACCATTTAACCAAGAAACACTTAACCAAGCAATCATTTAGCAATTCAATCAAATAATCAAGTAATCAAGTAACCATATAGCTATTTAACCAAGAAGTATTTAACCAAATATCCAAGTAGCCAAGTAATCAAGTAATCAAGCAATCAAAAACATTCCACTATAATCCCATATCCATGTCCCCTGTCCCCCCACCCACCACAGAGTGTTAGCTTACCTACTATACATTTATACTTAAACCTGTTGGCGTCACATCCTAGAAAGTCCCCAAGGCCAAAATAGTACTTGCACGTCTGGACGCCTAGATGAATCAAGCCTTTACTGCAAGCAATAGACAGCTTATCCATCGTGGAAAAACCTTGGTTAGTTGCCAGAAAGTCAATCCCATACTAAAGCAATGCAAGAGTGTCGATCCGGGATACAAAACAACAACAGTACACCACTCGAGGTAGGTTTTGGCAGCTCTTCATGACAACCAGAGCAAGGTCCTTAATCGTACCCTGTCTTCAGCGATACAAAGCAGCGGTAATGGCCCATCAAGTTACCCGAAATAGCTTTTGGTTCGATACCTCCTAACAAAAGCACAAGCATTTATTCGGAATAACCGCATGGACTCCCCAGGGACCGCAAGCAATGGGTGAGCCTGTTAGCACTCGACAGTCCCGGTACTGTGGGCAGCCGACCCGAGAGCCTGCAACATTTGAATCACCAAATGAAGTGTTAGGTTACAACAAGCGGACCAGAGAGCATGGAAATGGCTGCTGAAAGCAACGAAATCTTGGGCCGAAACCAGAGTCCACCTTGCAAAGAGAAGAGAGAGCAGAGGATAATTTGTAAAGAAAAAAGAAAAGAAAAAAGGGAAAAAAAGGGTCTTTTTATACTTTTTTTGTTCCCTGTTGTTTGTGTTTGGCTTTCAATTTTTTTAGTCATATCCTAATCCGGCCAATAAGAGTCAATGAGTAATGTAATATTTATGCAAGCTGTTGTAGTCAGAACTCATTATCATATAATATGTATCTAAACCAGGTCATAGATGACCTTTAAGGAGTAAAATCAGTACCTAATATACTTATACAAGCTCATAAGAATACTATTAACTGTTTTTATACTGATTAGATTGAGTGTCTTAATATTGTAATGAAGTTTATTACAAAAGAGGATCTTCAAATACCTGCAAGATACAATGTCCGTGTTACTAAACATGAACAATAGTAAATAGAAAGGCTTGGATTGATTTTGTTGAAAAAAAATTTTTTTTATGAATCTTTAGAGATCTAAAACGTAATCTTCAAGTTCAATGATCGTAGCCAAGATTAGGAATCTTGACACTACATTTTGAAATTACCTGTGTAGTGTACCGATGTTCATTTTGATGTGAGTAGGATGCTTACTTTTACTACACTTGGTACTCTCTATAAAGAAAACCTCTAGAGCGTTTTCACGTGAAAAAGAAAGATGACGGTAAACTAGGAAAACCAGTCTTTGTTTACATGGTACAAAAAAGGGCAACCTCTGCTTAATTTTTCAGACATGTTTCATTTAGACTAATTTCTTCTTTTTTACATACCCTTCAATCTCTCACCAACTTGGTTCTTTATTAAATCATAAGCCTTTATTTGTTATACATGCTCATAGTGTGACCACAAAAAAAGACATTTAACCAAATAAAATGAACAGCATTTTACAGATAAACTTATAAAAGAGAGAGAGTTATAAAGAAGCCACAAAAACATTTTGTCTTATTTCGTCTAGTAACATAGTAATGGAAGTATTTGGGCAAATTTTCTTGAAAATCAATTGATACTTAGTACTGAGCAAATTCAGATTTATCAGAGATATGATAGTTAAAGATTATTTAAAATAAACGAAAACTCGCTTTAAAACAGTAAGGTTATTTTCTGACAGTTACTTTCAAGATTTGTTTAGCAGCAAAAGTTACGAATATTTTCTCACATCACTACTTTATTTTTTTTTTATTTTTTTTATCACATCACTACTTTATGCCAAATTTACCTTTTGCTTACATTATTTGAAAGTCCGGTACTTATTGACCTCACACTTTTCCTGTCTTTTTGTCTTTCATGTCCAACATCACAATTCAATTTCGACAACTGGTTGAACAGAAAGCAAATTCAATCTCTCCAAAAAAAGCCAAGGAGAAGAAACATGAGAAATGCACATATGATCTCTTTACAAAGGAGGCTTATCGCATTTACCGCCACGTTGACAGTCTAAAACACTTCCTCTTATCCATCCGACCTGTTTACCTAAGCACAAGTAATCGACCAAGGACAACAAGGACACGAATTACGCAAAATACTGATGACCCACTTTTCTCATTGCTTCCTACTAATATTACTCATTTAACTGATAATGAACGAGATGAAATTGATTTTCAAGCAAAGCTCATCATCAAACGTTGCATTGATAGAATTAATGAACTAGAAGAATCTGAAACAATTCGACAAGCTAATGAGGCTTCTAAGCCAACTCATCGATTTGCTCAATTTTTGAATTCGGTCTTGCCCTCAGTCTCCTCAACAGAGGATATCTTGAGAGTGCATCGAAGTAGTATGACTTGGTTACTTAATCAGCAACTTACACAGGTATCTAAAATTCAAAAGGACCAGCAAGAGATTCGACTGAATCGAGAAATTGAAAAGAGTGAAAATCAGCTTTCAAGGTCAACTGCAGTACTTTTACCACCACCACAACATATTCCTGCTCAGGAAGAAGAACAAATTGAACTTGATGCGTTTGAAGAGATGTTATCCAAGGAGCAGATGCAAATACTTGAAAAAGAAAATTCAGTCATGTTGGAGAATTTGAATAATACCTTGAATCAGATCAAGAGCGCAGAAAAGGCGTTACTGGAGATATCCACTCTTCAAACACAACTGACAAATCATTTGGCTGCACAGACCCTTCAGACAGATAGACTTTATGCTGATGCTGTTGCAACTACCGAGACGGTCGAACGTGGTAATCTTCAGTTATTATCGGCTAAAGAAAGAAATAGAGGAAGTCGTAGGTTTATTCTAGCTTTTTTGATTGGTGCTAGTTTTGTCTTGTTGTTTTTGGATTGGTATTCTTAAGCAATAAAACCTATTGTGCTTTTGTAGTAAATTGGAATTTTCTTCGCTTATTGATAGAATGTTGGGAAGGAAAACATAAGGAACATTTATATTTTTTAGTCACCATATCAATGAATGAGAGTAGATGCATCAATTATAGATAGATACTTTAGAATTCTATACCATATTATGTTCATATTCCAGATAGAGACAGAATTAAAGGCAGATACTTACATTGCTTGATTAAAAAAAAAATAAGAAATCCTTATAGTCATAAGGACCAATTTACATACTGTATAGTACAAAATTCCTGCAAATAGGTTTATGCAGCCAAAGTTTCCCTTGCTTTTTGTTAATCAAACATGATAAACCAATGATAATAATCGTTTATTTACAGAGAGGAATTTTTTTATTTATTTAGAAGTTTGTTCACTATTTTTGCTTTTTGCAGGAAACTTTACGTCTGAATTATGACTAAAGCTTACACCATTGTTTCGACGCCATATAATTTCAGGTTGTGATCTTGGATCCCAAGTATGATCAATAGGCGTATTACTTGATCGTCTACGGGCAAGCTTAAAAGGAGTATTTTCATCTTTTTCAGCATTAGAATTTCTTCGGTTAGCATAATAAGCTGCAGCGCCAAAAGCGCCTAATGATAAGAATGTTGCAGGACCAGGCATAATGTAATTATTTTATGAAAGAAAGTTATTATAATGCAATAGAGGGGTGCGTGTCTTTTATATTATTGGGGGGAAAAAAGGATAAAGTTTAGGAAAAGCCTATTTCTTAAACGCCACCACTTGTCATTGGACTATATTTATTTATGCAATTTTTTTAATGTGGGAAAGCTGATCATCATTGCTCAATAGTACTATATGCAGCAGCTTATTAATCGAGGTTGATTTTGAGATTATTAATGTCTTATGGAGAAGTATAATGATTATGAATGTTATATAAGAGTCATATATTCTTTTTTGTTTAAGTTTCAAATCTTTTTTAAGCTTGCATAAATGTATGACTAAAAACATAAATTATCTTAAGCTATCATAAATACACTTCTGTAGCATTTCATTATCGCTTTTACTCAACACTATGTTTTTAATCGCAGACTGTAGTGATTTGGGATATTCTGATTATTACCTTCTGTCAAAGAAGTGGCTTTGCATTCTCCTTAAACCATGAATCGGTTTTATCCATACCTTTTGCAAGCAACGAAAATTCACAAAATTTAATTACGTGCATTTATAGCATATTATTTCGTTAAGTCCCAATTTTCTTCCTTTCAATACAACTACAACTGCTTTTTTTTTTTTTTTTTCCATCAAAATCAATTAAAAATACAAGACAATTTCCTTTGATATGATTGTTCTAATAAAAACAAAAGAAATTACTGCTGTTTTTTCAAAATAAAACAATTTATTTTGTTCAAAAATAACTAAATAGCTCCATATAATAAATAATTTAGAGCTTGATTTCCTTAAGACCATCCTTGAAGAAGGTAAAGTAAGGTGTAACACCATCTTCACGGTAGTTCAACAAAGCGACCATACCATCGGGGTTCATGTTTTCACCAGTGTAGAATTCATAATCCTTGAAGTTTGCAAGGATTTTCTTGACAAGAGAAGCAGCACCCTTTTCAAAAGCTCCGACACGTTCAGGCTTGGTTTCTTCCAACACCTTCTTGAGTGCCTTCATGTAACCCTTGATGTAGGTCATGTAAGACTTCTTGTCAAATTGGGTTTCAACAAGACGGAAAGAGTGAACAACGTTGTTGACAGTTTGAGAGGTGCTTTCGACACCTTCATCACCACCTTCGGCGGAGGGATTGGCTCCAATATCAATGTTACCTTCTTCGAGAGTAATCATCTTACAGTCAACTTCGAAAGCAATGTCATCAACGACTCTGATGGGCTATATAATAGAAAGATTAGTAAGGAAATAATTTTTAATAGAAAAGATAAAGCCATACGAAAGCATCAGAGCACATTTCATCGCCTACATTTTTTTGTAATCATCAATAACATGTCTTTTTTCCTTTGCATTAATCTTGTTATCTTACCGGAAATAACGTCAGAGTACAAGAGCATCTTTTAAAGTGTGATAGATGGATGGATGGAAAGAACCAAAGGATGGAATCTTTTTCTTTGTAAACTGTATCCATTCGAGGAACTTATATTTCAATCGCCGATATACGCCTGTGGAAATTTACTAAAATGTTGGTGAATTCTAGACTTTTTAAGTGACAGTGATAGGACAATGTTGAGGTTGAATTAAGCTGAAGATGATGACTTAGAGCTATACATTCATAAATATATAAGCTTCTCTTACATAAAAACCTCATTTGAAGCCTTGTGTTATTCAGTAAATCAGATGACTTAAGGTGTAACAAATAGTTACCAGCAAAACACGAGCTTGGACTTACGTGAACCCAAGTTACTCTTAAAACCCAAAATTACAAAGAAAAACTTCCATTTTCTTAACTTAATAACGAGGCTCTTGAGTAATATGGCATGTATAACAAAGATCATGTCAATGATTCATCTTTTTCTAAGTAACGAATTAATTAATAGAGAAAGAAAAGGAAGGAGAAGGCTCTAAAGCAATTATCACAAATAACCTACAGGTAACAATTCATGTTCTCTACAATAAAAGTATTATATTAATGCATATATTTGCTTGAAGCAGAGTTGTATATTAAATTCTTTGAAACAAACAGCAGTGACACTTACAATCAGTTGTCTTTAAATATTATATAAAGGGATTACTACATAAAAAGTAATTTTTTACAACTGTTTTTTTTTTTATTGTTTACATATTATTCTATACTTCAATATAATTAGCTAATCATCCCTAGAAGCTATTGTATATGGGCGTCAAGTGTATATAAAATATTTTATAAATTCTGTATAGTAACTGACAATAAAATAAAAGTATTTACAAAGCTCTCATGTAAACACTGTTGTCTAAAATTTGTGTTTGATCTGGTCTTGAATATACTTTTAGAAAGCTGATTACGTTTGCTGATCCCATTGGATAACTTTCGATGCTGAATTATGCTATACAACAGACATACTAGGGAAAAAGAAAGGTACTCAATAACGAATTTTATGCTATTGAAAACGATGCTGAAATTACCTTTTCTATGAAATATAAAATAAAGAATCATTGTAACGCGCCTACGCTATCCATTTATGGAAAGACCTATAGTCTAAGCCCAGTTGGCTTTATGTTTTGGAACTTTTTTTTATTTTTATTTTTATTTCTATTTTTTTATTCTTAAAAATGTTTAAGCTATCAATAGCTTGTCTCTGCACTATACTATTTTGTAGTGTAGTTCAAGCCTTATATCTACCAGGAGTTGCTCCAAATGATTACGAGAAGGATAGCAATGTGCCTTTATTCGTAAACTCACTGACTCCAATGTCTACTCAACAGAAATCTTTGATATCTTACGATTATTATGACGAACGTTTTCACTTTTGTCAACCTGAAGGTGGACCCAAGAACCAACCTGAAAGTTTAGGCTCAGTACTTTTTGGTGATCGTATTCTTACTTCTCCTTTCAAGGTAAAAACAAGTTCATCTATACGCATTCTTTCAAATTTACACTACATTCCCCACTTTTATTAGCTTTCACTTGGAAAAGAAGTTAAAAATGAGGTCTTATGTACCTCTGATGCCATCCCTGCAAAAGACGTAGAATTCATTAATGAATGCATTGCGAATGAGTATGCTATGAATTGGGTAGTCGATGGTCTCCCTGCTGCACACATCACACCAGATGAACGCACCAACAAAGAATATTACAGCATAGGATTTGCTCTTGGCTCATCCCAAGCAAGTGGGAAGGAACTCAACAATCATTACAATATTGAGATCTCTATTCATCATCGTGATGATGGCAAATATCGTGTGGTAGGCGTAATTGTTTCTCCTACTAGTAGAAGACAAAGAGTTGGTCAGGATGGTGAGGCTGTGATCGAGGGTGGACCTATGATCTTGAGACCTAATGATAGAGTGGTTTATACTTACAGCGTCAACTGGGTGGTAAGAGCAATTGAAGAAAATGTGTGTGAATATATCTTGAATTCTGTTTATTAGTTGTCTCAAACTCCATGGGCTACTCGTTGGGATAATTATTTAAGTGTCTTGGACCCCTCTATCCACTGGTTTTCTCTTGTGAACTCGATTGTGATTGTATTTTTCCTTACAGGTATGGTTTCCATGATCTTGATACGTGCTCTCCACAAGGATATTTCTCGCTATAATGCTGTTGAAGCACAAGAGGATGTTCAGGAAGACTATGGTTGGAAGTTAGTTCATGGTGATGTCTTCCGCCCCCCTCAGCGAGCCATGCTTCTTTCTATCTTGGTTGGAAGCGGTGCTCAGATTGTTGCAATGACTGGCTTAACTTTAGGTAAGTTACTTGTATGTTCTGTGAAAGGGTTGAGAAACTGAAATTGAATTTATATAGTTTTTGCTGTTCTTGGTTTCTTATCACCATCCAATCGTGGTGCATTGGGAACAGTTATGATTGTATTTTTCATGATATTTAGTTGTATTTCTGGATTTGTGTCTGCACGCATATATAAGATGAACAATGGAGAAAGCTGGAAGATGAATATTGTATTAACTGCTACACTTATTCCTGGATGTACCTTGAGTTTCTTGTTTGCCATGAACCTCTTCTTGATCCATTCACAGTCCTCAGGAGCAGTTCCTTTTGGTACTATGTTTACTCTTATTGTTCTTTGGATGATTATCGCTTTCCCTCTTAGTGTCGCAGGATCCTACTTGGGCTTCAGACAACCTCGTATTGAGCATCCCGTACGCACAAACCAAATCCCACGTCAAATCCCTGATCAACCCGCCTATCTTCGCAGCGTGCCTTCTATCTTGATGGGCGGTATCTTACCTTTTGGTGCTATCTTTATTGAACTTTATTTTATTATGAACTCTATTTGGTTCCATCGTATTTACTATGGCATCGGTTTCCTTTTCTTGGTCTACATTGTTCTCATCTTGACCTGCTCTCAAGTTGCTGTCTTGATGTGCTATTTCCATTTGTGCAGTGAAGATTATCATTGGTCATGGCGTTCCTTCTTAACTGCTGGTGCTGCTGGTTTCTATGTTTTCTTGTATTCTGTCCTGTATTATTTTACAAAGTTAAACATCAGCACTTTCACTAGCACCGTTTTATACTTTGGCTATTCTTTTGTCATCGGCCTCTTACTCACTGTGTTTACTGGTGCTATTGGTTACCTCTCTTGTCTGTACTTTTTACAAAAAATCTTTGCCAGCATCAAAGTAGACTAGAATACATTTTTTTGCACAATCTTTTAAAATAAAGTTTTCTATATCAATATTTTCTATTAATAAAATTAAGCTAAAGACTTTATGGAAAAGTTATATCTTTAATTGCTTAAAGGCCAAAGAAAATAGGGAAAAAATGGGTTACAATCCTACTGAAGATATGATAACAAATCAATCCCAAAACAGCTCCACCTATCAAAGCGAAACTCAGGAACACAACTGAGTTTATACAAAAAAGGTCACGTTTTGTCACGAAAAACGCGGTTTCCCTGAAATTTTTTTCGCATTTTTTTTTATCTCACCACAATGGCCGAAAACAACCAAACAGTGGCAACTTTAATTGATGAAGCAGCCGAACAAAGAAAAAATCAGTTTCTTGAATTTCTTTCTCATGAAGTAAAGGATAATTGCTTTTTTTTAAAAGTTTTTTTTTTCTAAATTAAAGGCATGGTAGGGACACCAAGGCATTGTAGAAAAGGGAGCCTACAAGGATATGATTCCTTCCATGCTTGCTAATGGTCAGCGTAGACTTGTCGTCAGTATTGATGCTCTCCGTTATTACAACCGAGAATTAACCAACGAGTAAAAAGAATAGGGTCTAATCGTATAATTTGTTAACTAACTATTATCTTATCAGTCTTTTGAATAACCCTGCAGAGTGCTTGCCTGCTTTCGACAACGCATTAAAAGAAATTGTCACCGCTATTGGAGATGGAGAAGAACATGACCTCAGCATGCCATTCTATGTTGGATTCAATGGAAGTTTTGGTGATCAGCACGTCAACCCTCGTACACTTCGAGCAATGCATCTTGGAAAAATGGTTTGTATTGAGGGTATCGTGACCCGCTGCTCACTTGTGAGACCTAAAGTGTTGAAATCAATCCACTATTCTCCCAAAACCAACCGTCATTTTATGCATGAGTATCGTGATGCAACAACACCCGGCAACTCTATTCCTACTGGTGCTGTTTACCCTACCGAAGACGCTGATGGTAATCCGTTGGTGACCGAATTTGGTTACAGTACCTACAGAGATCATCAAACTGTGAGTATTCAAGAAATGCCAGAACGTGCTCCTCCTGGTCAACTTCCTCGATCGGTTGACATCATTCTTGACGACGACTTGGTTGACCGAGCCAAACCTGGTGATCGTGTGAGTATCGTTGGTATCTATCGTTCTCTTGGTAACAGAAATGCCAATCAAACCAGTTCAACCTTCAAGACCGTGATTCTTTGTAACGAGATCAGTTTGTTAAGTACAAAGGCTGGTGGCGGTGTGGCAGCCCCCGTGATTACCGACAACGACATTGTCCGCATCACTGAACTTGCTCGTAAGAAGGGTTCTTTTAAAATCCTTGCGCAATCTCTTGCTCCATCCATCTGGGGCCACGAATATATTAAAAGAGCAGTGTTGATGATGTTGCTCGGTGGTGTTGAAAAGAATTTAGATAACGGTACTCATATAAGAGGTGATATTAACATGTTGATGGTCGGTGACCCTTCTACTGCTAAATCACAAATCTTGAGATATGTTTTGAATATTGCTCCTCTTGCCATCGCAACCACCGGTCGTGGCTCCTCTGGTGTTGGTTTGACCGCTGCTGTGACAAGTGATAAGGAAACAGGTGAAAGAAGATTAGAGGCTGGTGCAATGGTCTTGGCTGATCGTGGTGTGGTTTGTATTGATGAATTTGACAAGATGAGTGATATGGATCGTGTGGCTATTCACGAAGTCATGGAACAACAGACAGTCACAATCGCCAAGGCTGGTATTCACACCTCCTTGAACGCCAGATGTAGTGTTATTGCTGCTGCAAACCCTATCTTTGGTATGTACGATTTGACAAAGGATCCTGGTAGAAACATTGCTCTTCCCGATTCTCTTCTTTCTCGTTTCGATTTATTGTTCATTGTCACTGATACAGTAGACGACGTACGCGATCGACAAATCTCGGAACACGTCTTGAGTATGCACCGCTATGTCAAACCTGGATCTGAAGAAGGTGCGCCTATCACTGAGCTTATTGACGACATCATGGGCGATGAATTGGGCGATTCGTTGGTTGAAGATGATGAAATTTATGAAAAATTCAATCCCAACTTACATGCTGGTGTTTCCAAAAAGAATCAAAGCAAGATTTTGAAATCTAGCTTCCTCAAGAAATACATCTATTATGTCAAAAACAGAGTTCAACCTGTGTTAACAAAGCGTGCAACAGATAGAATTATTAACGTGTACACATCATTAAGAAATGATAAGGAAGAGGACTCTTCAAGAAAGAAGGTAAGCAAAGTTGAAATAGACAGCAGTTGGAATTGATCTAATGCTTACTTTATTTAGACTGCTCCCATTACTGCTCGTACACTAGAAACTTTGATCCGTTTATCTACAGCACATGCCAAGGCTAGATTGAGCGAAACAGTAGATGATAAAGACGCAAAGGCAGCTGCTGAAGTATTAAGATTTGCTATGTTCCAAGAAGTCATTAAAGCAAAGAAGAATAAACGTAGAAGAGTAGTTGAGAGTGATGATGAGTCTGAAGAAGATGAAAGCGAAGAAGATGAGGCTTCAGAAGAACCTACAGCCATGGAAGAAGATGATGAAATGAGAGAAAATGACTCGTAAAATTATTTTTTTGTTCTTGAGATACTTGTTTCTTACGTCTTTTTTTTTGCTTTTAGTACTGCAGTGGATAATGCTATGGATGAAGATATGGAAACAGAATCAATTACACCTGAAAGGTTAGTTTATCTACCCAGTACTCATACTGAATTTTTAAGCTAAAAAACCGTATACAATTTTTTAGATTGGCATTGTTTAGAGAAAAGCTTAATCATGTCTTTAACCAACAAACACACGAAGACTTGGAAAGTCAAACATTCGATACTATCTACATGGCAATTAACGAAGGATTATCATCAAGACAAGCATTTAGCTTAATGGAAACTGAAGCAGCATTAGTGGAAATGTCGAATCAAAATCAAATCATGTACAGCGACGGTGTTATTTACCGTATTTAAAGAGATAATTGTTATTTTACATCTTTTTTTTTCATTTTCTTTTTTATTATTAATTTTATACACAAATTAAATAGAAAAACTGTTTTTAGTTTTCGTTATGCATTACAATGATTTTTCTTTTAGTAGATTAAGTTTGTGTACTCTAGACACGTCAAATTTGACAAGTGTTTTTGTACTACAGCTATTTCATTATTGGCTTAAGTTATGGTAACATGATCTGTTGTGAATTTAGACATAATCTAGATTAAAAGATTGATTTTCTCTTCAAGTCGCCAATATAAATTTAACTTGTTTATTTTAATATAAGACTATTGTTAACAAAAGAAATCATGATTTAAAGCGTCATCTTATTTTAGCAAAGCTTTTATCCTGTGTTCTTTAGTTTATTAATGAGTTTAGCCAATCATCACTAACAGACTGTTGTCAATGTGAGAAAGACTATCTGTCGGTGTTGATGGTAAAAAGTCAAAAGGAAGGTTAGCTTATAAACTGCTGTGAAAAATTTGAAAAATTTGAAAGCTTGTTTCAGACACGCGTAAATGAAAATTTTTTGCGTCATACTGCGCTCATATAAATTGAATCATTCCTTGAATTTATTTCATTTTTTCCAATAATAAATAAAAAATGTCATTGAGCAAGCTATTCAGCAATTTAACGATTCAAACGCGTAGTATTAGCAGCTACAGACATATGCACCCTACCAAATTTGTTAGCAGTAAGGTTCAATAGATTTTGAAAAGAAAACAACACCATTGATTTGTTTTCATTCTTTAGTTTTGCAAAATGTACCAATGAAACCCCGTAGTGCTTGGCAAGTCTATATCAGGGAGCACCTCAAAGGCACAAAGACAACCCAAGAGGGATTGACCAAATCTTCAACCGAATTATCTGCCAAGTGGAAAGCTTTATCTGAACATGAGAAGCAGGTGAGACTATACTCTATCTTTTTTTTTTTTCTTTGCTTCTTATTTACTTTTAAATAGAAATATTACACTATATATGAATCAGAAAAGGACGCTTATGAAAAAGCCTTTGCTGTAGCTGTGAACAATGCTTCGCCTAAACAATTTTACCAAGAAAATTTGTTGAGAAAAAAATACAAGTTGCCCTTGTTGGTTGATCCCAAAAAACCAAAGAGACCACTTAACGCATATTTATCTTACTATCAAGCACTTAGAGATTCCAAACATGCTTCAATGGAAGGACAACCTGTTGCTGAACAAGCTAAAATTGTTGGACGTTTGTATAAGGAGCTTCCTGAATCAGAAAAGAAGGTAAAGTCAAAGAAGGAGTAAGAAAAAGTAAAACAATATTGAGATCCTTGTTAGATTTATAAAGACAAGGCTAATCAAGCAATGGAACAATACAAGAAGCAAGTAGCTGAATACAACAGAGAAGCTGGTATACATGCCTAAGAATGAACTTTAATTTTTTTTTTTTTTTTTTTTTTTGGGAAAATAAAACCTTTTTGTCTTTTATTTTAAAAATTAAATCTTATTTCTAATAATGAAGTAATTTATTTATTGTTATAAAAATAATTAAACTAACATGTGTTTTATTTACAAGTGTTGTTAAAGAGATTCAACGAATAAATCAAAGAGAGATCAGTAGTGGAAATTGGTCTGATGATGCTTCATGGCATGCACAATATAAAGATAGTGCTTGGATATTTGCAGGAGGAATGAGCTACGATCTAACAGAAGGCGACATTGTTTGCATTTTCTCTCAGTAAGACTTTTAAATTTGTATACTATTGCATTTTTAAACGCAAATCTTAGATATGGTGAGATTATGCACGTTTTACTTGTTCGAGATCGAAAAACTGGAAAATCAAAAGGATACGCTTTTTTACAATATGAAGATCAGCGTAGTACTATATTGGCTGTAGACAATTTGAATGGTGCAACTGTAAGTTTTTTGTTCTTTTAAGGCTTATACGATCGCATTGAAGTAAAAGGATTGGGAAATAGGTTTTAGGTCGAGTTTTACGTGTTGATCATTCCTTTGGTCCAAAGAAACACAAAAGAAGGGATGATGATGAAGAATCAGAAGAAGAAGGACCGATGATGAATGTAGCTCCAGAACTCATAGAGGGTAAACATTTTTACTTCTTGTTTCTTTTAAATTAACGATATAGTAGTTGGTGAAGATGAAATAAAGGAAAAGAAAAAGAAAAAGAAAGTAGAAAGCTTTGAAGATAATGAGGATCCAATGGCTGAATATTTCAGAAAGAAAAAGAAGAAGTCTAAACACCATAAGCGTTCTCGTCGTGAGCGTTCTCGCTCACCTTCTCCACGCCGTTCATCTCGTTCACCTTCTCATCATCGAGAGCGTTCACCTTCACCTCGTCGCCGCTCCCGTTCTCCTCAACACCGCTCTCGTTCTCCTCAACGCCGCTCTCGTTCACCTCCTTACAAATCGCGCTCTTCGCGTTATCGCTCTCGTTCACCTCGTGAAAGCCATCGTTATCGTTCTCCATCACCTCGTCGTTGATCTAAATAAAACACTGCTATTGAAGAGGACAAAATTTTATTCGATTTTTTTTTTTTGTACAAAGTATTGCTTTACAAAACAAAAATAACCCTTTAGGCCTCTATAGAAGACCAACCACAAATAGAATTCTCGTCACGTACCAACTGCCATGAATCCCAATAATGTATGTCTAATTTAAGAGCAACCACGCGTACCGTTTCATTTCTACTCACAGTCTTGATACGAATATAGCCTTCACCATCCTCTTCCTCTTCCTCAGGGTTCATACCTGCCTCTTCCATCGAGGCTTCACATGATCGACGGCATAATTCGTTTTCATGAGCATGCACAACCTTTAAGAACTGGTCCAAATCTTTGACAGGTTTGCCTTGAACCTCGACGATCCAGACACCAGGACGCAAAACATTCGAGGCTGGAGAACCGTACAGGGTGCAGGAAACATACACGCCTATGGGGGCATTTCGAACCTGCTCCAGCACGGACTTGTAAGGACGTTGAATGAGGGCACCCTGCCAGCCTACGACTCGTGTCGTTTCAAATCCGCTCTGCTCACACAAAGGCACACGGACAGTCAGCTCTTGTCCGTTGCGCAAGATGACCATCTCCACATGATCCCCTTGTGTGATCTGTGGCATACGTGTGATTAAATTTCCATTCATGCTCAAGATAATATCACCCACACACAGTGTCTGGGCACTCGACTCGTCCAGCACGTTCAAGACATAGAGCAGTGTATGGCGCGTCGAACCGCTCATCTCGATCTGCTTGACCCATCTGTCACTGAGCCCCAAGGAGCGAGCGGCGGCGATACGCATCGTCCAGAGCTCGACATCGAGGCCTTTGAAGGTCATGCGTTGGCCTTCAAGATACTGGTCCAAGACAGGCTTGACAAGCGAGGAAGACATACCAGAAAGAAAAGAAATGTCCTTGCCTCTTTCGTTCTGGGATGAATAGCTCACGTAGAACGCATGCACCTTGCCCTCGTCGTCCGCCAACACACCGCCTTGAGAGTCCAGCGAATCATCGATCTTGATGCCTTCCACATTCATCGCTCGCCAGCGTGGGGGTGAGCATTCACGGGTACCGATGCTGGACACAGAAGAGACCGTGGCCTTTTTGAGAATCAGAGAGTGATCACTGCCGATGCCCACAAAGTTTGTCTCATCCCCCTGGTTCAGTTCGACGTCGGTCAACTCGATAGGCTTCACTGTCGTGTTGCCAATCAAGTGGGGATCATAGGTCAGCATAGCATAATTGTAAAAGGGATGCAGAAAGAGCAGTTGACCGGGGATGATGATGGAGTTGGCAAAGGTAATAAAGATGTCGCCTAGGCCGATCGGGATCGTATCACGATCGCACATTATCAAGGGTGGGTTGGTGGATAGGATGAAACCCATGCCATAATATTGTGTTGCTTTCATGCCATCTACAAGGTAAGGCAAGTAGAAATCGATGGCTACAAATGAAGGTGTCAGCTTTTCTGCAAGGGATAGAGAAGGGTCCAAGGGTGGGAAAGTTGCAGTGGAAGGAGAATAAGGGATGGTGGCTGGGGGTGGAGGCATGTCAGTATAGTCCCAAAGCCCTGTTTGATCTAATGCACATGCATTTAGTCAACATACGTTTATCATTGGATGTGATTACCGTTTCGAACAGCCATTCTAAATTTATGCCAGTGTCTGTCAACTTGCATAATCATGACTTTATCTTTATATGCCTTATTCAATGCATAAAACCTAGCCAAGATTTCAATCCTTTATTATTATTGTTATTTTTTGGTTATGGATTACCTGATCGGGACACGAGCACCATCGGGCAAGCCCTTCAAGGCTTCAATAAAGTTGTCTAAATGAGGCGTAGGCACATTATTCACGCTCACGATGATGCTCTTTCGCCATGCACTCGCACTTGCCAGCATATGTCCTGAAGTCGCCACATAGACTCCACCTACCGGTTGAGAGTACGACTTGGCCAGCTGATACGACAATTCATGAACAACACCACCTCCCACCTCAACAAATCGATTCGGTGTGATCGCATGAAGATCCTGAACGGTCAAATTGACCTCCTGTACCTTCTTACCACGGCTGATCGTCAGAGTCACCTGCTCACCCACGGCATCATCCAGGATAGAGAAAAGAGCGATAAAGTGAGGCACCAATTGACCGTTGCAACCAATCAAGATATCTCCAGGTGCCAGCAGCGTATCGGCAGGGCCCTTGGGTAGCACGCTGCGGACGATCAACATGCCCGTCTCCTCTGGAAATCGGCTCCGGACCTTTTCTTCCACCTTGCGCTTGAGACCCAATCGACGGATTTCGTTGTAGGGCAGATATTCAAATTCAGTCTGGAGCGTACCTCGGGGGACCAGAGAGCCTTGCTGGATGTAGCCCAGAGCTCGGACGACACGGTTGAGTGGCAGGTAGTAAGACGAAGAGGCCTTGCTGGCCCCTCCAGCGTTCAGAGCAACTGAATGGCCATCGATATCGAGTACGGGACTACCAGAGGATCCACCGCTGGTGCCTGAAGCAGCCTGGAGATAAAACGTATTGAAATCATTGTATTCACCCACACCATATTCTGGAGCCTTTCGGTCCAATCTGGCTAACGTGCCTGCCAAAATACTCAATTTTTCACCCGCGTCATTTCTAAAATAAGAAAACAAAAATCGGTGATTGAATCACGATTTAATGCATTTTTTCTTACCCAACCACACGAATATCTAATCCTACTTTGGCTCTTTCTGGACTAAGCTTAATTTCTTGTAATTCCATAAATTTAACTCGAGTTGGATCAAACTAGGTCATAAAAAAGTTGTTATGTTTTGTGACAGTGGGTATGCATTTCTTTTTTTACTTTCATAAAACCAAAGTCATGAACAGGATCACGATACACTGGTATTAAATCCACTTCTTCATAATTTGTCAAAACGGCTTGAGCCACAATGGGTGCAGGTGAGACAACATGTCGATTGGTCAAGATGATTCCCTTTGAAGCATCTACGATAAAACCTGTTGCCGTATAGTCACCTAACCAAAAAGTTATATATTTTTTTTTTCCCTTACTGTTTCCATCTACCTGATGTTTCACTATCAAAGCTTCTGACATGACTTGCTTTGATCGACACAATTGCTTTAATGGCTCTTTCTAATGTAGGTTCCCATGATTTTGCCTTATAGGGTACACTGGTTGCAGTTGAAAAGTAATCTGTATGAGGTGAGTTCATGGCCCAAGCAGATGATTTGGATCGGCCACGAAAGGCAGGTGATTGCTCGTATTGGTTCATTGTTCCTCTATGCGCTTTGGAGTCTGGTGTCAAGACAGGTGAGTCCGCAGACGGAGTAGAGGACATGACGAGTGGGTGATGAACGTCATCCATTCTTAAAATAAAAAAAGAAAAAAAAAAAAGAAATCACAGAGAGAGAGAAAGAGAAAGAGCAAAAGTGGAGGTTGGTTATTGATGACGGTGCTTTAAAATTAGGCTTTTTTATGTATCCAATGAAATGGAATTTATGCAGCAATCCAATGACAAAGATAACCCTTGTTAAAAGATCGTATGTCCCCATGGCAACTAGAAGCCAATGAAGAATCCACTGCTTTTGCTGTAGGATAAAAAATGAAGGGTACCTTGTGATGTAGGCTAACCAAAGAAAGATTCAAGTACGCCTTAGTTTTTAATGTCACTGTTGCATACACTGAATGATAAACAAGTGATTTACATGCACTTTAATTCAATCCACTCGCACACACACACAGGATTGTCCTTTTTCTTCTTAAAAAAACAATAAAAAGTACTTTTTTAGAACTCAAATGTAACAGCGCTCAGGTACGTACATTTAAAGAAATGAACTGCATATTGATTCACATGGCCAAGCAAATGTATTTTTCTAGTTCAAAACAAATAATAAGCGATAAAGTGTATATCGCACATGTATTTATTTATATATAAAAAAATAGAGAAGAGAAATTTATTTACGTTGGCGGTGAAATTGATTTATGTGTTTTGAAATGTCTCTTCATGTTACTTTGCACACTAAACTGTTTCCCACACTCTGTACACACAAACGGTTTCTCACCTGTATGAGAGTAGATGTGTACCTGTAATGAGGAAGGTCTTGTGAATTTTTTATGACAATATTGACAAATGTATCTTCCATGATTGACTGTGATGGTTGTAGAAGGTTCAATTCGATCAATAAGAGGTATCATTGTCTCCAACATGCCAGTTGAGCTAGCTCGTCTGTGCCTTGTTGTATCATGTTTTGGTGGAGGAGGCACTTCTAGCTTGATGGAAACATAAAGTTATTTTATCATGTTTGTTCAGTATGAAAATAACTTACCATTCAAAAGAAATTGTATTGAAGGTAAACTTGGTTTATCCATTTCAAAATAAATAATACAAAAGATAAAGAAAAGGGACTCAAAAAAGAAGCCAAGATTCAATTGTTCTTTATAAGATCGACGGTGTTTTAATAACAAATGTATAACGCACAGGAAAAGGGTTTGCAGTTAAATGAATGCATTCGTAAGAACAAGGAAACATAGACAAGCAGAATGCGTATCTTTTGCAGATCCTTTTTAGTGAATAGCCTTATTCACTTTTACAAAAGAATACTTGGAAATCATATCACTTTTCTTGAAACACCATCATCTTTCACAGCCGAGATATCATTTTAATATCAAACCTTTCTTCACTTTGCATACAACCAAAATATTTTATTCTTTAGTGGTAGGACAGATAGTTGCGTGGCATTTGAAGATTTTTCTATTTAAAAAAAAAAGCCAATGTCTGGATTTTATTATATCCATTTTAACCTTCACTTCTTTCCCCCCTCCCCCTCTCTCCTTTTTTTTCAGTTGTTCACTGTTTTTGAATTCATCTTTATTATCCAAAATAATTTCATATTATTTCTGACTCCAAAGAGAAGTGAAAAGTATACGATCCAAGTTATTTGACTTTGTTTTATTTTTACACAATCTCCTTTTGATTCGTAACTATTCAGTTGTAGCAATTCCAAAGAATACCCTTAAATCATGAACAAATTAAACTTTTTTTTAATCTGACAAATAAAAGGGCATGACGATACAGATTGCAGTATGCGTCCTGGTTTTCTTTTTTTTTTATTTATTTATTTAGTCAAATGAAGGAGTCAGAGAGAACAAAAGGTTCGATTGGATACAAATCGATAAAAAGACACATTTAAATCACTTTAGAGCTCATCACCCTCAATACATACAAAGACCACTCAAGAGGACAAAACCAGACGTCCTATCCTTTCTGGTCCTCAGAGGTCCATCTAGGGGCTCCTTCACGTGGTGTGAGATTCAAAAGAAGACAGGGTCCAAAAGAATTCAAAAATTGCAACGTGATTCCTGTTTTGAAACTGATCAACCTTCAAGAGAATTTGATGGATTCCATGTTAAGGTAAACAAGAACAGACAGATGGGATTGACAAGTTGAATCCTCTTTTTTGTATCATTGAACTGATCAAAAGAGGCTGCGAAAGCAAATCTAAACTATTTGAAATACATCCATTCATCAGAAAATGTTTCTTTTCAAACAAGGCCTATCAGTGACAAAACTTTGTCCAGTCTACAACCGAGACTGATGGGGTAAAGAGAGGAAGGATTGAATCCTTTAGCTTACAGTGATGATTCCCACCCATTCTCTTTTTCAAAAGACAACCCCATTTCTCTTGGTGCTCAAGCCACATGACAGTATGACAAGATGAGAGGATGCTTTCTATCTAAAGTTGACGTGGTGTCATGGCAACAAGAAAAAAATGTCCTTTTTCTAAAAAGTGTCTAGACAGGGGCATAAAAGAAAGTGGAGAAGGTTCACTTTTTGAGTTGTATTGATGCATCCTTGTTATTTTACACACGCCAATAATGTGATCTAAACAATACACATTTCTCTTGCAAAATAAATTCACTCACTTGTCTTTAGACACGTAAAGATCTATTGAAAAACCTTTGAAAATGATGACAGTCGTGTTGGATGTTTACTGAAAGCCTCTAAAAAGATCAGACGATTGACAGATACAGTTTGATTTTCCCTAAAAAGAAAATGATGAAAAGGAATCAAATCACTTGTAAAAAAAAAAATGAAATAATAAATTTCTAAAGGGAACTCTTGCTAAAGTAAAATGATAAAGAGATGAAAAAGAAAAGATCGGAATAACCAAATTTGGAAATTGAGATTTTTTTTTTTTTTTTTTTTTTTGGTTTAATCAACATAGTGTGTGTGTGTGTGTGGGTATAAAGAATCGACGGCACAGATAGAATATTTACAAAAAAGAATAAAGAGTGAATGATTAAAGCCAAGGTCTCCATCTCTTCTTTCTCTCACTCGTTCTTTGTTCATCTTCCCATTGTTGAACATAAGCAGCAGCAGTAGCCAATATATCAATTGGGGTTAAATTAGGTTGTAATATAATATCATGAGGTGTTTGAGGTGGAGAAGAAGAAGCAGAAGAAGAAGTAGATGATTTATTACTCCAATAATAAAATCTTGGTTTCTTGACTTCCTGCTGCTGCTGCTGCTGCTGCTTTTCTTGTTCTTTTTGCTGCTGTTGTTGTTGTAAACGAAGTCGATTGACTTTGGCACGACGGTTTTGAAACCATACCTAATCTATTTGTTACACACAACAAGAAAAGGGTCAGATGATTTAAAACTTACTTGAACTTCACGATTTGTCATGTCTAATTGTTTTGCTAATTTTTCACGTAAATCATAATTAGGCGTGTCAGTCTTGTTGAATGATTCTGATAACAAACTGAATTGTTCCGGTGAAGTACGTTTTCTTTTTGGTTTCATCTGAATCACTTTAAGAAGGGGATTAAAATGATGCATGAAGAGTCAATAATATTTGGTTACCATTTGTGTCATCAGATGCATTGTTCATCTTTTGAATTTTAAATAAAGACATGAAAGAAGGGATTTTTATGAAAAAGAAAAAGAAAGAGAATTATTTTAAAAAGCAAAAAGGGGGAATTTAATATCGGAATAAGGCCCGAGCTCAATAGAGTTGGATAAAAATGTAAGCGGTAATTTAAAGTTTTGTATTTCTGTATCACTTCCAATTTATGCTTTTCTTTAAAGAATAAACAAATACTGAGGGGGCTTCTTTTTTTAAAGCAAAGCAAAAAAAAAAAAAAAAAAAAAAAAAAAAAATCAAACAAGGAAATAAATAAAAGATGGCAACAGATTGGTTAAAGAAATAAAAAAAAAAAAAAAAGAAAAGAAAAAACAGGAATTTCTAGCTGAAAAAAAAAAAAAAAAAAGTGCGTCATTTATAAACTCATTTTTACTCCTTTGTGCATTTATTTTATTTTTTTTTATTTTATTTTAATTTTTTTTTTTTTTTTCTCTTTCTTTCCTTTCATTCTTTTTTACAAGATACCATTTATATATTTTAAAAAGAAGTTAAGAGGGGATGAAACGTTCTTTTGAAGACAGTAATAATAATAATAATAATAATAGTAATAATCCTCATCAAACTAAAAAACTTCGAGATAATCATAAAGAAGACAGTGAAAATGAAATGGATGTGTTATATTTTATTCACAGTCTTGTACAAAATATAGAGCAAGGAAATATAGATCATTGTTTATCGAAACCAATAGGATCTAATCCTATATTGTCTCAATTAAATCAAAAAGATGCCGATTTGCTTCAAAAAATTGATTCAGACTTGAAGAAAATAGCCCAACGTCAATTGCAGTTAGAAACAGAGAATTTAAGGTGTCGAATCATGATTCAACAACAACACCAACTATTTACTTCTCATGATCACGGGGATTCTAAATCAACCATCACGAGTCAACAAGGGACACCTGAAGATGAATTAACCTCGATTCATGATGCTTCCTTACTCGAACAATTAGAATCTTCTCACCGTGAAACAATACCCGAAAGTTATCTTGGTAACCAAAAAAAAAAAAAAAAAAAAAAAAATCCATTGTCTATGCAATTCCTAAACATTTCTTGTACACCCCACATCCATCATAGCCTCAACCAATTTCTCTTCTCGTTCAACCGCCCTCGTTCCTTCTTCTACCAAACCTCCTTTTAATATCTCGTCTGCCACCAATGCTTATCCCGTCTACTTTTCAAATCCCATCTCGACTTTCCCCGCTGCTACCTTTGAAACCAGTCCTGACAATATCGTCTGTCCCGAATGTGTCATCCAAGCCGTCCAGATCGCTTCTTCTGTATTCGACGGTGAACTCTCTCAACGCATCACCTGCCAACACACACGCTGTACCTCGACTCATTTTGAATCCAACGCACCGATCAATACCCTCAAGAACGCTGTCAATGCCATGCTCGATCGTCTGCAGATCATTGCGGACGAGGTCAACTATGTCGCTCACGAAACCGCCGTCAACGGCAAACTGGGTGTTCAGGCTCGGTGTGGACAGGAAATGAAGGGTCTTTGGTTGGATTTCGTGGTGAATTTGAACAAGATGACAAGAAACCATTTGGAACAAGTCAGAGATATTGCGGATGTGTCGACAGCCATCGCCAAAGGGGATCTCAGCAAGGCCATGACAGTTCCTGTCAAAGGTGAAACGCTGCTACTGAAAAATACGTTTAATACGATGGGTAAGGACCCTAGGAACACACACTGTGATCTAAACACACTCTTCTAGTCAATCAACTCAACATCTTTGCTTCTGAAGTCTCTCGGGTGGCCCATGAGGTCGGCACCGAAGGCAAGTTGGGCGCGCAGGCCAAAGTGCAGGGTGCGGACGGAATCTGGAAAGAATTGACAGACAACGTGAACACGATGGCTGCTAACCTCACAAATCAAGTCCGAGACATTGCTCATGTTTCGAAATCGGTCGCCAAAGGGGACCTGACAAAGAAAGTGACGGTCGAGGTCAGAGGTGAGATGTTGGATTTGAAAAACACGATCAATACGATGGTCGATCAAGTAAGTGATCCGAAAGAGAGGTCAGATTGGATACTGACCGGCGATTGTTAGCTTTCGATCTTTGCGACCGAAGTCACCCGTGTTTCGCTCGAGGTCGGTACAGAAGGCATCTTGGGCGGACAGGCGATCGTGAAGGACGTCGGTGGGACTTGGAAGGATCTGACGGACAATGTGAACATGATGGCATCCAAAATCACAAATCAAGTAAGAGACATTGCGGTTGTCGCCAAGGCCGTGGCTCAAGGAGACCTTTCGAAAAAAGTCAAGGCGAACGCTCAAGGTGAAGTGTTGGAGTTGAAAAATACAATGAACAAGATGGTAAGATGAACCCCCCTGATTGTAAGCGAGAAAGAGAGGGGAAATCTGACGGTTTTCTGTAGGTCGATCAATTGATTCTGTTTTCGGCAGAGGTCAGACGGGTGTCGCTCGAGGTAGGCGTCGAAGGCAAATTGGGTGGGCAGGCCGTGGTCAAGGACGTGGGCGGGACATGGAAAGATTTGACGGATAATGTGAACAACATGGCCGCAAACTTAACCTCCCAAGTGCGGTCGATTGCCGAGGTGACCAAGGCCGTCGCGATGGGTGACCTATCCAAGAAAATCGAGGTCGAGACCCGAGGAGAGATCTTGGATCTCAAGAATACGGTGAATAACATGGTGGATCAGCTCAATGTCTTTGCTGACGAAGTCACCCGAGTCGCGCGTGAGGTCGGCACAGAAGGAAAGCTCGGTGGACAGGCAACGGTGCCCAATGCGGACGGGACCTGGAAGGACCTGACGGATAATGTGAACACCATGGCGACCAACTTGACTACTCAGGTGCGGTCTATTGCGGTGGTCACCAAGGCTGTGGCACTCGGTGACTTGTCAAAGAAGATTGAAGTAGAAAGTGGTGGAGAGATTTTGGACCTCAAGAACATTGTGAATGACATGGTCGACCAGTTGCGTGTCTTTGCCTCAGAGGTCACTCGAGTCGCTCGTGAGGTCGGTACGGAGGGTAAACTGGGCGGGGAGGCCATTGTGCCGACGGTGAGTGGGACCTGGAAGGATCTGACGGACAATGTGAACACAATGGCTGCCAATCTGACTACTCAAGTGCGTTCGATTGCTGAAGTCACCAAGGCTGTCGCTCGTGGCGACCTGTCCAAAAAGATTGATGTAGAAACCCAGGGTGAAATCTTGGACTTGAAAAACACAGTCAATAACATGGTGGATCAGCTCAATGTGTTTGCGGCAGAAGTGACTAGGGTAGCAAAGGAAGTCGGCACAGATGGAAAACTAGGTGGTCAGGCACTTGTACCCAATGTCGATGGCACATGGATGGATTTGACTGACAACGTCAACCATATGGCAACAAATCTTACCAACCAGGTGCGGTCAATTGCTGAAGTCACTAAAGCGGTGGCCTTAGGTGACTTGTCGAAGAAGATTGAGGTCGAAAGTGGTGGAGAGATTTTGGACCTCAAGAATATTGTGAATGACATGGTCGACCAGCTGCGTATCTTTGCTTCTGAAGTGACGCGTGTGTCAAAGGAAGTCGGTACAGAAGGTAAGCTTGGCGGACAAGCCATGGTCGAAGGCGTTGCTGGCACATGGCTGAACCTTACCGACAATGTAAACATCATGGCGGCTAATTTGACCAACCAAGTGCGGTCGATTGCTGAAGTCACCAAGGCTGTGGCACTCGGTGACTTGTCGAAGAAGATTGAAGTTGAAAGTGGAGGTGAAATCTTGGACTTGAAGAATATTGTAAACAACATGGTCGACCAACTTCGTATCTTTGCTTCAGAGGTTACGCGTGTATCAAAGGAAGTAGGCACAGAAGGAAAACTTGGCGGACAAGCAACTGTACCCAACGTAGCCGGTACCTGGCTTGACTTGACCGACAACGTGAACAGTATGGCTGCGAACTTGACTAATCAGGTGCGGTCAATTGCTGAAGTCACTAAAGCGGTGGCCTTAGGTGACTTGTCAAAGAAAATCGAAGTTGAAAGTGGTGGAGAGATTTTGGACCTCAAGAATATTGTAAACAACATGGTCGACCAACTTCGTATCTTTGCTTCCGAAGTGACGCGTGTGTCAAAGGAAGTCGGTACCGAAGGTAAGCTTGGCGGACAAGCAATCGTGCAAGGCGTGGCCGGTACATGGATGGACCTTACGGACAATGTGAACATCATGGCGGCTAATTTGACCAATCAAGTCAGATCTATTGCCGAGGTGACCAAGGCTGTAGCTCTTGGTGATCTATCCAAGAAGATCGAGGTTGAAAGCGGTGGTGAAATCTTGGATTTAAAGAATATCGTGAATGACATGGTAGACCAACTAAGAATTTTTGCTTCTGAAGTCACACGTGTATCAAAGGAAGTCGGTACAGAAGGTAAGCTTGGTGGACAAGCGGTTGTTCAAGGTGTGGCTGGTACCTGGATGGATCTTACCGACAATGTAAACATCATGGCGGCTAATTTGACCAACCAAGTGCGATCTATTGCTGAAGTCACCAAGGCTGTGGCACTCGGTGACTTGTCGAAGAAGATTGAAGTAGAAAGTGGAGGTGAAATCTTGGATTTGAAAAATATTGTAAACAACATGGTCGACCAACTTCGTATCTTTGCTTCAGAGGTTACGCGTGTATCAAAGGAAGTAGGCACAGAAGGTAAACTTGGTGGACAAGCTATTGTGCAAGGCGTGGCCGGTACATGGATGGACCTGACGGATAATGTGAATACTATGGCTGCTAATTTGACAACTCAGGTCAGATCCATTGCACAAGTGACGAAGGCTGTCGCTCGAGGAGACCTGTCGAAGAAGATTGAAGTTGAAACCAGTGGTGAAATTTTGGATTTGAAAGATACGGTCAATGACATGGTGGACCAGTTGCGTGTCTTTGCAGCCGAAGTCACACGTGTGGCCAAAGAAGTCGGTACCGAAGGTAAACTTGGCGGACAAGCGATTGTGCAAGGCGTGGCCGGTACATGGATGGACCTTACCGACAATGTAAACATCATGGCGGCTAATTTGACCAACCAAGTGCGGTCGATTGCTGAAGTCACCAAGGCTGTGGCACTCGGTGACTTGTCGAAGAAGATTGAGGTAGAAAGTGGTGGAGAGATTTTGGACCTCAAGAACATTGTGAATGACATGGTCGACCAGCTGCGTGTCTTTGCCTCAGAGGTCACTCGAGTCGCTCGTGAGGTCGGTACGGAGGGTAAACTGGGCGGACAAGCCACTGTACCCAATGTAGCCGGTACCTGGCTTGACTTGACCGACAACGTGAACAGCATGGCTGCGAACTTAACCTCCCAAGTGCGATCGATTGCTGAAGTAACAGAAGCAGTAGCCCTGGGTGATCTATCCAAAAAAATTGAGGTCGAGACCCGAGGAGAAATCTTGGAGTTGAAAAACATTGTGAATGACATGGTGGATCAGCTTCGTATCTTTGCTTCAGAAGTCACACGTGTGTCCAAAGAGGTTGGTACAGATGGAAAGTTGGGTGGTCAGGCAAGAGTTCCTAATGTCGACGGAACCTGGAAAAACCTTACAGATAACGTGAACATCATGGCTGCCAATCTGACAACCCAAGTGCGTTCGATTGCTGAAGTCACCAAGGCTGTTGCTAGCGGTGATCTATCCAAAAAAATTGAAGTTGAGACCCGAGGTGAAATCTTGGATCTAAAGAACACAGTCAATGAAATGGTGGATCAGTTGCGTGTCTTTGCTTCAGAGGTCACGCGTGTATCAAAGGAAGTCGGTACCGAAGGTAAGCTTGGCGGGCAAGCCATGGTCGAAGGCGTCGCTGGCACATGGTTGAATCTTACAGATAACGTGAATATTATGGCTGCTAATTTGACAACTCAAGTGCGTTCGATTGCTGAAGTCACCAAGGCTGTCGCTAGCGGTGACTTGTCAAAGAAGATCGAGGTCGAAACTCGAGGTGAAATCTTGGATCTAAAGAATACGGTCAATGACATGGTAGATCAGTTGCGTGTCTTTGCTTCTGAGGTTACGCGTGTGGCCCGTGAAGTCGGAACTGATGGAAAGCTTGGGGGACAAGCTCGGGTGCCTAATGTCGATGGTACCTGGAAGGATTTGACGGATAATGTGAACACTATGGCGACAAACCTTACCAATCAAGTTAGATCTATTGCCGAGGTGACCAAGGCTGTAGCTCTTGGCGATCTATCCAAAAAGATCGAGGTTGAAAGCGGTGGTGAAATCTTGGATTTAAAGAATATCGTGAATGACATGGTAGACCAACTAAGAATTTTTGCTTCCGAAGTCACACGTGTTGCTAAAGAAGTAGGCACGGAGGGTAAACTTGGTGGACAAGCGGTTGTTCAAGGTGTGGCTGGTACCTGGCTCGATCTTACCGACAATGTAAACACAATGGCTGCTAATTTAACCACGCAAGTTCGTTCTATTGCTCAGGTGACAAAAGCCGTTGCCAATGGCGATCTCTCCAAGAAAATCGAAGTAGAAAGTGGTGGAGAGATTTTGGAACTCAAAACAATTGTCAATGGTATGGTAGACCAGCTGCGTATCTTTGCTTCTGAAGTGACGCGTGTGTCAAAGGAAGTTGGTACAGAAGGTAAGCTTGGCGGACAAGCCATGGTCGAAGGCGTTGCTGGCACATGGCTGAACCTTACCGACAATGTAAACATCATGGCGGCTAATTTGACCAACCAAGTGCGATCTATTGCTGAAGTCACCAAGGCTGTGGCACTCGGTGACTTGTCGAAGAAGATTGAAGTAGAAAGTGGAGGTGAAATCTTGGATTTGAAAAATATTGTAAACAACATGGTCGACCAACTTCGTATCTTTGCTTCAGAGGTTACGCGAGTGTCAAAGGAAGTAGGCACAGAAGGAAAACTTGGTGGACAAGCTGTGGTGCAAGGCGTGGCTGGTACCTGGCTTGACTTGACCGACAACGTGAACAACATGGCTGCTAACCTAACCTCCCAAGTGCGGTCTATTGCAGAGGTCACAAAGGCAGTCGCGAACGGTGATCTCTCCAAAAAAATTCATGTGGAAGTACGTGGAGAAATTTTGGAGCTCAAGATTACTGTGAACTCCATGGTGGACCAACTAAGAGAGTTTTCGTCTGAAGTAACGCGTGTGGCTCGTGAAGTAGGCACAGAAGGTAAATTGGGCGGTCAAGCCAATGTTCGAGGTGTTGCAGGTACATGGATGGACCTTACAGATAATGTGAACATCATGGCTGCCAATTTGACGACTCAGGTTCGTTCAATTGCTGAGGTAACTAAAGCTGTAGCACTTGGTGACTTGTCAAAGAAAATTGAAGTTGAAACTCGAGGTGAAATTCGTGAATTAAAGTAAATGTTTTATAAATATGAAAAAAAATACAAAAAATTGAAATTGCTCTACTTACTTAGGGAAACTGTAAATGACATGGTGGATCAGCTACGTGTATTTGCAGCAGAAGTAACAAGAGTAGCTCGAGAAGTTGGTACGGAAGGTAAACTTGGTGGACAGGCCACGATTGATGGTGTCGGTGGTACTTGGAAAGACTTGACGGATAATGTGAACCTTATGGCAAGCAACTTAACAGATCAGCTTCGTGCGATTGCTGCTGTCTGTAAGGCTGTTGCGCAGGGTGACCTTTCAAAGAAGATTCATGTTGAGGTGCACGGTGAGATTGCTGAGCTTAAGAATACCATTAATACCATGGTGGACCAACTAAGTTCGTTTGCTTCGGAAGTGACGCGGGTTGCTCGTGAAGTAGGTATTGAAGGTAAACTCGGTGTACAAGCTCAGGTAATGGATGTTGAAGGTGTATGGCGAGAGATTACGAGTAATGTGAATACGATGGCTTCAAATCTCACGACACAAGTCCGTGCGTTTGCTCAGATTGCTAATGCTGCTACTACAGAGAACGACTTTTCGCAGTTGATTACTGTAGAGGCCTCTGGTGAAATGGACTCTTTAAAGACTAAAATCAATCAGATGGTGGGCTCACTTCGTGATGCTATTCAGAAAAACAGATTGGCCAGAGAAACAGCTGAATTAGCCAACAGATCAAAAAGCGAATTTTTGGCTAATATGAGTCATGAAATTAGGACACCTATGAATGGTATTATTGGCATGACCTCGCTCACGCTAGAAACTGAGCTTAATCGACAGCAGAGAGAAAACTTGATGATCGTGTCTGGTTTAGCAAATAGTTTACTGACTATTATAGATGATATTCTGGATATCTCAAAGATTGAAGCAGGTCGAATGAGGATTGAATCCATACCATTTTCACTTAGCTCTGCCATATTCAGTGTTGTGAAAACTCTAGCTGTTAAAGCAAACCAAAAGAAGCTTGATCTTATTTGTCATTTCGATAAATTCATTCCTGATCAAGTGATTGGTGATTCTCTCAGGTTAAGGCAAGTTATCACTAACTTGATTGGTAACGCTATCAAATTCACTACACGAGGAGAGGTTGTGCTTCGTACAAGAGTTCTTGACATGACAGAGGATATGGTTATATTGGAACTATGTGTCAGTGACACTGGTATAGGCATACAAGAAGACAAGCTCCATGTTATCTTTGACACTTTCTGTCAGGCCGATGGCAGTACTACGTAAGTATTTTTTGAAGTAGCATCAAACCAAATTCTCAAAGTCCCATTTCTTTAGTCGCGAATATGGTGGCACGGGCTTAGGATTATCGATTTCTAGACATTTGGTTCAACTGATGGGAGGTAACTTATGGGTTGAATCGAAGTATGGAAGAGGCTCCAAGTTTTTCTTTACGGTTAAGCTTCATCGGTTCCAAGTGAACGAAAGAGAAGTGATGGAAAAGATTCATCGTTTCAGAAACAGACGTATCTTATTTGTGGACAGCATGAATGACCAAACAGGCGTGATAGAAAAAATTAGTACGTTAGGACTTAAGCCTTATCGCGTGGAAGATATTGAAGAGGCTACAATTGTGGCTAATGCCAATTCAAATATGAGCAAGCTTGCGCCTTTCTTTGACACGGTTGTTATCGATAGAATGTCATTAGCTGAAAAGATTCGTGAAATCGTGCCATTGCGATATACTCCTATTGTATTGATTGCACCTGAAGTACATCATCTCAATGTGAAGTTATGTATCGATTTGGGTATTACTGGCTACATCTGCGCTCCTCAAAATATTGCCGATATATCTGACGTCCTCTTGCCCGCTTTAGAAAATCATGCTGCATTACCCAGTGACGCATCAAAGACAGTACCTCTAGAAGTTTTATTGGCTGAAGACAACGATGTGAATCAGAAACTTGCTGTTAGAATACTTGAAAAGTTTGGTCACCATGTTACAGTTGTTGCTAATGGTAAACTAGCCGTAGAAGCATACGAATCACAGTATTTCGATTTAATCCTGATGGACGTTCAAATGCCTGTAATGGGCGGATTTGAAGCTACACAAAAGATTAGAGAAATTGAGAAGACATCATCGAATAGACATATACCTATTATCGCTCTAACAGCTCATGCAATGATTGGCGATAGAGAAAAATGTCTTGAAGCAGGCATGGTAAGATAAAATAAGCTTTTTGATGATAATCCTATATTAACTCTTCTCTTTCTCTTTTTTTATAACAGGATGAATACGTGACTAAACCATTAAGGTTCCCTGAGCTGATTGGAGCCATAAAGAAATTTGCACCGCAATCAGCGCATGCGATGGTGGAGACAAAAGCAAAGCTATCGAAAAAGTAAACTCATCTCTTTTGATTTGCTCAATATTTAAGCCTGATGTATATTTATATTTTTTATCATTAAAATCATATCATAAAATCACTGTCAAAATGTATATTTCTTAAACCAATGATTGAATTTAACTTTCTTCTTCCAAAGATTAATTTATTACTCACCCTTTTTTTTATATATCTGAATCTCAATCAAAAGTGCGCTCTTTTTTCTTTTTCTAATACAGCTCATGTTGGCACATAACGAGGAACAGTACGAAAACCCTTTTGCTAGGCAGAATGAGCCTTTTGACTTTTACCAAGACAGAACTATTGAACCAGATAGTGAACCAATAAATCAGCAGCAGCAGCAGCAGCAGCAAACAGAACCTCTTATAAACCCCTTCGCCAATCTGAGTGGAAGCATTGGATCAGTTCCTTCAACCTATAATGAACCTGCAAGTACATTTTCATATACCGGTGAAGATACCTTGGACGAACCAGTTTCTGTCACAATTGTAAGAGACAACTTTCTTTTTTTTTTAGCTTCTTTAAGCTAACATGCTCGTAGCTTCGTGATTTAAAGCAAATTGGAAGAAAATTACAACAAGTTTTAAATCCAAGAGGTGACCGTGGTGTTTTAAAAGAATGTAAAGAAAAAAAAAAAGCAAGAGAACTGGAACTTTCGTTAGCTTTACTTACCTTTTCTTTCATATCAGGGGATTTATGGGGTCCTTTAATATTGTGTTTAGCATTGGCTATGTAAATTTTTGAAAAAGAGTGAGGAAACGGTACTGATGATTTTTATAGCACGTTGAGTACAAGTGTCCCCTCAAGTCAGTCGGTACCTATTTTCACAGGGATCTTTGTTATCGTCTGGTTGGGTGCTGCTGTAGTAACATTAAACGCAAAGTTATTAGGTGGATCAGTGTAAGTTATTTCTACTAAAGAAGAATATGTAATAACCTGTCAAGTAGATCCTTCTTTATGTCAGTTTGTGTCATTGGATATTGTTTATTTCCTTTAGTTTTGATAGCTATTCTATCTATTTTTGTTGAAACCGTTTGGTTCAGAGCTCCAAGCTCATTAATAGCTTTTGCATGGTCAACTTATGGTAAATATAACCATGCAACTTTTCGCGTGTATATATTAACATATTTTATAGCTGCTCTAGGATTTTTGTCAGAATCGAAAGCACATTTAGCCAATAGACGTGCATTAGCAGTAAGTAAAAGAGAAAGAAAAAAAGGAAAAAAAAAATACATTCAACCAACAATTCTTTTTAAAAAAGGTATATCCACTCTTTTTGTTTTATCTTATTATTGCATGGTTGGTTGCTGTCTCATAAAAATTAGTTTATTATTAAAGTATGATATGCACTTATTTAAAATTTCCTATTTGGCAGCAAAGTAGCAGGTAATTTCTCTGGTAACTGAGCACCATTTTGAACCGCACTGATCAAATGCATGGCAATACAAAATTCATCAATGTCCATATATCCGTCGTTATCAAAATCAGCCAATCTCCAGACTTGAGCCAGCTGATCAGTGGGTAATCCGCTATTCATCAACAAAGGCTTTACGTCAGCACCAGACACTTTACCTTCGCGAGGTCCAAGCTGCTGAAATGCAGGTAAATGAGCAGCCTTATTGATGGATTCAAAATGCCAGTAGGATGGGGGAATTTCACCAGGACCAGGCAACAAGGATTCTTGGAAAGGATTTCTTTCGCTTTGGCTGAGTTCACGGTTGACAGTAGGGAATTGAGACATCAGTTGAGGAAGGTCAGCAGACAGTGCATCGTCCACACGCTCAACCAAGTCCTCCTTGAGTGCCTTGAATTTATCCATGTCGTAGTGAGCCAAATTTTGTCTGAATCGATCAGGGTTAGGGAAATCACCAGCTGGCAAATGGTATTTTTGCTGTATTTTTCCAAACTCTGCCGCCAAATTATTGAGCAATGCCTCTTGCTTCTTTTTCTTACCAAACATCGAGGGCATCTCCTTCTTTAAATGACTTATGATTAACGCGTGTACTCTAGCCAAGCGTGCTCGCTTGATGATTTCATTGATTTTTCGAATAGCTGCATTACGTCTCAATTCCTTCAAGTCACGAAGCAAATCCTTTGATTCAGCTTCAATGAGTTCACGACAATCTTCAAAACAGTTGGGTGGTTTTTCTGTCCAGAAAGAAGAAAGATAAACTCTCATCACTTCAGGTGTTTGAACGACTTTTCCAAGAGACCACATCATGGCACCGTACCTTTATAATGTATTAAAGCAAATTAGGTCGGAGGGCAAACGAAAAAGAAGAAAAAAACTTACACACGCATCAGTTGCTGCTGGTTGACCATGTCACTCTTGTTTAAAACAACTCGTACCTTTTCTTCTTGTCCTTTTAAACTATGAATGGCCATCTTGAATTCATTGGAAATATCCAATTTATGAGAGTCAAACATGAGTAAAATCAAGTCAGCACGTTCAGCAAACCATTCAATGACTTGGGTAAAATCATATCCACGTTCTATGAGTTGTTTATCACCGGCAAGAATACCAGGAGTATCAACAATAGTCATGTTTTCTAATACAGGAGAATTTGTTTGAGATACCTGGAAAGGAGTTAGAGCACGATCACTTTGCATTTTTTTTTGTTGGTACCTGAAATCTCGAAAGGAAAGCTTGACCGAAACGATTTAGTCCTCTAAAAGGCAGCTCTTGATTGACGGCAGCTGCATTACCCGGTATCACTCTTTCTTCTGAACCATGCATGACTGACACAAACCTATCCGTGGTAGGTTCAACACCAATGTGTTCACCAGGATAGGATTTATCCAACAAGTATCGAATAAAAGTAGTTTTACCCTTTTGTTCTTTGTTAAATCGATTGTTATTAAAAAAAAAAAGCCCACTTACAGTAGAATACTGTCCAATCAGTAACACGATAGGCTTTGCTTCAATATCAGAATCAGTCAAAGGAGCAGAATGGAAGCCTAATAATAAACGGCTAGAAATATTTGTAAATTATATCAAAAGGGGGGAGGTGTGTTTTTATCGCTGATTTTTAAAAAAAAACTAACCTTCAAAGTTATAGGTCACTTCGATAGGTTTAATTTTTTGGTTATAAACTTTCTTGATGCCTTCAATCACTTTGGTATATTGTTCATCTTCAAATGAGTGAGAGCTTGTTCCAGATGAGTTGGCTTGTTGATGATGTTTCTTTTTGAAATGTAAAGACATTGTTTTTTTTTAAAAAAAAAAGAAATAAAAAAAAAAAAAAAAAAAAAGAAAAAGAGCGAAAAATACAAAAGTACTTTTGCTCGTGTAAAGGATACAAAAGGAGACTCAAAATTTTATTTTATTTTTTAGGAGTGTAACGTCCTAGTGTCCTTGATGGTATAAATACGTTGCTATTTCCATATAGAAATCAAGTGTATCGAATTTTCTCTTATTTACAAAGGGCCGAGTATATCCCCATCTATATCTTGATTTTGATTTTTACTAGTGTCACAACAATGCACTAATTATCAAAAATATTTACAACATGCTTACCTTTGCCCGTTCAGGTCCCAGTGATCTGCCTCTACTGTCTTTATGTATCTGCCCCACTTTGCGCTTTCCACACTCACTAGACCATCATTACTACCTTCTTTATCTTTGACCCACTGCGAGGGTAGATTGAGTAAGGACCAGGGTGAAAAAGAAGCATTTGCACCATAAGAGTAATAAGCTACATGAGGATGATTAGGTGTGTTGGGATTGAAGTGGTTCTTGCAATAATCCGTGGTTAAATTAGCGTAAGCAGCTGTATCTAGTAAACGGATTGCTTTTGTAATAGGGGATCCAGAATAGGCTTCGGAAGCTTTGCAATGTCAGAAAGAGACCAGCTCAAGAGAGAGGATTGTTGGTCTGTCAAACCGTGTTTTTGTAACGCATCACGTAACAGCGAATGCGCTGGTTGGTTGTCCTTGGCAGCAGCTGCAGTGGCATTCACAAGTGCCATACCGACTCCTACATTATCTCGAAACCAGTCCATGACAGGGGATCCTCGATGTGGAGTTGATATCGTGGTTAATGACTGCACATGATATGTTTTATTTGGAATATGCGAAATCAAGTGCCGACAATCCAATCCACCCTACATGCTTTTATCATTAGTTTCTCTTGTTTGACCTCTTCTTATTCGTACAATAAAGTATGATTATACCATTGAATGTGCTATAAAATTAATCTTATCTCCTTCAATAATGGATGTCAATATAGAGTGTAATGTTTGTGCTCTTTCCCAAATGCTCCCTGTAGAAGGAACCCTAGTTACGATCACCTTAGCTCCCAGCTTTGCCAGAGCGTCCTCAATACCACCCCAGTATTGTACTTGTAGTAAAGGTAATGATTCAGGTCCAAGTTTATCAAATCCATAAAGTCCGTGACAGAGCACGACAGGAGCCCGTGGAGGAATATAATGAGGAGTGACAGGTATACTCATGTTGCTGCTAAACGCTTGATTGCTTGTGGTGGAGGCTGTAAATAATTTATCTTTTGATTTAATTCGACTTGGATATAATACACTCGTTCTTTTCTTCTTTTTTATTGCTCTTTGCTTAAAGGTAAAAGATACTACATTTTTAAATAGTGTGTGTCGAATGTGGTGAGCGAGCTGTGTAAGTGTTATGAGTGCCATTAGACAAGGTCAATGATTTGAAAGAGGAAAAAAAAAAAACACATAGAATTTTTGGGGGTGCAGGGTTCTAACGCTCTAAAATCATTGGCTTTTGTTGGACATTGTATGCTGGATTTCATTAAAAAGCTGACTATAGAATTAAAACTCACTTAATATCCTTTTACCCTCCCCCCCCAAATTTCTGGGAAAAAAAATATTGCCTAATGCACACACATCATAAATATCTTATTTTCATAGCTTTTAGAAAAAAAAAAGCATGAATCAAGTGAGATCAAGGCTAAAAAGCTGCTAAAAGATGAATCAACTTCGATACAAAATAAAAGACTTGAAGCGATCCATTGTTTGTTTACAACCAAGATCAAATAAGTGACGTCCAGTCCTTGTTGAGTCAAAATTAATAGAGCCATTGCCATGTTCAATTATATGACCTTTTTCACTCTTCAATTAGCCAATATTTCAATATTCTGACACCAATTCGATTGATGCCTTTAATATCACAAGCATGACTCTTTCCAAAAAAGAAGTATTGCTTGTAACATGAAGTTGTTGAAAGTAATCATCAACTGTGAGAGGAATAAACTCGTCATTTTTCTCTGTCCGATATCGGACTTTTAGTATGCTGATGCCATCCTTGCCAGCCGTGGGGTTATCCGTCTTTCACAATTCCATTTCTCTTCAAATTACAAATTTGGTTTAAAGATATACTTGATATTCTGTACAAACATCATTTCATGAAATTGTTTTATGTTATTTATACTTGATAGTATGATTTCATCGTTTTTTTTTTTATTAAATAAAGTAGTATCTTGTCAATCTCTTATTAGCCAGAGATATATACAAATATGTTTACCGTGATTCTTATTAAATCAAAAGAAAAAAAGATCATATTGGCAGCATTAATTATTCTTGTAGATTTCCTTTGGTTCACTTTTGTTAGATCCTACAGCCAAGCTTACCAAGAGTCTAGCTAGGCAAACTCGATGATCAGAGTGCAATACCTTGATACGATTAATCTATGAAAGCATCCTTTCTGATCCCAATGCAATTCATGCTTCTTAACCTCTTTATTACATACAGCATGTACTAACAACTTTATTTTTTTGGTTCACTACAACAAACTAAACTTTTAGACAAAAAGCTACATCTAATTGCACTCTAGAGCATATAAATGGGTTGATGATCTATAGCCATAGTCGGTTTGAATACTATCTAACTTATCGCAAAGTATACTTTATCACCTGTTTCAACTATTCTCAATCTTATTTCTATCGTGTTTACATTAGAGCATACTTAATTAGCACTCTTTAGAACAAAGATACAATTGCATACTATTAAAAGAAAGTGAAATATTCCTATTTTTACAAGACAAGAAGAAAAAAGAAGAGGGTTTTACCCCAATCTATTCATTGTAAAACATCTTGTTGCTTTCTAATAGTTTGAAAGCTTATTGTAATACAAAATATTTTTATACTCTCCATCACTCATTGAAATGCACAGTGAAAGCTCTTGAGTTATAGGACTGCCTCTGACTCGATCGAATTACTATCGTTATTCATCTTAACCGACAGAGTTGTGTCGTGAACCAATCATTCTTAACTGCAGATGCGTCTTGTCTTAAAATTTATTGTTGGCACTTTAGTACATTTACTGTTGGATAAATAAATTTAATAATCTCGGCTGGCCCGATTTGCATGCTGCTAAGAGTAAAGACAAGATTTGAAAAATAGTTAAATTCGAGTAATTTGATGCCGTAATTAAACCCTTTTATTACAAGTACGAGAGTAGTAATAATGAAAAAAGGCTTTATTCCTATTTTATTAATATGATTCTATCTTGTCTTTTAATCCTCATTTTATTGTCATTTTAGGAATCCTTTATATGCTTTCTGTATCAACATTTCACAGTCAAGTGAGATCCACACGTTTAAATGGCGTAAATGGAAATTTTTCATGCGCATCTCTGACCTGAACATGTAAACGTAGGGATTTCATCCTTCAAAGTTATTCACAGTGGATATAATAGGGTCATGCTTTTGTTATTATATAAAAATAAGAAACAACTGATGTTCATTACTTACTAAACGTTTCGAATTATTAAAAAAGAAAACTTTTTTTAATGCATCATGTAAGTATCTATTTCCTACATGCATCCAATCTTCTTTCCACAAAATAATATCAAAATAAAAAAATATAAAGAAAGATCAAATGATGAATAATATAAAGGTGGTATGCAATTATCAAACGATTCATTTTATACTATTTTCAATTATATCATTCTGTAATAAACCTAATGTGTTATGTAGCTTTTATGAGAGTTTGATGCATTTAGCTTGTAAATATAATTAAAATAGTAGGAAAAATAAAAGGATGCGGTTTTAATCTGTATTCATAAGCAACTATGGTAATGTAGCTTTTTTCAATATAGTAAAGAACTTCAAGTAATCAGACAAGTACTTGATCAAGTTGAATCATTTTAAAACGTAAAATTCATTTATAGAAAAATAACCTTTACTGTCAATTTTTTTTTAAAAAAAAAAGACCTTTTTTTTTTCCTACATGGCTTTTTAAACAAACTTTGTATGTCATATTAGAATAGGCGCGGACAATCGTCGAAACAATTTCATGTATAATCAAGTGTTGAATATTAATAATAATGCAGATATGCATATTTGGTATACTCATGTATTTCAAAATATTACTGTCGTATCAATATGATGGGGGAGGTAACCACTCAGTCTACTATAAGCATTGAAAACATGCCACTTTTCTCTCTCTCTTTTTTGATAAAAAGCAAATAAAGTAAAGACGACCAATCGCGTGATTTTTATTCATGTAGACTGTCCCGGTTTATTGTTTTACGTCAGAAAGTACCATGAGGGTATTCAGGAACATACAGGTTTTTTACTAGAATCTTTTTTGCCATGGATCTTTAATATAGAATAGTGAGGTGTCCAAGTGGTTGACATCGTGATACACTCAAAAGCGCGGTCAAACGGGCAAAGTGGATTTAAAATAAAATGATATAAAAACAGGGATTGCTTGAGATTAAAATATGGCTGTTGAATAAGACTCAAGATGAGTACGCGAACGAGTGAAAGTTGCAGGCTTGCTTTGAACGTTCTATAAACATAACTAATGCTTTCAATCGGATAGCTTCTTACAAGAAACATCTTTTCAGAATTTGTCTGTAGTAAAATGCCTTCTATAATGATTCCAATAAAGCGACATGTTTAAGAGAATGCTTATAATTGCCAATTTAAACTTTTTTTTTTGTCTTGTTTAAAAAGAAACTGTCTGTACTCTATAAATCTGACAAATGAGTAACGAATACTTTAATTAAAAAAAAAGGATAGCTCAGATCAAGTTTATAGAGCAAGATAAATGCAAGATTGTTAATCCCGTGCTAATAACAATAAACCAAATAAAACAAACAGGAAATTCCTTTTCTTTTCCCCCCCTCATTCATTAAATATTCAGCATACGCATATTATTCGGCAGCGACCGGTCCTCTTTTGTGTTTGGATATAAAAGGCATGAGATGAATGAAAACAAAGTGGGTTGCTTATTTTTTATTCATTTTTTTAATGTCCTTCTTAATTCACTTGCCAAACGAAATACTTTATGAAATCATTTCTTTATTGTCTCCTGTCGATCTCTCTCGAGCAAGAGATGTCTGTCTAAAGATCAGAAGCGTTTGTGATCAGCCGTGTTACTGGAAGAGTATCGTGTTGGATGCCGAGAAAGACACAAAGCAGACCTGTTCAACAGCCTTGCCTCTTTGGAGTCTGAAAGATTTAAAAGACATTTTGGAACCACATCGATTGATGATTGAAAAGGTTCATATTCGTGGTGTACGAGACAGTATCATACAGTATCTCTTGCTAGCATGTCCTCAACTAAAAGACCTCACAGTCTGTGGCTGGTTAACTTTATCTGACCACTCAGTTCGCATCCCCTTACAGACCCAAACGACTCCTTTCACGTTGCACCGGCTCAGGCTGATTGGCGACTCGCAACAAAAGAGCAATTTTGTTTCCTTGGACTCGACCACCTTGGGTCAGTTGATCAGCAGATGTCCTGATTTACAAGAGCTGTCAGTCAACTGCCAAGTCCATTTCCAGGCAGAGGACCTGATTCACTCTCTAAAGTCAACCACACCTCTTGCCTTAAGATCACTGGTGATCGCCACCAAGAACACCTGGTCCAGTCGACATGTAACACAATTGTTCCAGCATTGTACTCAACTTGAGTTTTTAGGACTCATACCAGATGGCGCTAGTTTGGGCTATTTGAATGAAGACAAAAAGAGCACACGGGATTTCTCAGCATCCATGTTACTCAGGGCTATCGTGTTGAATCAGATAGAGCATCGTCGGACTGAGTTGGTGTTATTGGAAAAGCATTCGCTTCCGGTGGAAGAAGAAGAGATGGCTGCTTTTCAAAACATTGCAGTATTCAAATGATTTGTAGACTAACTGATTTGCTGTGAATGAAGTATGCTTATGCATCTGTTTATTTTTGATTTTTAACAGTGGAAAAAAAAAAAAAAAAAAAAGAACCCTTTAACTGCATACTGTATATATTAAAAATGTAAAGCAAAATTCCATAATAAAATAGTAGTTGAAGAACAAACCAGGACCGGTTATTCTTTTTATCACAGAAACAGTTACTTTTTATAGCGGTTGTAAAAAGCTTTTCTTTTTTTTCTTTTCCCTGTTCTATTTTTACCTGGTATTGAGGTTACACTTTCTATTTTTACAATTTTTTTTTTTCACCCAGTGAGCCACCCAGAGTGGCATAAACTTTAACAAATATTTATATTTTTTAAGCCCATTGTAAGTGGCATAAAAAGTAGAAACATGCCCTAAAAACAGGATTTTATTGTTTTCTTCTTTTTTAATCTAATCTCATTTATATGAATTCCCCAACTGTTGCTTGCTCTGGATATAATGACGGAAAAATTGTGTTTGTCTCTAAAAGTGACCAGGCGAGCGATTATCATCTAAACTACCTTGGCACAAACCAAACATTAACTTATTCAATTGTGATGTCCAATGTGAAAGGATATCCATCCAACATGACCTTTACTGGATTATGTTCCTATGATAATACTCAATCTTCTATACTGATGATTTTTGAAAGTAAAAACAGTTGGTATACACTAAGCATCCCCTTTCTTATTTTAAACAACAAGATTAAATTCCTTCTTTTTTTTAAAGCAAATCGAACTACAGACTTGGAGAACAGATTACATCGACCAGAAAACAACACAGTGGATGTGTCCTTTTCAAAACTACAGATAAGTGGCAATAATCCCTACTTTTCTACGAATGAATCCATCAGGTTGCCAGATACGGAAATCATTTCAGCCGTAAATATGGCCGCCATCAACGCAACATCCAGCATTGCTTTCGTTTCAAAGAAATCCAAAGAAATAGCGCTCAACATACTCCATACACCCCTGTCACTGACCAGATTAGCGACACTCACCGAACCTGGCGTCCTTGCTGCCGATGTGGAGTCCAATAGTGTATACCTGCTGCAAGCGACTGCCATTTCTGAATATCAATTGACAAATCAAATCTATAGTACCTTTGCAGTGTCCAGTCATCTCACACAATCATCCGAAAGTAGCGCCCGTGTGCTGTCATTGAATCAGACAAGACACATCCTGTTCTATGAACCTTCCACGGGTTATCTCAACATCTACTCCCATCAGCCATCCCTTTCTACCTACCGTCCTCTTCAGCCCAACCCAGACCGACCGACCCTGTCCTCCGCCAGCATCCATCCTACCACAGCCTCTGATGCCAGCGCAAGTATCCCCACCCGAACCGTGACGTCTTCAGCCATGGCCCTCAGCAAGCTTCAGCACGCCAAGCGCGACGATCCACCGAGTGCCTGGACAGTGACAAGAGTGCAGACGAAAGACGATGAAGGGGATGGCAGGGAGGGGCAGCACGTCCTTTCGGTGGTGGCCATGCCCGGGACAGAGCTTGAGTGGATGGCCGTGGTGGAACAAGAGGGCGAGTTCCGTGTGTGGAACGAGACGATCGCCCAGCCTACGCCGACTGTTTTTCCAGAGAGGTCAGCGAGCACCGGCAGGCTGAGTGCGGGTGCAATCGCAGGCATCGTCCTTGGTTCTCTTGCGTTTGCCGCTCTCCTCACTGGACTTTGGCTGTGCCAAAGGAAAAGAAGGAGTCAGACGCTGACCCCATCGGGCGATATTGAAGAGAAGCTGCGATCGATCAAGGAACCTGTCCAGCATGCGGCCGGTCTGACGACGCACATGGTCCAGCCTTCGCTCGGTATAGAGGACAAGAGGGCATCTGAAATCACTTGCTGGAATGATGGTCGACCGGACATTCGGCCGCTGTCGTATGTCGAAGGACGGGTTGATTTTGCTGATCTGTTGGATGAGGAAATGCTTGAGCTCGAACCTGAGCGCAGTGGGCCCATGATGCTCTTCAGTGGTGCTTACAAATCCCTTCCGGATGAACCAGTGAGTTATGATCGACAGGAGGAATGTGCGACGAGAACGTTCATGACTGACGACGGCCGGTACTGCAGCGTGCACTACTTTGCTTCTTCTCGTACAGAGACCTTGATTCGTGCTGTCTATGCTCTCACTGCGATCCAGAGCCCATCCGTGATGAAGAGCGAACGGGTCATCTTGCTGAACTCGCCCACACCAAGGTATGGCTATCAGTCCATCTGGATCACCTCACCCACGATACCAGCCCGATCCCTTCAGACCTTGTTCTTTGACACCCTCTGGTCACCGCTCGATCAGCCAGGAAGAGACAACAGGGTCTGGTCTACGCTTTCGGTCATCATAGCCGTCAAGGCCGTTCATGAAAATGGCTTTGTCCATCTGGCGATCGACTCCAACTCGTTTTATTATGATCCCTCGACGTCCAACTGGACCTTGGGTCGCTTTATGAGCGTACAAAGCCAAGGCACATCACTGGCCAGACACAGCTTATCCCAGACAGGATTCACACCACCGGAGCTTTTGACCGACGGTCTGCATGAAGTGACGGCCGAGACTGACATGTGGTCCCTGGGCTGTGTGATTTACGCGATCGCGACGAACGGTCTGTTCCTGTTTGAGGACGTTGCGGATCTTCAGAATCTAATGACAGATAGGGACACAGCAGAAAGATACGTGAAGCGGATGGTGAATGAGAACGTAAAGGATGAGCCGTTCCGGGTGTTGCTGGGTGGGATGCTGGTGCTATCTCCGAAAGACCGGAAATCGATTCAATTTGCTCTTGACTACTGGAAAAAGATGTATCAGCTTGACTCATCTTGACATGTTGAAATGTGAATAATAATAAAAAACTTGTATAAGCTTCTTTAAATTGTAACATCAATTGTGTAAAGAAAGTTTTTGTTTTGCTTAAACAGTACACAAGATTTAGGATGACACCCTGTCGGCCCGTGTGTGAAAGATCTTGTATCATTCCGAGGCTAGACATCCCTTCTGTTGACCAGAGATCTACAGGATTGACACTGGATGTTTTATAAAAGATTGTGTGTCTGCTCTGATGTTGACATAAAATCATTGACGGATTCAATCAGCACAAACCACAGTGTTTTCAAGCTGCTCTTTTCTTGTGTTGATTCAAATTGATCCCACGACGACACGTTCTCCCGTGTTCGACCGAGGACGTTCAAAAAGATGATGTGTACAGTAAAAAGGTTTCTTTAGAAATCTTGATGTGGTTCGTTCGTCTTTCTATTTTCTTGAAGGATAGGTTAAATGATGAGAGTAGTCTTGCGTTACTATGACATTCATGATGCCTTCAAGGAATCCAGCGGTCCTTTCGATCTGTCAAGGCATTATCATGCAAATTTAAAAAAATGAGCTGTTGAAGATCGATATTGTCCTTGTTTTGCAAGGGATCGGTTTTCAGAATGGAATGCTTTGTTTGAAAGATTTGCAGTCGAATGTTTTCTGGTAGAAGGCACAAGAGTCATAGACCCTTCTTTCAAAGACTTTCAGTTCTTTTTTTTTTTTTTTAAAAAAAAAGGGGGAGCACATGTGGTTTCCTGAGTCTGTCTGATAGTCAACACCAGGCTTCCGGATGTAGATGCAATGATTCATGTCAAGAGAAGGTCTGAGGTTATGTGGAATGGATGTTTGTAAATGAGACCATGATTTCTCTTGTTTGGGTGGCTCTTTACAGTAAAATTACTCATGACAACAACGAAAGAGAGATAAAGTAAATTGTTGTTTTATACAAAATGAGTCAAAAAGTCTATTTTTGTTTTACTCCTTTGAGAAAAAAAAAAAAAAAAAAAGTAGGATGTCTCAAGTTTATAAAATGGACAAGATATTTTACTAATTTGTTATGTGATATACAACTTGGATTATATTATTAAATAAAACTTATCGTCAGCTATATGTTCATTCTCAAAAATTGATGATAAAAGACTATTCAAAGTCAACACACTTATTTTCAGGACAAGTGTTTATGAATAAAAGATACGACAGTGTGTGTTATATGACTTTAACCAATGATATGAAAGTTAATAATGCACTGATTATTATTTTTTCTATTTGTTTAGAAATAGAAAAGCTATCCTTCCGATTCGTAGTAGTAAAAAAAAAAAAGAAAATAAAAAAGAACAAAACCAATGTGAATCAGTTATACACATTAAAAAATCCGCAGCATTGAAGAGACAGAACCAGATTGAAATGCAGGGACCTGCACCAATCTTTATGCCAGAAAATAAAAATACTTTATTTCATTCGTCAAACCATCTCAAAGTGACCGTTTTAAAGATCATCTTCGATCTGAAGCATTTTCGGTAAAGAAAAAAAAAAAAAAAAAAGGAAAATAATAGCATCAAAAGAAAAAGAAAAAAGCAAGTTCATCAGATAAAGACGGATGATGACTCTTTGTGAAATTTTTGTAGTCATGAAAAGTAAGTGGGAAAGATAAAGTGTATAAGAGATGAGTCAATTGTCAAGATGTTTCACACAATCACGTGAGATGGGCCCTTTGATTGGACTCGAATTAATTCATTGTCAGTTAATGTCCATATAAAATCTCTCATCTTTCAAGCGCAAGAATTTTTTATTCCTTTCTTTCTACAATTCTCAAAAATGTCTTTCACTACTCCTGCTAATCTTCACTCTGAAAAAGTCAATGGTGACAACAAGGAAGATTCCTTCTCTATCAAGGCTGGTTTAGCTCAAATGTTGAAGGTAATAAATTAAGGTTTGTTTTGTGAGCTTTGTCCTAAACTTTAATTTTTTGATAGGGTGGTGTTATCATGGATGTTGTTAATGCTGAACAAGCCAGAATTGCTGAAGAAGCTGGTGCTTGTGCTGTCATGGCTTTGGAACGTGTTCCTGCTGATATTCGCAAGAATGGTAAGTGAATCACTCTCTTTGACATGGGGTGGATGACTCATCAAAAAAAAAAAAAAATAGGTGGCGTTGCCCGTATGTCTGATCCCAAGATGATCAAGGAAATTATTGAAGCCGTCACAATTCCTGTCATGGCCAAGGTCCGTATTGGTCACTTTGTCGAAGCTCAAATCATTGAATCCATTGGTGTTGATTACATTGACGAATCCGAAGTCTTGACCCCTGCTGACGAATCTAACCATATCGCCAAGCACAACTTTAAGATTCCCTATGTTTGTGGTGCAAAGAACTTGGGTGAAGCCCTTCGTCGTATCAACGAAGGTGCTGCCATGATCCGTACCAAGGGTGAAGCTGGTACTGGTAACGTTGTCGAAGCCGTTCGTCACATCCGTACTGTCAATGCCGAAATTCGTCGTGCTTCTACCATGACAGATGAAGAACTTTATGCTTATGCCAAGGATCTTCAAGCTCCTTACAACTTGCTCAAGGAAACTGCCAAGCTCGGTCGTCTTCCTGTTGTTAACTTTGCTGCTGGTGGTGTCGCTACTCCTGCTGATGCTGCCCTCATGATGGTAAGTGACTCGAGTTCCTGTTTTGTATTTAGACTAACGATTATAAAATAGCAATTGGGCTGTGATGGTGTCTTTGTTGGTTCTGGTATCTTCAAATCTGGTAACCCAGCCAAGCGTGCCAAGGCTATCGTCCAAGCTGTCACTCACTACAATGACCCCAAGGTATTGGCTGAAGTATCTGAAGATCTCGGTGAAGCTATTGTTGGTATCAACTTGGATCAATTATCAGACAATGAAAAGTATGCCAAGCGTGGATGGTAAAGAAAAAAAAAGTGGCGCAATTTTTTATTTTCCCAAATTTTAAACACACACAAATGTAAAATGTATATTTCGTTTACTTGTATAGAAATAGTATCCCCCTCCTTACCCCCCCATCCCCTTTTTTTTCAACCTAAAATAAAACTATAGCCTTTATTTAGTTAGATAAATTATGATGTATATTATGATATGCTGTATAGCTAATGATTATTTCATGTACTTCCAAACGTCATGATGATTTAAAGAAAAAGTAAAATATATAAATACAAGACATCAAGAACGATGAAAGATGATTAAAATAAATTCAACATGTCTATTCCTCAAGGTGCTTTTTTCATTGTCTCTAAGGTAACGATCGTTAAAAAGTGAAAAAAAAAGGGGGGAAGAGAATCATTTACATTTTCTTTTTGCAGTTAAACGGACGCGTCCTCGACGTCGCCGGTGGTTCCACAGAAAATGCTGCAAAGATTGTTGTTTGGTCCAAGAAGGACTCTGACAATGACAACCAGTAATGTCAAACACCACCCCTTTTTTCTTTCACTAACGCGTTCTTTCCTATCCTAGACTCTGGGTCTATCGTGATGGTTACTTTGCCAACGTCAAGAGTGGAAAGGTGTTGGATGTTAAGGGTAACAAGATTGAGAAAGATGCTCATATCATTCAATACGACGCTCAAGAAGTCTCTGATGACCACAAGAACCAGACTTGGACGATTGACGGAAATGGTTTTATCCATACCTTTGCCAGCAAGGACTTGGTCTTGGACATCAAGGGTGGTAAAGATGAAGATGGGGCTGAGGTCATCTTGTATGAAAAGAAACAAGGTTCTGTTGCTGCCAATCAACAGTGGCAACTTACTCCTGCTTAAATACCTTTTAATAAAATATCATTTTTTATTCCCACAATTAAATGATCCAACTGGAAGCAATCTCTGCTTCTTCTTCAGTTATAAATGGTACATGAATCGAGTGGATGAGAATATCTCCACATACAACACACTGATCAGCCACGATATCATCCAGTTGATGTCTTAAACTTTCAATTCTTTTAAAAATCTCCAAGTCTTCCTCTTCCTCTTGTGTTCTCGTCCTTGCCAACTTGAATTCCCTTGATAGCTGCTCTTGAATGTCTGCTAATTTCCTGATTTGACGAGTAGGCAAGTGTTTAGTGACCCGGTTGATCAAGCAGTCTGCGTGAAACACATGATGGCAAGGAAATACATAAAATTGGCGAGTCAACAAAGGAAATTTACATAAACTACAAGCTTGTTCTTCTTCAACAACAGCAAACCTATTCGTCCATCAGCTCCTTATTTTCCCCCAACTTTTTTTTTCCCGCTTACTTTTTCTTTAATTTCTTTACATCTAACCGTATATGGTCAGCACAGACAGTTGCGTTATCCATTTCAGACTTTAATTCTTCAATACTGACGTTATATTCTTCCAGAGATGCACAGATTTCTTCCTTAAAGTTATCAATCAATACATGATTTGGAAAGAATGGTAAGATGTCTTCTATTTTCAATAAATCACATCCCCTCAACAACTGTATAGCACTTTACAAACATAAGCTTCTTCATCTCCATAGAATATCTCTACTTACTTTTTGATATCCTCACTACTCTCAATCACGTATTTTGCTATATTCGTCCATAACTTTTTACGTAAAACGTCATCCTCTTCTGGTTTGTCAGCATAGACACGAGCCAGATCCAAATCTTTATGTTCCAATGCCAACCTGACAGCCTCTTCATACAATCCCATCTGTCCATAGATATGAACACAGCTTCTTGTCCTCTTGTGTTCACTGCATACTCTCAAAGCGTGATCAAGTTCATAGTGCATATCTCGTCCCTTTTTGATGATTGAGTACATCTCTCACCTTTATCGTTTTTGCTCACCTCATTTTTCAAAAATGTCAGCAGGGGAGTTTCATCTTGGTTGGGCTGTGCTGCATAGAGTGACAGGAGAAGGTTGTGAATGATAGAATCCGTATTTCCTAAATCAGTGACTACGTGCGATAAATAGCGAATCGCTTGGTTCTAAAAAAAGTGTTAGGTCCTCTTGGTATTCTCGATTCTTTTTTTCTTACTTCTAAAATACTGTCTGAATGATGGTATCGTAGCAGAGCAGGAATAAGGTATCTCGGATTCAATCCTGGACGGTCTAGCCAGAGATTGACAAGCTCTACAGGCACATGATCTATTAACAGCGTACTGTATTTGTAAATCAAGTCCAATTGATCCTATTCACCCGTTTTTCTTAATCATCGTCAGAGATCTTTTTTTTTGTCTTACTTGTTCTTTTAGCAAATCCAACGCCTTTTCCCAATTCTTTTCATCAATCCAGTGATCAATCATCTTTTCCGAGTCTCCAATATATGACGCATAATAGATTAATTCTGAATTCCGTCCATGCTTGGCAATCAATTTATAGGTCGTGGGTGCATGCAGAAGGGCACCATAGGTTTCCAAGAATGTTTTAAACTCATCCCTTATACTCTGCTGCTCTTCAGTAAAATACTTGAAGGATCGATGACTCGTACCAGATGTACCTCTTATAGAAGCTGCTTTGTCATCCAACTGATCCATCCTTGACAAATAAGATTCAACCAGCCAAGTCGCAACCAACGTCTTCTGAGTACGATCCTATCTTCATTTTTTTATATAAATAAACAATAACCGATAGAAACAAGCGTATTACATTGGGTCCAAGTCTTTCGAGTCGGTGGATGAGATAATATCGAAGCGCATCCTTTTCTTTGACCCGGGTGAATTTCAAGACGACTTGGTCAAAGGGCACATTGCTTTTCGCAAAACACTGAGCACTGGTCGTATAGCGTTCTCGTTCGAATTCGTCTTGTGCCTGTGCAGCATACACTTGTGCTTGCTGTGCAGGTGATTTGCAAGACTGAATCGCTGCTTCATAATTCTTTTGTTGAAGGTGGGATTTCCAGACATGGCTTTCTTCATCTTCTACAGAAGCTTTCTAGACACTACATCAGTCTTTTTCAATCATTTCTTCCTCTTTCTTACTTTTCTGTTGTTTTGTGGAATAGGAATAGGACGTGTCTCTGCGGAAGTAGACTGTGTGGATTCTAAAAAATCATCAAAGAGTGACATCTGTCGACAGTGAAAAAGAGAGTTTGTGTTTGAGAAGAATGGAGAGAGAAAAGGTCGGGAATTAAACATTGACGAATCAAGAGCAATAAACAATTCAATTGAAATAGTCTAGGCAAAATGGATTTCCCCAAAGTACAGCACACGTCTCGGGTAGGGTGGATACAAGGGAAAGCCAGCAAGAGCAGGGATCCAATCCTGTGTATTTTGTGAGCTCATGTCTGGTTCGCTGTTGGTTTTGTTGTTTGAAGGCCATCGTGGTCACATTGGATTTTTAGCTGCTGCTATTTTGATCATCAGACTGAGGCAAAAAGGGAGCAGAATGAATCCATTTGACTTTTTCGGCAAGTTCTGTGATTGGTTTCATTGGATTCGTGCGGCGGCTTCATCCGACGACTGTTTTCAGTGTGCTTTATTTGTTCACCTTGGTCATACTCTGCTTGTTTCTATAGACTTGGTCTCATCTTTTCTTACAATCCTTCTTGATTCATCAGTCACTAAAGAAGATGATCCTACTTTTGACTTTTAGCGACAATTAAGCGAGTGGTGTGAATAGAATCGATTTTGTTTAAAACCACCAGCATGGAGATATAATCTTTGTTACACCTTCTGAATGCAAAGCAATTACACGGTGCATTACAGATGACAGTAATATTTTCTTGCAAAACTCACTTTTTAGCAACCCAATTCACATTTCTTTTTAAGCCATTCATTTTATTGATCGTTCGTTAATTCGCTTAAAGAACACGACGAAAAAGTATGCCAAAGGAGAAAGCGATGATCTGTCTAGTTTGTCAGCAATGTTCTAAAAGCTGATTGGACAAACGACTCTACAAAAAATGTAAATTGTTATGTCGTAGATCTTTCTCAAACACAGAATATTTATCAGCATGACAGTATTCATGTGTTGTACACTATTATATTTAAACAATGAGCCCCCCATTTCCTTTCAATTCAAATAATAAACAAAAAATCTTTGGCAGAAAAAATAAAAAAACCAAGCTTGCCTTTGTAACCTTTTTCTTTTTTTTTTCTAGCTGCGACAATTCGAATGGTAAATGATACCTAATTTGGACAACAGGGTCTGAACAAAGTCTCGGAAAGTGCGCCGGTCAATTGTATTATATTTTTTCTGTCATATTTCTATTTTTTATTTTTTACTTCTTATTTTTGTTTAGCAAAAGATATGAAAAGAAAACCAGTCTTTGCTCGTTTCCGATCTGCGAGACTTTATGTGCTAGTCACTGTCTGCGTGTCACTCTTTACAGATGTAATAATTATCCGAAATAAGAAAGAAAAAGAACAGTAATAGCTAATTGTAATGTGTTTGATAGATGATTACTTATAGTATTATTGTTCCTATCAGTAAGAATACATTCAATTGATACCAAAGTACCTCTTTAACATTCTATTCCAGTTCCTTTTGCTCTTGAATCTATCGAACACGGTAGATCACCCGACAATCCTACTTCTGATCCATATCATTCAGAACTGTCTGATGCAGGCAATATTTCAAAAGATTCTGGTATTCTTCTTGCCTTATTCTCGGTTGGTCTGATTGTTGGATCCATTGGTTTTGGATATTTGGGTAGAATAAAAAAAAATAAAATAAAAAAAGAGAGAGGCTTATGATAGATATTTAGGGGATCGATTAAAGCATCGTCAAGGTTTAATGCTTGCCGGTATCCTTGGTCTTTTAGGATCTACTTTACTCTTTATGCTGGGCCAATTGTATTGGGAGCTTTTGCTTGCTCGTTTTCTACAGGGATTTTCGGATGCATGCGTATGGACTTTGGGTATGTGTTTGATATCTGATACATTTCCTTTAGAAGAATTAGGAACACAGGTAAAGAAGAGTGAAGCTGCGTAAATACATTATTTATACTGTTCTTTTGTTAGATGGGAAGAGTCATGATGTTTCATTCCATCGGTATGGTTGCTGGAGCACCTATAGGAGGTAAGACGTCACAGCTATAAGAGTACTTTTTGTTTGTTATAATTGCTGATCTATTGAATTACTTACTTTAGGAGGTATATAAAAAAAAAGCAAAACTCTCACTGAATCTGCTTTAAAAATAATCAAAAAAATTTATAGCATTGTATCAACATGCAGGATATAAATCACCGTTTATCTTTTGTATTGTATTGGCAGGAATTGATTTAATACTGCGGTTATTCCTAGTAGAACGTAAAAATAATCCTCCTGAATGGTTTGAAAAAGAAACGATTGTAGACAGCACATCCAAAAAGGATGATATAGAGTCAACTGATGTGACGATCAATTCACAAGAGGAAAAAGAAGAAATGAAAAACCAAAAACCTGTGACTTACCTAAGACTCTTGAAGCAGCATCGTTTACTAGCAGGAATGCTCATGGCCTTTTCAAACGCTGTCGTTATTGGCACATTCGAAGTACGTGCAAAGAAAGGATATCGATTAGGCTTCTCTTTAACCTTTGATCCTAGACTACGCTTAGTATCCGATTAGCAACCGAATGGGGATACAACTCAAGTCAGATTGGTATCCTATTTATTGCAGAAGTAGCGCCTGCATTCATCGCCTCTCCTCTTGCAGGCATAGTCGCCGACAAATACGGTCCCAAGATTGTCGTGATCCCCACCTGGTTACTCTGCTCAGTAGCTCTTTTATTGACCGGTATTCCCAACAAGAGTACCGCAGGTGGCATAGCGCCTCTTGTCGTCCTTCTTGTCATCCAAGGCTTTTGCGTGGCTGCCTTCTTAACCCCCGTCTTGTCCGAGATCGGATACGTTGTTCAGTCTCAAAACCCAGACGGTGGAGATGATGGCCAAGGAAAAAGCTATGGTTTGTTTAATGTGGCCTTTGCCCTAGGTGGTATTGTGGGTCCCTTGTTAGGAGGGTATCTGTATAGTGCGATCGGTTTCTTCTGGCTCTGTATTGTCGCTGGTTGCTTTTTGTTGATCTGTTCACCCTATGTGTTCTTCTTTGTTGGCGAAAGAGGGAAATTGATTGTGAGATCACAAAAGGTGAATAGAGAAGAATGATCCAAGCGATCAAGGCTTGTTTTTGAAATAGACATACACTGTCCTCTTCTTAGAGTTATACCTTCATTTATTAAAATAAATTCACCAAGCAAAACAAATATTGTTTTTAATACACAGCCATCTATACAGGACTTTATTTTTTTGATACTTCTTTCATGAATATCCTCAATCACTGCATTCGAATAACAATTTTATGCATGTTCACCCACGGTATTATTAAATTCCAAAAAAACGTTTAGAGTCGATATGAAATATACACATTGTCAAAGCAATGTGGAAAACAAAATTATGATAAAGCAAATTTGAGCTTAACAGAGTGTGCATTTTGAATTGAAATAAGTATATTGAATATACTCTTTTATTCTTTTCATCCAAGCAAATGAAGAAAAAAAAATTCAAAGGGGGAGGAAACGTCGTTTACATCCCTGCATACGAGCTGAACTGCAGATCAACTTTTGATATATCAATTTGAACAGATATGGATTTACATAATGCATAAAAAAGCAATCTTAGTAGTAGGTCTTACGCTTGATAACATTATTGAAAGCCGATTGTCTTTTAGAAACGCGTCTTGATCAAATACATCTTTTTTTTTTTTTTTTTTTTTTTTTTTTTTTGCTGCAACAATTACGTCGGGATTTGAAGAGGACAGTAATTTGACGCGAGAGAAAAGAGAGAGGTACACAAAAAACCTTCTCTCTTTTTTCTTCTTCCAAACCTCTCTTCTTCTTTTTTCCGTTTGCTCATGAAGACCATTACCTGCACTGCTCCAGTCAATATTGCCGTAAGCTTAAGAATCTGATTTCTATAGATTGATTAAAGAACGAAGCTCATCCCAAAACCTTTTTTTTTTTTTCATCTTGTAGGTCATCAAGTACTGGGGTAAAAGAGACACTGAACTCATCTTGCCTACAAACAGTTCACTTTCTGTGACATTGTCACAAGACATTCTTCACAGCAAAACTACTATTTCTGCCGCCAAGGAATACAGCCAAGATCGTCTTTGGTTGAATGGCAAGGAAGAAGACATCACCAAGAACAGACGTATGCACAACTGTTTCCGTGAGACTCGTGCGATTCGTAAAGCCATGGAAGACAAGGCAGGAGCTACCGGTCAACCTATCGAACCTCTCTCAACATACCATTTGCATGTCTGTTCCGAAAACAATTTCCCTACCGCCGCCGGTCTTGCTTCTTCTGCCTCTGGTCTAGCCGCCCTCGTCTTTACTCTTTCTCAATTGTTTGAGTTGACGATCTCTACCTCTGAAGTCTCCCGTATCGCCCGTCAAGGCTCTGGTTCTGCTTGTCGTTCTCTCTTTGGTGGATTTGTTGCTTGGGAAATGGGTGAGGAGGCAGACGGATCGGATTCACTGGCTGTTCAAGTCGCTCCTGAATCTCACTGGCCTGATTTAGAGGCTTTGATCTGTGTAGTTTCTGATGCCAAAAAGGGTACTTCATCTACCGCAGGCATGCAAAGCACGATCAAGACGAGCACCTTGATGAACGAGCGTATCAATCAGGTTGTCCCTGAGCGTATGGAGGCCATGAAAAAGGCTATTCTCGAAAAGGATTTCCAATCCTTTGCCGAATTGACCATGCGTGATTCAAACCAATTCCATGCGGTCTGCCTCGATACCTATCCTCCCATCTTTTACATGAACGACACCTCGCGTGCTATCATTCAACTCATTCACGAATACAATGCCTCTTCACCTGATGGTCGATTGAAGGCTGCCTACACTTATGATGCTGGGCCCAATGCGGTGATCTATGCTCCCAAGAAAAACATGCCCGAGATTATCCAATTGATCGGTCACTATTTTCCCAGTAACAAGGAACCTTCAGAATTCTTTGCTGATCCCTACCGTGTCACTCAAGGTACCAAATTGGGCGAGAAGTTTATCCCACACCCCAACTTTAACGAGAACGTCATCCCTGTTCAACCTGCTGGTAGTGTGAGTCGCTTGTTGCATACCAAGGTGGATGATGGACCTCGTGTTTTGGCCGAAAATGAATCTCTTTTGAATGCCGATGGTTTACCTAAACGTCTTGCATAAATAACTTGATAGGATGTCCCCCGCTTTTTTAGCATTCACTTTCTAATATATCTCTTTAATAATACTTTTTTTTTTTTGTTTATTTTTATTTATAAAATATAATTGGAGTCACACGTCTGAGAGTGCTGTGAACCAAAAGAAACAGAGCGTAAACGATTGAACGTGCTAGTCAAGGTCGAGCCTGCCCCTTTCCAGGATGGCAAACTGCGACACAGCACGAGTGACCCAGCTGTTGATCACTAAAAGGAAAGCCGTCAATGGCAAATCTCCAGTGGATACGCCAGATAACGGAAAGCACACAGCAGCTGAGAGTCCAGAGATCAGTGTTGTCAACAAAAGTAAACTGCTGAAAAGACCAGAGGATTGAGCATACATCGTCTGAAGTGAAAAGTAAGGTATAGATTAAAGAAATTGAAAACATCTATCCATACTCTCCATTTCTTAGGACAGCACATGAAGTGGTGCTGTAAGCTTTCAGTATTAGCAGAACAAAATTTAGATTGAATCTGGCGATGAGTTGAAAGAGATTGGATCCAAGCTTAACAGCTGTAGGTATTGTTGATTTATCATCGTAATTATTGACTGTCCAGACTGTGTACGGCTTCAGATTGTGTTAATTGGTCATTGATGATAAGGCGCGAAGAGTCAAGCAGCCGTTGTTTTTGATAAACTTGGAACGTACTTGTCGTAACTGTGATAGTATGTCTTGTGGGTATAGGTACTTCACCGTATCCAACTTGTACACCTTTTTGGCATCGTACAATTGTGATGATAGGATATATATACCCTGGTATTTGTAGATGGCATGAACTGCAACGTGGAGCTTCCAACTTCAGGTAGTACTTCCTGATCAATCCTGATGGAACTTGTTACCAAGGCATTCATTGATTTGGTGGCACTAATAAGTTTTCTGGAGCTGTCTTCTTTTTTTACTGTTACAAATACGTCATTGTATATCAAACCTGTTGAAGGTGGGAGGGTTTTCATGATTGCTTCTTTTCCATTTAGAAATCGTTCGTAGTATGGGTCGATCAAAGATGTACGTCCATACACCTCAATAGTATTGATGAGAATACCTTTTTTCCCATCAAGTAATATAGCACCAGCCAGTAAAGACAACAATAGTATTTATAATTTTCATAAATAAACCAGTCCATGTTAAGATCACACGCCATATGCACATCAAGTTCAATATAGCTGTCAGGATTCAGAATATCAAAGTAAGGACCATTGGTAATTACTGCCTCAAGGTCATCCATAGGTTTAGCAGTACCAGTACTCACAGTTTCTTTTTTTTTTCGCCTCAACATTAAGAATGCTAACTTTTAACCTCCTTTTCTGTCTCATGTCCTTTGCTACATCTTCATTTCCCAGCAAAGCATATTCATCACCACTTTTGTCCTTCAGTATGATGGGCTTTAGCTTTAATATTTTTACAAGGCGGTTGCTATTCTTTTGTTCTTCTATGGTCACATCGGTTGAGTTTGTCGCTTTTTTTACGGCTTTGTGGTAAGGAATGACTTTTTCATTGTTGGGTCCTGTTGTTTGATGAGTTATATTTAATAAATATTTGAAAAAGAAGGATAAAAAAGCCAATTACCCTCGAACTCCACATTAACCACAATTGGGACATTTGGATACATGCATCTTTAAGCCATTCTTTGTTTTATATTCTTTTTTACATAAGCATCTGAAATGTTGTTCTAGCTTTCTTGTGATTATAACTTCATTTCTTAAATAAAACCAACAGCAAAGCATGTTAATTTTGAATCTCTTGACAGACTTAATCGATTTCTATGTTTTACCGTTATCTTTTATAGTAACTGTCGCCTCTAGAGTATGTGCATCTTGTTTGTGAATATAATATGCGTTTGAAGAACGAAATTCTATTACAATTGTCACATTGTACAGAAGATATCTGACAATGGAACTATGAGCACAAACGTAGTACTTGAGATATTTGCAGATAATAAAGTGAGAAATAGAAAGGAAATAATACTTGAAAACTAGTGAATGAGTCTCTATGTAACCTCTTTATTAGATTTCAAGACGAGAGAAAGAACCCATTTAATCAAACTACGCCTTTGTATAGGAAATGAAATTATTTAGGGACCGAAGTGAGCTCAAGGTCAATTTTAGTATTGAGCTTGAACAATATAAACATTGCATATGAGTTTTAGGGAATATGTAATAGGTAATATTATGTATTCAGTACTTGTTATTTCTTATATAAGTTCCGAGTAATCTCATACGAATAATAAGTATTTAATGAGGTAATATTATGTATTCAGTACTTGTTATTTCTTATATAAGTTCCGAGTAATCTCATACGAATAATAAGTATTTAATGAGGTAATATTATGTATTCAGTACTTGTTATTTCTTATATAAGTTCCGAGTAATCTCATACGAATAATAAGTATTTAATGAGGTAAATACGACAGTACTGCATTTTTTTTTATACACTCAGGGGCAAAACCTTATGATTGCATTGTTTTCATTTTAATATCCGATATACAATTCGAAATCACAATTTTAAAGTGCACAAATTGAGATACATCTTTTTTTGTTGACAACATTTCTGGTCTAACTGTGCTGCTAAAACATTTATACAAATGATTGTTAACAGCTTTAAATGACTTGTTAACAGGTTATTTTTTTTTGTAGGGGCTGGTTACCCGAATTTTTTTATTAAGTGAATAATAAAGATATATGAAGTTGCGTGTATATCAGCAGTGATCTCCGGACTAACAAAGAGTAGCATAAGAGCAAAAAGATAATGAATGTGAAAATTAAACTAATGAGGACAAGACGTTGGGCCGAAAGGGGCCAACTAAGGAGAGGATATTTTGGAAGACCCTTACGGGGTTGAAAAGGACTTCGTCAAAGGTAAAATGCCAGTGAGCCTTCCATATACCAAGAATAATACAAGCAATGATACTTTCATTCGATATTAAGGATAATCATTAAGGAGGGAAAATTAAAAGGTGGATAGCCCTGTAAATTTCATGAGTAGTCATAGTATGTCCAAAGAAATGAGGCCATATTTGTTCCCAAATAAGTCGTTTTGGAGAACAGAGAAAGAAAAAATGACCGACATGCTCAGTAATCAAACGAGGTGTGCACAAGCGACAAGAAGAGTGGCAATGGTCCGGTACGACTTTGTGAATCGTTACTGCACAGGGAAATTTGTCTTGTAATAAACGATACCAAGGTGTACGAACTGCTAAAGGGATCTTCAATTTCAAGAAAAAATTCTAAAGCATAGCCGGTTTTGTGTGCACAGGAGATCTAGTTGGGATAGATTGTAAAAGCTTTGTCTGGTGGTTTGTACGGAAATACTTTGGAGTGATCCTTTCTGAGCCAATATCTAGAGCATCTGCAATCAGATATTTACAAAAGGAGCCTAAAGCACTAGATCCTTGGAAGCGTTATCCACATACAGGGAAGCTCGGAAGGCACAACTTTGTAAGAAAAAAAAAAAAAAAAAAAAAAAAAAAAGGAAGCAAAGTTACTTTACCAATGGTAATCCATCGCAGCATTTTCTACACACGAGCTTTACAGACAGTTAAATTTGGACGATCGGATGAAAGCGTTTTTGAACATAGACAGTATCAAAGGGCTTTTGGTCTTGCAATGAAAATTCAGATGTCAATTGCACAACCGCGGAGAGAGGCAGAGACAAACTGTAATTCAGAAGCATTGCAGTAGGTTGATCTGATGTACTGTTGAAAGCAGAAGAGACAGTGGAAGAATCAAATAAGGAGTTAAGAACTCTAAAAAGCAGAGCACAAAGACTTGGTCGATTCTGTTGAAGGAGACCCCATGTAGTTTAGGAAACAAGAAAGGCAATCGGTGATCATAAAGGACCACAAGTGCTATGCTTGCCAAATGGGCGCTCATTCATTAAGAGACAATTGTGGAAGGATGATGATGCTGTATTAAAGGTGTGATCCAACAAAACTGGAGAGCCTGTTGTAGGGACAATGGATCCAATATGCCGAGGCCACCTTTATTGAGCGGTAATTGCAATACATCAAAAGAGACTGGAGGAAAGACTCGAAATAAAAGGAACTCACGACAAATTCGATGTATGACTTGCAAATTCTGTAAACTGATCCAAGAAATGCCCAAAACGTGCCAGAGAGTAGACAGTATCATGATGTTGAGTGCAGTAGCTCTACCACGAATGGACAAATTGCGCTGTTTATATATGTCACAGACTCGAGTAATCTTAGGGATCAGACGGCCTTGGAACAGGCGACAATGTGTAGTGGAATGCATCAACGGATACTAAAGATAAGTAGGAGACTCATCAGAACATCGGTCATGCCATTTAGTGATACTATAAGTAACTAGAGCAGGCAGCCAATGAGGGTGAGGGATCCCTGATATAGAGAAACCAACTGTTTTGTCAAAATTCATTTTGGCATTGGTGGCCTGATTGTAGAGTTGAGTCAACCTTTGAGCCTCAGCGAGATCTGCAGCATTACGTAGAAAGATAAGTAGATCATTTGCGTATGCGAGCACCTTAACCGGTTGAAGGGAAGACGGACCATATAAAGGATCACGAATGGTTGGTAGCGACAAACTTAGAGGTAGAAAGCCTTGAATTCTCTGTGAATCCTTGATTGCTCTAATAAGGAGTTCAAGAACAAGGCTGAACAGGATAGTTCTAATAGGATCACCTTGCCGTAAACCCCGTCCGAGTGGGACTGGTAAGATAAGGTGACCGTTAACGTTGACCTGCATGATAAACCAACAACACCTACAGCTGCTAAGCTTGGATCCAATCTCTTTCAACTCATCGCCAGATTCAATCTAAATTTTGTTCTGCTAATACTGAAAGCTTACAGCACCACTTCATGTGCTGTCCTAAGAAATGGAGAGTATGGATAGATGTTTTCAATTTCTTTAATCTATACCTTACTTTTCACTTCAGACGATGTATGCTCAATCCTCTGGTCTTTTCAGCAGTTTACTTTTGTTGACAACACTGATCTCTGGACTCTCAGCTGCTGTGTGCTTTCCGTTATCTGGCGTATCCACTGGAGATTTGCCATTGACGGCTTTCCTTTTAGTGATCAACAGCTGGGTCACTCGTGCTGTGTCGCAGTTTGCCATCCTGGAAAGGGGCAGGCTCGACCTTGACTAGCACGTTCAATCGTTTACGCTCTGTTTCTTTTGGTTCACAGCACTCTCAGACGTGTGACTCCAATTATATTTTATAAATAAAAATAAACTATTGATTTACAAAAAAAAAAAAAAAAAATTCTATATATTAGTATGTAAAAAAGTACATGAATAAGCATGATGTAGTCTAATAACGACAAGTAAATTTGTGATGATTAAAAAAAAAGCCAACCTATCGTATCAAGTAAAATGCGAATATTACTCTCTTTTTTTTTATGTGAAATTAAGGTAAAATCAGAGATTTCAAGTATTTTTTTCTTTTTTTTTTTTTTTTTGGCGTGCATGATATTCGAAATTATATTCCAGAAGTAAAATTTGCTTGAAATGCGCCGTTTTAATACAGTAATGTTCTAGTAAAACTTCGAATTTCAAGCGAATATTACCGACTTGTTATTCTTAAATTATTTGCAGTGCCGTAAAAAAAATAAAACCACATTTCTTTTTTTCTATATTTTTACATGATGACAACACATCCTTCTATTGAAGAATTTAAAAGTAAAGGATGGTATTTATCTCAAGAAGGCATTGAGTTGATTGCTTCAAAGAATAAAGACCTAAAAACAATAGACGATTACGTTCGTCATGCAAAAGACGTAAAGAACTATAGATATGTTGTTTTATTGACTAAAATTCACACACATTCTCTCTCAACGCATTTTATAGTTAGATATTACATCTTTAACTGAACAAGGATTGAGTCAAACAAATGAGAAACTGAAGGAAATTCCTAGTCCTGCTGTACTTCAATTGGTCGAAGTTTCATACATTGCCGAAAATGAAGAAGATCAGCCAAGATTGTTACATGTAACATTTACAGATGGAACTAGAAAAAGATTAAAAGCAACTCACGTGAATGAATCAGCCAACGGTCTAAAGTAAGTAATAAATAGCAGAAAAAAAGAAAACATTAACTGACGTTTACAAGAATCTACACGCCTCCGGGTACAAAGTTCCTTGTGACAAAACCCATTCCAATCAATAACCAAATGCTTTCATTACAACCTGGAATGATGAAAAAACTAGGTGGTCATGTTCAAGAACTTGTTCAAGTCTGGAAAAAGGTCTGTTTTTATAAATACATATTATGCATGACAGCTTTATTGAATATGTTTTTTAGAGTAAGCCTAGAGGAAGAAATCGTAAAAAAGATGTACCGCCTATGTCCAAGGTAAGAATAATAAAATGACTTGTATGATTAAACATAACGTTCCATTTTCCTAGACAAATAGTCAAACAACAGAAAATAAGACAATGCATGAGACAGGAAAAACTGGAATAAAGTCAAAGAAAGAAGATTCAGTTGACACAAAGGAAGACAAGAAAGACGAAGAAGATAAAGAAAGAAGAAAGACAAGACGAAATAAAAGAAGGTCTTCAAATAAGAAGAATGATGAACAAAAGCTTCACCAAAGTGAAGAGGAAATCATTGAGCCTCTAAAGAGTGATGATCAAAATAAGCAGCAAGAGGAACAAGGAGTGCCTGAGGAGAAACGGCAAGAGAAGGAAAGAACGTTTGAAAAGAAGAAGAGACCTAGAAAGAAGAAGTCTTTGATCGCGAAAAAGATGTCTGATGCAATACATCCAATAGAGAAAGTAAAGGAGTCACCAAATTCCTCAGAAAACAAAGAACGGTTGGAAAAACAGAAAGTCGAACCAAAAGGTATAAATGATCACGATGATAATCACGCTAAACAAGAAGAGCCGGGAAAAGAAAAACGTACAAAAAAGATAAAGACGCCAAGAGAAAAAAATTCAAATGTGAATGCAGTGAAAGATGAAGAAAGTAAGGAGATGGTTGAGACCAAGACCCATGGAAAAGTAAAGAAACTGGAAGATGAAAATAAGCCTGAAGCAGTATCAAATAAAGGGACTGGCCAACAACCAAAAGCACTTGATAAAAGAAGAAAACCCCAAGAGAACAAAAAAAGAACTATGTAGAGAATAGTAACAAATCAGCATCATTGCACAATGATGAGGAAGAAGTTAGTGCAAAGGATGTACCAAAAAGCGATAGATTAGATCCACAGTTAATCAAAGCGAACGAAGGCGAGAAAACAGAAAGGAGTAACATAAAAGCAGAAAAAAAGATGAGAAAAAAGAAAATTAGAACAAGTAAAAGAGACAGAAAAGATACAGTAAATTCTGAAAAGCTGGAACAACCTAAGAAGCTAGAGAACCTGAATGTCAGCATTCAACAAGACGAGCCAATACAACCAAAAGGCACTAAGCTGACTGCAGAAGAAAGTCCAGAAAAACAGCCTTCTTTAGTATCCGACAAGACGTTTACACCAAAATCGAATATGAATGATAAAACCTCAATTAGACATGATTCAAGTACTAATGCTATAGTTACTGCTACAATAGATAATCAACAACTATCAAAAGTTGAAGCTCTCAATGATCAAATGGCTGTGGAAAGTCAGTATAGAATGGCTTATGATTACCAACAACAACAGCAGCAACACCAACACCAACACCAACACCAACACCAACAGCAACAGCAACAGCAACAGCAACAGCAACACGAACAGCAACCATCAACTTATAACTTTGTTCCTCAGGCTTATCCTTTATTACACCAACAGCCAGCACCGGCAACAGTCATGCAAAATGGATATTATTATCAGCAGCCTTACTCAATGGGAGATTATAGTATGGTAATGCCAGTCTATCCAAACTATAATTATCCACCTTCAACAGACCAATACATGCAGCCCATATATTACCACCAACCTTATAACAACTATCAACCTTACTACAATCATCACAGTTACTATAATACCAACAATAACAATTATCAAAAGTAACAATTGTAAATAAATTATTTTTTATTCAATCTTGTTCTTCATTGTTGTCATTGCCAGGGTCTACCCAAGTGTGCCAAATAATAGTACTTAGTCCAACTAAAATGGCAACAATACACCCTAAAATAACATTATCTGTAATATCTAATACATAGAATTCTTTTAATTTGTGAGTGATGAGAGTTGTCATTGCTGAGAAAAAGTCATTGTATTGAAGATGCACCATTCTTATTGTTTTTTTGTTGTTGTGGGAGCGGAGTAGACAAAGCCGGTGAATAGAGTATTTACTAAACTATGTTTTATGGTGAAACTTTGATGGCATAAACGGATCAAAGGTATAAATAATTGCTTTTTGACAAGTCAGAATATCCACTTTCTTTTTTCTATAGCTTTAATTAGATATATGTGTGTCGAGGTACACAAAGATAAGATTAAAAATAAAAAAGAAATTAAAGTATGGATTTTTATTTTTTATTTCTTCATTTTTTCATATAATGACGCCTACTTATGCTGAGCCTGAAGAAGTTATGGCTCTTGTTCGAGATCCTTCAAAGCACGCTGGAAAAGACTACGTTATTATAGACGTTCGAGGCGATGATTACATTGTAAAGTATAGATCAACATTTGTAAAACTTTTTATTAATTTACTTAGGGTGGCCACGTTCCAGGATCTGTTAATGTTCCAGCCGGAAGAATATATGATGAAGTAAATGAACTTATTGAAAAATATTCTCAAGTGCCCACAATCTATTTCCACTGTGCTCTTTCTCAAGTGAGAGGTAGCGTAAAAAGTATTGTTTACTTGCTTATTTTAAAACTTTTATTTTGTTAGGTCCAAAATCGGCGCGTATTTACAGTGAAACACTCTCTAACTTGGGTATTTCAACAAATCAAAAGGTAATTGTTACCAATAATTGACAATAATTCAATGATTTTGCTTTACCAGGTCAAAATTTTACGCTATGGATTTGAAGGATGGCATTTAAGGTACAAGTTGGAAAAAGATCTTATTGAAGATTATGATGCTAAAGTATGGGAATGGGCTTCATAAAAATAATAAAAAATAAGTTGAATCTATAGCATATTTACACAATTGCCCCATTCTCTTTTTTTTTATTACAAAATCTGATGTCTTGTTTTACTTTCTAATCAACAAATAAATATTTTCACCTACAGTCAAGTTTTGTAAATGTCTATAATCTCCTTCTAAGCACATCAAAAGACCTCCATAAGAGACATATACAGAACTATATAAATGATTAATAAAAAGAAAACAGTGCAACACATGCACAAATCACTTACACTTGTTGAACAGCTGCGCCCTTGTTGGAGTCTTCAAATTTATAAACTTTACCAAACATAACATATTCATATTCATCACTCAAATCACGTTCTCCAGGTGCACGCTCACGCCAGCTTTCACGCTTCTCGACACCACCTGTGTTAGCTGAAGCCTCAAGAGAAAGAGATGATGCCAAGACAAAAGAAAACTTTTCTCCAGTATTTAAAGGATAGATTTCAGAATTAAAATCCAATGTTAAATCCATTTCATAATTTTCGGAACGGGCAATAAGACGTGAAACTAATATAATGATTAATGTTCCTGAATGATAAAAGATGTGCATTTCTTTAATTCACCTCTGTCAAAACGTTTGCCTTGAGGATCAAGGTCTTTAATATCAAAGATATCTTGAAATAATATGTTTTCTGTTGACATTATGAACTAAGTGCAGAAAAGAAAGAGAGAAGAAAGCTTTCACTTTTTTTCTACATAAATTAAGGGCAGTCACTGGTAAATGGGATAGAAATGCAGATGGCTTAGAGCGCTCTGTTTTTTCTTCAAAACAATATGCAAATTAATCAAGACAAGGTAAGGGAATTTAAATAAAGAAAGAAAGATAATGATTTCATTAAATAATAAAAGGTTAAAAAAGCATTTAAAGCTTTATTTAAACATGAAAATGAAAATGGAGAGAAAGAAGAAATTGTTTGGTTAATGATCTCAACGTTTGAAAATAACAATCTCGTCAAAAGAAACCCTGCTAGAATGTAAGCAACACTTCTACAAAAACACAACTTAAAGCTGATTTGAGTTTAATTAGTTTATTGAAACATGGTTGTCATACACCAGGCGTTCGACGCTGCCTTTTCGTACGAGCTTCACAACAGTCATACAAAGACATGATTAAAGAGAAAAAAATCAAAGGCATCCATAAAGTATTAGATCTTAAACATGTCAGAAAGTTATACCATAAGCCAGAAGCACAATTACAGTTGATGGAAGAATTTGACATGTTTCTAGCTGACAACTATACAATTCATAAATTAAGCAAAATCTTTTCTAGAGAAGTCTATAAAAAGAGAAGGTAGTTTTTTTTTTCTTGGTGGAGATTAGGAAATCTTACAAATCTTTGCGGAATAGAGAGCCTATGCCTATAAATCTCAAAGCACAAGATTTGCAAAAGGAAGTATTATTAGCTGCTAAATCAACACACATGAATTTCATGAAAGGAAATTGCTATGCTGTCAAAATTGCAACAACTGGACAGACAGATACCGCCGCTTTTGAAAATTTTATGTCTGCATATACAAGTATAGCCCAAGCTACACCAGGGGGAGAAGAAGCGATTAGGTCCTTACAGATTAAAACTGCCAATTCTGTAAGCTTGCCTATCTATGAAAATAATGAACAATAATAGAGTTTAAAAAATAAATAATTATGAGGACCACTTAAGAGACCATTAGAACAAATAAAAAAGTATAAGGAGTAGCTTAATAATGGGTAGTATATTAAAATTGTGGTAATTTGTAAAATGTATTTCAAACATACTGGAAAAGTAAGCAGAGACTGCCCTTTTTTGTACCATGTAAACAAAGACTGGTTTTCCTAATTTACTGTTACCTTTCTTTTTCATGTTAAAACACTCTAGAACCTTTCTTTATAGAGAATAGTAAGTGTAGTAAAAGTAAATGTCCTACTCTACTTACATCAAAATGAACATCAGTACGCTGCACAAGTAATTTCAAAATGTAGTATCAAGGTTCCTAATCTTGGCTACGATCATTGAACTTGAAGATTACGTTTTAGATCTCTAAAGATTCATAAAAAAATTTTTTTTCAACAAAATCAATCCAAGCCTTTCTATTTACTATTGTTCATGTTTAGTAACACGGACATTGTACCTTGCAGGTATTTGAAGATCCTCTTTTGTAATAAGTTTCATTACAATATTAAGACACTCAATCTAATCAGTGTAAAAACAGTTAATAGTATTCTTATGAGTTTGTATAAGTATATTATGTACTGATTTTACTCCTTAAAGGTCGTCCATAGCCTGATTTAGATACATATTATATGATGATGAGTTCTGACTACAATAGTTTGCATAAAAGTTACATTACTCATTGGCTCTTATTGGTCGGATTATGATGTGACTAAAAAAATTGAAAGTCAAACACAAACAACAGGGAACAAAAAAAGTATAAAAAGACCCTTTTTTTCCCCTTTTTTTTTCTTTTTTCTTTACAAATTATCCTCTGCTCTCTCTTCTCTTTGCGAGGTGGACTCTGGTTTCGGCTCAAGATTTCGTTGCTTTCAGCAGCCATTTCCATGCTCTCTGGTCCGCTTGTTGTAACCTAACACTTCATTTGGTGATTCAAATGTTGCAGGCTCTCGGGTCGGCTGCCCACAGTACCGGGACTGTCGAGTGCTAACAGGCTCACCCATTGCTTGCGGTCCCTGGGGAGTCCATGCGGTTATTCCGAATAAATGCTTGTGCTTTTGTTAGGAGGTATCGAACCAAAAGCTATTTTGGGTAACTTGATGGGCCATTACCGCTGCTTTGCATCGCTGAAGACAGGGTACGATTAAGGGCCTTGCTCTGGTTGTCATGAAGAGCTGCCAAAACCTACCTCGAGTGGTGTACTGTTGTTGTTTTGTATCCCGGATCGACACGCTTGCATTGCTTTAGTATGGGATTGACTTTCTGGCAACTAACCAAGGTTTTTCCATGATGGATAAGCTGTCTATTGCTTGCAGTAAAGGCTTGATCCATCTAGGCGTCCAGACGTGCAAGTACTATTTTGGCCTTGGGTACTTTCTAGGATGTGACGCCAATAGGTCTAAGTATAAATGTATAGTAGGTAAGCTAACACTCTGTGGTGGGTGGGGGGGGGACAGGGGACATGGATATGGACATGGATATGGGATTATAGTGGAATGTTTTTGATTGCTTGATTGATTGATTGCTTGATTACTTGGCTACTTGGATATTTGGTTAAATACCTATATGGTTACTTGATTACTTGATTATTTGATTGAATTGCTAAATGATTGCTTGGTTAAGTGTTTCTTGGTTAAATGGTGTCCTCAATCACTGATACCTTATGAATAATATCAATGATATATTCTGTCTATATTAAATATATCTCTCAAAAATTGATGTATTCAATAATAAATCTTGTTAACAAGCTGTTCTTTTTTTTGTCATCATCTTAATCTTGTTCTGTTTTTTATTGATATTTATTGATTTATTTTTATTTTTTATTTTTATTGTTTAGAGTTCTTTTGCATCTTCAAATGAGCTGCGTTTTATTTCTCTTTTGCTATTATAGCAATCCTTGGCTACAGTAAAAACCTTTTGAAGGGTTTTGAGTCCCTTTGGCTTACAAGATGGTATTGTAAATGTAGCTTTATTTATTAAAAACATTTCAATCTTTTCATCAACAGAGAACTTTCCATATATAGAGTTGCTGGTTAAAACGAATCTACTTTCAACTTATCGCTAGTAGTCACCGATAACTTTCTTTCTGAACCCAATTCTTTTCAGGGCCTTAGGTTTGTGATATTCATTGCAGGCATGGCCTCTGAATCTGATCTTCCATAAAATCTACAAGCTTCGCCACTTTTCAACTTAATTTAATCCTTTCTTTCATATAAGTCTCATTCATTTATACCACTTGTATTATTTTCTCTAATGACGATAAGAATAAATTTCCAAAGCTTTTTTTTTTTTTTTTTTTTTTTTTGCATGAAAACCACTGAATATAAAAAATTGTTCAACCTTTTTTTTATATTTATTTCTCGTTCTGTGTACACACATACACAAAAATGTCATACGATGAATCAGATGGAGATTATTCTGATATTCCGTCGATACATTCCAAAGAAGAAGAAGAAGATGAAGAAGATTATAAAAAGGGAGGTTACCATCCTGTCCAGCTTGGAGATCGTTTTGATAACAACCGATATATCGTTTGCCGAAAGTTAGGTTGGGGTCACTTTTCGACCGTTTGGCTTGCACTGGATACTCTGTAAGTTTCCGTTTGGGAATTTATTTATTTATTTTTTTTTTTTTTTTGCTTACCAAGACAACCGACCAGAACAGAATGTCATGTGGCATTAAAGATTGTCAAGTCAGCTCAACGTTATACGGACAGTGCATTAGAAGAAATCAAGCTGCTGGAATCAGTCAAGATGACCAATCCAGCCTGTCCTGGTTACGGACATATCACACAACTCCTCAGTTACTTTTGGCATCAGGGACCCTACGGTCAACACGTCTGTATGACGTTTGAGGTACTCGGTGAAAGTTTACTGTCACTGATGAAAAGGTACGACTACAAGGGCATTCCTCAGCCGATCGTCAAGCGGATCGCCAGGCAGGTACTGCAAGGACTGGATTATTTGCACAGGGAATGCAAGATTATCCACACAGATCTGAAACCAGAGAATGTGTTGGTCTGGATTCCGAACATTGAAGACTATTTGAGAAAGAAGACAAAGGGTGTGGTGCGTGGGAAAGGAAGGAGAGGATCCCTGCTGGAAAAGGTGGATACGACAGGGATGTCAAGGAATCGTAAGAAGAGATTGAAAAAGAAATTGAAAAAGCAACAAGAGAAGAGGCAGACGATTTGTTCTGAAACGATTGAATTGGATGATATAAAAGAAAGGATGGAAGGATTGGAGGTGAACTATAAAGTGATGCCTTCGTCCGTGCTGGATCTTGTGGGGATTGTGAGTGAAAAGGATAAGGAGAGGGATGGGTTGGGTGAGATTGTGGTCAAGATTGCTGATCTTGGTAATGCTTGTTGGATGGAGGGTGACTATAGACACATCATTCAGACAAGACAATACCGTAGTCCGGAAGTCATTGTAGGAGCCAGATGGACACAGGAAGCAGACATGTGGAGTGCTTCATGCATGGTAATTCAGTAAACAGTGTGAATTTGAATTGATATTTTATAGTTTTTTGAATTATTGACAGGTGAATTCTTGTTTGATCCCAAAGCAGGATCAGATTATAATAAAGACGATGGTAAATGATGCTAATTTAAAAAAAGATATACTCACACACTTATTAGATCATCTCGCTCAAATATTGGAATTATTACGTACAGTACCCAAGATCTTGATCAACAGTGGTCAATTCTCTCATGATTTCTTTGATCGTTCTGGCAAATTAAAGCATATAAAAAACCTAAGATACCGTCGATTGAGGGATGTGCTTCATGACACGTTTCTGATGTCACCAGAGGATGCAGATAGAATCAGTGCCTTTTTATTGCCCATGTTAGAGATGGACATGACAAGACGTGCGTCTGCTAGTCAAATGATTCAAAATGAATGGTTAAAAGAGGTGTAGATGTAAAATGGTTTATAAAATAAATGGAAATCTTCAAGGCTTGATGGTCCCACAAGTTGAATTAAGTTTCACATCCAATCAAGTACACTCCAACTCTGCACTCCGATGAAATCCTTGCCTCAAATGAATGAGTAAGGATAATATAGGCAATTGGGTAAAACCATTTGCAAACCAAAACATATCTTTACAATCTTTGGAAAATTAGGCATGGCCCTTCATTTTTACCTCGGCTGGGATTGTCTTTTGCCTTTCACAAAAAGGAAAAAGAACAGGTGATGTACAGGAAAAAGGATGTCTTGACGCACTGGCCCTACTTTTTGCCATTGTTTCTTGCTCTTTTTTTTCATTTTTTTTTTTTTTCTTTTTTCTATTAGAAAATAGAAAATAAAAAATAACTTGCTTGTTCTTTTTACAATTTCTGGTTGGTAAAAATTGAATGATTGCTAGCCTCTCTTTTATATAAACAAATAAATGAAAAAATAAGCATTGGGGTTTATCCACTGACAAAAAGTTGTATGATCATTATTTCTATTTTTAAAATGTCACATTGAAAATTACTCTAGAAAGCTTATAAACACTTTGAATCATTCTGTAAACTGAGATAAAACCAAAAAAAGGAGGGGGGGGGGACAAGAATGTTCAATCGCTTTAGAATGTACAGAAAAAAAGTAAAAAAAAAAAAGAATGAAATTCAATTTATAGTCACGTTCTTATTTTGTACCAATCAAATCTTGAGCTGCAATTCAATAGATGCATTGTACTTGAAAAATGTAAAAATAAACCAGACGGATCGATTCAATATGACATAATTGAACTTTAAAGTGGGATGGTACAAAAAAAGTCATGAACGCATGATTGTCCATCAAACAAAAACTTTATTTTATAACCAAAAGGAGCGAAGAATGCCATTAAGGAAAGCCCTTCAAACGATGATAGACTTCACGTGTATTGTTGGCTAAAATTGACTCGTTGTTTGAATATGACGGTATGAAATGCCGAAAACAAAGCTGAGGTCTAATGTTGAAGATCATCAGCCTATTCTATCGTGTTTTTTAAATGAATGGCAAAATAAAGGAGAATAAGAGAGAGAGAAAGAGAGAGAGGAGAGAAAGAGGAGAAAGAGGGTTGATGTAAAAAAAATGAAACTCATACTTTGTTGAATCACTTGCTTGTGTAGGTGAAACAGAAAAAAAAAAAAAAAAAAAAAAACTTTTTAAAAGTTGTTAAGGTTTGTTACACTATCACTCTTTAAGCTCGTTTTTTTCTTGTTCGTTTGATATTGTCTTTAAAGAAAGAGAGAGGACATTGAGATGATGCTATTGCAAGACATCCTAGAGCCATGCTATTTAAAAAAAAAAAAAAAAAAAAAAAAGAAAAAAAAAAAACATTCAAACATTGTAATAAACAGATTAGTCAGAACAGCACGTTGTGATGCCTTTTTAAAGTCCAACCATTTTTCGGTTCTTTTTAAATGTCCAATGTTTCCTTCTCCCCCTTTTTTTTTTTATCACTTATTGTTTTTTCTAATAAAAAAAAAAAAAAAAAAAAAGGTAGAAATTTATTTTCTGCTTTCTTTCTTGTTTATATCATGCATATTCCTTCTGGTTGTTCAAATAGAGAAACATCTGTTATTATAGATAAAATCAAAGGTTTAATATTTGGTAAAAAAAAAAAAAAAATAGTTTTGAAATAATCCCCAATTTTTTTTTTTTTTATTTAAATTTATTTAATTTTTTCTTAGGTGCTATCTTGGGAGATAGTATTGGTATAGCAACCAAAGGATTTTCAAGAGATGAAATTAAAAAGATTTATGAAAAAGAAATAAGATTTGGTATGGATGAAAATGGTACAGAATTCATTAGAGATGAATATAGAGCTTGTTTTGATGAAAAGTAGTATTTAAATCATCCCATTTTACAGTCCCTATTGAATGATTCGTAAACATAGTGATTTTGGATATGACGCTGAACAAATATTACTTGTCATTGAATCCATTTTAGAAACCAAAGGACATTTTCAAACAAAAGATTATTCAACAAGATTAACAAAATATAGTGAACATATAGTAAAGAACATAAACAGAGGAGGAACCATTCTTCTGACTGACTTTTAGAAAGATTTTAATCATCCAAATTATATCACAAATCCCATCGTACGTGCTCCTATCTTGGGTGCACTCAAATTTTGGGATGGTACGAGTGTCATTGAAAATTCAGCAAGTGTTTGCTCAATGACTCATCCAGATCCACGTTATATCGTATCATCCGTCATTCTTTCTTTACTCATCGCTAGGTAACAACAAAAAATAATCCGATTTTTATCCACCCCCCCTCTTTCTACCTCTCTCCGACTCACTTTTTTTTTTGGGGGAAAAAAAAACCTTACAGAGTACTCAGGGGACAAGATTTAGAAATCAAATTACAACCTATACCCACGCCAGTTCACTCCCCTCACCTGACCAGTTCTTTCACCGATAGCCTCAACACTGATCCCACCCTTTCGATCCTCGTCCGTGACGTGATCGAGACCAACAAACAAAACTTTCAAGGAGCCTATATGCACTCTTTTTTTTCTTTAGGGATCTATCCCGATTATTATCAGTGCCTGATCGCATGTGCCAAACCAGAGACGCTCGGCAGTCTTCAACTGGACTCGACCGAGGATGTCTTTCGATCACTTCAAGCAGCCCTCTACTGTTTTACGAGATCAATTCCGGATGGACAGGAACCAGATTATTTTAAAAAGATCATGATGGATCTCGTCCTGCAGGGCGGAAATGCAGAGAGTAACGCGACCACCGCAGGGGCCTTGTTGGGCGCCAGATTAGGCTACAGTCAGCTACCGACCGAGTGGGTCGTGGGCATGAAACGGTGGGAGTGGCTAGAAGACCGCGTGGATGAATTCATTGCTTTATTTTAAATAAACCATCACAGCTCTTTTTTCCAGGATTCTAATTCCTCCATCGCCTCCTTCTCCAATCCTTTCTTTCTTGCAAATCCAAGCAGTGTGTTGACCGTCTTGGCTTCCATCCGAGGTTGGTTCGGTCGGTATCGACCCGGACGCGACATCTCTTGCTTGACCAAGGCCAGGGCCTGATCCCATCCTTCTCTGCCGGCCGATCGACAGAGACACTCCACATACGAGTTGTAATTGTTCGCATTCAGCTCAAACCCAGCCTGCTTCAGCTCACGCCAGATCGACCGCGCACGCTCCGGATAGCCATTGTGTCCGCAGCTGTCGAGCACGATCGAAACCGAAGCGGGATCAATCGCGACCTCGGACGAGGACATGAGCTGCTGCCAGAGATCGAGCACCGTCTGGCCATCGCCCGTCCGGTTGTAGGCATCCATCAGCGCGTTGTAGAGGGCAGTGTCCGGGTCGAGAAAGAGATCGACCTTGATCAGGCCGTGCACGTGTTCGAGCACGTAACCGTCTCTGTATTGTCCCGAGGCATGGAGCAGGGCGGTGTACGTGTGCCGAGAGGGCTGGATGCCGAGCGATCGCATGTCGCCAAACAGCCTCAGGGCCATCTGCAGCCTCTCACTGGCCGTTCGCTCGCTCTTTTTCAGCGAGGTCAAGGAGGCGATCATTGTCGAATAGAACGGGGCGTCCAGCTTGACCCGGCCCCGGTCGCGGTGGTCGTCTCGGAGGACGCGATAGATGTCGAGCGCGTCATCGAGACGGTCGTCATTGATGTAGGCCAGCGTGAGGTGGGTGAAGGTGATGACGTCTGGCGGTCGCTGTCGAAACACCCGGTCGTAGACAGCCTGTGCTTTTTCGGATCGACCCAGCCTGGCCATGACGCCCATCCACGCATTGGATCCTACCCGATCCAGCCGGGCTTCGTACGGCTCGATCGTCCTCGCCAGACGGTCCAGTTGCTCTGTCGTGGCCTCCTTGGCCATGCTGACCAGCCGATTCAGGATGCGTCCGCTGGGCTCGATCTCCATCTCTTCAAACAGCGCCAAGGCTCCCTCCAGATCACACGCTCTCTTTTTGGCATCGATCAGGGTCCCATACGTCACCTCGTCCGGTCGGATCCTTTTCTTCTTCATCTCTTCATACACTCCCATCGCCTGTGCGTCCTCGCCTTGCTTCAGACAGGTATCCAGCAGGATGTTGAACGTCTTTTGATCCGGTCGACAGCGCAACCGACGGTAGAGGGCCAAACAGGCCTCGACGTCCTCAGACTTGTATCGCAGCATGGTGTTCATCGCCGCCGTGTCCAGCTTGGGTTGTTTCAAGAGCGCCTCAAACGCCCTCTGGCCTTGCTCGGGCGCATCGTACGCCATGGCCGCGTCCAGCACGATCGTGTACGTGTACACGTCCGCCACCTTCACCTGGTCTCGAAAGAAAGCAAACAGTCGATCGCCCTCGTCCGTCTGGCGCCAGAGCTGCAGCAAGGTGTTGTAGGTCACCGCGTCTGGTTCGATCGGCCCCATGGCCTTCAAGAGCGTCTCGGCCGCCGCGAGCTCGCCGTGCTTTTTGAAACAGTTCAGCAGCAGGTTGTAGGTGTACAGGTTCGGCTCGACCCCCGCTCGCTTCATCTCTTCCATCACTCCCAGGGCTCGCTCCGGTCCCTCGTGCTGTCCACTGGCCGCGACGAGCGCATTGTATTCCATCGGACTCGGTCTCTGCTGAAATCGCTTCGGCATCTCCTCCAACACCCGCTTCAGAAAATCATAGTCGGCCCGTCTCTGGCTGCTGCCTGCCAGACGTACCAGTCGTCGAAGCAGTGGACGATCGACATTGGTCGTCGAAAGGGATTCATACGCTGATCGTGCTTGGCTCAGTTGGCCACGGTTGACGGCCTTGCGAAGTGCTGCCCAGGTGCTGTGGTGACAACTCGAAATGTGGATCTTGAAAAACGACTGGTAGAACGTCAGGGAGCCATTCGCACGTCCTGAATGCATGGTGATTGTAAAGAAAATAATTTTTTAATAAAAAAAATAAATTCACTTGGTTTCAAAGGCCGTTTTTTTTTTTTTTTTTCTTGCTTGAAAAAAAGAAGAGCTTGGTGTGAATCATAACCACTGAAGAATTTGGAATCGAAAGAATAAAGAACGACACCTTATCTTTTCTTTTTGTTTGACAATCTTTACCCACTAGACTTGATTCACATGTATGGGTTAGGATTCATTTGCACTTTAAGTAATCTCTACCCCCACCCCACTTTTTTCTTTTGACAATCGAAAAAAAAAATATCTGTAGCTACACTCGACTTTATTTTCTTTATAAATACAGCTGTTATTCGTATGGGTCCTTGTCTTGACGCTCACTTTTTTAATCCATCCCTTTTTGGTGAGCAAGATGGAATAGGGTCATTAAAGCTACAAAGACGTCAACATGAAAGCAAAAAGAAACATTGTGATTGTCTGTGAAAGCAAAAATTGGATCGATTTTGTAATAAACAGTTTATAAAGATCCATCGAGCATGACATTCTAATCTATCAAAAAAAAAAAGACTTGCCTGACAGAATATCAATGATTTACCGGAAATGATTTTTTCCGGGAGCAAATGGAGCCTCCTTTCACATCCAAGCCCAATAGAATCATGCTTCTTTTATTTTTCCGTGTAGCCATTTTTAAATGTGCTACAACTTTTTTTGTTGAGCAAATTCAGAGTAAACGATTGAAAAATAAGCTAAACAATCTATGTTGATCACTGCTTTTTGGAGAAGAGAGAAAGAGAAAAAAAGGTGATATTTGTGGAAGGCAAAGTGGGAATTGATTTTATTGTTTTTTCTTTTAGGAAGATTGAAAGAATTTACTGGAACTCATGCAAGTCCGCTGGTATCGGCCTTTCAATGACGTGTTTCCCCTTTCGGAGTCTTGAAGTACAAACGAGAGACGCCAATGCTTTTACACTATTTCCAGAAATGAAAGTCGCATTTTGTAAAGTTTTATAATACAATTTATATGTCACTGCGACAAGTCACGGCGACTTTAATTTCTGGAAATAGTGTATAAAAAGGTGAATTGATTTCTTACACAAAATTTATAATGCAAATTCCCCTTTCAATTTGACTTTTTTATGCCAATGGATGGAAGCAGTGAATTGAAAAAAAAAGTAAATGTTGGATATTGTTTTTAAATGTCAAAAGTAATTAATTTTTTTTTTCTGCTACAAAAATGCAGCACAAATAAAAGAGACATGATTACATGAAACATTCTGAATTCCGCATGACGCTACAAACAAAAAGAAGATCTTTTCAATTCTGGAACTTGAGCTTTCTGTTCCGTTTTTGAAAAACTCTTTTATATCAACACTTGAGGCTTTATAAAGCATTCAATTCTTGATGCACTCATCATCACCAAGCCAATTTTTTCTCTCTCTCACTCATCCCCTTGCTCTCACTTTGCGGTAAAACAGTTTGTCCTTCAAGACCTTAATGCGTACGGTCATAAAGCAGGTGGAATTTGTGCTACGTTTTACTAACTTTAATTAATTGTGTGACGAGAACTGGGTGGAAAATCGACTGGTTTATTTTTATTGTTTTCTTTGCATAGATGCAATTCACAGATTTAAAAAAAAAAAAAAAAATGTACCCTTTTTTTTTATATTAAAATTGTCAACTTTTTTATTGACTTGTACAATAGTAAAAAATAGCCTTATGCATCCTTAATTACAAATTTGACAATCAACAAGTGTAACTTCAATTGACACTCTTTATAATGAAAGCATCTATCTGATTTATAATAAATATAAACAAATAGAATGATTGATTACAGAAAGAAGTTGAATCTAGATTTCATTTGTTTATGATCAAATGACAAGTACACATAAATAAACCACTTTATTCAAATTAAAAAAAAAAAAAGGAGATGGTCTTTTTACAGACAACACGTATCATTTTATTAATCTATTTAAATTCAACCAGATTTTGTTTTATTGTATTTTCAATGACTCGCATCATCCGATAAATGATACTTTTGTCTCTCTTTTTTTTGACTTTTTTCTTGCAAAATTCATATTCATTTTTTTTTTTAAAAAAAAAAAAAAAAGAAAAAAAATGATTGAATCACAGTCATTTTTGAATTTATTTCATATCATTCACTTGGCACCATCATCGTCAGATCACAAAAGCTTAAATAGTCGAGTCGGTCTATCGTCCAAAAATGGAAAATTTGGAATTGGTAAAAAAAAAAAGATTATATTTTATATTTTTACCCTTTTTTTAAATAAAAAAAAAAAGAAAAAGCCCTTAAGGATTCATCATTCACTCAATCTTAATTTGATCAGTGATGAACAAGAAAATCATTACCTAATTTACTTTTTATGTAAATTGACTTTTTTATAAAAAAAAAATTCCTTGCATGATTAAATGTATCCCTGCATAAATAGGAATAAATGTGTTGTGTGTGAATGGATTCAGCTGTTATCATCTATTTTTGTTTTTTTTGTTGGTAACAAAGATGCATAGAAAAGTAAAATAATGTAGTTTATCAAACAATAGGAACATTCATGTCAGCTGCTGTAATTATTTTATCTTGTTTTGAGCCTAATTCTTATCTTTGACATACAACACAATCCTACTGGAACATGTTCACCCCCCTCCTTCAAACGTGCTCCGCCGAATCATGCGATGGATGCAGATAGGATCTAGCAATATCTACTTTTGAATGAACACAATCGAAAAAATAGAATTAAAGGAGCATGATTCATATATTTATAGACCATAAGCATAAAGAATGATGACATAATGGGGGATACGAATAAAAATGAAGAGAAAGGAGAGAGAAGGAGAAGGAAGGGGCGGGGGCATAATTTATTTCACATGGATTCACATCGCTTTTTCTTTTCCTTTTCTTGATGTCATAGATTTTCCACTGGTTTTGATTGGTCTCCTTGTCTTACTTGATCTGCTACTACCCAATTGACCTGATTCTTGTGATAGTGGGTTGACTGAGGCCTCCTGGGATGACTTGATCCTACCGATCGACCGTCGTTTGCTGATCAATTTATTTTTTTCTTCTTCCAACATGTCGATCTTCCTTGCAAGCTGTTTTACTTGAATGCCCAATTCGTCAAACGCAATCTTGATTTCTTTTAGAATTTCTGAATACAACTGCTCTTGATCCCCTTCTGACTCTCTCGCGACATCCATGATCGTCTCCAGCGGCATGTTCTCTCGACTGCTTGTTTTCCCAGTCAGGTAAGCATTACGAACCGAATTGAGAACGATCGAGATAATCTGCCAATCATCTGTCAGATAGGACAGTTGATCCTCTATCACTTCAACATCCATCGCTCTCTTCTTCACTTCTCGGTCGTCGTCATCCGGACTGTCACGTCCTCGCTTGCTGGCTTCAACCGTCCGTCGCCTTTCGTCCACTCTCTGTTCTCTATCATCCCAGAAGGGTGTGTTTGGTGAAGGCATTCGTATCCTTGGCTGCGTCCAACACGGCTCGTACGAAACCTGTCGCGTGTGGTGTGGGTAGGACACGTCAGGAGAATGATGGGGTACATGAGGAAAATCGGTTCGATGACCATAAGGAAAGGGTGGAGGGTGTAGCATGGCTGGTGTGAATAGCTGGGTGGGTTGCCAGTGGGTCTTGTCGGGTGAAGTGGATGGTGGGTGGGGTTGATCTCTTGAATTAGTGTAAGGATATCTATTATCCATTGAGCATAATCAGAGATAACAATCACTCTAAAAAAAGTGGTGGACTCGAATGTATAAGAAGTAGACCCACGAGTAAAAAGAAAAAAAAAAAAAAAAAAAAAAAAAAAAAAAAAGAAAAAAGTATACACAAAAAAATAAAGGGTCTATTAAAAAAGCGCTTTTGTTATACCAAAGTTTTTTTTTTTTTTGCATCCCCCTTTTACGACAGGCCTATCAATAAACGATTAGATAATGTACAAGAATCACCGAAATAAGTGTTTTTCCAATGTTTACATGGATGACAACATGTAAGGGAGAGTGACTAGAAAAGTTGCAAATTAAGAAATAGAGTACATTCCTATTTAATCATCGATTGAGCTTGACCATCGTTGACTTTTATGTCTAAACGAACGAGCGGGATGAAGCTTTGTTTAGTTTCCTGATTAGGAGGACAGTCCGTATGGCGTCATACTGAATGACAACAGTCCATCGAAAAAAGCAAAGAAAACAATCCTATGGATTCTACATTAACTTTTTTTTTTCCTATTCCTTTTTCATTCTCTCATCATCTGCCAATTCGTCTTTTATTCTACCATCATCTACCTCCCAACATTTTGCGGCACATTAGACCAAGGCACTTTTTTTTTTTTTTTTTTTTTTTTTTTTAGCTCGAATTTAAGGCATTATTACACAAGTCTTTCAAATTTTGATTACAATTAGTCCGCTTGTAGAACCGGGTTATTCACAATACCTTATCTTAGTAAACTATTGGTTTGCAACTACTTTGTTTATGCAGGGAGAAGTCAAAAGAAAGAGAGAATAAGGAGAAAGAGAATGAAGTCTGTCTTTATCACATACCCAATCGAAAAAAATAATTAAATTCTCTTGAAAACAGACATTGTGCTTTAGAATCATTTATTTTATATTTTATACATATTCAACATAAACCAGGTTGAATGTTTTATTTCTTTAAACAATGCCATCTCTTGATCAAGTAACCAATTTTCATCAACCTTTAACTGAAATCTAACTGTTCTAAACCACATACATCAATTTACTATTTACGCTCACACCACTCTCAATCCACGGAAAAAGCAAAATGAAGTCAACAATGAGCGGTGCTTGAAATGAGTGACTTAGATCACTTGGCACTGTTTGATCGTGAAGCAGAAAAAGAGGCCAATTTGTATTTTTTAAAGAAATAGAACCAGCCAGTCTGAGTGTGCCAAAGAGAGCATGTTCACATGGACAGATGAGCTCTTTGTAGAAAAAGAAGACCTTTTTTTTCGTAAAGGACAAAAAGCGCATCATTCACTTTCAAAACAAACCCAAACCTTACACTTCATACCAAGGCTTGATTTTAACCCCATTATACAATGCAGATGGAAAAAAAAAAGATGACGAGAGAAAAATAAGCCCAACTGGCCGTTGTTTGTGTTGCGGTTGAAGAGGAGTTTGATTTTGACAGGGACGCGTACGACCAACGGAAGGGCCTTTCGCTGGGAATATTGTATGAAGAAAAAGTAGGGTGGAACATGACTAAAAGTTCCATCTTGGAAGCTGCTTTTGATTATCTTCTCATGGTACACATACTGAATTCTTATATTCCATGGCTGATGTTGTGTGTATAGGTTTGTTGAAAGGGGTAAAAATGCCTTTTTTGGTATGCAATGCAACCATGACTTTAACTCATGGTCTCGGATAAATAATGAAAAGACGACAGAATAGACATGTTGTTCTTTGATACAATAATAACACTTCTAGTGTTGAACCCTCATGGTTATGGCCTGTTGGATTTATCGATCCTGTCCCCCCCCATACACGCTACACTATTTCATCTTCATGATAAAGATGCATGTATCCTTTCTGTTAAAGCACTCTGAAAGGTGATGATCTCATGCATTGAGAAAATAGACAAAACAGTCTCTTTCAAAAATTGAATACAGTGAACAGTGTTGATAGGTGGGACTGGGGCATTCACTTGTCGGTCTCAGTAGGTTTGCGACTAAAAAATCAGCCACCCTGTACAATCACTTACTATCGTATTCTCTCCTTTGTTTCTTTTCCAGGCTCATGATTTATAAGCAAGATTGAAGCACAACAAGGCATATTCTATCGTAACCATATCTCATTTAACTTTAGCCAGAAAAAAAAAGCTTTTTAAAGTGGTCCTCTGTCGTTTTCTTGTTTATAATCATGAAATAACCTATGGTTTTAAAAGCTCACGTTGGTGTTGCCTGCTTTTTTTTTTTTTCCGAACGCATGTTTATTATTGTTTGATGTTTTATAACACATCATCTTTCTGTAAAAAAGCTTAATTTTGTAATAAGGTTCAAAATGGTCTTGTAAGCATAGTATTTTGTACCACCTCTTTTCCACACGTTTCCATGTCACCTTAAAAAAAACATAAAAAATGCATCTTGTCTATGATAATTGCATGCCTTAAAAAAGAATATAGAACAATCCTACCATTCGATAAAAGTTGGCTTCAAGAAACCGCTCAACCTTACAAACCCAGCCTGAAAGAACAAGTTCTTCTCTTGGCATGAATCCTTTCACTCTACTTTAAGGTACTTTATCCTTTAGCCATCCAATAAACCATGCCTTTCTTTTTTTTTTTTATAGACATCCTACTCTTTTGTACTCAAAAGTACATGGTCATCCTAAACTAACATTTAAAGTAAGAGAAACGCGTATCTTGCTTTTTCGAGAATAAAAGACGGAAAGTGGGGAGGAGCCTTCCGATTCAGGTTACTCAAACGACGAATGTAGTCTAAACTAAATCGTATTATGATCCGCTCCTTTTGTCTTTATTAAGAATGGCTATCTGTATACTTGTCTTGCAAAAGCTTCAGCATGCATTCTTGTCACTGCTGTGTTAATAAATAAGTCGGTTAGATGAAGCAGCTTTTGTTTTTTTTTTTTTTAAGAAAAAAGAGTTTTGTATTGGTTTTTGAAAGGAACATTTACTTTTAATTATTACTAAAAAAAAGGACAAATTTCACTTTTTACGTTTTGTATGTATTCATTCATAGAACATACAGATGATTGTCATTCTTAAAATTGCATTCACCTCACAAGCGCCCTAAACATTTCACGATTGCTAGTTAACTTTATTGAAGTAGAGAGATAAACATGTTGGAACTCCGCAATGTTCGCTCTGAGCTTTTTTTTTTTTTCCTTCTCAATTGTAATTTCTCCACTTTATAAACATCTTGAATGACGAGCTCAGTTGGACAAAAACGACAATCCTCTGCCGTTTCCGAGAGTTCATCAGTCGTTAGCAACATAAGACGTAAGACGGACAATCTGTGGGATAATATTGCTTTATCTCATCTGCACATCAAAACTTTATATCAATACATCAAATCCAATGGAGATGTGGATGCTGTCAACAGTGAAGGTTATGGTTTACTTTATCTCGCAGCCCACAACAAGAATCTGGAAGCCTTGTGCATGCTGTTGCTGCAACGAGGGACCAATGTAAACAAGACTAATGGACCTCATGCGGAGCTTGCACTACATGCGGCCTGTGCCAAGGGACATTTAGACGCGGTTGAACTGCTGATTGAAAACGGATCTCTTGTGGACGTGAAGGATGCACTTGGCCACACACCACTGACGAATGCGATCCTTTCAGGGTCAGGAGAATGCATCGCGTTCATTCTCCAACAGAATGCCGATGCGTCCGTGATTGACAGCCAAGGGAATTCACTGCTCCACCTGACAGCGAGCAGCAACGTCGTCCAGGCCGTGCCACTGCTGGTCAGCAAGCAGGTCCCGGTCGACGGACACAACCAACGTGGACTTTCACCGTTAGCGGTGGCCATCAGCTTTGGCCATTCGGAAACGGCCCTGGCCTTGATTGATGCCGGAGCCAATGTGGACGGCAAGACGCGACTGGCGACCGTGCTGCATTATGCCGTGACCTGGAACCGGTTTGAGGTGGTCAAGAAGTTGATCGAATCACACTGTCAGGTGAACGTGCTGAACGCGATGGAAGAGACCCCGCTCTATGTCGCCGTCCAGCAGCGCAAGATTGATCTGGTGCGATACCTGGTCGAGCAGGCCAAGGCCGATCCTTGTTTTCCAAAGAATGCCAACCTGCCACTGCTTTATGCCGCCAGTCACGGCTATACAGAGATCTGCAAGTTGGTCTTGTCTTCCAACACATCCTCTTATTTTATTGAAACAGCCGCAAGCATGAGTGCGCGTGCGGGTCACCAGCAGACAGAAAAGTTTTTGAGAGAAAAATGTCAAGAGTCAGTAACAACAACAACAGCCAATGAGAATGATGATGCTGCATTTAGATCTCTCATCCATACTTTTAGTGATGAAGAAAGCAATTAAACACTTTTTTTTGTATATCCCCCTCCCCCCTCTTTTTCTCTTGGTTTTTATCGAATTCTTTTTTTTATAATAAACTAGGAATTGTATTTTATTGCATCTACAGTGAACAAGCTTAGATTTCAGCCAATTCACGAAGACGACGAACAGTAGAACGAACAGTGGCAGCAGCAGTAGTGCTTTGAAAAGAGATTAGAAAACGTGTACTTTTCTCATGTTGACAACTTACGAGACGGTGTAAGCACCACCAGCCAAGGTCTTTTTACAGCCTTTACACTTCCAGATGCCAACAGCTGTACGCTTAACGGCGTCTTTACCACAAAAAGTACAGGTGTAGGTGGCATGCTGAGTGATTTCCATCTTTTTGACAGTCTTTCTGAGAGAGGCACCATAACGGGTACCATATTTACCGGTGATTCCGACCTTCTTTGTACGCTTAGCCTATACACACATAGGGTTAATAACGGATGGATGATTTAGTAAATTTGTTTACCATATTTCGTTAAAAGATGAAAGAGGAGGAGACTCATGTTCTAATGAGTGATGTTTCTTTTTTTCTCTCTGGGTGGATTCATTACTCTCTTGGTTACTCTCTGTCTTTCTCTGTCTCTCTCTCCTTTTCTCTCCCCCTCCTTTCTCTCTGTGAGTGTGTATAAAGGGAGAAAGTAAAATGAACATGAGCTGAGGCTGTCCGGCTCGGACTTGTTCTACTTGGATTCAATGGGAGAAAGGAAGTGATTCAGTAAAACAAGTATACGGCAAAGGGAAACAAGAAACCCCCCTCTTACTCTTGAAGCATAAAAATGGTAAATAACATCCATCCTCTCATTCATACAGGGTCTTTGTTCTCTTTGGAATTGATTAGATATCAGCATGGAGTTCATAAAAAAAAACGAGTAAACCAAAAAATTACTGCAACAAAAAAAAAACTTGACAACCCAATTGGATCTTTTTTGAATTTGCAGCAACAACATATTAATTCAAAGAAGACAAAGACTCTACTTTTTTTTTGGTAGAATTTCATATTGATCCCTTCCATCATAGGCTGCCATCAAAGCACACGAACTTCGTAACAAGAACAAGGCTGAGCTTCTCAAGGTCCTCGACGAACAAAAGCAAGCTCTTGCCAACCTCCGCGTCCAAAAGGTTGCTGGTGGTAAGAGTCAAGAAGTGTAAGTATATTCAAAAGAAGAAGAAAGAGATACTAAAGATACGATTAGTGGTGAAGCTCGTAAGAACGTTGCTCGTGTCTTGACTGTCATCAACCAAACTCAACGTGAACAACTCGCTCTCTTCTACCACAAGAAGAAGTACGTTCCTTTGGACCTTCGTGTCAAGAAGACCCGTGCTATGCGTAGAGCTTTGACTCCCTTTGAAAAGTCCAAGAAGACTCTTCGTCAACAAAAGAAGGAAGCTCACTTCCCTCTTCGCAAGTATGCTGTCAAGGCTTAATTTTTTTTCTCCTTTGATAATAAACAACTGAATGTTTAAAACGGAGGGAGCAGTCTGTAGCTTAGAATGACTAGTATCGTTTCTTGATTAGCTTTGTCAGTAAAGTGCATCAACTCAGGGGATTGAAAATCGCGTAAAAGGACAAGATCATTTGAAATAGAATCGGATCGTTCATCTTTGTAACAAACATATTTAAAAAAGTCTACTATGTAAGCATAGTAAAAGTATCACAGAAAGGGCTTAAGTGCCCTTAAAAACTATGCGTTTCTAAACAAAAAAAAATGAATCTTTTGGATAAGAGAAGGTGCATTGCTTAAGAATCACTGTAATTCATCTGTTAATATCATCAGAAAAATGTGCATTTGACTGTGATTAAAAAAGGGGATGCACTGCATTTACACATGATTATCCAATCAGAACGCTTAAAAGAGAAAATGAAATGAAAATTTTCCTTCATAGAATGTGCGAGAAAACTTTGTGACGTTTTTAAACCCCCTACCCATTTATCTTGTTTTTGTTTTTTGTTTTCATTTTCCTCTTTCTTTCTCATAAACAAAACAATGTCTGCCGAGACCGAAACCTTTTCTTTCCAAGCTGAGATCTCTCAGTTGATGAGTTTGATCATCAACACTTTTTATTCAAACAAGGTAAATTAAAAAACGCGTCGTCGTGAAATAATGGACTCATACTTGGTGTGTAGGAAATCTTCTTGCGTGAATTGATCTCCAACTCCTCTGATGCCTTGGACAAGATCCGTTACCAATCCTTGACTGATCCCTCTGTTCTTGACTCTGAAAAGGAACTTTTCATTCGTGTCACTCCTGACAAGCAAAACAACATCTTGTCTATCCGTGATACCGGTATTGGTATGACCAAGGCTGATTTGGTCAACAACTTGGGTACTATTGCCAAGTCTGGTACCAAGGGTTTCATGGAAGCCCTCTCTTCTGGTGCTGATATCTCCATGATTGGTCAATTTGGTGTTGGTTTCTATTCTGCTTACCTTGTTGCTGATAAGGTTCAGGTCATCACCAAACACAACGACGATGAACAATACATTTGGGAATCTGCTGCTGGTGGTTCTTTCACTATCACCCGTGATGAAGTTAACCCTTCTCTTGGTCGTGGTACTGAAATGCGTCTCTTTATGAAGGAAGACCAAGTAAGTGATTTGGTTTGTGTGTAAGTGAATTGAGACTTATAGATCCTTTGTCTTTTAGCTTGAATACCTTGAAGAAAAGAGAATCAAGGACATTGTCAAGAAGCACTCTGAATTCATCTCCTACCCTATTCAACTCGTTGTTGAAAAGGAAGTTGAAAAGGAAGTTTCTGATGATGAAGAAGAGGCTGCTACCGAATCCAAGATTGAAGAAGTCACTGATGAAGACGAAAAGAAGGATGAAAAGAAGAAGAAGACCATCAAGGAAACCGTCACTGAAAACGAAGAACTCAACAAGACCAAGCCTCTTTGGACCCGTACTCCTGAAGATGTCAAGGCTGAAGAATATGCTGAATTCTACAAGGCCCTTACCAACGATTGGGAAGACCACTTGGCTGTCAAGCACTTCTCTGTTGAAGGTCAACTCGAATTCCGTGCTATCCTCTATGTCCCCAAGCGTGCTCCCTTTGACATGTTTGAAGGTAAGAAGAAGAGAAACAACATCAAGCTCTACGTCCGTCGTGTCTTCATCATGGACGACTGTGATGAGTTGATTCCTGAATGGCTCAGCTTCGTCAAGGGTGTTGTCGACTCTGAAGACTTACCCCTCAACATCTCTCGTGAAATGTTGCAACAAAACAAGATCTTGAAGGTCATTCGCAAGAACTTGGTCAAGAAATGTCTTGAAATGTTCCAAGAAATTGCTGAAGACAAGGAACAATTTGACAAGTTCTACGAAGCCTTCAGCAAGAACCTCAAGCTTGGTATTCACGAAGACACCCAAAACCGTGGTAAGCTCGCTGACTTGTTGCGTTATCACTCTACCAAGTCTGGTGATGAAATGACCTCCTTCAAGGACTATGTTACCCGTATGCCCGAGAAGCAAAAGAACATTTACTACATCACTGGTGAATCTCGCACTGCCGTTGAAAACTCTCCCTTCTTGGAAGGTTTCAAGAAGAAGGGCATCGAAGTCTTGTTGATGACTGACCCCATTGATGAATATGCCACCACTCAACTCAAGGAATACGAAGACAAGAAGTTGGTCTGTATCACCAAGGACGGTGTTGAACTTGAAGAAGATGAAGAAGACAAGAAGAAGCGCGAGGAAGAACAAAAGGAATTCGAAAGCTTGTGTAAGTCCGTCAAGGAAATTCTCGGTGACAAGGTTGAAAAGGTTGTCCTCTCCAACATCTTGACTGATTCCCCTTGTGTCTTGACCACTGGTCAATTCGGTTGGTCTGCCAACATGGAACGTATCATGAAGGCTCAAGCCCTCCGTGACTCCACCATGTCTAGCTACATGGCCTCCAAGAAGACTTTGGAACTTAACCCTAATCACTCTATCATCAAGGCCCTCAAGTCTAAGGTTGCTGCTGATGCCAACGACCGTACTGCCAAGGACCTTGTTACCTTGTTGTACGAAACCTCTCTCTTGACCTCTGGTTTCTCTCTTGATGATCCCAGCTCCTTCGCTACTCGTATCAACCGTATGGTCTCTCTCGGTCTCTCCATTGATGAAGAAGAAGTTGTTGATGAGCCTGCTACTGAAGCTGCTGCTGAAGAAACTGCCGAAGTTTCCAAGATGGAAGAAGTTGATTAATTCTCTCACCTCTTCAAAAAAAAAAAAAATTACAAATTGTACAGAACCTCTTTTAGTGCATCTATCCCCCCTTTTCCCTTTTTGTTCACTATCGCATAGAAAAATTAAGCTCAAGTTTTATCACCTTTGCTTATTTTTTGTTTAATAAAAAAAAATGTGTAGAAATGTATTAAACATTAGTTAAACCATCCTGTTCACTGTCGCTATACAAACATGACTCAATTTTTTTTGTTTTTGATCATAATGAGGGCAAGCTCCCGTGAACAAACAAAAACAAATAAATAAAAAAAGATTGTTTCAACCTATCGTTTTCCTTTCTTCTTATCAATTTAATGAGTAAATCAATCAAAATTGATGATATAGACATATATCATTCTCGGCTTGCATTAGGTCATGTTGATAGCACAGTACAAGAGCTTGATCTACTCGGTATTTTAGTCGAACGGTGCTCTATTCAGCAACAAATGGGTAAGATAATGAGAGAGAAAAAAGAAAGTATTTTTTAAAAAAAAATTGCAATAGACTTTATCAGAAACGTCTATTTCATTACACTATCTCAGTTTTTATTGGTCTCTAGTATGTTGGCTCTCATTTTAAACGTGCAACCTTTATCGAATTGGTTAGAAGAAAGGTACAAAAAAAAAGTACAGTGAAAGGACAACTTTGTAAACTTTTATAGTAAATATGCGTGGTGGATCGTGTTGTTTCCAGCCCTTTTATTTATGATTATTGCTATTTGGCAACTATGGACACACTACTATCAATTATCACAATTAACACGTATTATTATACTTGTTATATATTCGTTCTTTATGTCATTTATCCTTTCTGAACTTAGTAAGTTTTGTTTTTTATTTTATACCAAAAACTTATATTTTTGCCAGTTGCCAAAGTGTTTTATGCTTATGGCTTACTTGTGATGACTATGGTTTGTTTTGGTATACTGAATACCATACTCTATACTTTTCAAACAAGATTTAAATTTGAAGGAATGAAACCAATGTATATATATATCACAAAAGAAGACATGTGAAAGACTCATATTCATTTTTGTATAGCATTTTAAGCGTTGCAGTAATTTGTATCAGCTCAGTAGGATTAAGAAAAGCTTACAACCTTGATCCAGTTCAAATATTGGGGCCCATTGCATTATCTTGTATGATTTGCAGTTATCTCAATCTAGAATTATATTATGCAATGAAAAACATGACGGTAGAAGATTACATTTTAGCTAATATGTCATTTCACATTGATATCATATATCCTATTCACTTTATACACCACATATCTGAATTATTTGATTCACTTGATCATATACCAGAATACTTTCACCCAGGCATTTGAAATAAAAATAAACTTCTTTCTAAAAAGGCACGCCTTTATGCGTTTTTATAAACAAGGTATAAATAATAATAAAATTATATACAGCATAGTAAAGGAAAACACGAAGGTTTAACGGAAACGAAGATAAAAATTAACTATCAATGCACCTACCAAGAGTACACAAAGAACAGCAGGACCCCAAAGATCATCATAGCGACCCACAATACGACGATTAATCATCCTATAAAAAGAGAAAGTTAAATCATGCATCATACATTCTTCTTTTCTAATTTACCATGCACGTCGTTCAAATTGGTACAAGGCATAAATCGCAATACCAGCCGAGATACCCATAAAAAGAGCGCCAGCAATACGAGATACTTGATCACCAAAATTGAGTAAATTCAAAGCGACTGACAAGAGCAATGCACAAAATTGAAGCCAAGCAATAAACGTACGTTCGTTTGAAAAGAATACTTTGGGTTCCACCTTGACTTTCTTGACAGGAATGACGGCGTTGGGATCATTAGGATCCTTGACATACATGCCTGAACTTTCAAACAATCTTTTATCATTCATGTCCAAGCGAATATCACCTTTGGTAAATATAACGGCTTCACCGAGTGGTTCACCTTCTTTCTTGACCTGCTTGACGGTAGGACGACCATAATTTAGGGGATCATCACCTTTGACGACCAAGGTAGATTGCATTCGGTGTGGCCGCCTGTCCCAATCGTTGATGGACTTGCTTCGATCGAGTATGACCTTTTTTTTATCATCATTTTCTGTACCAACCAACGACATTCGCAATTGTTCGGCCTCCATTGCACGTCGATAGTGGCCGTCGACGAGAGGTTTAAAAGACTTGGACCGACTGAGACCAAATCGAGCTGGGGGTTTACGAATATCAATCTCCATCTCAGACAACCACCAAGGCAGCAAAGGAAGTTGATCACGAAAGAGGTAAGAGATACCGTGAAGGTACTTTGTGAATCGAGGCACCTCGTGAACCAGATGGGATTTAAGCAAGTTGGCTAACCAATCTGGTGTTTCGTCCGTCTTGACTTCAAGTACACCGTAGGGGAACCGCAAAACTTCGGTCTCAGGCAAGTGACTGAATGGATAATTTGTGCCAACGTCAGACCGACACCATTCACCGGATCCTCTACGTCTAGATTTAAAAAAGTTGTCTTCACGAATAAAGGCAATATCGCTATCCAGTGTTATTTGAGAGTCACCAAAGATAGCTCGGTGATAAAATATACGACAAACGGGCTCAAGTCCCTTGATGGCGCTTTGAATCTTCTCTGCTTGTTTACTGCTACTATTCTGTCCTATCATGAATGGGTAAACGTCCTGTGGCATGAGTTCAAGATGCTGCGAGGAGCCCATTTGGACATGAACCGTTGGTTGGTTACCATAGGTCGTCAATCGAATGGGTTCTACTCCTTCATCATGCTGCAAAAGACCAGTATAAACCGCAAAGTCTTGACTGTCCAAGTAGACACTTGAGACAGCTGCATCTGATGGTTCAAACCTTTTATCTGGGTTTTCAACCAATACAGGTAAATGAAGCATTAAGAGAGATTTAACCTCGGTCATGTTGTCTGGATGAATCCAGTAACGAGCTGCTTCTTCTAATTCTTCCGTCTCTTCAAACGGGCTACCTCTTTCCCGCGGTTCCCCTCGTCTCTTACAAAGATCGTGAAGATGTGAAATAAAGACAATGGCGATATCGAATCGCTGTTTATCCAGCGGTCTGCTTCTCAATCGAGATACAAATGCCTGTTGAAGGTCCAAACCAGTATGCTTATCGTGCTTTTTGAGAATTTTTTGAAACCCAACATAGTTGAGCCGAGTAAATTTAGCTAAATCATTGATATCAAACAGGAGCTCTGTCAAGGCATCTTCCATCAAGATCCAATTCTGGTCCGAGGACCAGGTAGGGTTACTGCTGAAAGACTGAATTGTTCGCTCGCAATAGCTGATCTGTGACTCCACTTCGCCCAATTTGGCTGTAATAAAATCATACACTTTGTCCAATTCATTTTCTAGGGTCTTTATAAACAAGTCTTCGTCTTGCTGGTTCCAAGGATGATCGAGTTGTCTGGACTTCAAGTCCTTTTTGAGTTGGTCGTAGGATAAATATGATAATTTCCATGGTGGAAATATTTCTTTTTGTAAATGCTCTGAAAATTTCATTTTATCCAGCAAAAAAGAAAAGAAAGAATGGAAGAGTGAAATATTAAAGACTATAAATAACAAATGCCTATTGTTATCAAAAAGTCCGCGTTGCTATTCAACCAATGATGACAAAAAAAAATTTGATATAGAAAAAGAAGACACATTGTGGTGGGTTTATAAAATGAAGGCTTTATTACTTCTTTGTCAGTATGTATTAAAGTAAAAAAAAAAATAAGTTTAAAGCAATTCTTTCTAAACATTTTTGCTTGCTCAGACAACAACAAAAAAGCCTTGCCAAACTTTGTTTCACATTATCATATGTCTTCGGTTGTACTATTAACTCCTAAATAAGTATTACTTTGCGAAGGCGTATTAAATCTCAGTATAAAGTTAAGCTAATTCTTCATTATTAAGATTAAAAGTATAATAACATCTCATATATAAAACCTACCACCAGAGCACCTGTTAACAAAATGCATAGAAACACAGGCCCAAATACATCATCAAATCTTAAATGGGGTTTTGTTGATATCCTGTGTGCTCTCCATCGATAAAATCCAAATGAATAAGTTGCAAATACAAACGCGATGCCAAAAAAGACAATACCTACAGTACGGTTGATACCATCACCAAAATTGAGAAGCGTGATGGCCACATTGAGAATCATTGAAGCAAAGTGTAGCCAGTGAATAAACGTGCGTTCATTAGCAAAGAATACCTTGGGTTCAATTCTCCCTTCATTCTTTCTCTTCTTTTCACCCAATGGTTTTTCCGTCTGTGCCAAAAAACGTGAAAGCTTTTCGTCTCCGATCAAAGAGGTTGTGAATCCAGAATCTAAATGTTTTTTATCAGGTGTGGTTTTACTAATAATATAGGAGAGTTGCTTCTGTGAACGGCAATAGCCATTGTCACCTTGCTGATTTTGGTTGGCACTAGAGCGCGTTAAGAGTGTCCTATGTTTAAGCTGATGTTCTAGATACCCTATTTTCTTTGTTTCGGATGTCATGGGCTGTTTTAGCCACCATGGTATAAGCGCCAGCTCGTTTTTCCAAAAATGGGAAATGCCCTGAATGTACTTTGAGAACCGCGGCACCTCAATGATCCACCGAGGTTCGACAAGTTGTTTTAGCCAGGACGGAAGAAGGTGCGAATTGACCTCAAGCACTGCATAAGGAAACACATAAGGTTGTCTGTCCGATGTCTCTTGGCACCAAGATGAACCATCAATGGGCAAAAAGGTCAGATCGGTATCGAGTGAGATGGAAAGGTCGGCTTGAAAAAGTGTACGCTTGTGAACAATACGCATGGTAGGTACAAGGCCACTTAAAGTCTGCTGCAATGCTAAGGCGGTCTTATGATATGTCTTGATATCCTCCCAGGAAAATTTGCTATTTTTGTACTGACTGGCGGTAAAATTGCCTTGGAGAAAGCTGGTGATCTGGTTAAAACCTAGATAAATCCCTTCTGTCACTGATTCGCCATTTGTACAGTCGGCATGATGAAATTTGCGTTCAATCCGCACCTCGCAATCATCGTTATACCAGCGACAGCGAATGATCTCTGCGTCTTCATCACGCTGAAGATAAGCCTGGTAGAGATCCAAAGAAGGAGTATCAAAGTAAACACTGGTGACCGTGTCTGATCCGGATGTAGTTAAATGAAAACGTAGTGCTGCCTCAATTTCGGTTAGATAGTCGGGATGGATCCAAAACTTGGCGCTCGTGGGAGGCTTTTGGGCACCATCCAACTTATCTAGCAAGACAGAAACGTTGACGAGAGCATGATCAAATCTTTGGGTATCCAGTGATTTTAAGCGCTTATCAACAAAAGTTCCACAAGTTAACTTTTGAAAAGCCAAGAAATTGAGACGAGTATATCTTGTGAGTTCATTAAGATCGAGTAAAATATCAATTAATTCTGCAGGCTTAGCCTCGTTTGATCGCTTACAGTAAGATGTTCTGTGTTCAATTTCCCGCTGTTTTTTGTTGATGAATCGATCTACCTTTTCCAGCTCCAAATGTAAGTAAGATTCAAGCTGGGTTTGAGACCAATTTACTGAATTTGATGATACTTTTTCATAATTGACGTATTGAACTCGCCAAGGTTCATAAATACTTTGCTTAAACTTGTCTCTAAAATCCATTGAAGAGAAAAAAGGATGTTTTACAAATAGTAAGGATTAGAATTTGTGCCTTAAAATACGTTAATATATAACTCCGGTTCGATTTGCGTCTCTTGTCACACTCTATTAGCATGATTTAAGTGGCTTATGCTAGGCTTAAGCGTGGCTTTCAACTCCACTACAATCAAGCAACGATTTTCAGAAAGAGATTGCATTAAAGCATAAAAAAGAAAGATTATTCTAAATCCCATTGTTTCTATTTAATGTGTATAGATCAGCTCACAGTAATGGCCCTTGTTTCATGTGAATAACAAGTGGCTTACTTTGGAGACTACGTCACAAATAGTCTAAAGCCTATTGAATAATATATGCATTCATCTTTTTTTTCTTTTGTTTTTGTAAACTGTAGATCTATTTTACTCATTTGTGTCATATTTTTTTATTACAAAGTAAGTAATGTTTTCCTTACTTTTTGCTGATAAAGTCTTAAAAGTATAACCGACTTTTTTCTTTTTTCTTTTTCTTTTTCTTTTTTTTTTTTTTTTTATATATAGCACAGGACATGAGTACTTGGCAACCTCAACCACAAGGTCTTGCTGACCTTTTACAACTTTTACGTGAAGCCATTAATCCAACAGATAATCAAAATGTTCAACAAGTAAGCCAAAAATACTTTAACTCTCTTTAAACAATAAAAAGACTAAGTAATAAGGAGTAGAAATTAGAATATTTTAACAAGGTGCCTGATTACAACAATTATCTGGTCTATATTTTAACACAAATGCCTCAAGAAGATCAATATATTCGTTCTGTGGCTGGTTTAACACTTAAGAACAACATTCGTTCTTACTATCCTACTATTGCTCCTCAAGTACTTGAGTATGTTAAAGAATGTTGCCTTCAACACGTGGGTGATAACGAAGTTGGTAAAGCTGTCAGTTTAGTGATTGCTGCCATTGTTCAACGCGGACAAATTCAAAACTGGCCTCAAGCCATCCAAGTTTTGTTGGAGAAATTAGATAGTCCTAATCCTGTCGTCGTTGAGGTAGAGCAATAATTCGTAAGATAAAATCAGATGACTCAATGTGAATATAGAATGCATTCAGCACTTTTCAAAAAATTTGTGAAGATTCTGCAAGAGATATTGATACTGTTATTGGCGGCGTTCAGCCTTTAGAGTTTATGATTCCCAAATTTATTGCTTTCTTTGACCATCCCGATGCCAAAATCCGATTAAACGCTATCTCTTCTACTTCTCAATTCATCACCTTACGTTCAACACCTTTGATGACCCGTATCAATGATTTCTTGGTAGCCCTCTTCAAGCGTGCAACAGACGATAATATCGAAGTACGCAAAGCGGTATGCCAAAGTCTAGTTGGTTTACTTGAAATGTGTCCCGATGTCTTGCTACCTCATATGCCCAATTTGGTTGACTATATGCTTTTCTGTACACAATCAGATGATACTGATTTGGCTCTTGAGGCCTGTGAGTTTTGGTTGGTTTTTGCTGAGCAAGATGAGTTGCGCGAGCAGCTTCATCCTTATCTTCAAAAAGTTGTTCCTACCTTGCTCAAAGGCATGGTTTATTCAGAGATGGACCTCTTGACCCTAGGTGGTGATGAAGATGATGCTCATATTGCTGATAGCGAGCAAGACATTAAACCTCGTTTTCACAAGGCCAGTGTGGTTGAGCACAATGACCAGGAGGAAAAGAAAGCTGATGATGAAGGAGATGATGAAGATGACGAGGATGACGATGAATTTGACGAGTTTGAAGATGATGAATTTTATGGTGAATGGAATTTGCGAAAGTGCAGTGCTGCCACACTCGATGTCTTGTGTACCTCTTTCAAGGCAGAGGTTGTTCATATCTTGATCCCCCTTCTCAAGAGTGAATTGGAAAGCGCAGATTGGCTTCATAGAGAATGTGGTATTTTGGCTCTCGGGGCTGCTGCTGAAGGTGGTATTGCGGAAATTGCTCCTCATCTTCATGAATTAGTTCCTTATTTACTAAACAATTTGAGTGATCCTAAGGTTAGACTCATCCTATATGTACACACAAAATGTTTTCTCATACCTCCCCTTCTCTTCTTCATTTATATAGCCTCTAGTTAGATCCATCACTTGTTGGACTCTTGGCAGATATTCTTCATGGATTGTCCGTACTAGCCAACAAAGCCCAGATGCTCGTCAACGTTTTTTTGAACCTCTTGTCCAACTTTTACTGCAACGGGTTTTGGACAAGAACAAGCGAGTTCAAGAAGCTGCCTGTTCATCTCTTTCTTTGCTCGAAGAAGAAGCTACAATGGAATTGGTTCCTTATCTTTTACCCATTTTGACAACCCTTTCAAGCGCTTTTGAAATGTATCAACATAGAAACTTATTGCTTCTTTATGATACTGTTGGCACTTTGGCTGATGTTGTTGGAGAGGCTTTGAATAATCAACAATTTATTGACTTAATTATGCCTCCTCTGATCAGAAAATGGCAAGAAATTCCTGATGACAATACGGATTTATTCCCTTTATTAGAGGTTTGTTGCTTTCATACTATATAGAATATTGACTAAGCTTTTATTTATAGTGTCTTTCATCTATTACTACAGCTCTGGGTAAAGGATTCAAGCCTTTTGCTGAACCAGTCTATAGACGTTGTGTTATGCTTGTCTTGAAGACCTTAGAAGAATGTCAAGCATTTGCTATGGATCCTTCTTTAGATGAACCTGATAAAGACTTCATGATTGTTGCATTGGATTTACTTTCAGGTATTGTGCAAGCATTAAATGTTGAAGCAGAACCATTGGTTGCAAGCACAAACCCCCCAGTTGTTCAATTCTTGTCAATCTGTGTTCAGGTAGCTCTTTGTGATAAAGGCATCGACTATACAAAAAATCTAACATGGATAATTAGGATGAAGTTGCTGAAGTTCGTCAATCAGCTTATGCCCTGTTAGGTGACCTTGCCATCTCTTGCTTCGAACATATTCGTGCTGTTGTACCTCAATTTATGCCACACATTCTTCAACAAATCAACCCTCAAGCAGAGCATTTGTCTGTTTGTAACAATGCTACTTGGGCCGCTGGTGAAATCGCTCTTAAGTGGGGTAAGAACAAGAAAACAAGTCTCGAATTGTTAAATTAATTTTTATTTAAGGCGTTGAAATCAGAGATTATGTTGAACCTTTATTACAACGGTTGTTACACTTAATCATGAATCCACAGCTTCAACGAACACTTTTGGAAAATGTTGCTATTACCTTGGGTCGTCTTGGACTTGTCTGTCCTGATCTGGTTGCACCTCATCTTCAAGTATTTGCCAAGCCTTGGTTAACCGCTCTCACTCCCATTCGTCCTAATGAAGAAAAGTCAACAGCATTTAGTGGTTTATGTGAAATGATCAAAGCAAATCCTCAAGGCGCTGTACAAGTAAGTGATATTACCAAAAGAGAGAAAATTTGACACATGTTTCCTAGGAATTTCCTTTGTTATGCCACGCTATTGCTAACTACCAAAACGCACCAGCTGCTTTACACGAATTATTTGGAAATGTAAGGAAAAAAAAAAAAAAAAAAGCTCTTCAAAAACAGCTAATTACTTTTGTGTAGATTTTAATGGGCTACAAGAATATGTTTGGTGAAGCACAATGGCAACAAGTTTTGACATCTATGCCACCAGAATTAAAGGCTCCTTTACAGGAACGTTACGGTATCTAATTAAAATACAAATGTAAAAAAGAAAAAATAAAACATTGTAAAAGTTTCAATGGAAAAATATTTCGTACTATCTTTCATCTTGACGCTCTGTCTTTTTGCTTTAATCAAATAAGATTTAAACTAAAGTTTATTGCTCTTTTTTTTTTCCCCTCAAATACTGTACCTGAAAAGCGCTTGCGGTTTGAGATAGAGTTTGGGAACAAAAATTTGAGATTAAAAAAGAGGCATAGATCATTCACTTGTTTGCAAACGACTACAAGGATTTGTAAAATTAGAATTATTTCAAAAGGCTTAAGTTCATGCACATTTGAATAAGAAATCAAAAATACAGCAGCTGAAGCTTTGTGTGTAGAGATTATGAACTCAAATAAAATCGTAATTTTTTTTAATAGTTTGAGTATAAGGTAAATTTTAACGCAAATTTAATACTTGATTCCTTCTAAGAATGGCTATAACGTCCTGATTTAAGTAAAAAGAGATACATTGAAAATAATATTAATTGCTAATTTAAAAAAACTTTTCAAAAAAGTAAGAATAAAAGAAAAGTTAAAGTAGGCTAATCATGAAGTAAAAAAAAAGGATATTTACTTTATAGTAAAAAGAATTTTTAGCTTCTTGCCAAAAGTTAAAAGTACTATTTTTTATTTGAGCAGTATTTTGTTTTACTATATAACTTTTCTTTGTCAAATCGGATCAATAAAAACAATTCAGTCCTACTTTTGGCTTTTTTTTTTTTTTTTTTTTTTTTTTTTTTTTTTTTTTACAATATTGTTGATATTTATGGGTTATGTAAAAGAAAAAGAGATAATTCTTCTAGGTTCGCGCAAAGCAATCGAATTGAGATAAAGTAAAAATAAAATAAAAAAATAGATAAATGAAAAGGACTACTCAAGACGTATAGTTCAAGATGTAACATAAAGTAAAAACTGAACAAAAAGTTCATTTTAAGTATAACCATAACTATCTCTCTTCGTTGAAAAATAGGGGAAGGTAAATAATAATGTTGTGAATTCAAGATCGGACCATTGTAATACCTGTAACATTTGCATAACAAAAGTTACTGTAATTTTCTTGGCTCTTAATGATGATAGTTTTGAATTGATAAACTTGAAATATAGAGTTTCAAAGGCAATTGGCTTTGATGAGTGAACGCCAGATGTTATAAAGTAGATCAGACTTGCTTGCAATAAAGTAACTGGATAACTGCTTTGAAGATGTTTACAGCGAAAATAATTGACTTCAAGGGGCTTGTCTTAGTTGTGTTTAAGAGTGTTATACCAAAAGAATCAAAGATAAAGATATTTAGTTTATTTGATAGAATATATTGAAGATAAGCGATTTAATCGAAGTTAAGAGAAGAAAAGTAAAATAGATATAAAAACTTGTTTATTATATAAACAAATAAGAATAAGGTTTGATTTTTAATATAAGGTTCAAAAAATGAATGTAACCACAAGACATAACCATCGTTAGTGTTTATGTCAACAGATCCTTCGTTAAGTATAGTTTTTTATTTTTCCTTATCAAATGAGTTACAATAAAATGCCAGATTGAAGTTTGTAAGGTTATTACAGTATAACGTAGGCTTGTCTTAAAGGATTATTGAAGTGAGACTAAAGTTTTAATAGAGTTTGGTTCTCAAAGTAGTAATAGTTTGAACATAAATTCGCTTGTAATAAGTGACCACTGGACCTTCTTGAGTATATCAAAATTGTATTGAATAAAGTAAAATAAAGAGACAAAATAAAAAAGGGGTTACAGTAAAGTATGTTAGCTTCGAGGGTAAAATAAAGAAAAATAAAAGAGATTTATTTTGATATTTATTAAAAATATTTTTTTTATGAAAGGAGGATTTTATTCAGTTATCATAAGGCGTACACCATTGAAAGTGTTAAAGTACAATTGATTTTTTTTTTCTTATTTTTTTTTGTTTTGTAATCCGTACCAAGTTTGATAACGGCGTTGTGTCCACACAACTAATAAAGTGCACATTCATGGATAAACTTAGACACTACGAAATTATAGTCCAATTAGATCTCTATTAATAAATATGAGACTTCCACAATAGCCATCTTTGTCTTATTGCTCTTAGAACCATATCGGAATCTGGTCTCCAGAATGATAGTTCAATCCAATCCTATTCAATAATTATTGTTAGATCAATAATTTATCTATTTCATTGTCCCTTGATTCGTCAAGAAGACAGCGGCTATTAATTATCCACCATCTTTCCTTTATCTTATATCATTCTTTTAAACGATTAATTGAAATAGCGGTAAAGATTTAGACATTCAAAAAGTATAAATAGCCGCAATTGTTTTTATTAATAAAGTCATATATATACAATCTTTAGTTTCACAACTATTATCTTTTCTTTTTATTTTTTGTCTCATATCTTATTGATTTATCCAAGAATAGAAAGGAACAAGCGAGGACGAGACTCGATAAAGAGATTGTTTTATTTAATAAGAAAATGATACTCTATTTATACTTTTCATACACGGATAATATTTCATGTCATGGATTAATAATTAATGAGTATGATATAACTGATGACAAATAGATAATGGTTACGTGTTCTTCCATTGTTATCTTTGTCATCATAAGCATTTATCCATAGAATACTCGTATATGATTGACTGCGATTGACTGTGATTTAGTTCCTAGATTTAATATAATTTAACCGTGCAATTACGCAGCATCTTATCCTTAATGAAGATTATCCGAATTAACCTGTAGCCTATCTATTGGATATATTTTACATGCAGCTTATTAATACTGTTTTCATATTGAGTTATGAATGATGGATACATCACTTATATTTGGCAAAGCAATCACTTTTTACCTGATCACTATTTACTTGACCACTTTTTACTGTTGCGAACCTCAATTCATTCTCCAATACAGACTCAGGTCGAGTCGTTGCTACGGCAACCACTTCATATCAAATGGATTAAGTACTGCACGATCACTACGCAACTACTGCGGTTACTATACAGAAACTCTATAAATATCTCGACGTTTTCTTATATGAATAACATCGTCTTTTATCTAGAATAACTATCTACTTGAAGTCTCCTGTCCATTTAGGCTACTTATTAAACCCTGACGTCAAGACTTATTTTATGGTGGAAAAGTTGCTCTTTCCCTGCGTCCATACTACTACGATTCAATAACTTACGATGCCTCGTCAAACCTCTCAAGGTTCTATCCATGCTCTCACAGAAGACAACGTACAACTGCGCTCTACACTGCGTAGTCTCCTGGATGAAAATCGCGCCAACGCTACTTTGTTAATCAAACCCTACAAGAAAGGACAAAATATTGAAACCTGGTTAAGACAATTTGAGGTTGCCGCCCCTTCTTTAGGTCTTAACGGTGTCTCCCGCGGTATCCAAGTCCTGAAATATCTTCCGGATGAAGCCTCTGCTTGGCTAATGCGAACCGTTGATCTCACTCACTGGCCAACCATTGTTGAAAAACTTGCTTCCGTTTATGGAGTGGATCTTTGTTAAGGATACATACAGTGGCCCGCAAAACCGTTCGCACAAAACGCATTTTTTTCTTTCTGCGCCTTTTACGACATATTACTCTTACTAAATGCTACCTATAATACATATTGCCTAAAAGTACAAACTCTTGGCGTTCTGATGACGTATGATATGTCGCCCTACGCGCACACTAACCAGTACTACGGACAATTAAAATTCAAAGGTACATTCGAACGGTTTTGCGGCCGTATGTTTCGAAATCAAAATGTGTTAAAATAAGTTTATTTAATATCCAATATAAAGCCCATCAGCCTCAATAACTGCACGGCATCGCTCTGGCATACTTTTAATAAACTTTTGGCATTCTTCAGCAGTGATTTGGTACCAAGTGTGTCCTATACGGTCCCATAGCTCATGCATACCACATGGAGGAGAGTCATAGTTTCTAAACAGCCGACTCTTAAGTAATTGCCACATGCTTTCGATTGGGTTTAAGTCCGGTGATTGTGGTGGCCATTCCATTACAGTGAGTTAAAAAACCGTTTCAGTAAAATTGAAACTCACACATTTATCCTTTTTTTGAAAGAAATATTTAGAGTATACGTGTTCTTTTTTATTATGTTATTATATGGCTTTTTTGCAGCAAAGCAATGTACATCTCATCTTAATCTATGAATTACATCTTAAGCAGTGGGCATTTCAAAAAAAGGGGATGACTGAAACGGTTTTTTAACTAGGTAAAAAAATACTAATATATAGTATTTCCACCCTTAGCTTTTATTACAGCTTGAACTCTAGCCGGCATACTATCAATATATTTACAGCAAATATCTTTATCAAATGTTTCCCATTCAATTTTGATTCTTTCCCATAGTTCATGGACACCTCTTGCCCTTTGCTCGTATAAAGCTAATTTCAACTTTAAGTGTCGCCACATGTGCTCAATTGGGTTCAGGTCAGGCGATTGAGAAGGCCAAGGCAATACTGGGTACTTTGCTTCTTCTATAAGATAAGTCGTCGTTATCTTGGCAGTGTGTTTCGGATCGTTATCATGCTGAAAGATGAAATCACCATCTCCTAATCGGTAGTAATGAAGGGTATCTGCCAGTTCGGTTTTTAGGATATGGATGTAATCGGATGCTGTCATTTTGCCGTCGTATATCTCGCAGATATATCCAACTCCATGAGAAATCATACAAGCCCACACCATAACACTTCCACCGCCGTGTTTTACGGTTGGGATTACATGATGAGGCTGTAATGGGCTTCCAGGTAGACTCCAATAGAATTCAACTCCATCAGAGCCCCAAACGTTTATTTTCGACTCGTCAGAGAAGATAACCTTTCTCCAGTCGTCAGTAGTCCAGTACCTGTGAGCAAGTGCCCATTCCAAGCGTGCTTTCCTGTGTTTTGCTGACAAAAGAGGTACCTTTCTTTTTGGTCGGGCTTTGAATCCTAGGCTCTTTAAGGCGTTTAGGGTGGTGTTGAAAGTCAACCTTGGGTAAATGACCTTAAAATAATCGAAGACCTCAACACCTGACTTCAATCGTCCTAAGATTACCATTCTCTTCATGAGGAACTTGCTTGCTTCAGTTAAGATCTGAGGTCGTCCGCCAGTGTTATCAGGTCTTTGGATATTCCATTTTTTGCAATATCGATGAACAGTGGCTTTAGAGAGAGTCAAGCGATTAGCAATCTCTTCATAAGACAAATCAGACTCTAAGAGCACTCTCAAATCATTTTGAGTATCTTGGGAAATGGAGCGAGTCATTTTTAATAAAGATTGGGTTGAAAATGTAAAATGAAAAAGGATGAAATTTGTTACGCGTCTATTAATAAAATAACGTGTTTATATACTCGTTTTTTTAATAAATGCAAAGTATTATGCTCTTCCCCTAACTTTATGTGTATTGCATAAATTAAAAATGAAGTCTGCATAATTGTAATTGGTATTTACAGTGGGTCAAAAAACTGCACCAACCTAACCTAATTTTTCGGAAATAAGAGCATAGGTCTGTCAGTTTTATAGCAAACATTATGAAACTTGAACCAAACAAAGTTAATACTATTATGATTTATTGACAAAAATTTCAAAGTCAGAAGCTGAGTATACACTTAAAGCGAGCCCAGAAAAAAGCGGAGGTCGGTTGGTGCAGTTTTTTGACTTTTAAAATAAAAGTGGGTTTGACACTATATGCCCGGACTGAGGCCATTCCGGCAGATATAAATTAGTCTGTGGAGTATGTAGTCACACTGGGGATCTTAAAATAAACTTTTTTGCAATTATTTTCCTTTTTTTTTCTTTCCTACTTTACCCAAACGTATCATACATCGCCAGTGTCTATGATTTATCCAAGAATAGAAAGGAACAAGAGAGGACGAGACTCGATAAAGAGATTGCTTTATTTAATAAGAAAATGATACTCTATTTATACTTTTCATACACGGATAATATTTCATGTTATGGATTAATAATTAATGAGTATGATATAACTGATGACAAATAGATAATGGTTACGTGTTCTTCCATTGTTATCTTTGTCATCATAAGCATTTATCCATAGAATACTCGTATATGATTGACTGTGATTTAGTTCCTGGATTTAATATAATTTAACCGTGCAATTACGCAGCATCTTATCCTTAATGAAGATTATCCGAATTAACCTGTAGCCTATCTATTGGATATATTTTACATGTAGCTTATTAATACTGTTTTCATATCGAGTTATGAATGATGGATACATCAGTCTATCCATCATTAAAAATGCCCAAAACGGTTCCATTCGATGTTCAAAACAGTATCAAACCACTATTGGAAGATAGCGTTGACCCCACAGTCATTGGGAAACGAGTTTGAGTGCATAGAAATACCGTTAATAGGTATGCAAATAACTGGATGCATAATAGAATACGTAAAAGCGGAGATAAATCGAGCATTGTGGCAAAATCAGCGCGTCGATACATCAAGAGACAAGTACTCACGGGTTACTGGAAGACTGCCAAGGATGTTCAAATGAAGTTGGAGGAGCTTGGACACCCTATGTCGTATCAATCGGCCATTAATGTTTTACATTCAGTTGAAATTTATGCTGAGATCAAAAAGAAGAAGCCATTATTGGCTGAAAAGCATAAGAAGGCTCGATTGACATGGGCAAAAAAGCATCAATACTGGACAGTACATGATTGGCGACGTGTGATATTTTCTGGTGAGACCAAAATTAACATTTGGGGCTCAGATGGTTGCAAATATTATTGGAAGAAAAAATGCGATCGTTTACAGCCCCACCATATCGACGTTACTGTGAAGCATGGAGGCGGCGGTCTCATGTTATGGGGTTGTATAACCAGCGCACGACCTGGATACGCATGTCAGGTCTATGATGGTACCATGAATTCAGAGCTATACCAAGAAATTCTTGCTACAAGTCTGAAGGACACCATGAAGTACTATGGTCTGAATTGGAAACCATCGGTATTTCAGCACGACAATGATCGTAAACATCGATCAAAGTTCACAACGCAATGAATGAAAGATAGGGGCATGGTTTACATTGACGATTGACCATCACAAAGTCCAGATCTTAATCCTGTTGAACATGTATGGCATCATTTGAAGCTAAAGCTGAGCATGTATGATAATAGGGCGACCAGCATCCATGAACTGCGGGAAAGAGCCGAAAATGAATGGAATTCGTTTACTAAGAAACAATGCATCAAATATATAGACAATTTGCCCGCCAGAATACAAGCAGTATTAGCAGAAAAGGGTGGATCCACTCGATTTTAAGAAAGTCAAAAAACTGCACCAACCGACCTCCGCTTTTTTCTGGGCTCGCTTTAAGTGTATACTCAGCTTCTGACTTTGAAATTTTTGTCAATAAATCATAATAGTATTAACTTTGTTTGGTTCAAGTTTCATAATGTTTGCTATAAAACTGACAGACCTATGCTCTTATTTCCGAAAAATTAGGTTAGGTTGGTGCAGTTTTTTGACCCACTGTATGTTTTTTTTAATGGAGTTAAAAAAACCGTTTCAGTGCACCGACTGTAGTAATTTTATAAGTTTTAGGGAGCAAATATTGAAAAAGCAATACTATTTTTATATTGTATTATACATCAGAACTAGTGCTTTCATATGATGTATGAAATGTAGCATTTTATTTAGTATATCAGTAGTTATGGTAGCAAAACCATATTTAGGAAAAACACTGAAACGGTTTTTTAACTCACTGTACATGAAACTCTTGCTCATTTAGCCATTTTGATACGACTTTTGCTGTATGTTTGGGGTCGTTGTCCTGCATAAAGATGAATTGGTTGGTAGGTTTTCCACTTTCTTCCATATACCAAGCCAAAGACTTCATCAAATCATCTTGTAAAACCTCCAAATAGACGTCCTTTGTCATGCACTTGCCCACATCCACAATATAGCCTGGGCCATACCAGCTAATACAGCTCCATACCATTATACAACCTCCTCCATGCTTCACTGTCTCATGAACCTGATGCTTTTTTAACGGTTTGCCTGGCACTTTCCATGCATAAGTCTCTCCGTCGGATCCAAAACGGTTGATTTTGGTTTCGTCAGACCATATGACGTTCATCCAATCGTTTACTGTCCAGTCAATGTGCTGACGAGCCCATTGGAGCCTCCTCATTCTATTTCTTTCATTAATTAAAGGTTTCTTTGGCTTGACGAATGAGACCAAACCAGCATCTTTTAATGCCCTACGTACAGTATCTACAGAAACTGACTTGCCCAGGTTCTGCTCCAACGACTGCTGTGCTTGTACAGCGTTTTCGAGTCCATCCGCTGTTATAGCGCGAACGAGATGCTGCTGTTCCCGCTTAGTGAGCGCTTTTGGTCTGCCACCCTTGTCATTTCTAGCAGGCAAACCTAATTCTAAGCGAACCTTATGAACAGTAGATGACGATACTTTGACTATCTTTGCAATTTTGTGATAAGAAAAGCCTTGACAAAGGTAGAGCTCAATTGTGTTCTTGCGATCTTGTGTCAATGGTTGCATGTTAAGTAATTACTTGGTAGATGTCGAGATGTCGAAATGAGAATGTATGAATGACAAAAGAAAAAAAGTAGAAAAATAATGCGCAGTGATGAATTAGTAAGCAACGAAAGTTCTGGAAGGATTGGAGAGCGCAGTGACTGCGTTTATCGCAATCGACCAACTCCTAAAACGTGGCTGCAAAACCGTTCGAATGTACCTTTGAATTTTAATTGTCCGTAGTACTGGTTAGTGTGCGCGTAGGGCGACATATCATACGTCATCAGAACGCCAAGAGTTTGTACTTTTAGGCAATATGTATTATAGGTAGCATTTAGTAAGAGTAATATGTCGTAAAAGGCGCAGAAAGAAAAAAATGCGTTTTGTGCGAACGGTTTTGCTGGCCACTGTAAGATTATAGTCACTTTATTTTAGTAAAAGGAATCAGATATGATCCTGAATAATATGTTGACATAACTTGGAATCATTTATAACATTATTCCCAACACAGATCAATAAAATACTTTGATTAGATTTTTATATTAAGCTTTATTCATATTAACTTCACATAGTCAAATAAGATGACATGGTTGTAATATAGTTTAGTGATAGTATGAGCATGTTGAATAAGGAATGACGATTTCTTACCGGATCATCATCAGTCATGAAAACATTTATTCTGACTGAGATATTATTGTTAGCAATGATATCCAATCACGGAATTAAAGGTCTTTATATTCATCCGTACCGTCTCCTTAAATAGTCCTATGTCCAGAGTTATCTGAAACCATCCCAATAGCATAATTGACAATACAAGCTAGGAACAGGCTAAACTAATAATTAGAAATAGTAATCATCTATTCTGTCAAATTGATTATAAATCTGTCCTAATTCTTTATCCGTATCATGTCTATAAATACTCTCACTTTTTACATGTAGAATTGATTTAAAAATCTGAAATAGTTATCTTAACTTAATAAAGAGATACCAAGTTCTAACAGTATTTCTTTATCTTTGATTGCTATATTATATTTACCTAAAACTCCCCTTTCCTAAACAAATGTCGACTACAATCAGTTGCTGTTCTACAACAGTCTCTACACCCGGAAATCTTGCTGCGGAAAAGCTTGTTATAGGTAGACATAATAAAATAATAAATTATGCTATAAACCAAACATCTCCAACACTAGCATAGTTAAACCATAAAGGTCTGACGATGAATTATATCATAAAGAGTAATAAATGTCTTGCATGTATAATACCAACCTTTTATAGTATTAAGTCTTTGCATAATCTCTTTTATGATCCAATGTATTTAGTTGCATAGAGACTATGTATGTCAGAATAGAATATTGTTTTTCTTGCATAGTAACTTTGTCGATCTGAACGAATGATTGAGAAATAATCTTACCAATAATCTGATTGGTGTCTTAATGGCTCCTGTTGTCTCCGTTATTAGGTTTCAGTCTTTCTGTACTTATTTAGTAACAGAGTTTACTCAAACCCAATAACCATTCAGGAACAAAATACGAGTGCCGTCGTAAACAACGATTCCATGGATGCCTATTTATAAATGCAACACTAGTAGCTTGGAACAACGATTTATAATATACAGTGGATCAAAAAACTGCACCAGAGTAATCTAATTTTTCCGAAATAAAAGCACAGGTCTGTCAGTTTAACAGCAAACATTATGAAGCGTGAACCAAGCAAAGTTATTACTATTATTATTTATTAACAAAAGTTTCAAAGTCAAAAGCTGAGTTGTATTATATGAATTATCTGAACTTAAATATAATAATTTTTTTTTAGGGAATGATCTCCGGTTTTATTTAAAGTCCTTAAATCGTAGCAATGAGTGCGTAAAAAGACTGGGAGTATTAAGGATACAAGAACAAGTAAAATACAAATAGGCGAGGGGCACATCTAAGAAAGATCATAGTTCAGAATAGAATCTAGACGTTGGATAGCGGTCAGAGTGGTTTTGGTTATGTTGGCGGAAACAAGTTGTACATTTTCAAAAACAAAACGTCAGTGGGCCTGCCAAATACTTTGAAGAGTACAGGCAAAAACTTGATACAGTGACAATTTTGGATTCGGAGAAGATGGTAGAGGTGCCGTTGATGGTATTTTGAGTCGCTGGAGCCGATATAGAATGGCAGGATATCGTTGTCGAAGTAGTCTCGCAGGAAAAAAAGTGGTGATGATTTGGTTCCAGACAGCAGATTTGATAGGACACAAATAGGCGAAATGAGCAATGCATTCAAGAGCAGGTGATTCAGCAGGACAGATTTGGCAGTTGGGTGTCGGGTGTAAGGGTAGTATGTATCGATTCAAAATCTGTTTTGTTGGAAGTTTCTTGTGGATTAAGCGGTACCAGACGGTGCGTGCTTTGAAAAGGATTTGCAGACGCCAAAAGAATTTCCATTTAGTAGGTGGTAATAAGACGAGATCAGGAGGCAGTTTCTGAGGTATCAAAGATTTATAGTACTAAGGTGAAGCCGGGGACAAACGTTGAAACCTGGTTTGAACTTTGGGTCATCAGATGTGCTAATCAAAGATGTAATACATGAAGATAAATCAATAAGGGGAGGAGAGTCGGTAGATTGCGCGATTCGAGGAGCTGCAAACAAATGAACAATTAGAAAATTTTGTAATAAAAGTTGTTTGGTTTTAAAAGAGTAAGAACGGTAATGGTGGTATTTCGAAAGCGAATAGTCTGTGTAGGCAGTCTGTATCGGGTAGTCTGTGTATTGGGTTCAAAGATGAAGAGATCATGACCAATAAGTTTCTTGGCACTGGGGTTGCGTTTGAAGAAGTGCGACGGTGGAAGAAAATTATCTTGGCCGAGTAGTTATTGTGGTCGAGTGTGGTGGACAAATTCGAGTAAAGGTAAGCGAAGACAGGTGTCAGCGTTGCGGTAGCAAGAACCGAAAATGTGTGGAATGGCGTCGACGGCTGTAAAAAGATTGCTTAATTGTGAAATGTTAGCTATATTACCCTGAGGTGCTTTAGGAGACCAGGAGGATAGTCGACAGCCTGGGAACAAGAGGGCCTAATGGTAGGTTGGATACAGTGACTCCCAAAAGTGTCCCAATGTTTTGTAATTTTGTCTTTCACTGTCATTGGTGCTATTGCTGTTTGCATAAAATATGTCTTGTTATACCTCATTTGAAAGCTACGATAGTGTAGATGTACGTGGTACAAGTTACGTCTTAATTGATGTAACATGGGCGGAGATAAAACATATACAAAACGAGCGGTGCATTGGGACACTTTTGGGAGCATATTGAAAAAATCGGAATCTCTTTATTTATTTATTATTAATAGTCTGTCCAACGTCCTTTGTTCTGAATACACTTTTGTATACGTTGTGGCATACTTTCTATAACTTTTTGACACTCTTCCGGCTTCATAAGGTCGTACCAAATCTTAGTCACACGTCCATGCCTTTTGGTGCAGTTTGTTATGTTCTGGTAAAGTAATTAAGGAATAAAAATAAAACCAAAGAATACTTTTTGAGACTGAACTTTATTTAAGATAATCTTAATTGTTAAAAAGAAATCATTACAAAGTCTACTATTTATATTCTTCTATCAGTTGGCGGGTAAATGAGTAGTTATGAGCGTAGATCCAATAATTGACATGTTTGATTGAAGAATGATCACTGAATCGATTATGAAAATTTTTAATTCGTTGTTTTTATAGATCTTATTGTTCTTTAACTGATCTGGGAGAATTGTCCCGTCTTCATTGAGAGGAAAGATATATTTATATGAAATGCCTCCAGTCAGATCATAGTTGACTAGGTACCTGATCCATTATTATTCATTTACAGAAATGATGAATAATAAAGGTCATGACTTATTTATTGTTCATGTTTACTTTATAGGATGAATCTAATAGTGATAGTTTTATATAAAAAAGAAGAAGAATATATTTTATTTGATAAAGATTTAAATTATTATCTTCTATCAGTTTTAATATACTTCTTTTAGTTGTGATTATTCAATGTCCGTTATGATCAGACGCTGTTCTACAACAGTCACTATACGTGTCGGAAGAATAAAGCCGATTGAGAACATACCGCAGGTAAGGTAGACAAGGTGAACTCCGGTGGATTTTATCAGAGAAGAGCAGGAGTGGTCGGAGCCATCGCCATTGGAGTGCTTGTTGTTGCAATGATGGATCAAGAACACCTAATCCGCCACTGGATCTATCTAAACATATTAAGTCATGACTCAGTTTGGGGAAGATGCCTTGGTTAATGAAGGAACTGCCAATGCTGCGGATTTTCTGGAGTTGAGCTTTAGTGAGGGGTGTTGTAGAACAGCAACTGATTGTAATTGACATCGATAAACATAAGTCTTAATACAAGATCATAATTAAATAAAATAAAAATATAAGTTTATTTAAATAAGTTTATACAATCAATTCCTATTAAACATATTCTTTTAGAATATGTTTTGTATTAATGAGAGTTCTTTGATAAGAAGAAGTATCAACTAAAATAACAAGATCCAATCCAATATCAGAAATATTGCTAATCTTTCATATAATTGAAATAACGCGTAAAATAACCTTATCCAAATCAGTGAGGAATTCCCAGAATAAAAGATAATCTATGACAGACATATAAAAGAACAAATGAAAAGTTTTCATAATCATAATTATAGATGACACTTGTTAAAGTACCTAAATATTAGAAGAACGCTTACAATGGAAGATATCAAGCCACTCACTCAATAAGATATAAATACCTGCCTTCAATTAGAATAATTTTTACTTTAACTTAAACTGAAATAAAGATCAGTCTCAAAAAGTACTCAAACTGTTTCTTTATTTTGTTTACACCTTTTATTTTATTATCTTAACCATTATACAACAAGGGGGAACAATCGTACCATATGCCAAAGCCTGGAATAGATCAGTGTGTTAAGCACTGTTGCTTTTCCCCGCACCGATAGTTGTCATTGTGAATGTACAAAGCAGGCATGTTGGATCTTTTGAATGAGGAAGTTGGCAAAGTGGGAGCGTTGACTGGTACTGGAGCAGATGGCAAAACCTAGGTAGGTCAAATGAGAGGGGCTATTGCGATCATGCCACAAGGTGATATTGTGTTCGGCGAGGAAGGCTTGCCATTGTGGATGAGGGTCCCCGAGAGGGAGAAAGCTTGGGCCTTGTTGTAATTGAGCAAGGCATTTGAAGCAGTACAGTAGATATTCACAGCCTGTTGAAGGCGTAGGAAATCTAACGCATCTTTCAAGAAAACCAAAGCATCATCGGCGTAAGCCAGGATTTTAGCTGATGGTGGCGAGACACTGGGTGGATCATACAGTGGGTGAAAAAACTCTAAAAACGTCAGACATTTTTTCTGTTTTTAGCCTCTCTGAGCATGTATAGTGACTTAGATGATGCAACAACTTTATGACATGCTTGTTTGACTTTCTGTTACATCTCATGACAGTTTCAATCTCAGAATATTATTTAAAAGTCCGCAAAATCGATGTAAGTGCTGTAGGTTTATTTTTAGAGTTTTTTCCTTTTATTTTTATTATGTTATAGATGACTTAATACTTCGTAGATCCACCATTGGCATCGATTACTGCCTTAATACGTGCAGGCATAGTGTCAATATACCTTCTGCAAACTTCTTTCTCAAAGGAGTTCCATTCCTTTTCAACTCTTTCGCACGATTCATGAACACCTTTGGCTTTCTTGTCATATAACGATAGCTTCAGCTTCAAATGATGCCAAAGATACTCAATTGGGTTAATATCAGAAATTTGAACTGGTCAGTCATCAATATAGTTCACTCTATTAGCATTTAGCCATTGAATGGTTGACTTGGAACGATGCTTTGGATCACCATTGTGCTGATAATATACTGTAGACCAATCCATATCATAGTATTCCATTGTTTCCCGAAGTGTTGTGTCCAATATATGTTGGTAAAGATCCGAATTCATAGTTCCATCGTATATTTGACAGGCGTACCCAGGTCCCTCATAGGTCATGCGCCCCCACATCATTAAACTACCGCCTCCATGCTTAAGTGTTACGTCGATATGGTGAGGCTTAAGAAGGTCCCCTGGTCTTGACCAATAGTAGTTACATCCATCAGAGCCCCAAATGTTGACTTTTGTTTCATCAGAGAACACTACACGTCGCCAGTCATCTGTAGTCCAGTTTTAGTACTTTTTGGCCCATGCTAGCCGTCTCTTCATGTGGTTTGCAGTTAACAAAGGCTTTTTGACCTTAATCGCAGCAAAGAAGTTCATCGATTTTAATACGTTTATAGCGGTTTTGTATGTTATGGAATACCCCAGCTCCATGAGTTTGTCATGTACTTTCCTCGCAGTCTTGAGTTGGCCTTGTACAACCTGAAGTTTGATGAATCTCTTCGTCTGAGTGGACACAACTATCGGTCTACCACCAAGTCCACGCTGTCGGTTAGGGAAAAACTTGTTCGCATAGTTCTTAACTGTTGCATACGTAGCCCCAAAGCGGTTTGCAACATCCATAGAGACTTTTCCGGCAAGTAGAGCGGACTTTATATCGTTTTTAATGTCAGCTGAGAGAGACTTAGGCATGATTGAAGTGTTTAGGAAATTTAAAAAATTAAATGGAAAAATTTTAAGAAAAAGAGAAAAGTGACATTTTTTATACTTTTGGAGTCTTTATGACTCATAATATGTCAATGAAAGTCCGCAAAATCGGTCTGTCGGTCCGTGTATCCGACCTTTATGGAAGTGAAAAAACTCTAAAAATAAACCAGTCTTCTTTTAGCAGTTGATTTCGGATCAATATTTATCATCGGAGATTGAAAAGGCAGCATACGATATGCTGCTATCAGTGCTACATATGTGCAAAATTTCACGATGATACACTAATTTGGTAAAACAGAACAACCAAAAACGCTAATAATATCATAACGTTTTTAGAGTTTTTTCACCCACTGTATGACGGGTGTTTAGGAAAGAGGAGTTTTAGGTAAATATAATATAGCAATCAAAGATAAAGAAATACTGTTAGAACTTGGTATCTCTTATTAAGTTAAGATAACTATGATTAGATAAAAATAAATTCTACATGTAAAAAGTGAGAGTATTTATAGACATGATACGGATAAAGAATTAGGACAGATTTGTAATCAATTTGACAGAATAGATGATTACTATTTCTAATTATTAGTTTAGCCTGTTCCTAGCTTGTATTGTCAATTATGCTATTGGGATGGTTTCAGATAACTCTGGACATAGGACTATTTAAGGAGACGGTACGGATGAATATAAAGACCTTTAATTCCGTGATTGGATATCATTGCTAACAATAATATCTCAGTCAGAATAAATGTTTTCATGACTAATGATGATCCGGTAATTAATCGTCATTCCTTATTCAACATGCTCATACTATCACTAAACTATATTACAACCATGTCATCTTATTTGACTATGTGAAGTTAATATGAATAAAGCTTAATATAAAAATCTAACCAAAGTATTTTATTGATCTGTGTTGGGAATAATGTTATAAATGATTCCAAGTTATGTCAACATATTATTCAGGATCATATCTGATTCTTTTTACTAAAATAAAGTGACTATAATCTTATGTATCCTTAACAAGTTGATCATGATCTGCAATGAAACGTCCGGGCATGAAGCCTAATTGATTGGTAGTAATGATCTTGGAGAGATACGACATAAGACGTGCATTGAGGAGACGAGTAAAAGCTTTTGCATCGGTATTGATTAACGAGATCGGTCGCCAGTTCTTAAGGCTAGTCAGATCGCCTTTCTTCGGTAACAAGGACATACAGGTTTCTTGCCAAGAGGAGGGGTAGAGCGCATTTTGTAAAGCATCCGAGTAAACCTTAGTAGCCAATGCCGCAGATCGTTCGTTCTCCAAGTCTACGCAGAGGATTTCATAAGGGTGCCCATCAGGACCGGGGCTGCTTCTTCTGGGCGATCGGGAGGCACTTCGGCGAATTTCACTGATATGGAAAGGCCTCGTAATGAGAGAGTGGCACGTATCAGAGAGTCTATCTGTGGTAGGAATAGAGTTAGTCAATAGTTCAACACTGACATGATCAATATCATCTGGTGTATACAGAGACTGATAAAAGGATCAAACTGCATCATGTAACTGGGGTGGAGTCGAACAGATCTCGTTGGATTCAGGGTGACGAAGCTCCGGGATTAAACGTTTGACGGCTTTTTGCTCAATGGTGCGCTTCAGAAAGCCAGCAGATGTCTCGCCGTGTTCTTGCCAGTGTCTTCCAGCGCGCAGAGTGTCATTCACAGCGGCATCCAGTTGGAGAGCACCAATTTGAGTTTCCACTATTGGGAGCCGTATTCGCGAAACATTTTATTACGTTTACGTTGAAGTCGTTTCAGTTCACGTTGACGCCATTCGGCCTTGCGTCTAGCAGTGGTGTGAGCAACAGAACGAACAGTGGTTTTCAAGAGATCCCATTGGTCTTGTACGGATAAAGCACTATCAGCCATAGAGTCATGGAACTTTTCCAAGGCCGTACTGAGATCATTGATAAAGAAAGCATTCTTAGTAAGATGAGGATTAGCGCGCCATAATCCGGGACCTTGGTGGTTTTGAACAAACTTAAACGAGGTAGTGAGCAACGCATGATCAGTCCATGTGGGTTGGAGAAAGTCGACAGCGGAGGCGTGAATGTTAACAAGCAATGATTCGGAGGCAAAGATGTAATCAATAGTGGAACAGGTGGTACCACGACGAAAAGTTGGCGCAGCAGGACAATCGGAGCGAGTAAGTGAACATTCCGTAAAAGAAGTCAGCAGTAGGCTATGCCACGCTGTCTGGACTTGTTTCAGGGACATGCACGAAGGATCTGTGGAAGGGTGAGAAGGGTTTCGTGCAAAGTCTCCCTCAAGGGGAGGAAATGAAGGTAAATGATAATTAAAGTCACCTGTTATAATCGTATGGTGGACATCAGAAAGAGAGACTTCCTCTTGGTCGGTGTGGCGATCAAACAATGAGCGAAGATAGGGCAATTGTAGAATTTCGGCGTAGAATTGTCGACGAAGCTGAGGTTGAACGGGTGCATAGATATTAACGAGGGTGATGGGTGTAAATAGATTGTTGTTATGTTTAATGTGAAATATGAGAAACGTCTACAATTATTTACAGTAGCGGACAAAACTGGTGCACAAAACTTTTTTTCGGCTTTTAACTACCAGTACTTGCTCATGTTAGTTGTGATAGTTATGAAACTATACCAGATAGAAGACATACTAAACCTTGCAACTTACGCGAAGTTCAATTATTGTATTGCTAAAAATGAGGGAGAAACATGTTTTTTATTTATAAGAATACATATTTTTCAAAAAAACATTAAAAATAGTTAAAACCTAAAAATTCATATAATTGCCTCGTCGTTTGATAACAGCAGTGTTAAGGATACATAAGATTATAGTCACTTTATTTTAGTAAAAGGAATCAGATATGATCCTGAGTAATATGTTGACATAACTTGGAATCATTTATAACATTATTCCCAACACAGATCAATAAAATACTTTGGTTAGATTTTTATATTAAGCTTTATTCATATTAACTTCACATAGTCAAATAAGATGACATGGTTGTAATATAGTTTAGTGATAGTATGAGCATGTTGAATAAGGAATGACGATTAATTACCGGATCATCATTAGTCATGAAAACATTTATTCTGACTGAGATATTATTGTTAGCAATGATATCCAATCACGGAATTAAAGGTCTTTATATTCATCCGTACCGTCTCCTTAAATAGTCCTATGTCCAGAGTTATCTGAAACCATCCCAATAGCATAATTGACAATACAAGCTACAGTAGGTGAAAAAATATGAGCAACCTTTTGGCAAAATCGACTTTTTTCTCTATATCAAAAGATGCATGCCAACTACCGGCTTGAGACTCCTATGGTATATTTTCGGGGCCATGTGTCTTGAAACAGTAAATGTCTCATGTAGTAATACTGGAAATTGAGAGAGAGATGAGAATGCGAATTTAAAAATTTGACTTCCGGCCAGCTTAAATTATGTACCGTATTCATATGTTTACACTTAAATCAAGAAAGAACATATCGGAAGACTATATAGCGTTCTTGTATGGAACTGTGAGTGTTCCTTATTGTATCCATATAAAAGCAAGTGCGACTTCAGGAGCCCTTGGTTGTTGTAGAACAGTAACTGATCGTAGTAGACATTGATAAATACAGTGGGTCAAAAAACTGATGCAAGGAATTGCAAAATACCAGTTTTACAGCTGGTTGTCTATGGATACTGCACGAAACTATCTCAGACTTTGATTGTTTGTACCTCACTAGAAAGGGCATTTATTCGTCGATTATCTGATATGGGCAATGATTATTGGTGGAATTTGAGATTGTTAAAGGGAATATTATAAACATCCGGCATTTTTTACTTGTTTACATATGTTTGGAATGACGAATTTTAATACGACCCAACCGGTTGTTATCATAATTTTTCACATTCTGGACATGATTAGAATGTTGCCAGTATATAAAAGCGCTTAAAATTCCTTTATTCTAAATTTTAAACTGTCTTATTTAACTTATTTCTCTTTTTTACCTTATGACCAATCGCATGCCTAAACGACTGCCAGAAGAAAAAGTAAACGATCTCAAGCAAGCATTAACTGGATCCACATCAACGTACAATATTGCTAAGGAGACTGGAGTACATCAATCAACTGTTAGTAGATACTCTAGGCGGTTGTTTTCAAATAGGACAATAAACACAGATGGTAGACCTACATTAGTCTCCAAAGTAACGAAGCGGCTAATCAAAAGAAAAGTCATTGAAGGGGTTCTAAAGACTGCCAAAGAGGTACACCGGGAGCTGGTTCAACTTGGCTATGATATCTCATACCAGTCAGCAATTAACGTACTGAAATCAATGGAGTTTCATTCTTCAATAAAAAAAAAGAAGCCGTTTCTGACAAAAGCTCATATGCAGCATCGATTAGAATGGGCCAAGAAGCACCAGGATTGGACAGTGGAAGAATGGCGAAAAGTAGTCTTTTCTGATGAAACCAAGATCAACGTATGGGGCTCTGATGGTTGCAAGTACTATTGGAAAAGACCAAGTGATCCTCTTCAACCGCATCATCTAGAGTTTACAGTCAAGCATGGAGCCGGCAAATTGATGATGTGGGGCTGCATAACATCTGAAGGACCAGGATATGCTTGTCAAATTTACGATGGGAACATGAACGCGGATGTTTATCAGCATATATTAGACACTACACTTCGTGATACTATGGAGTACTACAATTTCAACTGGTCCAACATTTACTTTCAGCATGATAATGATCCAAAGCACAAGGCAAAATCGACAATAGCCTGGTTAGATAATCATCAAGTGCGCTATATTAGCGATTGGCCAGCTCAGAGTCCGGACTTAAATCCAATAGAACATGTATGGCATCAACTGAAGTTAAAGCTCAGCTGTTACGAACGTAGAGCAAAGAATACGGATGAGCTTTGGGAACGAGTAGAAAAAGCATGGAATGAATTTGATAAAGAACTTTGCCAAAGGTACATCGATAGCATGCCGGCAAGAATTCAAGAAGTTATTAATAGAAAAGGAGGATCAACAAAATATTAATAAATAAATTCATTTCGTTCAAATTTTCGTTTTTTCAAATTTTCAAATTGCGCGTCTCATACTTCCTTCAATACTTATCCAATAGGGCTTAAACTCTTTCGGATTTTTCAAGACATGTAGGAAATCTACTATGTAGGAACAGAGGCAGTTTGTACCACTGTGGCAGGATGTACGCTACAAAAACTGAGAAAAATGGATTCCTTGCATCAGTTTTTTGACCCACTGTACAAGTCTTAATACAAGATCATAATTAAATAAAATAAAAAATATAAGTTTATTTCAATAAGATCATACAATCAATTCAATTAAACATATTCTTTTAGAATATTGTCGTATTTACCTCATTAAATAGTTATTATTCGTATGAGATTACTCAGATCTTATATAAGAAATAACAAGTACTGAATACATAATATTACTTATTACATATTCCTTAAAGCTCATATACAATGTTTATATTGTTCAAGCTCAATACTAAAATTGATCTTGAACTCACTTCGGTCCCTGAATAATTTCATTTCCTATATAAAGGCGTAGTTTGATTAAATGGGTTCTCTCTCTCGTCTTGAAATCTAATAAAGAGGTTACATAGAGACTCATTCACTAGTTTTCAAGTACTATTTCCTTTCTTTTTTCTCACTTCATTATCTGCAAATATCTCATTTTTTTGAATGAATTCTTCTATTAATCAATCCCCTGCCAAAAACTTTGAAAAGGATTCAGCTGATGAAGTAGCTAAGTCCTTGGATAGGATGGATCTTGAAACTCTCGAAAGTAGAGCATCAAACTCATCCATCCATCCTCGTGATGATGCATCCATCGAAACTGATGTTGAGATGGATGAAGTTACTGACTCTTTCCCTGCTGTTCCTTCTTCGGACCCTTCAAACTATATGGAGAGGTTGATGGCTCAAAAAACTATGTTCTTTGATTTAATTGAAAAATTAAACAATAATAAAGCGAGTTTTATTTTAAATAATAAGCTACCTTTACTTGAAGAAAACGAAAAGCAATTGAGCTATGCTGTGTCAGCTTTAAATGATGTTAATGCTCTTATTAATTTCCACTTAGAATTGCGTAATCATGAGTTGAAGGGCAATGAATCTAGAAATTCATCATCCAATGATAGACTTATCCCAAGCCGTGAAATCCCAAAATTCAACGTCAACCCTACCGCTAGTGCTCTGTATCAGCTCACTCTTCGCGAAGGTGATAAAAACGTCAGACCAAGTAATGAACCATCTTTGGATATGTTCATTAGAGATTTCCAAAGAAAATTCTTGGATTATGATGTATCTGTAGAAGGTCATTGGTTGCACTACCTGGAAGTTTCTTTTGAAAAGTCTGACAGTGATACCGACCATGACTGGTTCGAACGATTCATCAAAAGACGTTGTATCGATAAGAAAACCGCTTTGAATTGGGATCAGGCAAACGAAGTCTTGAAACAACGCTTCGATCTTGCTTCACAAACTACACCAGAGATGTGGTTTAAATGTCTTATCAACTTCAGGCAAGAACGTTACGAAACTTTGACACAAGCAATGGATCGATATCGTCTTTTCTCTGTTGGTGCAAAGGTTATCATGCATGATAACACTTTCTTAATTGGACATTTCATTTCGAGGCTTCACACTGTCAAGTTTCAGGAAATGATCCAAGCTACTGTCAAAAAAAATCTTCCCTCGCTTGTCTCTACTAGCTCCAATATCACTGGAGAAAGTATTTATTCAACACGCAACTTGCCTATTCCTCTGCCTAAGGAATGGAATGTTCTGGAGTCAATTCTAATTAAAGAAATGGCTAACTTGGAATCTGCTTTGTTGAACATCCTTAAGGATAAGAAAAAGGAAGACAATACCAAAAAACTCGTTGAACAGGATGATAACGCCAATACTAAAAAAAGAAAAATGGTACATCAAAGTGAACATAAGAACCAAAAAGTTTCCAAAACATCTGTTGAATTTCAGCAAGAAATTGCAGATTTAAAGAAACAAGGTATATGCACATTTTGCAAAACTACCAAGTACTCTCCTGGTCATTATTCATCTTGTTCTGTAAGACTTGAACATATCAAAAGAAAATATGGCAAACAAATTGTAAGTAATTCTTCTAAAGGGAATGACAAAACTGTTAGCAATTTAGAGTTGTCCAACTCGATCACTAGCATTAGTCAGATAAATAAATCTCCTAAAAACAGAGTTACTGATTTATCTTTATCTCCTAGTAAAAATGAATCTACCTCGCACTCGTATGAACAATGTGAATCATCTGATGACGAATTTGAATTTCTTTATAAGCATTATGACAGAAATATAATCTGTTCAAATAAAAATATAAATACTAGTTTTGATGAAGAGTATAACAAAAATGTCTTTGCCATTCGTAACAATAAAGTTGGAGAAGATGATAGTCTATTCGAATCGGATAATGTGGCTTATTCCCCCGTTACTCCAATCACGCTTAATAATGTGAACACTTATGGTATCATAGATACTGGTGCACGTGTCTCTGTCATAAATAAAAAATTTGCAATAGACAATAATATTAAATTTCATTCAGTTCCTGGTAACCTAGTTTTAGCAAATGGCGACCAAATTCCCAGAATGAGATCTATTGACTATGTGAATGTCGAATACGACAACATTGACCACATTATTAAACATAAGTTTGATATTATTGACGATCATGCTTCCTCTCACAATTGTAAAATTCTTATTGGAACAGATTTGCTTCCTAAACTTTCCATTCATTTAATGAATGTAGCAGTCAAACATAAGAGTACTGAAAAAGAATTAAATGACTCTATTCTAGATAAAGCTTATGAACCAAATATTTCACGAGCCGGTGCAGAAAAAGAACAAAAAGTTTTTGATATGGCTATTAAACCATACATCGAAGCAAATAAAAACTTAAATAAGAATTCTTTATGTAATATTAAAGAGGCTGTTTTACATCTTCCAACACCAAAAGATTATGTTGCCAATATAAAACAATATCCAATAGCATATACCTTACAGCCTAAAGTAATGGATATAATAAATAGTTGGTTAGATGAAGGTATTATCATTCCAGCAACTCCATCTGTCATGTTTTGACATGTCAATAAGATACAGTCTTATCATTCTGGACTAAATCTTTACAAATGAGTTTGAATAAGAATAGAACCTGATAATTATCACTGCCCTAAACAGCCAAGTTTCACTTTCATCTCAACAGTTGATTATTAACATCAGTTTATAAAATTTTTCTTATACATGTCAAATCATATCGGTCGTAACTATTTTTGTCATCTAATCTCAGGTCTTGCTCAACTAATATAAATAGCCTTGAAATCTTTCTTTAATAAAAGTATTCGACTTTAGAACTATTGTTCGGTCTCGTTAATTCTTCTTTTTCTTATTTTGAATACTTAAAACACTTCACCATCTGGATGGAATCTGCCTATGACAGTAACTCATAAAAAAAATTTAGACAGCACTAAGACAGATAAAATTCGATTAGTGTTGGATCCTAGAATGTTAAATAAGGTCTTACCAGTTGATAATCATCAACTTCCATTAATTAACGACATATTTAATTCTATGTCTGGTGCAGTCATTTTTAGCACGTTAGATCTAAAGTCTGCATTTAATCAGTTTCCTGTAAATAAGGATGATCAAATTAAAACTACTTTTACTGCACCCAATAATTTACAATATATGTATAGAGGTGCTCCTTTTGGAATATCTACAATAAATCAGTTATTCTCTCGTATAATGTTAACGTTATTTAAAGATCTTCCTTATGTAAAATGTTTTGTTGATGATATCTGTATATTCAGTTCATCTATACATGCACATTTTCGTCATGTTAAAAAAGTGCTACAAATATAAACTGATGCTAATTTAAAAATTAATTTTGAAAAGACCTACTTGGCAAAATCCGCCGTTTACTTATTAGGATATTCTATTTCTGCCTCAGGAAAGCAGATACAGTAGGTGAAAAAATACGAGCAACCTTTTGGCAAAATCGACTTTTTTCGCTATATCAAAAGATGCATGCCAACTACCGGCTTGAGACTCCTATGGTATATTTTCGGGGCCATGTGTCTTGAAACAGTAAATGTCTCATGTAGTAATACTGGAAATTGAGAGAGAGATGAGAATGCGAATTTAAAAATTTGACTTCCGGCCAGCTTAAATTATGTACCGTATTCATATGTTTACACTTAAATCAAGAAAGAACATATCGGAAGACTATATAGCGTTCTTGTATGGAACTGTGAGTGTTCTTTATTGTATTCATATAAAAGCAAGTGCAACTTCAAGAGCCCTTGGTTTCTTTTTTTTTGCTCAATTTCTCTCACTACTTCTCACCATCATGCCTAAATCTATACCAATGGAAAAGCAATCGAGAAATAAAAAATATATCACTGAAGTGTTTTAAGTATTCAAAAATAGGATAAAGAAGAATTAACGAGACCGAACAATCGTTCTAAAGTCGAATACTTTTATTAAAGAAAGATTTCAAGGCTATTTATATTAGTTGAGCAAGACCTGAGATTAGATGACAAAAATAGTTACGACCGATATGATTTGACATGTATAAGAAAACTTTTATAAACTGATGTTAATAATCAACTGTTGAGATGAAAGTGAAACTTGGCTGTTTAGGGCAGTGATAATTATCAGGTTCTATTCTTATTCAAACTCATTTGTAAAGATTTAGTCCAGAATGATAAGACTGTATCTTATTGACATGTCAAAACATGACAATCACTAAATAGCATGAAGCTAGAGGATATCATAGATACAGTCCTACTGTCAACTGCCTAACAAAACCATAAAATAGCCTGCACAGTGCTATAATTACGTCAGAACTACGAAATAAAAACCATTAGATAGCCCATACGTCATAGTATAAGAAGAAAAGAATGATGTAATTCTAGCTTGTTACACAAAAATCTAAATCAAGAAGAATTGATTTTGGGTTAAACGGAAAATGATGTAAGTATGATTAAATGTACTTTAAACCCTACTTTGGCGTACATGATGCAATGATAACGTACATAACGTATCATCATGACGTAGAGAAGCTAAAAATGTATAAAAAAGCGACACTTTTCTCTTCATTTCCCCCATCACATCTCTACTTCTACACTTGACAACTACTTCTTTGTAATGCCTTATAAACTCAGCAACGACACACGCAATAACGTCATTTCATTAATTAAGGCCGGAAAGGGTACTAAAAATATTGTACAAGCCACTGGAGTGTCTAGAGCCTTAGTTATTCTCATGAAAAAGCAAGTTGATCCTGATCGCGTCAAACCCCGTGGTGGTAGAGTCAGCACCGTTCCCGATTTTACAAAGCAAGTCATAGCTTTTAAAGTCCGAAGAGGCTTCTTATTATCAGCAAAGGATGTTCAAAGGTATCTGTGGTCTCTTGGTTACAAATTGCAGTACTCATCTACGACACAACTAATGAGATCCCTCGGCCTTAAAACTCTGTATAAGAAAAAGAAGCCTTTAATCAAGAGAACTAACCAGAAAAAGCGATTGGAATGGGCCAAAAAACACCGTGACTGGACTGTAGAGGACTGGAACAAGGTCATATTCTCCGACGAAACCAAAATCAACAGATGGGGATCAGATGGAGCTCAAATTACATGGAAACATAAGGATGACCCACTTCGACCACATAATTATCAGACTCAATTAAAAGGTGGCGGAGGCTCAATGATGGTTTGGGGATGCATGACATCATCAGGAGTAGGTTACGCATGCCGTATTATTGAGTATCCTATGAAATCAGAGCTGTACATCCATATCTTGGATACTTCCTATAAGGATACACTCGAGCACTTCAGTCTCAGCAATGAGGAAATCACCTTTCAACAGGACGGAGATACAAAACACACATCGAAACTCACTAAAAAATGGCTTGCAGATAACGGAATTAACTATATTCAAGACTGGCCAGCAAATAGTCCCGACCTAAACCCAATTGAACACCTCTGGCATCATGTTATGTTGAAATTAGATGTATATGACACCAAGCCCAAAAATATGGATGAATTATGGGATAGATTTGATGCAGAGTGGAACAAATTCACTAAAGAGGACATGAAGAAGTATTACGAGAGTATGCCAAAAAGAATTGAAGAGGTTATCAAGGCTAAAGGTGGATATACAAAGCGTTAAAGATTTGCTGTCAGATTGATTTTATAGTCATTTTTTATTTTTTTCAAATTCCGCCACATTTTACTAATTAGTGTGCTATAAAGATTTGTTCAATAAAAATATGTTGTTTTAGCACTGTTCCATTAAAATTTAAAAAGTTTAGCTTTATTTTTGCGGGAATTATCTTAAATTTTATTTTTGTTAGGCAGTTAACAGCAGGACTGTAAATATTACGTTCATTCTCGCACAGTTAAAAGATATACTAGGAAGCTTTTTCCATGAAATTCACACCTGTCTGCTGGAAGACATGCTGTTGTCTCTTCTGCCATGAAACACTATATTGAGCTGTGTATTATTACTGGTCATCGAACAATAGCGAAAGAGCTATTTAGGGAGTTGGGTAACTTTGGTTACCTGTTGATGTACTGTTCAGGAGTAAACGCACTGAAATCCATAAACTGCCACCGAGAGCTAAAAAAAAGAAGGCATTTTTAAAAAAGGATCATTGAAAAAAGCAGATAACCTGAGCAAAAAGGCATCGCAACTGGTCAAGTCAAGAGTGACAACCAGTAGCGTTCTCAGCGGAAGCAAAGACTAGCATCTAGTGATCAGATGGAGTAAACTACTATAAGGTAGTACAGAATGACATTTTGCTCCCTCATCACATCGACATTACAGTAAAGCACAGTAGCCGTAGGATGTACATGTGCTGCCACATACACTAGGTGAAAAAATAGGGACAACCTACCCTAAAATAATTTTTAACTTTTTTTTTTTCTCCTCCACTCCGTATGACATCCAAGCCATGCCTATAGAGCGTAACCTTAGGTAGTGAGTATTACGTTTCCCACATATAAAACTGATCAGGATAACATATGGCGGAAGAAAAGAGGAAATAGTCGCAATAATTTTATAATCGTTATATTATAAAATGAGTAGTATTTATTTAATAACGAGTAAATCTCCCTTTTGATTTGATTACCGCTGCTATGCGATCAGGCATGCTGTCAATGTAACTTCTACAAACATCTTTATCTAGCTTGTTCCATTCAAAGTCAACTCGTTCCCATAGCTCGTCGATGTTTCTGGCCTTTCGTTCATAAAGGCTTAACCTAAGTTTCAGCAAATGCCACACATGCTCTATGGGATTCAGATCCGGACTATTAGGTGGCCAATCGTTAATGTACTGGACCTTGTTTTGTTGGAGCCATGACATTGTCGATTTCGACTTGTGCTTTGGGTCGTTAACTTGTTGAAGGTAAATGGTGCGCTTGTTCATACCGTGGTACTTCAGCGTTTTCATGTAAGTTGTTCCAAGAATATGCTGGTACACCAAGGAGTCCATGGTACCATCGTATACCTGGCACGCATATCCTGGTCCCTCACTGGTTATACATCCCCACATTATCAATTTGCCGCCACCATGCTTCACTGAAAGATCTATGTGGTGTGGACGAAGGACATCACCAGGCTGGGTCCAATAGTATCTGCAGCCATCAGATCCCCAAATGTTGATCTTCGTTTCATCAGAGAACACTACTTGATGCCACTGTTGTATAGACCAGTTTTGGTACTTCTTTGCCCATGCTAACCTCTGCTTACGGTGGTTACTAGTTAAAAGAGGCTGCTTCTTTTTACGCCTAGAATAAAAATCCATTGATCCAAGGACGTTTATTGCTGAACGGTAAGTCATAGAATACCCAAGTTGTATGAGCATCCGATGTACGTCCTTGGCTGTCTTTAGGGCTCCTTTAATCAGTAATACCATGATATATTCCTTCGTAGCAGATGACACAAGTGTATGTCTACCACGTGTTGCGGGTACCATTGGCCCAAATAACTTGTTTCTATATCTCCTAACTGTCTTGGGATGGATACCAAATTTACCAACAATATCCTTTGGGCTTCTATTGCTCATAAGTGCAGACTTGATGCTGTCTTGCTTGTCTTGAGGTAAAGCGCGAAGCATAAGTAAGAGAAATTTCGCAGGAAGTAAGAAGAATATAACGAAAAAAAAAGAATATATGAATGAAGGAAAACAGCATTCATTTTATATTATTAATTATAGGAACGGGGATAGCTAATACTAGAATTGGTTTGCATTTTAATTGTAGCTGATATTCCAGGTCAAACTAGAAGAGTACGAAATATGGCCTAAAACTGAGCTGTGGAGTATCTAAAATTCGGCCAATTATATATGCATTACTCCCTCATTTTCCATAGTTGGCTCATCATATTTTGATGAAATACTTCATACATTAACCTCGGTTTAACATATTGCTAGCGTCATGAGGCGACCTTCTCTTAATGCTATATGCTGCATGAAATGAAATTTTCGAAAAGGTTGTCCCTATTTTTTCACCTAGTGCAGCTACTCAGGGACCAGTTTAGACGGAGTATGTAAAAGATACGATGCAAGGGTATTCCGGGCTGGGTACCTGTCCTACATAAAATCTAATTATGGTAATCGATGCGCCCGAATTTTCCGGATCGAATGGTATAGCTTTAATGACCGCCGCACATAAACTCAGCTCGTAAATCGCATAATATCGATAAAAAACTACCTTTGACGGACTAAAAAAGAATGATTGCGTGCCCGCTGTTTGTTGCACAGAGGCATCCATTACCTCAAACGATTCAAATAATTTTTTCGCTTCTAACGATGGTATTTTCGAAGCAGTCACTGTACCACCTGATGAACTGCGGTCATTAAAAGATGAAAAAACTATTTGGCTGACCGTCAAGTAAGATTACGGCGTGATTGCAGACCGGATACTACCCATATTTGAGACTTACACCCAATTATGGATCCATTTAATGATTCTGCACCAAATGATGATACATGTGAAACGATCACAATAGTATTCAGGAAGCATGGGCTTCCAATCACTAAAACGCCGCATCGATTAAGTGTTCTAACTATAAAAGTAGGGACAAAGAAGAATTAACAAGACCGAACAATAGTTCTAAAGTCGAATACTTTTATTAAAGAAAGATTTCAAGGCTATTTATATTAGTTGAGCAAGACCTGAGGTTAGATGACAAAAGATAGTTACGACCGATATGATTTGACATGTATAAGAAAAATTTTATAGACTGATGTTAATAATCAACTTGAGATGAAAGTGAAACTTGGCTGTTTAGGGCAGTAATAATTATCAGGTTCTATTCTTATTCAAACTCATTTGTAAAGATTTAGTCCAGAATGATAAGACTGTATCTTATTGACATGACAAAACATGACAACATTATTGAAAATAAACTAAATTAACAAATGATATCAAACATAACACAATTGAAGGAAATGATGTAAATGGGAATGAGTGAATGTAAACTAAACTTTGTGGCATAAGGAGATTTAGAACAATATAAACTATTTTAGCGTCAAACATGTCAGGGAAATACTAGAATAAAAATGGTAAATTAAAGGAAAGAAGTTTAAGCTTTGAGCAATGATCAATGCTGTTGAAGCTCCGCCGAGACAACACCGAAATCAAACCCAGATTTCTTACACCCCGTCATCGACTCGCTACCGACCCCCCAGGTCACCAACAGACATCTTTCATTTTCTCGAATTTCTTTCACATTGACTTTACTCATTCCATTCGGCCATGACCAAGTTGAGCTAGACCCAAAACGAAGACGACCCAAAGCTTCACCTCTTTAAGGCGAGTATTACTGCACCAAAAAGGAACGAGTTTAGTTATCCAGAACTTCTTTAAAAAGAACTAAAAATTTTGCCCACTGCACATAATTGTTATTTACAAAGTATGATAGCCCTCAGATATACCTCAGTTAATCGGGATTTATCATATTTAATGCAGCGTTATTGCAGTATGCCAAGTTGAACCTGTTTACGTTGAATGTTAACTATTTCAGTGCGATAACCAAGTATCACTCTTTGGCAACGCGCCGCTTCATTATTCTTTTAACGATGAAACACAAGCATGATGCCTTTCTATTGGACCTTACATGCTTGCGTTTCTCTTTAATACCGCTTCTTTATTGGCTTGTTACCTTTTCCTAATGCTTCCTTATTCGTCTGTTGCTCTTTAGCAATGCTTCCTTATTGGCTTATTATGACTATATTTAGCTTTGGATGATTTATATTGGGAAATAAAATAGGCTTAAAACACGGTATTATTGGTCAAAAATGTAGTTTTATTCATTTATTTTTGGGCTTTATTGCCATATTGATTATATATTATTGGTTCATTACAGTATTACAAAAGGGTAGGGGAAGGAGGGAAAGCGAGCAGGGGATCCATGGAAACGATCAAATAAAAAAATTCAAACAGTAGATGCAAAAAAAAGGAAAATACGCTTACCTTGACCATAGAAGCAGCAAACAAAAGAGCGTAGTAAATAAAGCCCATAAAGAAAAGCGCGCCAGTAGTAAAAAGAATCCAAAACTATAAGAGGTTATAGACAACAGGAAGCAACAGAAGGCAAAGCATCTAAACTTGTATAAAATAAAATATTAATAAAAGTAAACCATGATGTACTTGATTTCTTTACCTTAAAGCTCTTTTACTAACAAAACAAGATGCCAAGACATCCATAAAGCTTCAGCCACGAACTAAAGGAATCTAATTTTACTTTTAATAAAGATTACTGAAAGATATGAATGTATTTACCTTTTGAGCAGATATGCAAAGAACCAAAGGAACTACAGCAGCCATCGATACATGTATGAATGCCTACTACAGCATGTTAGAACCAAAGTTTTCTTTTTCATTTTCATTTTCTTTTTCTTTTTTTTTTTTTTTTACTTACCTTGCGATAACCGGAGCGATGTTGAAAAAGGAAATTGCTGAACAGAAAGAAAAAAAAAGGAACAAAATTTCGAAAAGGAAATCTTTTTATATTTTTTTTTTGGCTATACTAAGACTGAGTTTCATTGGAAACTCGATGATATTTAAGAAAGATTCAATTTTGATGCCAAGCTCACTTATCTTTATTTCAAATTACTCTTATAACAATATGTCTGATCGTAGTATTCAATTCAACCCTGCTCCTGCCAATGCTCGTAGCTCTAACTCTGTTGGGCAACCAATCGCTGTTCCTTCTCGTGCTGTTGTTCCTGAGCTTGCTTCAAGCGATGCCATTCCAGATAGCTTTGCCTATCCTAGGCCTGGTTTTCATCCCATGACCCATGTTCAGAAGCGAATGCGCCAAGCTGAAGACATGGAGACTGATGAAGTATCTCTTTCTTTTTCCATTTATATGGAGCTAAGAAAAGAAAACGATGGTTTGAAAGAGATGCTTCGAAAAGAGCAAGAGGAAAAGCAGGCCTTGCAAGTAGCATACAGCAAGCTCAAAGAAGCATACGATGAGCTTGAAGCAGAATCAGGCAAAGGCGCAAAGCCGATTGCTACTGCTGTTAAAGTAAGAACATTAAAATTCAATTTTAAACAAATAGACTAATCGCTTTTCTCTGAAATATAGGATGCTGTGAGAAATCACTACAACAACCTACCCCAGACATCTCAATATGTTCTTGAAAAGCCTCTGAAGTCTGCTGAAAATCAAAGAGTATTTAAATTGCTGCAGGATTATGTGAATAGCCATTATTCATATAAAAATACCAACAACGGCGATTTGCGCAAGTACCTCGAGCGCCAATATTATACAGTAGCGGACAAAACTGGTGCACAAAACTTTTTTTTAGCTTTTAACTACCATTACCTGCTCATGGTAATTGCAATAGTCATGAAACTGTACTAGAAGGAGGATATACTAGTCATTGTAATCTATGTATGTTCTAAGCATGACATTGTTAAAACTGAGCGATAAGCGTGCTTTGAATTTATAAAATCTTATATTTTCTAAAAACCGCAAAAGTGGCTAAAATCTTAGACTTTATATAATCATCTCATCTCTTGATATTATCGGATATTCTTCTTTGCATATGCTAATAATATGCGTGTATATCATTTTCAGTAAAAGAACCCGGCTCTTTAACTATTCTTTTCCAAAGATCATCGACCCTTTTTGATCTAGTGTCGTATCATCATACCTTTGCCATCAATTGCCACCTGGCATGCTTAAGCGGACTTAGGCCGGGATTAGTGGCGGCTAAACTTGTAGCACAGAAGCGCTGTTATCAAATATTGAGTTTGTGACATGCGTTGACTTGTGCCTTGTGTCATTGTCATACTGAAACGAGAGATTACGACGTTTTAGACTACTATACGCTAGGCTTTTGTGGTATGAAGTAAGCGAAATATATGTGTATATTTATGAGTTCATTATACCATCGTATACCTGACACACATATTCTGGTCCTCAATATCTAATACAGCCTTAAAACATAACAGAGCAGCCAGCATGCTTCATTGTTTGATCACCGTGAAAAAATCGCTAAGGTTGCTCGACTTGCTTTCAATATTAGTGTATACTGTCTGCATCCATAATGTTCATATTTGTTTCATTGCTAATGATAGCAGACTTTCAGCCCTCTATAGTATACAATGGCTTGTTGTGATACCACACTTATCGCTTTTTCCGACTTATACAGCTGATGAAATTCTTCGATTCCTTACTTCCGGACTCAAAATCTAGCTTCCTACAGTGCCTTCAGACTAACAGTCTGCTAATACTGTATCTTAAGGTCCTCGAAATGTGCTGAGCATCAGAAACTGTGTGTAACGGACCTTGTCCAAGCTTTAGGTTGATGACTGAACTAGTAACTTTTCAGACTAAAAGCGGGAGACCTTCATGATCACAAGACATTAAGTTTCTTTCTTCCCTCTTTCTCCTGTTGATTGTCCATTTAGAGATCCTTGTTACTCTAGAAATATCTGCTGTCGTACGAACTAGGCGTGTTCGAGATCTCAGAGTTTCGTTTTTACAGTTGCTTATTTTCTTAAACATATAAGGCTAGTACTTTGTTATAGTGAATAGGGTAAAAACAAAAGGGGGGACTCAATGGGAAATACAAAATAAGTACAGTTTTATATATTTTTTAAGAGCTACTAAAATTCACTAATATGCTGTGAAATCTGAAAGCAAACGGGAGAGATATGGGGAAAATTGAAAGAAGGCTAGACAAGCACTACATTTTTGGCGAAAATTGAAATATGCAAAAAAATCACTAAAAATGACCTTATGCCTGAAGGATGTCCGGCACAGTTCCGGTTTACATAACATAATGTATATTTTGGACTGTCTTTCAGATGGTATATGCCACAAAAGTCGCAGACATATGGCGGAGATACAATGTTGATTTTAATTTTTGTGCACCAGTTTTGTCCGCTACTGTACAAAGAAGGCGGGAATATCCACGGGTGAAGAGGAAGATCCAGTTGAAGAATTTATAAGAAAACGAAAAGCAGCAAAAGTCACTCGTAGAAGTGCTGTAAGTGCTACATAAAGTATTGTACTTGCATAACTAACTTTGCTTTTTTAGAAAACAAGAGCTCGTAAGGCTATATACGAGCAGTACAAGGATCAAGGCGTTTACGAAAACTATCCAAACTGTGAGTATTTGCTTCAACAGCAATACATGTCTGAAGAAGAAGACATGTTCAACAATGATACAATCGATAAGGTGGAGGAAATTCTTCTGGAGCAAAATCCAGATAGAATGGCTCCTTTTACTGAAAAGGAACGTATGTCTGTCTTGTGCAAGAAAACAGTTGATTATTTTGAAGTTCGCGTACCAAAGTACAGATCACCTGCTGTAAGTTTAATCAATATCTTTTTAAGCGTAATCAACTAATTATCCAATATTCAGTGTACCGAATTTTTTAAGCTGTTGGATGATCAGATAGCAAGTGACAAGGCAAAGAGGCAAAGAACTGGAAATAGCAGCATTCAGTTTCTTCCTCGTGTACAAAGAAAATACGCGTTGCCAGTTCCTGACTTCATCAAGAAAGAAAATATAACTGAAGAGAGTATCGCTTGGGCTTTTGGTGGTGAAATGGAGTTGGATGAACACAACTTGCTGTTTTAAAAAAAATTGTAAAATAAATAAAACAAAAAAAAAGAAAAAAACAAGGAACGCGGTGTTTAGATTTTTAAATTTTAATTTTTTTTTTTTTTTTTTTTTTTACTTTTTACTTTGTTTATTTATTTTTTACAAACCAATGGTTTTTCTTGGAAGTGGTAAAAAGACAACATGATTATCAGGATAACCTTGCTTCATAGCCACACAAGTAAATATACGAGATACTGGAAGAATACAGTCTGAATCAGCTGGTCGAAATGAGTTATGGTAGTACGCGGCACCAAGACATTCAAATCCTTGAAAAGGATGAAGAGGAGGGTTGTACCAACGTACAAAAGCAAAGAGGTGTTCATCAAAAGCATTTGGCATAAAGACCCGACCGTTTGGAAGGATAGATTTTTTCATTTGAAGTTGATGGCTAAAATAATATTGAACTTCGCCAATTCGCATTTCAGGCTCTTGTCCAAGAATAGCAGAATTACAGGCGACTTCAATGTAACAACCACGAGTAGTACGCGATGCCTTTGACCGATATGTCTGCCCAAGGATTTGAATTTCAGAAAAAAGAGAAATATCAGGAAGTACCATTGTAGACAAGTCATCAAACTCTTCTGGGATTAGCGCACTTGCGAATGTTCGATCAGTATATACAATTTTGTAAAAGGCAAGAAGATAGTCATAATGATCTTGAGTCAATCTATTCACACTAACTCTGTATCTAGCAGAAGCTTGCGTATCAGGAGGTAGAGTTTCAGCACCAGTGAAGATATCATTCAAACGTAGAGGAGCACTGACAAATAAACTAAAATCAAAGCAGGTTGAAGTAGATGAAGAAGCAACTAGGGAATCAGAAGGCGTTGGTGACAAGTAACCAAAGGAAGACATCATCACAGGATTCTGTTTAATTCCTTGTGGTAAGTTACGGATGTAGTCACCATAGTGCACAACGGAAAGAAACTTCTTCATATACGTAACTTCGAACGCTGTCTTGTAGTTTACTGTCATCTTCTTAATGTCGCCATTAAGCTTCTCAAAGCCATACAGCCAAAATGCATATATTGGACCAAAGTCTTGGATAGAGTCCTTTAGATGCAGATGAAGATGCATATTTGGAGTGACCATCTCTGGACCATACAATTCAACAACACCAGTGACAAACTCATGGAATAGTTTATGGGCCATCATGGCTTCATTCTGAGTAATGCATGGACGACATACGATATGGCAGGCCTGTACAAACTTTGCCCAATTTTCTTTATGACGGACTGGAAGGCGAGACTTCAGTAAAAGGGGCGAAAGAGCAAGACACCAGGTTCTCCATTCATCAGCCTTTAAGTCAGAAAAATTGCTGGCAAGTTTCTGATTGATCGGTGTGTATTGTGCTGGCAATATAATGTCGTTTGCTTCCTTTTGCATTTCTTTCAAGTCAGAATCGGTCAAATATAATTCATGGGTAAGGTCACAAATAGTAGTACGCCATATTTTAACCATTTTCTTTGCTGTTCCTAGGAAAAGGCCATGCATAGGATCAATGGCAGTACAACGAACAAGGTCAAGGTATTCCAAATCATGTAGAGCAGAAAATCGAGTGCCAAATTTCTGTTCCAAGTCAACTCTTTGTTTCTTTGTAGATGCTTCTTTCCAATTTCTTGCATGATGACGATTTTCAATATTGGTACGAAGTGACCAAGCATCAAGATCTTCAAGACCAAAAGAAAAATCGCGTTGAAGATTTGTATTATGACGAGCAGGAAATGCTGTTGAGCATTTATTACAAGGTACAGTTGCATTGAATGAAGTAAACCCACTAACCTTTCGGCTAGCAGGAATATCGCAAGCAATCAAGAACAGAGCAGCACGAACTTGGACAGGAGCATTGGGAGAATCAGCTGTACAGGTAAAAAAGTCACCATAGTAAAGCTCCTTCAAATCCTTTACCAAAACTTGTAAATAGTTATTGATTTGTGTGTCTTTGGGTTCTTTGGGTCCAGGAATAACACAAACCAAGATGATATTTTCTTTTTTGTATCTGATGGATCTTGGAAGATTATTTATTGTCAAGTAAACAGCACCAACAGAGTACACGGTTCTTTTTGAAGATTGAAACCAATCGACATTCAAAGTGAACAAAAGAGATCTAGCTTGACTGGTAAATACATTACCATCTCTATCCTTGAATTCATTCCAAAATTGACCATCATAGATATCATACATAGTGTTGTTATGACGAGTACGATAGCGCCATGCTTCAATTGCTGATTCAAAGCCTGGTCGTGAGAACATCACAGTCAAAGCATACTTGATGGAATTGAATGCAGAGACCTTGTTGGCATACATCTTGCTTGCACCAACCGTAACAGGCTTGAAGAGTGGGGTATTACATGTGATGCGAAATTCAGAAAAGGTGCACTTCGAATCACAGTGTACTTCTTCAGGCTGATATAGGGTATGGCATTCGGGACAGACAACAAGGCGAAACATGCCCTTGTAAGTATAATCGATTCCAACAGCATTACGCATGGTATCCAATTTTGCGGGAAAAATTGGTTGATGGTTTAAGAGAAAAGCAAGATCATTCGCAAATTTCATTACCACTTCAGCAGCATATTCGGATATGAAAAATAACTGGAAGTATGTCAAGAAGACAGCAATAAAAGCAACAATATCATTTTGGAATCCCTTGATTTCAACTAAAAATTTAACAATGTAAGTAATGCATTCTTCATAAAAGTAACCCACTTCTAGGAAATAATTACCTTGAGGCATATCAAATTCAACAATATCCATACTGTCAGATAAATTCACTTCATCATTTTCAATCACTTCCCAATTTGAAACGTCTTCTGCGTTGTCTTCATCAGAATCATTTTTATTTGCTTCAATTATCTCATTATTGGCATCAACTTCTTGAACCTTTTCTGCTTCATCTATTTATAAATAACGCGTCAGTAAAAATACTATCTAAATGTAAGTAAATTACCTTTAGCAGCTTCTTTTTTTTTATGGCGAGCAAGAGTCCATCGAGTAACCAATTGGTACTTGCCAATTTCTCCTTCAGAGCATTGGCTACAGTAGCATTTAAATCTGTATTGGGTTGAAGAGTTCATTGTAAATATAATAAAAGATTATTTTATAAACTTGATCTATTGTTTTACGCGCTTATATATGATTTCAAAAGCAACAGCCAAGGAGTATTGAAATTCAGTTGAAATTCTAAAAATAAAACAAAAGCTTTTGATTGGTGTAGCCAGGATACTTACATCATACCAGCAATCGCTGGATAGTAGATTTGGTTGCAGATAAAGTCAGTTTGCCGTTTATATCGTGGGCTTTGAATCTTTTTTTAGATTTCTGTTTGATGCTTTCCATCTTCGTCATATTTGGTCCACTTTTATTTTTTTTTAATGAAAAAATTTCTAAAGTACTTTTTTTTTAAAACCCAAATTTAAAAACTCCTTTTTTTTATTCAAGTTTAAACAATACATTGAATGGAGATTCCTTTCGTAATGTCAATGCTGGGAATGTAATTTTTTTTTTTACAATTTCAACATTGCAACTTTTTTTTTTTTTTTTTCAAAAGTACTCAGTAACAATATACTTTTTCTTTTGTTTTTTAACCTTTTCATAGAAATCTCAAGACGTGTAGCATAATAGACATTCATTCCGTTGCCGCCTTTTTTTTCTTTATTCTCAAAAAATAAAATTGATTATCAAAAATACTCTGTCTTTTTTATGCCGTGATCTTACTATTTAAAACATATCTTTTTCAGCTTTAAAACAAGTTTAACTTCTTTAGAGCCAAAAGAATCCTTCTTTTTTTTATATATTTTATTCAATCTTTTAAATTTTCTACTATATTCACATTCTTTTTTTTTTTGTTCCAATTTATAAGCACATAGTTTTATACTTATTATTATAGCGATATTATGCACTTATATAAGAGTTTCATCCCTCTTATTCATATGTACCTCTTTACTCTTTCTTTTTTTTTTTGTTTTTTTTTTTTGTTAATCAGTAACCAAAATAAATCTCCTTTTGTATTAAACAAAGTTTTTTTTTTTTTGGTAAAATACGACATGAGAACCGAAGAATGCTTGAAAAGAAAACGCCACGACTCAATCACTTGGATTTCCGAGCTTGTAGGCCAATAGAACTGTGTTTTCGATCTTTGTTGAAGTTAAAAAATATTGCACTGAAGTTGAAAAAGCATAGTCTTCCCAATTTGTAATCGTGTATGGCATCATGTAGCACAACAGAAAATTATTTATTTTTTTAAAAAATACAATGTCTTTTTATTCAACAAACATATTATATACTTTTGATTATTTTTATAGATTTACAATCTATTTTTTTCAAGCTTTCTTCTGATATAAAAATCAGCTTTCTAACATTTAAATCCGAGTTCTCACTCATTTAATAGAATTACCACCATCAAAAAAGATCAACTTTATCAACTTGGATAACGGTGATTGGGTGCAGTGTGTCCACTGCAAATAATAGTGTAAATTGGGTAACAAATCGTTTACCAATCTTGCGAAATAATTTACAATCGTGTGCAATCAGGTAAGAGATTTATCCACGCACAGCCTCTTGTCTCTGCCACAAATCGTGTAAGTTATTGTTCGCCCTTTGGTTATGTGATGGTGCAAGATTTGTGGCCAACACAGGAGACTGTTCGGAGACTTTTTCGTTAACTGATCTTGCAAGATGGATCTTTCATCAGTTACGTTGTGGCTCTTGTTTATTATCAATTTGATATCTAATGGTGCTTGGCAACCAATCACGCTTTGTAAAACACTACTTTATTTGTCTTTTTGCTCTTTTATAAACCGCTCATATTGCCTTATATACTTCTTTATGAACCACTTATATTGCTATATATACTTCTTTATTGACCATTCATATTGCAATAAATATTGCTTTATACACATAAAAAAATAGGGATTTTGTTTATAAAAAATAGCTTTTTTTTATTTAAATAAAATAATAATAATATATAGTATTTCTTTGCTTGTAGCGTTTTAAAAGTGTACTTGACTTACCTAATGTCACCAGAATAGCAGCATCTAATCTAAAAATACATCAACTAGTCTCGTGGAACTTAAAAAGTTCTCAAAAGAAAAAAGAAAAAAAAAGCCAAGCTCAAGAATTCAAAGACACAAGGATTCAAGGCTTCAAGGACTTGGACACTCAAAGCAAAAGAAAAGACATCAGTACTTAAGAGCCAAAGTAAAAACAAGGAAAGAAACAGAGAGGCCAAAGCAAAGCAGCATTCATCTATAACATTTATTACCTATCGTGTATGTATCGTGAAAGTAATAGTACCTTACTTTAGATAGACCATGGGAAGAAAACTAGCTAAGCGTATACAAACGACTAAAATAGCAGTACGCATCTATAATAATTATTAGCTATTGAGTGTATGTAGTAAAAATAATAGTACCTTGCTTTAGATGGACCATGAAAAAAAAAGAAAAAAAAAAAGAAACCAGTCAAGCTTATATTAACAAGTAAAAGAAGAAGCAACTATAATCCTGGGAAAAGACTTTATAAAGACCATTTGAAACATCAAGAAAGCAACCAATACAATTTTACTAAAGTACAAGTACCATTAGAACAATAATAGAGTACATATAATATTAAGAACTTACCTTTTATAAAAAAGAGAAGAAAAAAAAAAGAAAAGTGCTTTTTTGTAGCCTTATTTTACCAATGTTACACTTATTCAATGTCTATCCATATTAGAAATCAAAAACTGTTGCTTTTCATATAGTTTACATTTAATGGTATCCCAAAAGGTAACTGATACATTACTTGAACAAGGTTTATTACTTGAATGCAATATGTTTAGCATGAAGGGTATTATTTTATTTTATTTTTTACTTGAAATAAAAAAAAAAGTCGGTATCTTAACAAATTAGAGCAGTAAAACAATATCTTTTTTTTTTTCTCCCTTGTTTTGTTTCATGGAATATACTAGATGTCAAAGGTACAAAAGATAAAAAGAATGCTCAAGTATTGATCATATGTAAGTTTATAAAAAAAAAATAATAATAACAACCAAGTCTAAAGTCGGGTTCTTTTTTTTTTTACAGTGGGTGGAAAAATGGTTCCAATGTTTTCGTCTCGCAACTTTAACGCTTTATAACTTTTGAACTACAAATGGTAACGACTCACAAAAACATGCATTTTTTAGCGCTTTTGCGGCTTATATTGGTGAAAAAAGTTTTTGCTTGCACTGTTACACAATCGGGAATAAACTAACATTAAGTACAAAAGCCAGCATTGGAATTATTTTTCCACTACAGCTCTAGATAAGTTTATTTGTTATTTAATGAAATTTTCACTAGAGCTTTTTAGCTGATTATGAGTCATACCATTCCGGCTATCGCCGAAAAAGTCTCCGTGACTTATAAAATTAATTTATCCCCGGTCAAAGCTTTTTTTTCCTTTTCTTTCTCCACATATCAAAGATTTGGGGTATCACTACACATATGGTTCGCGCTCTCTCTAAAAACAAGCAAGAAAGCATCAAATCATTAGTTTTACAAAACAAGCCATACTCAGTGATAATGGAACGTATTTCTAACTTAAAAAAATCTACTTTAAGTAGATATGCCAACAAGTTTTCTCCTGGTAGAGTAACAGCAAACCCTGATAGAAAGGCTGTTCTAAGCGTTACCACCAAGTCTTATATACGTAAGCAGGTTGTTCATGGTACCCTCAAGACTGCGAAGGCTGTCCATAAGTATCTAGTATGCACTAGCCACAATATTAGCTACTCAGGTACCATTAAAGTTATGAAAAGCATGAACTTCCATGCTAAGATAAAGGTAAAAAAGCCTATATTGACTAAGGTTCAGAAAGCAAGACGACTAGCATGGGCGGAAGAGCATAAAAATTGGATAAGCGATGACTGGAGACGTATGGTATTCAGTGACGAAACAAAAGTCAACGTTTATGGTTCAGATGGTTGCAAATACTTTTGGAGTCGACCAGATGATAAACTTCAACCCCATCATCTCGACTTGACAGTTAAAGGAGGGGGCGGTAGCATTATGGTATAGGGTTGTATTACCTACGACGGGCCTGGTTATGCATGTTAGGTTAGTGAAGGCACAATGAAAGCTTCTGATTATGTCGGAATTCTTAGTACAACTCTCATGGATAGCCTTGATTACTATGATTACAATCCTCAGGACATCTATTTTCAGCAGGATAACGATCCTAAACATACGTCTAAGCTAGCTAGGCAATGGTTCAAGGACAACAACTTCAAGTGTGACCATACCTTCAACTGGCCATCACAAAGTCCAGATCTAAACCCAATAGAGCACATCTGGCACCACTTTAAGCTGAAGTTAAGTGCATATGATACTAGGGCAAAAGGTGTGCATGAATTATGGGATTGTGTTGAAAAAGAATGGTCTACGTTTACAGCAGAAGACTATAGGAGATACATAGACAGTATGCCTGATCGTTGTAGAGCTGTAATTGCTGCGAAGAGCGGTCATACAAGATATTAATAAAATAAAGCATGTAGTGGAAAAATGGTTCCAATGTTGGTTTTGTACTTAATGTTAATTTATTCCCGATTGTGTAACAGTGCAAACAAAAACTTTTTTCACCAATATAAGCCGCAAAAGCGCTAAAAAATGCATGTTTTTGTGAGTCGTTACCATTTGTAGTTCAAAAGTTATAAAGCGTTAAAGCTGCGAGACGAAAACATTGGAACCATTTTTCCACCCACTGTACATTAGGAATTCCTAATGGGACACATTCGGATGATGAACATGAGCCTCATGAGCAAAGTTATTCTTTCCAACACGATAAAAATATAAGAATATCAAACTTATATTGTTGCTTGTTGTTGAAAAGCCCTTTTTGGTAAAGGAAGTTGGCAATGTTAACATCTCTAATGGCTAATGGCTAATTGCAAATTACACCCATCTGCAAACATAAAGTAATGAACCAATATAGCTTAAAAATATATATTCTCTTGCATTATTTGTCATGAAAAATAATAAAGCAATCTATTTACTTGAAAACAAAAAAAATGTGCTTGTATTTGTTAATTATAACTGCCTTGTAATAAAATGTGAGAAGAGCTTCTTTATTTTTTTATTCTTTTTAGAATACACATGTATCCTTTTGTTATAATGCAAGAACATTTGCATTTCTATAAAGTATATTTGCTGTTAAATTATTGTTTTCATTTGAATAAGGAACCTTTTATTGCTATATTCTTTTTTTTTTTACTCAGTCTTTTTCTTTAACTTTGTCTTTTTTTTTTTTTTTTTTTTTTTTACTTTTAATTTTTCAGCTTCTTTTTTTTTCCCAAACGCAACTATTTTGTTACGTTCTGTTACACGTTTCTAATGAGCTAAGCTAAAAAGCACAGACTGCCTTCCTAATATGTATTCTTCTGATCAAAATAATAGCAGAATGCTTTTGTTTTCCGCATTTTGCCCTCAAAAATAAAAAAAAAGAAAATATCGGTCTTTAAACAATGGAGAGAAATACGCTTTCCAAAAAAAGATCATTTGTAAAAAAAGACATTTTTTTAAAAACATGAATAACTCTATGAATACTTACACCACAAAAAAATAATAACATCGTTAAATTTCTATATGTTTTTCGTATCTAAATCTTTCTTCAAAATTCGAAAATGATCAATACAGCAAGATTTAATTTTTTTCAGGAAAAAAAATAACAATCCGTTACCCAAAAGAAGAGCAATCTTGCGCAATCCGGTACCTAATTGGAACGATTATTTGCAGTGGTCAAAAAGGAATCAAAGGCGATCATCAACCAAAATCCGACTTTGTCATAATGATATGTGTGTTTTCCCCAACTATGTTTACCTTGAATAATATAACTTTCAATTACTAGTATGGGAACTTCTTTAGGCAGTAAGACTTTAAAGGCGTAAAGTAAGTATATAAAAAAATGGGAAGAAGACTGTATATCGTTTATTATTGTGTCAACAACACTATTTATAATAAAGCTCTTTTAACATTCCGTTATTTCTCGTTCTTCTAAATCAACTGAGTTTTTGACATTGTATTCCTTTAGGCACAATAGGATCTTCATAAGTAATTAGCTTTGCAGGAACTCTAGTATTTCTCGCGTCTGTGCTAAACAGCCCATCTGTGTAACTCCACACTATTTTCCAATACAGCCATAAAAGCACCAAACAATAAGAAAATACTGCCCGATCCGAACAACATCCATCCGGTCCGCAAAACACGTGATTAAATGGAGGACGAAGAGACGAATTTAGCCACATATCACGTACTCCCCCGCTAGACTCTTCTTCCTCTTTTAATTTCCTATCCACTACAAACGCTGGATTCTTCTTTGTATTTAACCAACTTCGAAATTGCTCTGCAGCAGCCGTAGTAACCACATCAGGAACCATGTGTTTTACATCATTGTTAAATAATTTCAAACGGTCTCCATTCACAGCATGTTTTAACCTGAGACTATTCTTGCCAACTAATAAGTACGTTCCATTCTTATTCACTTGCGACACTGTATATGGACCCAACCATTTGTCCGATAATTTTGTAGAAGGTGTAGCATCACGCAACAAGACTTTCTCTCCAACTTCAAAACTTTTCCGATATATCACCCGTTTATCGTATCTTTTCTTTGCCTTGATTTTGTTTTCATCCGACTTTTCCCTTGCTATTCTTCTGACCTTTGCCATCTTGTCTTGAATCTCGATCACCCGATCTTTAAGAGCTTCCATCTCTTCTCCAAGCACAAAATCTTCCTTAGGTGCTACCCAAACAGCAGGAGTTCTGAATTCATAACCAAACAATAGATACCCTGGGCTATAACCAGTAGAGCTATTGACCATTGACCTGAGAACCATCAAAGCAGCGTCTAAATACTTGTCCCATTGTAATATGTCACCATTATCACGCGCAATTTTAGACATAATCTGAACTAAGGATTGGTTTAACCTTTCACACATACCATTAACTTGCGGTCTATAACTTGTAGTCATGATATTTTTGCAACCAATTTGACGGAGGAAATAATGTACATATGTTGATATAAAATTAGACCCTCTGTCAGACAAGATGTATTGAGGTACACCGAAATTTTTAACAATAGCACTAAAGAAAAACTCTGCAGTAGTTTCTTCATCAATATCCGGGACACACATCGCCATTGGCCATCTTGTTAGATGATCGATCGCAGTCAATATATAACGATTTCCTTTTTCTGTGGGTTGTAAAGGTCCCACCGCATCAACACCAACCATAAAGAAAGGATGAAGAGGAGTCTTCATGATCACACCAGGGTTAGACCTAACCGCCTTGATTTGAGCGCGAAATTGACAAGTCTCACAAGAGTGTACTACTGCAGTAACCAATTCTCTGCACCCAGACAGCACATAGTACTTATTGACCTTGTCTATGGTGTTAAGTATACCAAAATGACCTTCTTGATGTATCCTTTTGACCACTTCTAGCGCGTCGCCTTCATGAAGTAATCTTCTTCCAGTTCCTTTTTCCAACAAGAATCCCTCATCAGATTGACACCACTTCTTTGCTTGATACCTTATACGTTGCGCCGTTTTCTTATCACAATCTTCTGGCAGTGAACCATCAGCCAAATAATGATATATTGTCAGAAACCAAGCGAAACTAATAGCCATTATATTCGATACCAATCGCAGAAGCATACGATTAAAGATCAAATATTGTAAACAGAGAAAGAATTTGAACTTTAAAAGGACCCAATTACTCTTCTTTTATACCAACAGTAACTTTATTGTTTATCACCCTTTTTCCAAGAAGTAAAGTGAAGTTTAGATCGATTCAAAAAGGTAGAAGTTCCAAAAAATATTAAGATACAAAAGTGAACAATAAGAGATAAAAAGATATTATTACAAAAATAATCATAATCGCGTTATTATAGCCATCAATTTCTACGAGTAACACCATCAGCAAGAACCATATTCCCATCGTTCTTCGATTCATTAGCAACCAATTTGTTTTCATATTCATCCACCGACCGATCACTATCCTCCTTACTACAGATTCTTGACAAGGCATCAGCAGGATTACTCTTACCAGGACGATATCGAACTTCATAATCATAGTCCAATAAAGCAGCAGCCCATCTTGACAACTTAGGCGTAATACGACTTGGTTTGAAAATATACACCAGACTCGAATGATCAGTGATCAATACAAAATGTCGCCCCTTCAAGTAGTGCTTGTAATGAGTAACACCCCAAACAACAGCCAGAGCCTCCAAATGCGTAATCGCATAATTCACCTCACTTCCACGCAGACCTCTAGAAGCATATGACAATACCCGTTCATTAGCCATCGTTTCAGCATCATCTACCTGTGACAAAATAGCACCCAGACCTTTCAAACTTGCATCCACCGAGAGCACTTGGATCTTTTTGCGATCAGGGTAAGATAGTATTGGCGTTTCAGTAAGTGCTTTGATAAATTGCTCAAAAGCCATTTGCTGTTCTTGACCCCAACTAAAAGGCACCGTCTTCTTTAACAAACGAGTCAAAGGTTCAGCCATCGTAGCATACCCAGGGATATACTTGCGATAGTACCCCGTCAGACCAAGAAAAGAACGAACATCATCTACACTAGAGGGAGTCTCAAACGTCTTCACTTTGTTGATGTTATGATCACTAGGCAGCACACCATTAGCAGTAATGACATGTCCTAAGTACTCGACTTGACTTTCACCAAACTTACACTTCTTGCGCTTCAACTTGAGATTGGCCTTTGCACATGCTTCTAATAACAGAGATAAATGATACCGATGCTCTTCAACAGATCTTGAATACACCAAAATATCATCCAAGAAGATCAACACGAAATCACCCACGTACTTCGACAGAATAGAGTGCATCATTCTTTGATATTGACTGCAGCCAGTAGTAATTCCGAAAGGTAACACGTTGAAGGAAAAGGTACCTCGCTTCGTAACAAACCCAGTCCTTTCTGCATGTTCTTCATTTAGCGGGAGTTGATGATATCCTGACGTACAATCCAAAGTAGAGAATATGGTAGCACCACCTACCGAGTCCAACAATTCATCAATATGAGGAAGAGGGTACGCGTCTTGTTTGACCATCTTGTTCAGCTTCCGATAGTCGATCACTAAACGTAATGACCCATCCTTCTTTGGTATGAAGAAACAAGGACTTGCCCAAAGACCATTAGACGGCTTGATTATATTTAGATCCAACATTTCTTGTAAGTATTGGTCTAGAACTTCTTCTTCTTGCCAACTTATTCTAAAAGGTTTCGTTCTGATAGGAGTCGATCCATCAATCAGCGGGAGATCCATCATATAACCGGTAACCCGACCCAGACCAGAGACCTCAGAGAAACATTCTTTGTACTTTTCTACTACATCAGCTAATTCAAGTAAAACACCAATAGTAATGTTATTTGCATTATACTTAAATTCTTCGTCTAATACTTCGCCCTCTGGAATCAACTCATCTTCATAAGCATCCACATGATTTTGACTAGTTTGCACCATATAGACCCGACGATCATCATCAGAACCAACCGTTGCTTTACTTGACCCACCCGCATCTAACACCGAAGGAAGCATAACATTTGAATTCAAGAGCGATCGATCTTTAATATGAGACGTGTAACCTTGCAATTTAACCATCCCAGTTGTCGTAGGTATTTTAACAATAGAATTAATTAAATCCAGCTCGATACCATAGGCTTGGAACCACGTAATTCCCAACAGACACAGATCAGTATTGCCAGAATCATGAATACACATATGCTCAGGACGTATTTTACCAGCGATACAGATAGGCACATCACTTACAATTGGACTGTCATTACCTTGTTTATTCTCCAGACCAGTCAACGCCAAGGTATCTCCATTAGGCTTTAGACCCAAAGAAACGGCTAAAGCAAAAGATAGGTCCCGGAGATCGCTGGCCTCAATTAAGCTCCGATCTGCATGAAACTCCGAATATGCATTTTTGTACCTCGTATCATCTTTGATGCCAAATTTGGTAAGATTTCAATCAGCGCATCTGGTTCTATTGGCCATTGAATTTGCCTAGTCTACCGCTTAGATAAGTCAGCGTCAGTGGACTTTTTAGAATAATTTTTTTTTCTTTCCTTTTGTGGTATTTTGCGCTTTTTTTGTTGACCCTGGACTCTGACTCGGGATAGATAATCACCAATATGATTGGATACTTATGTTGCGTCATTTTTTGTAGGAAGAATATAAATACCCCTTTGCATTTTTGTATTTTCTCTGTATTTTACTTATTTTCGTCTATGTCCGTCTCAAGCTCTGTTGTATCCTTATCACGTCGTGGTGGCCGTACTTCTGGCCAATTGTCTGCTCCTTATGGGTCTCGTACTCCTTCGAATGGTGACAGAGTGAGCGAAGCAAGAATCATTGTGTCAGAAGAAACTACATGGACGTAAGTGATATAAAAGGAAAGTAGGGCATGTTTACTGATGGAATTACAGTCACCTGAGGGAATCTATTGGTGCGTTCTACAGGGAAAACCGCATTTGCAACTTCAATGGATGCACGAATGAGATGGTCCTTAGGTACAGACGTAGCAAATCTCAGTTCTACTATCGTTGTCGCACTCCTTCATCAATTGGGATTCATAATGATCGACAAGAATCCATTACGAAGGGATCTGTATTTTTTAATAAGAAGTCGGACATCAACAAGGTGTACATAGTACTTTCGGAGTATTTTCGTAAGGCATCAATTGCTACTATCATCAGAACGGTTCGCATTAGTGGTCCTACTGTTAGTCAGCTTGCTGTTGATTGTCAGATGCTTATGCACAACGATTTTATCAGGTATTTTGGTGACTACAAGCTCGGTGACAACGAACTCTGCGATCATATTCAAATTGACGAGTCCAAATTTGGCAAGCGTAAATACAATCGTGGATCACGCAGAGATGGAGTTTGGGTTTTTGGAATGGTAGAAGCCCTTCGTACTGGTATTACGTACAGCTATACCGATCCTACAACTGGTGTTCAAGAGACGAGACAGAAGTTCTCTGCTGGACGCCGTATGCTCTGTACCGTTCCGAATAGGACTGCTGCTACATTGTTGCCTATCCTTTACCAGTTTTGCAAGGAAGGAGCAGTCATCCGTAGCGATGGATGGAGGGCCTATTCCTCACTTCATCCTGATGATGTAAGATTGCAGAATCATATATTCGCTCCAGCAAACTATAGCTCTAGTGAGTTTTTTTTCCGTCGGCATGAGGTTGTTAACCATTCCCATGGCTTTGCTACTCGGGATAATGTAGAGGGTAACCATACAGAGGGCATGATAAATACAAACACTATAGAAGGTCTATGGCGAGATGTCAAATCTTTGGTTCACCCTCGTTATCGCACCGCAAAGCATTGCCCAGCACGTTTATTAGAGTACTTATGGAGGTATGAAAATCGGGACAATGGACTTATCCGCGGGATGGAACGATGCTTGCAAGAGGTATCATTTCAGCGAACAGTTAGTGAAGGGGTAACAGAAGATAATATTGACTCATATGAATGGATTACTCGTGCTGCAGATGGAAACGTTGGTGCTGAGATCGATGATAGTCAAGAAGACCGGCATGAGCCATTCCAGTCCGAGCACGACTATCATTCTGATGCTTCTTCAAGCGAGGATAGTACAGATGACGAGGACTGGATGCCCCCTACTCGCTCTACAGCAGTAACTCCTGGAATGATTGATCCCACAGCTCCAATAATGGATGCAATGACCGATTTAGCTGGTCGCTCTAGTCTGGAAACACCTACTACTAGACAACACAGAAGGTCTCGTAGAGTTCATCGTGCATAGCCAGTGCAGTTTTATTCATTTAATAAAGTTTAATTACTGTTACAGACTTTAATAAAGCTTATTATATCTACTCCTATAAATTTCTCATCCGCAACTGCTGGACCAATTCTGAAATCTTGGTCACCCAATTTCATTTTACTAAGTGGTAGACTAGGCAAATTCAATGGCCAATAGAACCAGATGCGCTGATTGAAATCTTACCAAATTTGGCATCAAAAATGATACGAGGTACAAAAATGCATATTCGGAGTTTCATGCAGATCGGAGCTTAATTGAGGCCAGCGATCTCCGGGACCTATCTTTTGCCCTTGCCCAAAGAAACAGCTAAAGCTTTTCCAATGACACTCACGCTTGCCCCAGTATCGAAGATAGCTACCACCGACTTGCCATTGATAGTAACAACACCCTTCAAAGGAGAACCCTGCTTCATCTGATTTAGACTATAAGGATAGTGATAGACAGAAACACCATCGTCCCAATCTTCAGTAAGGTTTATACTATCATTGGAGCCATCTGAAAGCGAAAACGTAGACTGCCAGTCAGATTCATCATCAGAAATAAAGTCATCGCCAGAAACAATACTAGAACTGCTATCATAAGAGTCTTGATCCACCACATTGATCACCATAGGCGCTGCACCAGTATTTTCTTCAGCCCTACGACCCTTTGTAGCCACTTTTTCAGTCGTCTTAAGCGATGCCTTCTTCTCTCTCAAGAAACGAATTCCATCTATGACATCTCTTTGTACACCACGATCCATCGCAATTAAACCTGCCACAGATAGACCAGCATTTGTGCCATCAAGCACCTCCCAGACGTTTCCTTTTTTCTTTATCTTAACAGGTAAGCGGCGAGCTTTTCCACGTACACGTTTCTTGACTGCCCTCTTGACCGTAGGACCACCTTGAAGACCAGGCAACGTATCCATCGCAGTATTTACGGGAACTCCACCACTTCCTAGAGTAGGAACACCCGCACCAAAAGGTTGGCTTGACGTAGTGGCTTGCTGAAAGCCTGGGTACACCTGAGTTGCGCCTATACCCACTGGGTTAGTCTCTGCCGCCGGTCGCTTGTTAACATGAGTATCAGAAGCAGAAACCGAAGGAGGAGCATCCATTCTTCTTTTTGACACATAGACCTCAGCAAAACCATCACCACTATCTTGGCTGACTGTGTCCACCAAGTTGACGTCACCAAAATTTTGAGGATTTTGATTATTTTTATGAGCGTCAGTCACCTCTTTTACTGACGCTCCTGACCTTTTCCCTGGTTCACAGGAATGGCATTAGACCCCGTAGCTGGCGTTTGATTTATGACTCTACCATTCTGCTTCTCCAAAAACTTAGGGCATTCAAACTTGCGGTGACCTTCTTCGTCACAAAAGAAACAGACCAAACTTCTACGAACAGGCTTGGGATTAGCGACCTGAGGAGCAACCCTCTCTTGACTCATGACGACGTTACTCAGTTGCACCAAGTTAATACGCAGCTGTTCCAGCCTTTCCGCCAAAGAAGAAACAGTTGACGAGGACGAATTCCAGCCATGCTGAGAACCAACATTGTCAGACTCCACGATAGTACCATTACTAAACCCACGATTGGGCATCACACCATTAGCACCGTACTTTGCTAAACTTCTCTCAATTTGTTTAGCTTTCTTTTTGGCAGCAGAAAACGTGGTAGCAGTTTCATCCTTCTCGACTTCAAATGCAATAGTAGGGTTTATTGCACCCAAAAACGTTCTGACCTGAAAGGCTTCACTCATCGAACCCAAAAGACCAAAGAGTTCCTCCATTTTCAGAGCCACATCATCGATACTGTCCTGAGGACCCTGCTTCATGGTTTGAAGTTGACGCCACCACTTGTCTTCTTGGTCCACCATGTACTGTTTCTTGAACAGCTCAGAAAACTCTTTCCAAGATTCAGACTTGGAACCAACGACGTTCCACCAGGTTTCGGCTTTCTCAACAAGGTGATCACCCACAATGAAAAGAATTTCTTTATCTGATAACTTTGCAGTAGCTTTAAGACGAGACATCCTGTTTAACCAAGTATAAGCTTCAGTACAAATATCCCCACCTGGATATTTAGTATAACCCGTGAAGCTCTTAGGTTCATTCACGTATCTCATCATCTTGTTTCCCTGTTGATTTTCACCTATCAACGCACCGGAAATAGCTTGACTATCTTGATTTAAGCTTGACATTTTAATATACCCTTGAATATACATCACCGAATTAATATACTAGATCTGGTAGGCCGGACCACTTGATATGTGTGTTTTCCCCAACTATGTTTACCTTGAATAATATAACTTTCAATTACTAGTATGGGAACTTCTTTAGGCAGTAAGACTTTAAAGGCGTAAAGTAAGTATATAAAAAAATGGGAAGAAGACTGTATATCGTTTATTATTGTGTCAACAACACTATTTATAATAAAGCTCTTTTAACATTCCGTTATTTCTCGTTCTTCTAAATCAACTGAGTTTTTGACATTGTATTCCTTTAGGCACAATAGGATCTTCATAAGTAATTAGCTTTGCAGGAACTCTAGTATTTCTCGCGTCTGTGCTAAACAGCCCATCTGTGTAACTCCACACTATTTTCCAATACAGCCATAAAAGCACCAAACAATAAGAAAATACTGCCCGATCCGAACAACATCCATCCGGTCCGCAAAACACGTGATTAAATGGAGGACGAAGAGATGAATTTAGCCACATATCAATAACTGACAGTTGCTAATATGTATGTTATGTCTAGTTTCGCTATACGGTGAAGTGATAACAGAAACCAATTAATAGAAGACTGTAAAGACTATTAATGTACAATAACAACAAAGTTAACAATATAAACTAGTTCTTGACTTCAATTGCTTGAACGTGCAAAAAGAATTTACTCGGCACCCAAAATTAATTTTAGCGGGAAGAAAGCCTTTCGTTTATTACTTTACAACAATAGATACTTTGGAATAACATATTAATATAAAGGTAATTGGGGAAAATATACAATTGTAAAGAGGATTATGGTGATTTTTGATAAATAAAGTATATGATGTATCAATTGAGTATTCGTCTTCATGTTGATTTTAATGGTGTTCTTTTCTGTTTAGTGTGCTGGCACATTGGGTGAATAATGCGTCCAGAGATCGTCTTCTTGATGTATCCTATGAGGGATAGAAAATAATAGGTAAGAAAAATAATGTCGGCCAATTGTGACGTGTGTCTTTTCAATTCCCGATGCGGTGAAGCTGATTATTTTCCTTTCCCCTTATTTTCTTTTACATTTTCTTCAATAACGTCTGTTAGAGTTATCCAACCACACCGAAAAGCATACCATTCGAATCGCCATGAAAAGGAGTATCTTTTGAATACAAAATAAGCTTTAAAAATCACACTGCACATAATTGCTATATATATAGCATTATATTTGACAGAATATAATGAGATATTTCGGGTTTACGTCAATATATTTACAGATTCCATAAAATATGTACTTCGTATATTTTGCTCGAAATGTTAAGATATGTATATAAAATACCGTGTTACTTTTGGTGACGCGCCGCTTCATTGTTCTTTCTACGATGATACACAAACATAACGCTTTTCCATTGGACCTTACATGCTTGCATTTCTCTTTGATGCTACTTCTTTATTGGCTTATTGCCTTTTAACAAAGCTTCCTTATTCGTCTGTTGCTCTTTAGCAATGCTTCCTTATTGGCTTATTATGGCTATATTTAGCTTTGAATGATTTATATTGGGAAATAAAATAGGCTTAAAATACGGTATTATTGGTCAAAAATGTGGTTTTATTCATTTATTTTTGGGCTCTTTTGCCATATTGATTATATATTATTGGTTCATTTGATTATTAAATATGATTTAAAAAAAAAAGAGGGGGGGGGGGGGAGGAGCAGGGAATTTATGGGAATAATGAAACATCACCTTTAAACGGTAGATACAAAAAAAATTTTTTTTCAAAATTGCACTTACCTTGACCTCAGAAGCATCAAACAATAGAATATAGCAGACAAATCAGACAAATACAATGAAGCAGCCTCAAAAGAGATCAAAAGCAATATAAAGATGAAGGCAGTAGACTAAGCAGGAGGAAAGTAGAATCAAAGCTAGATAAAATGAAAGATTAATTACAGTGAAACATGATGTACCCGACTTTCTTACATTAAACCTCTTTAAAAACCAGAAGACGATGCCAAACTATTCAAACAGCTTCAGAATCAAGCCTAGAAAACTAAATTTGATTGTTAATAAAGATAATGAAGGTTTAAAAGCATACTTACCACATAAACAGATACAGAAAAGACTCAAGAACTTATGACAGCCATGAGTATATCTATAAATCTTTAATAAAGAACATTAGAAAAAAAAAATTTTAAAAAAAGAGAGACTTACTTGGGATAACAAATCAAAAAAAAGAAAGAAAGAAAAGAAAAGATTCATCTGAGACATCAATCCTTTTATAGATTTTTTGACTTGAATAGAACTGAGTTTACAGTTGAACGCAATAGTATTTAAGATGTATCTAGCTTCAATGTTATGTTTCTTTACTTTTCCTTCAAAGTACCTTCTATCATTATGTCTGACCGTATTATCGAATTCAACCCTGCACCTGCCAATGCTCGTGGTCCTAGCTCGACTGGGCAGCCAATTGCTGTTCCTTCCCGTGTTGCTTTTCCTGAGGTTGTCTCAAGCGATGCTGTTTTTGATAGCTTTGCCTATCCTAGACCTGGCTTCCCTCCTATTACCAATGTCCAGAAGCGAATGCGTGAGGCTGAGGACATTGGAAGTGATGAATCTTCTTTTTCCTTCTCCATTTATATGGATATGAAAAAGGAAATTGACTCTCTGAAGGAGATGTTAAGGAAAGAACAGGAAGAAAAGCGTGCCTTGCAAGTGGCATTTAGCAAGCTGAAAGAAGAATATAGAGAGCTTGAGGAAGCCTCAAGCAAAAGTGCAAAGCCAATTGCAACAGCTATCAAAGTAAGATTATTAATAATTTAATTTCAAACAAGTGTACTAATTACTTTTTTTTTTTTTTCTTAAAATATAGGATGCTGTGAGGAATCATTACAATGATTTACCTCCATCATCTAAGTACGATCTCAGCAAGCCTTTAAAGTCTGCTGAGAATCAGAGAGTACTTAAGCTGTTGCAAGAGTATGTCAATAGCCATTATGCTTACAAGAGTACTAATGGCCGAGACTTACGAAGATACCTTGAACGACAGTACTATACCAAGAAAGCTGGTATGGCTGGAGAAGAGGTTGGTTTTGTCGACGAGTTTATGAAAAAAAGAAAGGCTGCCAAAACAACTCGCAAAAATACGGTAAGTAAAATAAAAGTCATAATTATCATATATTTGACTTTTTTTTTTTAGAAAATCAAGGCACGTAAGGCTATATATGAGCAGTACAAGGATCAAGGTGTTTACGAAAGCTATCCCAACTGTGAGTACTTGCTTCAACAGCAATATATGTCTGAAGAAGAAGACATGTATAACGACGAAACAATGGACAAGGTGGAGGAAATTCTTCTTGAACAAAATCCAGATAGAATAACTCCTTTTAATGAAAAGGAACGTATGTCTGTCTTGTGTACGAAAACCATTGATTATTTTGAAGTTCGTGTACCAAAGTATAGATCCCCTGCAGTGAGTTTAATTAATATCTTTTTAAGCGCAATTAACTAATTATCCGACATTTAGTGTACCGAATTTTTCAACCTGTTGGATAATCAAATAGAAAATGACAGGGCCAAAAGACAAAGGACTGGAACCAGCAACATTCAGTCTCTTCCTCGCATTCGAAGAAAATATTCGTTGCCTGTTCCCAGCTTGATAAAAAAAGAAAATATAACTGAAGAAAGCATCGCCTGGGCTTTTGGTGATGAGTTAGTATCGAATGAAGATAACTTGCAGTTGTAAAAATAATCATTTGCGAAATAAAAAAAAAAATTAAAAAGGAATACGGAATTTGAATTTTTGGTTTTATTTTTTATTTTATCTTTTTATTCTTCACTCTTTTTTTTTTTTTTTTACAAGTCAATGGTTTTTCTTGGAAGAGGTAAAAAAACAACATGATTATCAGGATAACCTTTTTTCATTGCAACGCAAGTAAAAATACGTGATACTGGAAGAATGCAGTCTGAATCAGCAGGTCGAAATGAGTTATGATAGTACGCGGCACCAAGACATTCAAACCCTTGAAAGGGATGAAGTGGAGGATTGTACCAACGTACAAAAGCAAAGGTATGCTCATCAAAGGCTTCTGGCACAAAGACTTGACCATTTGGAAGGACAGATTTTTTCATTTGAAGCTGATGGCTAAAATAATATTGAACTTCGCCAATTCGCATTTCAGGCTCTTGTCCAAGAACAGCAGAATTACAAGCAACTTCAATATAGCAACCACGAGTAGCACGCGATGCCTTTGACCGATATCTTTGTCCAAGAATTTGAATTTCAGAAAAAAGAGAAATATCGGGAAGCACCATTGTAGACAACTTGTCAAATTCTTCTGGAGTGAATGCACTTGCAAACGTTCGATCAGTATATACTAGTTTGTAAAAAGAGAAAAGATAACCATAGTGGTCTCGATTCAATCTATCTACATTAACTTTGTGTCTAACGAAAGCTTGCGTATCAGGAGGTAGAATTTCAGCACCAGTGAAGATATCATTCAAACGTAGAGGAGCACTGACAAATAAACTGAAATCAAAGCAGGTCGAAGTAGATGAAGAAGCAACTAGGGAATCAGAAGGCGTTGGTGACAAGTAACCAAAGGAAGACATCATCACAGGATTCTGTTTAATTCCTTGTGGTAAGTTACGGATGTAGTCACCATAGTGCACAACGGAAAGAAACTTCTTCATATATGTAACTTCGAACGCTGTTTTGTAGTTTACTGTCACCTTCTTAATGTCGCCATTAAGCCTCTCAAAGCCATACAGCCAAAATGCATAGATTGGACCAAAGTCTTGGATAGAGTCCTTTAAATGCAGATGAAGATGCATATTTGGAGTGACCATCTCTGGACCATACAATTCAACAACACCAATGACAAACTCATGGAATAGCTTGTGGGCCATCATGGCTTCATTCTGGGTAATGCATGGACGACATACGATGTGACAGGCCTGTACAAACTTTGCCCAATTTTCTTTGTGACGGACTGGAAGACGAGACTTCAGTAAAAGGGGCGAAAGAGCAAGACACCAGGTTCTCCATTCATCAGCCTTTAAGTCAGAAAAATTGCTGGCAATTTTCTGATTGATTGGCGTGTATTGTGCTGGCAGTATGATATCGTTTGCTTCCTTTTGCATTTCTTTCAAGTCAGCATCGGTCAAATATAATTCATGGGTAAGGTCACAAATAGTAGTACGCCATATTTTAACCATTTTCTTTGCGGTTCCTAGGAAAAGGCCATGCATAGGATCAATGGCAGTACAACGAACAAGATCAAGGTATTCCAAATCATGTAGGGCAGAAAATCGAGTACCAAATTTCTGTTCCAAGTCAACTCTTTGTTTCTTTGTAGATGCTTCTTTCCAATTTCTTGCATGATGACGATTTTCAATATTGGTACGAAGTGACCAAGCACCAAGATCTTCAAGACCAAAAGAAAAATCACGTTGAAGATTTGTATTGTAACGAGCAGGAAATGCTGTTGAGCATTTATTACAAGGTACAGTTGCATTGAATGAAGTAAACCCACTAACCTTTCGGCTAGCAGGAATATCGCAAGCAATCAAAAACAGAGCAGCACGAACTTTGACAGGAGCATTGGGAGAATCAGCTGTACATGTGAAGAAGTCACCATAATAGAGATCCCTTAGCTCCTTCACCAAAACTTGCAAATAGTTGTTGATTTGCATGTCTTTAGGTTCTTTGGGTCCAGGAATAACACAAACCAAGATGATATTTTCTTTTTTGTATCTGATGGATCTTGGAAGATTATTTATCGTCAAGTAAACAGCACCAACAGAGTACACGGTTCTTTTTGAAGATTGAAACCAATCGACATTCAAAGTGAACAGAAGAGATCTAGCTTGACTGGTAAATATATTACCATCTCTATCTTTGAATTCATTCCAAAATTGACCATCATAGATATCGTACATAGTGTTGTTATGACGAGTACGATAGCGCCATGCTTCAATTGCTGATTCAAAGCCTGGTCGTGAGAACATCACTGTCAAAGCGTACTTGATCGAATTGAATGCCGAGACCTTGTTAGCGTACATCTTGCTTGCACCAATATTCACAGATTGAAAGAGCTGTGCATTGCAAATGCCTTGGAATTCGGAAAAAGTACACCTTGAGTCACAATGAATTGCTTCAGGTTCATATAGTGTGTGGCATTCAGGGCAGACAACAAGGCGAAACATACCTTTATAGGTATAATCGATTCCAACAGCATTTCGAAGAGTATCCAACTTGGCAGGAAAGATTGGTTCGTAATTCAAGAGGATAACAAGATCGTTAGCAAATTTCATTACTATTTCCGCAGCATATTCAGAAATGAAAAACAGCTGGAAATAGGTCAAGAAAATTGCTATAAAAGCAACAACATCATTTTGGAATCCTTCAAGTTTAACTAAAAGTTGACAAAGTAAGTATTTTATCTTTTACTAACACAATTTTAGAAGACGTTTACCTTTGGGCACATTAAATTCAACAACATCCATACAACTGGAGGCATCATCTTCACCATCGTCAGTGATTTGCCAATTAGAAAAGTCTTCATCACCATCATTCTCAGAATCATTTTCACTTGACGGAATCACTTCATTATTGGCATTAACTTCTGGAGTTGCCTCTGATTCACCTGTTTATATATGATGCGTTAGCAAAAGAATTATTTTAATGTAAGTAACAAACCTTTAACAGCTTCTTTTTTTCTATGGCGAGCAAGAGTCCATTGCGTAACAACTTGGTACTTGCCTACTTCTCCTCCAGAGCATTGGGTACAGTAACAATGGAATTTGTATGGGCTTGAAGAGTACATTATAAATACAATAAAGAATGTGTGTTACTAGATATATACTGTTTGATTAATAGCAACAATTGATGTTATTTATACTTTTTGAATATACAAATTTTTACCGTTATTTCAATTCATCGGCTAAAAATAATAATACAAGGAGGATGGGAAGATGCAGGAAAGATAATGGATAAATATGACATGTTGTCTTCTTGACGAATCAATCAAGAATGGTGTGAATTGTTCATTGATTTAACAATATTTATCAAATAGGATTACATTGATCTGCTATCCTTAAAAACAGGTTCCGATATGGTTCTTTAAATACCGATATGAACAATACATCAAAGACGATCATTGCAGAAGTCTCATATTTATTTATAGAGATATGGTTTTACTATGATTCAGTAGTATTAAATTTATCTATGAGTATTTGCTTTTTGTATAAATACAACAAAAACTTTTATACAATTGATATGTCGCTTTATGAACTCCTTATATACAGCTTCAAAATCAAACAATAAGAACCTTTAATACTCAGTTTGAAGTTCCAGAGGAAGAACAAGTTTCAATTGATGTTGTTATGTTACCGACATTATAAAAGTGCCGCTAAACAAGAATAAATTTTTCATCGAGTAAAATCAATTCACCTTTTGTGTTAAGATATTTGAATCTTTTCCCATCATATTCAGTATTATATTGATTGACTTACATAAGTGCACTACTTTACAAAAAAAAATGATGGAGTTTAGTTAAGTGTACTGCGGTAATCCAAAAAGAAAAAAGAAAAAAAAAAAGGCAAAGTAATGATATTCTTAATCAAAGATAGGACAAAAAGCTCATAAGTAAAAGCATAGATATTGAATAATAAATTGTAATTAGCACACAAAGGTAAATGAAGTAAAGCATTTTTAGTTGACGTCTCAGCTAGATTTTTTTTTTTCAAAGCACTTAATCAAAAAAAAAAATTACAATTTCAGTGTAATTTCTAAAACCGCTTTTTATAGCCCAAAGTAAATCTCTGTATGCTCTATAAATAAAACGAAGGTCCTGTAAGTAGGTTTGTTCAACTTAAGACAATTTGTAAAAGTAAGTATTCTTTTGCAATGTCACTTTAACATTCTTTTTTTTTTAACATGCACATAATTCCAACATTGCTTTTTTTCACATGCAAGTAATTCCGACATTGCAATTGTCTAATTTCAACATTACTTTTTCTTTTTTTCTAAATCTATCAAAATGTTCTATTTTATTTCATCAACAATAACTCTTTCTTATAGTCTCTGTTATAAGGAATCTCAAGACATGTAAATTCACTTGATGTTAATATTGTTGTTTCTTTTTGCAATTAAAAATAAAAATGATTACCAAACCCATACCCTTCTATTTTCTGCTTAGCTTTAGTCCTTTAAACATTGCACTATCATCTTTGATAGATGCTATTTTCCTTACGGTCAAAAAAAGAAATACCATTTTCTTTTTTCTTTTTTCTTTTTTCTTTTTTTTTTTTTTCCTTTTTCCTTGTTCATTTTTGTTTCTAGCTTTTATCTTTTATTTAACGTTTATATTTATTACTTCCCTATAGACCATTCTTTTATTTCAATTATAAATAATTAATTTTACTCTTCGTTGGATAAAAGCATTGAACTCATGTTCCCTTTCACAATTTAAGTAATGTTGCTCTCTATCTTTTCATTATAAACCTACAAAATTATTTTTTTTGGGTAGATGTACTATGTACTTTCTTTTTTTTGCAGTATAGCAAATCGAGTATGCTTGGCAAGAGGAGGTCGCAGCTCAAGCAGTTAAATTTCCGAGCTTACAGTCCAATGGATTTACTTCATTGACCTTTGTTGAAATTAAAAAATCATACACTGAATTTGAAAACTTTTCATTTTCCCAATTTATAAGTTTGCATGGATTCATGTAGTACAAAAGAGACAAAAATTTTTTTACAAGAAATACAATTTCTTTTTATTCAATATACAGATTATAAACATATACATATCGTTATAGATATAACATGTATTTTTTTCTAGGTTTTTTTTGATACAAATATTATATCTCTATCATGCAAATTCAAATTTGTATTATTTTATTCGAAGTTCAACTGTTAAAACACCCGAAGTATAATAATTTAGAATATAGGGATTGGGTGCAGTGTCAAAAAGGAATCAAAGGCGATCATCGACCAAAATCCGACTTCGTCATAACATGTTAGCGCGGATGGTTAAGTGGTATAATCTTCGCCTGCCACGCGAAGGGCCCGGGTTCGATTCCCGGTTCGCGCATCTGTAAGTCCGTTGTGACTTTTTCTCTTTTTGTACAAAATGCTCTCCTGTTGAAAGTATCGTATTGTGACACAGTTGGTGTTGTAGTGTGACGAAAATAGAAATTTTTTCAATCAAACTGTACCACTTGACGAAGAAAGTTCGGACCTGAACTAAGTTCATGTCCTCAATATTTTTGATAAACTCAATGAAATTGAATAACTCAACTAAATTCACAATTCAAAGGAAAACACAAAAATCTAAAAACATCACAAAATCAAGAAAACCAAAAACATATAAATATCAACAATTTATCAAGAATTATTATTATTATTATTATCTTACCTTATCCAAATAAATCTCCTTTGAAACAAAATACTTCTTTTATTTTATAAATAGGAAGAACTAATAATCCCTTGAATCATATACTTCATTGTAATCTCTTTTTTATTTTATCTTTTATCTTTCATCTTTTTATTTTATTTTTATTCAATTCAGACTGATCTACTTAACAAGATCTGGTGGTCACTCTACTCAAGCGAACTTACAACTCAAATTATCTACTCTTTTTGGATATTACTTTGTCCGATACCTTATTCAATTATCAAAACTTTGTCTCAAAAACTTATATCAAACCTACTTAAACCCGAAAGCCTAACAATCTCACATTTGGTGGTCACTACGAGGGAAAATCAATTAAAACAGTAAACAAATCAAACTATCAGAAAAACTTCAAAAAGAAAATTATTCAAAATCGACTCTACAATTTCAGAACACTTATTAGCAACAATGAATACAGCAGGACAAAACGTGTTGGCCTCGATTAGCAACCAAAGCGTAGCCCAAGGATATCGTCCTAAACTAATTGAATTTTATGGTTATGAAGGGGAAGATTTCCGTCACTTTCAAGAAATACTGGAATCATTCTTAGCCATTAGCAACACAAATACTGATGCCCGAAGACTGGTTATCCTAAAATCACAATTGCGACGTGCCGCCAAAATTTACTTTGAGCGCGTCATATTGAAGGAAAATCCTACGGTCACCTATGAAGAAGCCATAGAACAATTGAAGAAACATTATATCACACCAGAGCTCATACAAAACTACGAACTGGAATTTAACGAAATGATGCAAGGAGAACAGGAGCATCCTCAAATTTTCCTTTCCCGGCTTAGAGAAGCTGCTGATTTAGCAAACATCACGAGCGAAGAGGTAGTGGAAAGTCGCTTCCGTGCTGGTCTTCTTAAGGACATAAAACAATTCTGTATACAATCAAGTTCAAGAAATTTTCAAGATTGGACAAATCATGCTGATGGATGGTGGAACGCCAACAGACCTAGAAAAATAGCAATGGTCGATAACCCATTTATACCAAGAAACGTGAGCCATGCTTTGATATACAATGAAGAAATCACGCATCCCAATAGATATTTGCCTAACCATCACAATCTTGAAATTATTGATGGACAAGAACATCAGATCCAGTACATTCCAGTCAGTGATCCTTACACGAATGGTAGACGTGATTCTCAAAACTTATCTTTTACGAGAACAATGAATCAACCACAACTATCGACCATGGACATCAGTAGAAAACTCGACAATTCTCAATATCTTTCAAGTCATAACCTGCAGCACCATAGCAATGGACTACCTCAGCATAGCAATCAGTCAGATATACTTAACTTGATACAGCAGACTATAAGAAATGAATTGAACACTCAACAATCAACCGGTAGACCTTATAACAAAACCTACCGCAACAATAATAATGGAAACTATAACAATGGAAATTATAAAGGAAACTTTAACAATTACAACAATGGAAATTATACAGTTGTTGGAATAATTGTTCGGATGTTTTGCAATTTTATACTTTTCGCCTTGTATCTCTGCAGTCAGATAAGATACAGCTGCTTACAATACCTCATTAGAAAGCGACAGTTGTCATGTATAACATATAAAAATTTAAGGTTATGGGATTACTTCCATATATAGTAAGGTCAATTTGCGTCAAGCATATGCATTCGAACAATTTTTCCAACTCAATGCATTCTATAATGATGATATCATTGACGTTTCTGACGTCACAAATACAGCATTACAAAATGACGTAATAATGAAATAGCGCTTTTGCTTTTAGTCAGAGCTTAAAATATAGAAATAAGGCTGGATTTTGCAGTGTTTCCCTTCTATCTCGTACAGCCTATACTTTTTTATATCATGGTACACCCTTTATCTCGTAGCAAGCAAGAAAGAATCCGGTCGTTGTTAAAAAAGGGTTTATCATACTCAGAAATTATGAAACGTGTTCCAGGAGTATCAAGGTCCACTTTGAGCAAGTACAAGAACTTGTATGCACCTAAACGTACTCGAGGTCATGCTGGTAGAAAGATTACTATAAGCTCAATAACAAAGAATTACCTGAAGAGAGAGCTTATAAATGGTTCACTTCAGACAGCAAAGAGCATATGGTCATAATTAAGCAGCATTGGTTATAATGTTGGCTATTTTGATACAGTAAAAATGCTTCACAGCATGGGTTTCAGTACCCAAATTAAGAAGAAAAAGCCTCTCCTCAAAAAATCACACATGGAAGCTAGACTAAAATAGGCTAAAGCTTACAAAGATTGGACAGAAGATGACTGGAGACGTATGGTGTTTTCTGATGAGACCAAGATTAATGTTTGGGGCTCAGATGGTTGTAAATACTTTTGGAGAAGACCTGGTGATAAATTGCAACCTCATCATCTTGACCTTACAGTCAAAGGAGGAGCTGGCAGTGTAATGCTTTGGGGTTGTATGACGTGGGATGGTCCTGGATATGCCTGCACGATTGAGGACGGTACTATGAAAGCATCAGATTATGTTCATATCCTGTCAACTACACTGATGGACAGCCTGAACTACTGTGGCTACAAGCAGGAGGCTATCTATTTTCAACAAGATAACGATCCTAAACACATATCGAAGCTTGCTCGTGCTTGGTTTAAAGAAAATGGGTTTAAAGAAGAGCACACCTTCAATTGGCCAGCTCAAAGTCCTGATTTGAGTTCTATAGAGCATCTCTGGCACCATTTGAAGTTGAGGCTGAGTTTATATGAAGGTAGGGCTAAAGGAGTGCATGATCTCTGGTCTAGAATCGAGAAAGAATGGAACTTTTTTACTAAAGAGTAGTGCCAAGCATATATCAAGAGTATGCCAGCTCGTTGTAGAGCAGTCATTAAAGCTAAAGGCGGTTATACACGATATTAAATAAAAGATGATTCAGTTGGAAAAATTGTTCGAATGCATATGCTTGACGCAAATTGACCTTACTATATATGGAAGTAATCCCATAACCTTAAATTTTTATATGTTATACATGACAACTGTCGCTTTCTAATGAGGTATTGTCAGCAGCTCTATCTTATCTGACTGCAGAGATACAAGGCGAAAAGTATAAAATTGCAAAACATCCGAACAATTATTCCAACAACTGTAATCATTGGAAATCAACGCATAAAGACATTAGTAGATTGTGGAGCCGCAAAAACTTGTATTTCGAAATCTTTGGCAGATGCTCTGAAACTAGATATTGATGCTGCATCAGAAAGCGTTTTTACCTTAGGAAATGGAACTAAACAACCTGCATTGGGAATGATTTATGATGTACCAATAGAAGTCAGTGAAGATTTAGTCATACCATGCACAGTGGAAGTACTGCCTACGTGTCCATCTCATTTTATTATTGGAAACAACTGGTTAAGCAGGGCGAAAGCTAGAATCGATTTCAATAGTGCATCCATGAAAGTATCTTACAAGAATCGAAAAGCAGAACTACCTATATCATTTCTCCGGAAAAAGGATAACATACCTAAAATGACTACTTATCAACAGATGTACCAAAATCCTACGAGTCTTACAAATTCTACTGAAAAGAAAGTTCGATTTGAAAAAGATGGCTCTGAGGAAGATAATTCGACAGGAGAAGATTCTGAAGACACATCTGAAAGTGAATTAACGGAAGAATCGAATGAGGAAGACTATAGTACAGAGGATGAGTCATCTGAAGAAGAAAGAAACGATACAGATTCTTTACTAGTATTAAACAACAATGATACACAGGAGCTGGATATAGTTAGAGATAATACAGAAATAGTCATACAAGCTCCAAAAGAGGGGGTGGTGTTGAAAGCACACACTTCAAATAGCTTTCAAATCAAGAAACCAACCGGAACAACCAAGAATAACACATACAGCCTTGAAATCACGAATAAAGACATCACTCAAGTCATGGGATACTTTGACATCAGTACAAGTATTGTCATCAACAAAAAGAGTATAGATGTACATTTATATAATCGGTCAGACTACGATATATATCTTAAACCGTACGAAGAAGTAGGAAGGCTAGAAGCTTTTGATTTACAAAACGAAGAAATGGTCCAAGCTTATCAACTTAATCGAGATACAGATTTATACGTATTAGAAGAAGATCAAGCTGAACACCACACTACAGATAATGAATCTCTAGATCAAGAAACTTATACTAAGTTAGAAATTGGAAAAATTGGAAACGATATCGCTAAAAGATTGAAGAAGCTCATACACAAATTCAAAAACATACAGTAGCGGACAAAACTGGTGCACAAAACTTTTTTTCAGCTTTTAACTACCATTACCTGCTCATGGTAATTGCAATAGTCATGAAACTGTACCAGAAGGATGATATACTAGTCATTGTAATTTATGTATGTTCTAAGCATGACATTGTTAAAACTGAGCGATAAGCGTGCTTTAAATTTATAAAATTTTATATTTTCTAAAAACCGCAAAAGTGGCTAAGACCTTAGACTTTATATAATCATCTCATCTCTTGATATCATCGGATGTTCTTCTTTGCATATGCTAATAATATGCGTGTATATCATTTTCAATAAAAGAACCCGGCTCTTTAACTACTCTTTTCCAAAGATCATCGACCCTTTTTGATCTAGTGTCGTATCATCATACCTTTGCCATCAATTGCCACCTGGCATGCTTAAGCGGACTTAGGCCGGGATTAGTGGCGGCTAAACTTGTAGCACAGAAGCGCTGTTATCAAATATTGAGTTTATGACATGCGTCGACTTGTGCCTTGTGTCATTGTCATACTGAAACGAGAGATTACGACGTTTTAGACCACTATACGCTAGGCTTTTATGGTATGAAGTAAGCGAAATATATGTGTATATTTATGAGTTCATTATACCATCATATACTTGACACACATATTCCGGTCCTCAATATCTAATACAGCCTTAAAACATAACAGAGCAGCCAGCATGCTTCATTGTTTGATCACTGTGAAAAAATCGCTCAGGTTGCTCGACTTGCTTTCAATATTAGTGTATACTATCTGCATCCATAATGTTCGTATTTGTTTCATTGCTAAAGGTAGCAGACTTCCAGCCCTCTATTGTATACAATGGCTTGTCGTGATACCACATTCATCGCTTTTTCCGGCTAATACAGCTGATGAAATTCTTCGATTCCTTACTTCCAGACTCAAAATCTAGCTTCCTACAGTGCCTTCAGACTGACAATTTGCTAATACTGTATCTTAAGGTCCTCAAAATGTGCTGAGCATCGGAAACTGTGTGTAACGGACCTTGTCCAAGCTTTAGGTTGGTGATTGAGCTAGTAACTTTTCAGACTAAAAGCGGGAGACCTTCATGATCACAAGACATTAAGTTTCTTTCTTCCCTCTTTCTCCTGTTGATTGTCCATTTAGAGATTCTTGTTATTCTAGAAATATCTGTTGTCGTACGAGCTAAGTGTATTCGAGGTCTCAGAGTTTCGTTTTTACAGTTGCTTATTTTCTTAAACATATAAGGCTAGTACTTTGTTATAGTGAATAGGGTAAAAACAAAAGGGGGGATTCAATGGGAAATACAAAATAACTACGGTTTTATATATTTTTTAAGAGCTACTAAAATTTACTAATATGCTGTGAAATCTGAAAGCAAACGGGAGAGATTTGGGGAAAATTGAAAGAAGGCTAGACAAGCACTACATTTTTGGCGAAAATTGAAATATGCAAAAAATCACTAAAAATGGCCTTATGCCTGGGGGATGTCCGGTACAGTTCCGGTTTACATAACATAATGTATATTTTGGGCTGTCTTTCAGATGGTATATGCCACAAAAGTCGCAGACATATGGCGGAGATACAATGTTGATTTTAATTTTTGTGCACCAGTTTTGTCCGCTACTGTATTTGATTGGAATAATGATACAATTGGCCATACACAACTGATAAATCACAAGATTGTTATTGAAGAAAATACCCAACCAATTAGTCACCGACCATATCGACTTAGTCCAATTGAATCAGATTATCTACAAAAGGAATTAGAAAAGTATTGTAAACTGGGAGTAATAGCGCCTTCAAATAGTCCATGGGCAGCACCAGTAATATTAGTGAAGAAAAAAAACGAAGAATACCGCATGGTGATAGATTATCGCAAGTTAAATGCTATTACCAAGAAAGATTTATACCCTTTGCCAAGAATCGATGATTTACTTGACGCTTTAGGAAAAGCAAAAGTATTCTCAGCCTTAGATATGAGAGCAGAATTTCACCAAGTGCCTGTAGAAGAAAGTAGCAAAGAATTAACTGCTTTTACAACAAAATACGGTGTATATCACTATAATACTTTGCCAATGCGATTAGTCAACTCTCCTGCGGCCTTCCAACGTCTCATAGATCTCTGCTTTAGAAAACTGATAAACAAATGCTTAGTAGCCTATATCGATGATCTAAACATATATTCCAATAATCACCATGAACATCTTACGCATTTAGAACAAGTCTTCAATTGTATCAAAATAGCAAATCTAAAGCTCAATCCAGAAAAGTGCTTTTTTTTCAAAGATCATCTCAAGTTTCTTGGATACATTCGTCACTCAAGAAGGAATACACACCTGATCCTGGAAAAATAGAGAAGATAAAAAACTACGAGAGACCAACAACACTCACACAAGTCAGAGGATTTCTGGGATTAGCCTCATATTACCGAAGGTTTATCAAAAACTTTGCCGCAATAGCACGACCATTGCATGATCAAACCAAGACATCTAAAAAGGTTCCCTGGACCAACAAAACTACCGAATCATTTGAAAAACTTAAGAAACTTTTGACAGAAGCACCAGTATTAGCAAGACCGGATTTCAATCGAGACTTTGTACTTGTAACAGACGCATCCAAACAAGGACTTGGCTGTATTCTCACACAATTAGACGACGATGGACATGAACATCCAATCATATATGCCAGTCGAAGCCTTAAATCAAGTGAGGTGAATTATGGTGTTTCAAAACTTGAATGTTTAGCCGTAATCTGGGCTGTAAAGCTTTTTAGACCATATCTGCTTGGAAGAAGATTCACTATAATAACAGATCATTCAGCATTAAGAGGACTTCTAAATACAACAAACCCTACTGGAATTATAGCAAGATGGATAACTATACTAGCAGAATATGAATATGAAGTCAAGTATCGACCTGGAAGAGTTAACGAGAGTGCCGACTTTCTTTCCAGATTAGGATATTAATTCGCAAAAACACAACAAAATCACACTACCAATGTATTTTATCAAATCACATGGAGGAAGGGAGGGGTAGTTGAAACAAACAAACAAAAAAAAAAAAAAATCAAAAAAAAAAAACACACACACACACACACACCAATCAAACAAAAACCTTAATACAGAACAATACAAAAATCGTATCACCACAAAGCATAATAACAAAGTTACACAAAAATGGAAGAAGAAAAAATACAAATGATGAAACAATATTTGCTCACACTGAAGACTCCTGACAATATTCCAACAAAAATGATAAAACATCTTGAAAGAGAGTCAATCAACTATACAATATATAAAGATACTCTATATCGATACAACACATCAAACGGTATCATCCGTAAAGTTTTAAACACTGAAGAGGCAGAAAATATCATTCATACCTATCATCAACACCCCTTGGGAGGTCATCTTGCTTATAACAATACCTTACACAAGATAGCCACCAGATATTACTGGGATAAGATGGCCCACACAATTCAACAATATGTTAAAAATTGTCCAAGATGTCAAGTACACGGACCCAAATCATTAAACGAAGAACTCTATCCTGTGCCAGTATCAACCAAACCTTTTGACAGAATAGCATTGGATGTTAAGCATGTACAAACTTCCAGAGCAGGATACCGCTATATAATTGCTGGGATAGATTACTTGACTAAGTATGTGGAAGCTAGGCCAATGCGATTCCAAACATCATCTGAGATAGCATTGTTTCTATACGAGGAAATCATATGTCGACACGGTTGCCCTACGATAATTGTTACCGATAATGGAAAGCCCTTTTTGAGCGATTTAATACGCCAAGTTTGCAAAAATTATTCTATTATACACAAAACGACAACTCCCTACAACCCTCAAAGCAATGGTCTTATCGAAAGATTTAATCGAACGTTAGGACAAATCTTACAACGCAGATCAGACGACGAGAAGAAAGATTGGGACCAGTATCTACCAGCTGCATTATTCGCTTATAGATCAATGAAACAAGCAACTACCAAACACAGCCCCTTTAGTTTGATGTATGGCTATGAACCTAAAACCCCATTCGACATGGAACACCAGATCTATAACAGGAAATCGCCTCAGTTTGACGCAACTTTATTTCACCGAACGGCACATCAGTTACACAACCTTAGCAGAATTAGAGAGCAAGCCACAAAAGCAATAAAAACAACACAAGCAGCACAAAAGAAGGCAATAGAAAAGAAAATACTTGATCAACGCAAAGAACTGAAGCCATCATTCAATCTTGGAGACACAGTATTAGTCTACAAGGATTTTTTGACTACTTCTTGGTCAGGAAAACTACAAGACAGATGGCAAGGACCATTTATCATACATCACCTGTTAGGAAAAGGAACTTATCATATCAAGAGCATTGATGTATCAGATACAAAGATCAGGAGGGTACACGGAAACCGTTTGAAACCTTATTCGATACCCAACACCTTATGGAAAACTGAACATCATAGGATTGGTTCAGGAACTCTGGATGATGAAACTAGAGAGCTTTTCCTTTTAGATTCTTCACAAGCACAAGGTTTAACAACATTCATCAGATATCCTACCAAAAGAAGAACGCGTACACAGTTTGAAAATAGTATATATACGGGACAATATTACAACCAAAGAAAAACCATTCGAATTAAAACGAAAACTCAAAACAATATGCAAAGTGCTCAAATTACTCAAATGAACAATCAAGTTAGTGGCCCCGGTTATATAACCCAAGGAATGAAGGAAACCTGGATGCGACCATATGTGCCCAACCGACAAGACTTTGAAACAATTCAAGATTACGTAAATACGATGGTAAATACCTACTTTGTCAAATTTTGCCAGCTTGAAGGATACGAAGCTTTGGAAAAGGCCGTTGGAAACTGGTTGCTGGAATGCGAGGAGGAGTTCGGTGGACCAGGATCCATTGGATATGGTGAGCGAGGTCAATTTTTACCAAGAGAAGAAGGTGCAGTACTGATTGCCAAAGAAATAAAAGACAAAGCAGAAATAATCTCTATCTTGGATATACCAAGCCCTACTGACAACACGCCGGTAATGGTACCAGCTATACTACCACCATCAGACAAAATACCAGAACCCCAAGCCACCTATTCTGACGCACAAGATGAATATTTGACTCCCTCTTTATTTGAAGACTGGGAATGGGCAATCAGAACCACAGGCATAGAATTAGCAAGAAAACAAATGGCTAGAACTTTTTACAAATATCAAGAAATTGTACAGCATCAGAAACAGATGACGCTTATGAAACAACAGCTTACCTTGCGTTTTGCTGAAGATGTTAACTATTGGAGCCACTTGAAGTTTACGCAGCCAAGACCTACTCCAGGTAGTGTGGAGGCTTATTTATCTTCAAAGCATGCCAACTTAAAAGCTGAAATACCCAATGACTTTCTCTATCCATCCTTATTGAGAGCTGCTAGGAATGGAGATACATGGGCTATAATCGATCAAGAATATGAAGAGTTCGAGGACGAACTTATGTCCACTGGGGGCATCTGTGACGAAAATAGAAATTTTTTCAATCAAACTGTACCACTTGACGAAGAAAGTTCGGACCTGAACTAAGTTCATGTCCTCAATATTTTTGATAAACTCAATGAAATTGAATAACTCAACTAAATTCACAATTCAAAGGAAAACACAAAAATCTAAAAACATCACAAAATCAAGAAAACCAAAAACATATAAATATCAACAATTTATCAAGAATTATTATTATTATTATTATCTTACCTTATCCAAATAAATCTCCTTTGAAACAAAATACTTCTTTTATTTTATAAATAGGAAGAATCAATAATCCCTTGAATCATATACTTCATTGTAATCTCTTTTTTATTTTATCTTTTATCTTTCATCTTTTTATTTTACTTTTATTCAATTCAGACTGATCTACTTAACAAGATCTGGTGGTCACTCTACTCAAGCGAACTTACAACTCAAATTATCTACTCTTTTTTGGATATTAATTTATCCAATACTTTATTCGATTACCAAAACTTTGTCTCAATAACTTATACCAAACCTACTTAAACCCGAAAGCCTAACAATCTCACAACAATCCACCAAAGGAAGCCTATGATTCTCTTGCGCAACTTGCTAACAATGCCTTAAAAAGTGGACCTTTCAGTATAACATTTGATAAAAGACCCCCTCATATCGCGTGTACAGGAGACGTCCGTGATTTTTTGAGTTATGCACCGTAAATGACACGAGTGGAAAAGAATAAAAGAGGGGTGACAACGTGAATTAATTCTTTATTTTATCAGGTTTTGGTGGCCTGTAAATTGATAGCTTTATATATACAAGAATAACGGGAAAGTACTTATTTATTATGCTTAACGGATAGGAAGACCCTTCTAATGAAGATAGTAAATATATTAGAAAGGATGGAGCAAGAAATCCAGGTTAATTCATTTAAAAAAAAAGAAAGATTTTATATATTAAAAAATACAAATAGATATTGGAACTGTAAAAGATCAACAGCAATTAGAATCATTTGCCGAAAACATAATGTATCTATGTCTTGGTTATTATTTCTTTAAGGAAGATAAATATGCAAAACATGCAATATCATTATTAGAAATCTTTTTTATAAACGAAAAAACACGTATGAACCCTAATTTAACTTATGCACAATTCATTAGAGGCCCTCAAAATACAACAAAGACAGGACGTGGTGAAGGCATTGTTAGTGCCAGAGTGTAATCAAGTTAATCCTTCTTTCTACTACAAAATACTCAAAGGAATCTTTCTTTCTTTTTTATATATAGCTTATGTAGAGTTGTAAATGTTTTGCCTGCTTTATATTTATTTCCTGGTTATCATGCAATTAGTCAACATATCATCCATTGGTTTTCTTGTTATTCTCAATGGCTCATAGAAAGTCCAGTGGCTGATCAAGCTTCAAAAGCGAAAAACAATATTTACACATGGTACATGGTTCATGTTGTTTCTGTTCAACATTTTTTGTATCCATCATCCTTACAGCTTACCAATTATATTAAGAAGTTTTTTGAAAAAAGCTTGCCAGAGCAGATTGATAAAAAGACTGGAAATCAACCGCTGGAATCAAAAAGGACTAAACCTTTTCATTATTTGGCATTTAATATGCATGCTATTTTATTTATTGCTGAACTTGCAAGATCTATTGGCATAGATGTATACCATTTAAAAAGAGATTATCTTCATTTAGCTGCAATTTACTTTACCAAGTTTGAACAAACAAAACCAGGAATTGATATTACAGAAGCAGCTAGATGTGTTGATATTATTTCCAAAAGAATTTGTATTGATGGTTGCTGTAGTAGATTTGTCGAGTATTGTAAACACTCAAAGTATGCTGAAAAGATCAGTGGGCCAAAGAATACCATATGTTCACTCTGGCTTTAAGATGTACAATAATGATTTTATAATAAGAAAGTGTCAGACGAGAGAATATAAGATAAAATTGACTTTACAATAAACGGAATACAAATAAATCTTTCTCTTTATATTTGTTATACTATAGGTTTCAATTGCTTTTATTTTTTATTCTTATTTAATAAATATGTCAATTGATATTCACTTTTTTGAATTGAGTCCAATCATGTATCATAAAACATAGCTAAAAATCATGTCATTTAACTTTGTGCCTTAGAATTGTTTGTATGAGTCATGTATGAAGCTAATAGAAAAAAAAAAGATTTATCAGCAATGTCTTATGATTCACATGTAATAATAGAAAGTTTAGAATACATGCTTATAACATCAATTTATTGATAAAACGATACTTTTAAGAATATATTTTAAATCTTTTTTTTTTTTTTAATCAAAGCATTAAAACAGATAGTGGATACAGCTTACTTACCTCTCCCCCTAAACAAATGATTGAATAACACAAGGAAACAATAGGGCTTTATTTGGTATCACAGTAGTGTTGTTTATGTACACAAGGTAGATCAATCATTATAATAGTATATCTTACGTAACACTTTATAAAGCATTGAATTATACAATCCTTTATAATCATTTGTTTAGTAAAAGATAGTAAGTATGATTTGATATAGAAAATACACGGTATCAATTGACCTATTTTCATCCACATGTTTCATATAAGGTTTACTTTTTTTTTTTTTTCTTTTTTTTTTTTTTTTCTTTTTTTGTACCGCAGTTATTTATCATAACACAAATATCCTAAAATATATTGAACAATAGAAAAAAAAACATAAAGTTGATTAAATAATTTTTTTTTTTTTTTGAATTTTCAGCGAGAATCATCAAAAGCATTGCCATTTCACATAATCAAGAGGATAGTATATGAATTACTCAAGAGCTTACGTGTCCTTTTTTTTTGCCGCAGTCAAGTAACACAAATGGCGAATGATCATGATTTTGGTTTAAGCAGATCCTCATTGATGTTCTTGATGTTAAACAAGAATTAAATTCTATCTTTTTGGCCCGAATAGCGGCAGTAAAAAAAAAAAAAAAAAGAAAAAGATATTCCAGAAAAAGAAATTACAAACCATTTTGGAATATCAATGAGTATCGGTGCGCTGAGATAAATAATTAAATCTAAATTTTTTTTTTTTAAAAATTCTTTTCTTCTCTCTTTATTACTAACAGACACAATGCTAAATTGTGGTTTATCTGTAAGCATCCTTCTTCCTTTTCCCTTACTTGAAACATAAAACAACAACTTATTATTTACATATAGCAACCGTGGATAGACAATGATTTTGCTCCTTGTTTTAGAGAATTGTAAGCTAAAGAAGAGAATTGGATTAAAAAATTTTAACTTTTTTTTTTTATTATGCAGAGTGATTGATGGACTACTTCCTATCACCTTTCTCACTGGGTCAATGATTGGCATTCTATTTGCTTCAATCAAATATTATAAATCTAGAAACCAAGGTTATGAGCCACTTTTAAAGAGTTCTCATTTGCCTACCACAAACAATTATGGTTCAGCTATTAGACCAGATAGCGCATCTGATGATACTGTTACTATGGATATACCCATCAGTTCTAATCGTTGGTCATTATTCAACCTGTCTCGATTCCTTTTCTCTTTTATTCAATTCACTCTTTACCTTTTCGCTATTCAAAAGATTCATCAGGGCAAGTACAAATCAGGAGAGAATGAAGGATCAGAGCTACAAATAACAGTAGCCTATATGGCTCATGCTGCTTTTTGGGTAAATACAAGAAATAGATATACAGAAGATGGGCTAATTAACAAAATATGTATGATTTTAGATTTACGGATTTATTCTTTCAATCGTAAATATCTATCTTTCTGCAAATTACAGTCTATTAGCAAATACTATTTGTAATCATCTCAATATACTCTATGCTGCTGATTTCTTGATTGGTTGTGTCAATACAAGGTCTTTTTATATTTCGAAATTAGATTACGAGTCCGTCTTGGGATATAAACTTTCAGTCTGGACAACCTTGATTAGTTTTGTCTTGATTGTTTTGATTATCAACGAAACTAGAAATGCTCCTTCAAAACCTGTTATTACAGAATCAGTAAAGAAGAAAAGAGAAATGCTTGATATCTTTACTTATTGTCTAAATAGGGTCGTGTCTTGTCTACCGAGAACTGGGCTTCACTTTACTCCAAATTCATGTTTAGTTGGGTGAATGTGATGATGAAGGAAGGATATCGCCGTACCTTGAACGATGATGATCTGGTTGAATTACCATCAGACAATCGTGCCAAACATGCTTTATCCAATTATAGAGACCACAAGAAATCCAAGAGTATCGTCTCAACCTTATTTCGTACTTTTAAAATTCCTCTTTTCATTCAACTTCTGTACTGTATTTCCTGGTGTATCCTCTTGTTTGGTCCTCCCTTCTTTTTGAACAAGATCATTACATACATTGAAAACCCTCATGGTGAACCTGTATCAACCGCCTTTTTTTATGTCCTTGGCTTATTTGTTACCAATTCAGCTCAGTCCCTTTTCCTCCAACAGGGTCTTTACATTGGTCGTGTGCTTGGTATTCGCATTCAGTCTATTGTTATCGGTGAAGTATTTTCAAAATCCTTACGTCGTCGTGACCAAAGTAATACTGAAGAAGATTCGACTGGAGTTGTTGATGAAAAGAAGAGTAATGTGAATAACTTACTTTCGGTCGATGCTCAAAAAGTGGCAGAAGTTTCTGCATATATCTTTTACATTTACTCTTATCCTATTCAGATTATTATCAGTATCTGTAGTTTATACAAACTTTTGGGTAATGCTGCCCTTTGGGGTGTACTTGTCATGCTTCTTTGTCAGCCGATTACTTATTATATCAGTCGACGCTTTGAAAAACTTCATGAATCTGTCATGTCTGCCACCGACAAGCGTCTGAAACTCATGAACGAGCTGTTGTCTGCCATTCGTATTGTCAAGTTCTTTGCTTGGGAAAGTGAATTCAAGAAGCGTATTATTAAGGCTAGAGATGATGAGCTGAGTGCCATTCGTTCACGTTTGATGATGTTTATGTGGATCTTGAACGCATGGTTCGTTATCCCTATTGCCATCATGGTCACTGTGTTTTATGTCTACACCGAATCCAATAGCTTGAATGCCTCGATTGCCTTCACTGCTTTGGCTCTCTTCAATACCTTCCGTGGTGCTCTTGATGAGTTCCCTATGATGATCTCCTTGACTCTTCAGGCTAATGTCTCTGTGAAGCGTATCGAAAACTTTTTGGATGAAGATGAAGTTGATCCGGTGAATGAAAACGATGCGAATGGTACCATGATTGGATTTGTTAATAATGCTACTTTCAGCTGGGAGAGTAAGCCTACAGAGGGTGTCTGCAAACCTGCTATCAAGAACCTCAACCTCTCTTTCCCTGTTGGGAAATTGTCTATCGTGTGTGGTCCTACTGGATCCGGCAAGACCACTTTACTGGCCAGTTTGTTGGGTGAAACCTATCGTCTGTCCGGTCAAGCTATCCTTCCCCGTATTGTCCCTAACAGATCAAGTCCCTTGGGCGGTGCTGTCTCTGGTATTGCCTATGTTGCTCAAACCGCTTGGTTGCAAAACTGCAGTATTCGTGACAATATTCTCTTTGGATTGCCTTTTGATGAAGAACGTTATGAGAATGTGCTGTACATGACCGCATTGACGCGTGATTTAGAGATACTTGAATTTGGAGATGCGACTGAAGTGGGTGAAAAGGGCATCACCCTGAGTGGCGGACAAAAACAGCGTGTGGCTATTGCACGTGCAGTCTATTCTCAAGCAACAACAGTCATATTGGATGATTGTCTTAGTGCTGTTGACGCTCATACTGCCAAGCATTTGTATGAACACTGTCTGTCAGGTGATTTGATGAAGGACCGTACCGTGATCTTGGTCACGCATCATGTCGGTCTTTGCTTGAACGGTGCTGCTTATGTAGTTGCTCTCAAGGATGGTGAAGTCACTGGTGCAGGAACACCCAAACAGGTATTGAAATCTGGTGTGCTTGGTGAAGAGCTTTCGAATGCAGAGGAAGAAAAAGCTGAAGGTTTGGAAGAGAGCGCTGTAGATGGCCCTATTCCTACTGTTCCTAAGACAGTGAATAAGAAGACGACTGCTAAAGATGGTGGTAAGCTCACTCAAGATGAAGTTCGTGCTGAAGGTGGTGTACCAATGGTTGTTTATAAAACTTATATCAATGCTTCTGGTGGTTATTTCTTTTGGATCATTATTCTTATTTTATTCTGTGTTGCTCAAGCTACAGTACTTGGTCAAGATTACTGGATTAAAGTATGGTCTGCTGCGTATGGAAAGCAAGAGCCTGTTTCTAATGCAACTGCTACTGTTTCTGCCAATGTCTTTTCTGGCCATCCTATCTCTATATCTGGTCAAGGTGCAAGTCTTTTGAACTTTTATTTTCAGCCTACTGCTCAAGAAACATCTGAAACTCTTCAACTGGAAGAATCTGTAGATGTTACTTATTATTTAGGCATTTATTTTGTCATTGGTATGATTGCTATGGTTATGAACTCTCTTCGTGTATTTATCCTTTTCACTGGTACCTTGAATGCTTCACGTCGTATTCATAAACAATTACTGGATCGTATCCTGCGTGCCAAGGTTCGCTTTTATGACACTACACCTTTGGGCCGTATCGTGAACCGATTTTCGTCTGATTTGGCCACTATCGATCAAGAAGTAGGTCCTTCACTTTCTTTCTTGATTTATGCTATGGTTGCCACTTTATGTGTCATCATCTTGGTATCTTGTGTCACTCCTACCTTCCTTATTCCTGGTGTAGTTATCGCTGGTCTATTTTGTATGATTGGTTCCTACTATTTGGAAACATCACGCGATATGAAACGTCTTAACTCTGTCTCTCGCAGTCCTATCTATGTGCAATTCAATGAAAGTGTTGCTGGTGTTACCACCATCCGTGCCTTTGGTAGTCAGCAAAGATTTATTAATGAAAACTATGCAAAGATTGATAGCAACAACAGACCGTTTATCTGGATGTGGGCCACCAACCGATGGCTCCATTGTCGTGTGGATGTACTCGGTGCCTTTGTTGGCTTCTGTACAGGTTTTGTACTTGTGTTGGCACGAGATTGGATTGATCCTGGATTAGCCGGTCTTTCCCTTAGTTATTCACTTACTTTCACACATCATGTCTTGTGGGTTGTTCGTAATTACGCCATGAATGAAATGAATATGAATGCGATTGAGCGAGTTCATGAATATCTTGATGTTGAAGAAGAACCACCTTCGGAGATTCCTGAAACTGCACCGGGTCCTCACTGGCCAGAGAATGGTAGTGTCGAAGTCAGGGATTTAGTCATGCAATACGCACCTGAGAATCCACCAGTCCTTCGTCAGGTCTCCTTCAAGGTCAACCCTCGTGAAAAGATTGGTATCGTGGGTCGTACGGGCTCTGGCAAATCCACCCTGGCTCTTTCTCTCTTCCGTTTCATGGAACCTACAAGTGGTGCGATTTATATTGATGGTGTTGATATTCACAAGATTGGCCTCAACATCCTTCGTTCTCGTCTTACCATCATCCCTCAAGACCCTGTCCTTTTCTCAGGAACACTTCGCAGTAACCTCGATCCATTCGGTCAGCATGATGATGTCGAACTCTGGGCTTCCTTGAAACGTGCTCATCTAATTGACGATGAAAATCAACAAGGGGAAAATCAAATATCGCTAGATTCACCTGTTACTGAAAATGGATCCAATTGGTCTCAAGGTCAAAGACAGTTGATTGCCTTGGCTCGTGCCCTTGTCAAGAAATCATCCCTTATTATTTTAGATGAAGCCACATCCTCCGTTGATTTCGATACAGATCACAAAATTCAAGAAACAATTCGAACAGAATTCTCTGATTCTGCTTTGCTCTGTATTGCTCATCGTATTCGTACAGTTGCAGATTATGATCGTATTTTAGTATTGGATCATGGAAAAGTGATGGAATATGATACACCTTATACATTAATGACTAAAGAAGGTGGTATTTTCAATCAAATGTGTATTCGTTCTGGTGAATTCAACGAATTATTAACTATCGCAAAGAGAAAACATGAAGGCAAACATTAAATTGCTACTTAGACGTTATTCCCCTTATTTTATTTGTATTTTTGAATAAAAAAAAATTCAATTTCCGAATGTTTCGAATTGTGAAAATGGATTATCAAATCCACCAGGAAGTTTCCCTTTCTCTAATAAAACAGTATGGTAAGTTGACATATACAACAACAAAAAAAAAGAGAGAGAGAGACGAAATGAAATTGGTTCAGTATGCTTTTGATGGATATATAATTATAATGGATGGATGGAATAAGACAATGGATGGTTCAGCAAAAGATACAACATATTGATGATTACTTGCTACCATGGAAAGGGGAAAATGCAATTGAACCTTTTTTCATTTCGCACTTTCTTTATTTTTTTCAAATTACACATCAAAGTTAAACTCATACTATTCGTAGACCTGTAAAAGAAGAAATAACGGACGTAACAAGCACGGACGTGGCCACACCAAATTTGTTCGTTGTATCAACTGCTACCGTTGCGTTCCCAAGGACAAGGCCATCAAGCGTTTCACTATCCGTAACATGGTAGAAACTGCTGCTGTTCGTGATCTTCAAGAAGCTTCCATCTATGAGGAATATGCTATTCCCAAGTTGTATGTTAAGCTTCACTACTGTATCTCTTGTGCTATTCACGCCCGTGTTGTCCGTGTTCGCTCTGCTGTCGACCGTCGCAACCGTCTTCCTCCTCCTAGATTTAGATTCCAAAAGGTAATCACAAGGATCGTATAAAACCACAAAATATTAACTTACGCTATGATAGGCCGCTAACAAGGCTTAAGTTTCTTGTATTTTAAATAAAAGGAGTTGAAATGACTGTGTAAATGTATACAAGAAAAAAAATCGTTGAATATGAATGTATTTTATATGTGTATATATGCTTTGAATGCTGTGACATGAGCTTTGTTAATAAAGAATTCAAATGGTCATCTCTATTGTTTGGTTTGAAGGCATTTTGCTGCCTCTTTGCTGCAGTATAATAGTCTGATATTTTATAGTTGAATGTTGAGGCTAAACTATTAAGTACACCTGAAGTTATTTGAAGGATATGAGATAGTCATTCTGATATGTCAACCATTTTTGTAGTCCATTATGTTTCAATAATAAAATGCTTCATATTGTCCTTCTTATTTTTATTTTTTTCCTTTTACGTAGAAAAAGGTAAGTTGAGAGTATATTGAATAGCTGACAATTTGATACTTATATGAAAACAATGAAGTCAATAACTGACAACTATTGTTTATCAAGTAAGAAAAAAAAAAAAAAAAAAAAAAGGAGAGAAACGAATAATTTGGAATGAGCCCTGAATTATAATGCCTAACTATTCATTGTATCGTCTGACATAGTCTGGACCGAGATCAAATAAGAGAATAATGAATAAGGGCATCACCAATGATTAAATACGACGACTAGAGAAATAAAAAATAAAATTTGGGTAACTGTAGTATTCATTTTATTGAAGTTCCTGAACTTAACAACTTAATCCTTGTTTTTAGGAGTTGTTCTTTAACTTCATAAGGTATATAATAAAAACGTATGCATTGCCTTCTTAGTGTATTGAATCTCTTTTACATACTCTATGTAAATAATGGAAGAAAAAAAAGTATCTGATACTAGCGTTAGTATTCCAATACGCTATTTGGAGCCGCCAGCACTTTATAGATTTATTTCTTCTAATTTTAACATAATTGTTCTTCATATCATCATGCAAAAGATGAACAAAACATAAAGTGCTTAAATGTTAACTATGCTTACAAATCAGATTGAAACATTTATTAGTAAAAATAAGCTCAGTTGAGACAGCGATCTGTGTTGCTTATAATCGAATAATGATATTCAGTACTTCATCCGTGGCTCTTCACATAATTCTACATATAATAGCATATAGACCCTTCATCTTCCTCTCTTTGTCTTAAAGTACATTTAGTAGCCTGCATGAACAATGAGTCATTAGTCTGGGGCCTATAAACAATCTCCGCAGCAGATAAAAAATCATGCAGCACGTAATGCTTGTTATAACTTTATTGTATATTCACTTTAAAATAGGAAGAATAGGAGCGTTTTTTTTTTTTTTTTTTTTTTTTTTTTTCAAGCTGAAAAAGAAGATTCAACTGGTATTATTAAAGCTATTATTTGTCCTTTACTTGAATGACATCCCTTTTTTTTTAAAAAAAAAAAAACCTAATTCATTGACGGAAAAAACTCTTTTGTAATAAACTGTTCTAGTTTTTAGTATAGCGGTATTGGAGTATTGATGATAAAGTATAAAGGAGTATTTAAACTGTTCTTATAATATCTTTGTGGAATTGATAGAATTCTAATTTAGTAAAGCATGAGAAAAAAAAAAACAAAGCCTCCTTCTAAATTGATTACTTCTTAAACAGGATAATCAAGATGAAGAAATACGCATGGGGCACAGTTTGTCAAAAATATCTGAGAAAAAAATGTGTCTTTTTTAAGTTTTATAAAGAACCCATTTTAGTAACATAATTCATATATAATTCATATATAACTCATAAAATGAAGCAAATTGTACTTCCTCACTTCTAATTGGGATATTCAATTCCATCTTTATAAAAAAAAAGTGAAACTCGTTGTGCCTAAGATGTACCATCTCTAACTCCGATATTTGTGGGGGAGAATAAAGTTATCTTTTTTAAAACACAGTTTTTTTTTTTTTCCTTCTTTTTCTTTCCCCCACTTACATTAAAAAAAACATGACTGAACATGCTGAACATAAAAGACAGCGTGTGAGCAAGGCTTGGTAATATAAGAATTAATAGCTTATAATAAATGACTATTGACTTTTCTTATCAGTGAACAATGTCGCAAAAAGAAAGTAAAATGCGATGGTACTTCACCACTTTGCACTAATTGCATTTCGCTCGGAATTCAATGTTCCTATAAAGAATCAACCAAAAAAGTATGAAGATAAACGTCAGATATGAAAATCTACTGTTCATATTAATACATTATTTAACATAGAGAGGACCACCTAAAGGATACATTGAAGCTATTGAAGGCAGATTGCATAGATTGGAAGCATTACTTGGAAGTATTGTTCAAGAAGACGATCCTCGTTCGCAAGCCATACTTGCTGAATTAAATGCACCACTAGAAACAGCTTATGGTGAATTAGTTAGACCAAGGCCAATGCGTAGAGAAACATTATCAGAGGAGGACGAACGACTGATGATCAAGCAAGACTTGAACGATGACAGTCCCTTGTCTTTTACCAAATCTGACGAATTGAATAATAACGAGGATGCTAATAATTCAGACAATATTGATGAAAGTGGACAGCTGCGTTACTATGGCAAAACATCTGGCTTTTACATGTTGAGAACCAATAAAAACCTGCAAGATAAACTATTGCATTTCAATTCAAAAAAACGCCGACAGAGTCAATCCTCATCTTCATCTTCGCTCATCGTAGATCCATTCGAAATGCCACCAAAGGATTTAAGCGAACATTTGCTTGATTTGTACTTTAGCAATTTTTATGTTCTTTTACCTATCGTTCACAAAAAGTCATTTATGCAATCATGGAATAAGAATCAAGTACCACATCTTTTATTAAATGCCATCTATGCAGTCGCTTCTCGTGTATCCTCTGATCCCCGTGTTAGAGCAGATCTTTCAAAACCTGAAACAGCTGGAGACGTGTTCTTTGAGAGAGCACGATTGTTACTTGATTTGGAATGGGACAGCTTCAAGTTATACACTGTACAATCTTTGCTATTGATGAGTAGTCATCAAAATGGTGCTTTAAAAACAACAAGAGGCTGGCTCTACAGTGGCATGGTAATTCATTTTTTAGACACATCATATTCATATTAAACTTTATTGCTAGGCTATCAGAATGTCACAAAATTTAGGTCTTCATCGTAATTGTGATGGTTGGAATATAACAGAAGCAGAAAAAGAAGAACGAAAACGCTTATTCTATAGCTGTTTTGTTATCGATAGACTGGCTTGTGCTATGCATGGAAGATCTCCAATGATTGATGATAGAGATTATGACACACCTTATCCTTCGGAAAGTGATGAAGACGATGTACATCGTGTTCCTCGTGTTATGGAAAATTTTCACTACTTGATCAAGATTTGTGAAATATTAGGAGAAGTCATCCGTGATCTTTACATGGTCAAAGGTAGAAAACACTTGTCATTGATGCCAACACCAGACAATATAGTGTCAGTGCTAGATAAAAAGTTGAATAAATGGATGGCTAAGCTACCACCCAACTTACAATATAAACCACCCAATACTCGACTTAACGAGCAAGCACCTGCACCCACATTAGAATTATGTCAATTGCACATGGCATTCTATACAACCCTCATACTCACTCACCGACCTTTCATTCCTGGGCCTGCAAAGACCGTTTCGTCTTCTGTATTTCCTTCAGCATCCATTTGTACTTTTGCTGCCAACAAGATCTTGGACATCACCGAATCGCTACTGATCGACTCTAGACTGACAAACGTGAATAATTATTCTTTGTTCTTTATGTTTACAGCTGGTATCATCTTTATCTATAATGCATCCTCACCCGATTCTATGTTTGCATTTGAAGCCAAGATTAGTATCAATAAAATCATGCGTGCAATGGATGAAGTTGAAAAGACCTGGATTACCTCTGCTAGACACTGCAATATCTTGGGCGCGCTGGCCGGGCTGCGAGATATCGATTTGGAATGTGTTGACGAAAGTTATACACGCTCTCAACAAAACAAACAGCATAAACCAGATATGTCGATCGCTGTTCCCAATTCACCTGAGATTGGTTTAGAGCAGATGGGAGAAAAGTATTATGTGGACAATAGTAGCGCAAGTACCAATACATCTCTACATGATAGTAATCCATCCTCTGAAGAAACACATAATACCTATAGAATACCACTACAACAACAGGAGTCATTTGATCCAAATGCTACAGCATTTTGGGAAGTTCCAATGTCGTTTGATATTGATGAGTGGAATAGTTATTTTAATAATCAAAAAGGCGTACAAACAGCAAGTGATGGATCCATCATGCTACGTCCAGATTTGCCTGCATGCAATTACAGCACTAATAATACATCTAACCAAACAAACATTCCACCAGAATGTTAATAATCATCTTAATTCTTTTTCTTAATAAAAACATATTTTAATTTATACAAGTACTTTTATAACAAAAGCTTATCATCATCTTTCTATGAAAATAAAATGAAATCATGTAAAAGAAATAGAGAAGAAGGATAAACGAGTCTCATAAGAATAATGTAGCACATAATGTAGTATTTATTAATTTTCTTTTGTAGCTTGGACATATAAGGTTGAAATTACCCTGTGTACTTTTACACTTTTTCAATAGTCATTATATAATTATTCATTAATGATGGAATTATCATACTCTATTTCAAGTTTCTTAGATATATTGTAATATTGCCTCTTCCAATCTTCATAAAAAAAAACCAATTTTTGAAAGAGAAATTTGAGTTTACAGTACTTTGTTATCAATTTAGATGATAAGATATTCTACTTCATTTCAAATTCTTTCCTGTCCTTTGTATGTACCAAAAGGAGTTTGCATTTTTATTGGCAGAAAATTTTTTTTTTTGCTTGTCAATTTTATTGAAAAAAAAAAAAAAAAAAAAAAAAAAAAAAAAAAAAAAAAAAAAAAAAAAACTTTTTTTTTTAATTTTATTTAATATCTTTGATCGATGGAAAAGTGGCAAGGCTCATTTGCACAATCTCAACTAGAAAAGTTTGGCTGGTCCAAGTAAGTTGAAGAAGATATTATTATTAGCCAACAAGAGTCTTACATTGATATTAAAGAGGTGAAGGCCTCGGTAAAAATAAGCACGGAAGTGCTAAACATATTAACGTCTCTGTCAAGAACGACAAGAAGGGTGTGGGTGTTAACCAAGGACAGTGGGAATTTGCTTGGTGGGATCATTTATACAATAAGAGCGCTAGCTCAGTCACAGTTGAAAAGGATGAAACGAAAGGTGAAGTGAAGGTGGCTACAAAAGTAAAGGCCAAAGATCGTCGATCGACAACTGGTATTATCTCTACACAGCGACCCACTGGAAAATCAGTAGAAGAAGAAAAGAAACCAGTGGGTACAATGAATGCTGTGGCAGAGGAACGTAATTTGATGGACAGTGTCAAGGATGTTCACGGAAGTATTGCACAAAGATTAGCAAATGCTTCACTTTATAATACATTTGTTAAGAGCGCTACCTCGACACCCAAGGAAGGAAACAGCTCAGAGAACGATGAAGATGATGAATTGAAGGATTACTCAATCAAGATCACTGATGCTGAGTTATTTGCAGCATGTGAAGGACGTACGGCAAGAAAGGGTGGAAGAGGCTTGGTTGATCAGACGGGTAAATTTAAGAGAGTGATGCAAGACTATGTCATCTCCAAGGAAGAAGAAGACGCATTAATTGATACCAAAAAACGAAAATATTCTGAAGAAGAGACAAAAGACAAGAAGTCTAAAAAGCAAAAGAAAGAAAAGAAGGAAAAAAAGAAGAAGGAAAAAAAGGAGAAGAAGGAAAAGAAAGAGAAGAAGGAAAAGAAGAGCAAAAAAGAAAAGAAAAGCAAAAAGGAAAAGAAGGAAAAGAGTTGAGATTGTAATATATTTTATTAGATACAGTGTATAATAATGTACACTTTACAATTTTGTAATACACACAATACCTTCATAGAAGTCATTCATAAAGAAGCTATTTATTTTTTATAATGAAATAATGATTCAAAGAGAGAGAGAGAACGCGAAAGAAATAGGGTATATAAATGAGTGGCACTTTCTTTTTTTTTGTTTTGTTTTACAATTATCTCAAACAAACAACTTTTTCCTCTGGTTCATACTTTAGGTATTCATCTTCAGAAAACAGATCCCAAAACATGAGTGTTTCATCAGCAGCACCGGTAACAAGTGTGCTTCCATCATAACTCATAGACATGTATAACACACGCGATTGATGACCAGAGAGTGTACCAACTTTTTCCATTTTATCTGCTTTCCAAATATGAACTTGATTTGATTCACTCACAAGTGGATTTGCATAGCCGTGACTTGATATAATCTCGTCAGTCTTTTTGGACCAAATCAGGTTACATACTTGTGAACCAGTGTCATGAGAAGATATCAGGTTGCCCGTTATTGTATTCCATTGTTTAATTGTCTTATCCGCTGTACCCCCACCACTCAGCAAGACACCTCGCTTATGCGGACTCCAACTGACAGCCTTGATGGCTGCCGTATGCTGAGTGAATCGATGCAAAATGATGTTTTCATGTGAATCCCAAATCATCAAGTTATTATCATTCCCTCCCGAGGCAAGCGCACTACCATCTGAGTTCCATTTTAATCCACATATTTCATGCGTGTGTCCTGTCAGTCTTCTAAAATAAGCTTCATTGGATCGAACGTCATGATGGTAAATTGCATGGTCTCTTCCTCCACTACTAAGTATATTTGATGCCCAAGCTAAACTACTCACTCTGGATTTATGTGTTGTCCAGGTACGTATCTTTTCTAAACTAACCGCGTCAAAAAGTAAAACGCGTCCCTCTTTTGTACCAATGGCCAAATAATGACCCACAGAGGACCAATTGACAGAGGTAATAAGTTCCGACGTTGGCAAGCTACACAACTGAGTGACCTTACTCGTATTCGCATTCCACAAATAAACAACGGATCCTAATCCAACCGCTAAACAATCATTATGACCCCAATCAACTAGGTTTAAATAAAAGTCGTCATGTAAATCAGGCGCATCTAATACTTTGATAGGTGAAGAAGGAAAGCGTCTTTTATAATCATTAGAGAGTAATATACGGCGACCTGCTTCACTTATAGGCGATGTTTGAAATCTTGATGCGATGGGTGATTCAAACATATTTACACATGTTGATGTTGGTGTTATTATGGCTGATGTTGCTATTGATGCTGTTGTTGGCATCGTAGTTGCTGTAGAAATTTCTACAATTGATTCAAATGGATTGGAAAATGAGCTGTTGTTACTACTATTGATATTATTACTATTACTATGAAGTGATGATATTGAAGATGAGGATGCAAAATGATCGTTATTATTATTATTATTATTATTATTGTCCCTTGTTGGTTGTAATGTTCTTCCTTGTATACTTTCTGTATTTGAAACAAATTCATCTGCAGCGTTCGGATCATCCAATACTTCTGCACGAAAATAAGCTGTGATTCTCTTTGATTCTTTTTGTTCTACTACTTCTGTTGGCTTTCTTACTGAATCGTCAAATTCTTTGGTTAAATTGCGTCCTTGAGAAGGTAGAATAAACCTTTATATTTAGTTTCAGTAAACGAATGAGTTTCTTTTTACAACATATGACTTACCTATCTATGCTTGTTTGGTATCTTTTTCTTCCAAAAGGTGAAGGAGGAAAATAAGACTCTATGTCTTGGCCTGGCGGTGTCCCTGGATCGCCTAATTCCTCTTTATATAGCACCTCATCTGTATAAATTGGTTCTTGTTGTCTTTCTTTACCTTCTTTTGGGAGTGGTTGCTTTTTGACTTCAATGATCCTGGAAGACCTGAGTCTCATTTGTACAGTGGTTTAATCAAAAACTAAACAAAGAAAAAGGACAAGCTAATAATAGATTATAAAGAAGGGCTTTTTCTATTTTTCTTCTTCTTTCTTTTCTGTTTTTTTAAGGATATTACAATATATAATATATACACAGCCGACTGACAAGAATTAGTTGTAACAGAAAAAAAAAAAAAAAAAAAACATTACTCAAAAAATACGGTAGCTTGGCGGAAGATAAATGTAGGTGTGACGCAAAAACAGCTGTCTTTTTTTTAGTAGACTTGTGATGAATTTATCACATACTTAATTTGGAGCAAAAGGAAATTATATGATGTAGCTTAAAGCTCCCTTCGTGTGTAGAAGTTATATAAACAGTATTTCCAGGTTAAGCGATAGTGATTTAAAGCTTTGCTTTCTGGGTTATATAAATTACTTATCAGCAATAAACAGCTCATATCAAACAAAATCACAAGTGCACAAGTGCACCAGTAAACTTTTAAAATATTGTAATATTTTTCATCTTTTTATATAATTTGGCTACACCTAACTATTAATGAAATAAAATCAGCTATTGTAATATGATGAATATATTGTTCTTTTATTTATAAAAAGCTTCTATTAATTTAAGCATAATGAATAGTAAGCTTTATTGTATATTTTCACAATCAGCCTCAGGGACGTGTTTTACATTGAAAATATTTTTCGGTGATTAAAAATGTGCACATCGGTTGGTTCGGTCCGGAATCTATTATTTTTTGAAGGAGATGGGAGTGGAGGTAGGGCACGGAGGAGATTTCTGGTGGGTGAAGATAAAGAAACTTTTTGAAAGAAGCCATTAGTTTCCCTCTCTCCTCTTTAAACGTCAAAGATGCCTGCAAACTCAGGTAGCGTAAGAAAAAATAAACAGAAAAAGAGAGGATTACTTTGGGAATAAAGATTACAACATATCAGAAAAGAGATGGATGGATAGCAATATCGCTGGATAGAAACAATTAAAAAACGATCAAGTCATTATGCGGAATAGCAGCGCTTTTTTTTTTCTTCTTTTTTTGAGAAAAAAGCATCAGGCAACATGACCAGCAACGCAAAGACATGCTTTATTCTCAAGGAACTCTTCTCTCTATTTCTGCATAGACATATGTGTGATTAAAAAAGGCTAATATTCTTTAATTAGCTCCCAAGGCTAAGGCTCAAGCCGCCAAGAAGGCCGCTCTTAAGGGTGTCCACGGAAAGTCTGTCCGCAAGGTCCGTACTACCACTCACTTTCACCGCCCCAAGACTTTGGTCTTGAAGCGTGCCCCCAAGTATGCTCGCAAGTCTGTTGCCCATGCTCCTCGCATGGACCAATACCGTATTGTTCGTCAACCCCTCAACACCGAAACCGCCATGAAGAAGATTGAAGAACACAACACTTTGACTTTCCTCGTCGATGTTAAGGCCAACAAGCACCAAATCAAGGATGCTGTCAAGAGACTTTATGACGTTGAAGTTGCTGCTGTCAACACTTTGATTACTACCTCTGGTAACAAGAAGGCTTTCGTTCGTTTGACTGCTGACGTTGACGCTCTTGATGTTGCTAACAAGGCAAGTAAAATGTGATTAATGCATAGAGCTAATACTAATTGCCTTTACTTTTATATAGATTGGTTTCATTTAAATGATTGTTTAAACACTATTAATAAAAAGAGAGAAAAAAAAGCAACTCTGAATTATATTCTTATTTTTTTGTATATAAAGGGTAGTCATAAGGGTTTATTAAATTCGTTGTGATTAACTAAGCTATTGATAATTGGGGATTGCTATCCAAGAAGGGATAAATAGCAAAAAAAAAAAAAAAAAACACACACACACACACATAAAAACAATGCTCAGCTCAACAATATAAATGCTTTTAAAAAGCTCGGATTGGTTTCATGATGCTGACAGGCTTAGAACTCTTACTGTTGGAAATTTCTGGTGAGCTTAGCAAAAAGGTCAAGATCAAAATAGCATCCGACCTACAGTGAGTGCCTTTGATCTTGTATGCGCGTTTCTTCAAGCAATGAAGAAAGGCGATGAAATCATAAAATTAGTTTTGCATGAAAACAATAGGAGCAAATTTACAAATTCATAATATAGAAGGTACCATATTGAGTTTTAAATTTTAAATTTTATTTCCAAACCATTTAAAGCTTCTTTTTATTCCTGTTATTATTATTATTATGACCGACCTTTATGACTTACCCCTTCACCAACCTGATATTGAATACGATATTGATTCAAGTGACGATGATGAGGAAGAAGAAGAAGAAGAGGTCAATGACAAGTTTGAAATGGCACAATATGATTTAGATGTTGTGGATGAAGCACTACTCAATCCACACAATAAGGAATTTATGGACCATTTTGGATTCAAGATTCAAGTCAAAACAGACGACGAAGGTTCAAGTGATGAAGATACTTCTGATGAAGAACAAGAGTCAAAAGAACATATACCTGAAAGTGTACCAGAGATGCCTGAGGATAACGTCAAGGATACTTCACTATACCCAGAAGAAGAAGCAGTAATAGGTCAAGACAAGCCAGTCAAGAGACCTACTTCAGTTGTATCCAATGTGGATATGTCTCGCCCGTCACAAACACTGGAACAAAGAAGAATCAGTCGTCAATCCATGGTTCAAAATCGATCCTCACTTGTCATCAAAAAGTTCTTTCACCACAACCATAAGTATGATTCAGAAAGACAAACTTTACTTAAGCAAGAAGCCCTTGATTTGCTTTCGACCTGTAAAGACAAGGAAAAAGCAGTCGATTGGGGTAATATATACGCAATGTTTATTTAATAAGGTACTTATGTTGGGTAATAGACTTTTGGACACTTGTGATATCCAATTTTGGTGATGTGATTGAAAACCAGCTGAATGAATTAAGAGATCATTTAGTAAAGGGAGGTATTCCATCCAGTATTCGAGGTCATGTATGGCAAATTATATGCAAATCTCGAGACCTTGATTTAATCGAATACAGTGAACTATTGAAAAAAACGAGTCCTTTTGAAAAGCAAATTCAACGTGATTTGACAAGAACGTTTCCCAATCATCCTTATTTCATGAATGAGGTAGGAAGACAATGCCTTTTCCGCGTCGCTAAAGCCTATAGTTTATTTGATCAAGAAGTGGGGTACTGTCAAGGATTGGCTTTTGTCATTGGTTGTTTACTTATTCACGTAAAGTAATGTACACGCACAATTAGATAAATGTTTGTGATTATTCATCTGTCTGAGTAGCTGCCTGAAGTAGATGCCTTTTCTGTCTTGGTGAAGTTGATGGGGAAATATGATTTACGCGGCCATTTTACTCTCAAAATGGAGACATTACATCAACACTTGTATCAATTTGACAACCTCTTTCAACAGTCTCTGCCGGTCATTCATCGACACATGGAACAAGAAGCTGTTTCTCCCTCCATGTATGCTGCACAGTGGTTTATTAGTCTTTTTTCTCATCATTGTCCTATTGAATCCTCTTTTCGTATAATGGACTTGTTATTTATTGAAGGACCTCAAATATTGGTTCAAATTGCTCTTGCTCTAATTGTTCGAAATCAAGATCATATCTTGACACTCAAGTTTGATAATGCCCTCGTTGAATTCTTGACGGAACATATTTTTGATATATTTGAGGTAATTCAGGAGAATAGCAATAGGGTATTGTATAACATTCATTTCTTATTTTATGTACGCACAGGAAGATACAGATGAATTTATTAAACAGGTCTATGATATCGAGCTACCCATGAAATTCTTGGAACGCTTAGCCCAACAATATACGGAACAAGTTCAATTTGGAGATACACGATCTACCTCAGGAGAAGAACACCTTCGAAGAATCAATGGACAACTCTCTGAACATATCCGTACTGTCGAAGGATCTCTTTCAACCCTCAGAATCGAAAACAAGGAACTCACGGACCAAATTATTAACAGCAAAATGGAAATTGCTCGTGTAACAGATGAAAAGGAGCATATTCGTCACCAATTGGCTCAACTTAAGGCAGCCTATGAAAAACAAGTAGAAGAAAATCGCCAGTTGGCAGAACGAAATGTGTATTTAGTAAATCAACTTACAGATACAGAATCCATCTTGATTCAAATGAAGGTTGATGTAGCAGAAAAGGAAGGTGAATTTGAATCCTTGAAACGAGAATTAAAACAGGCTCAGAAATAATAAAAGTGACTTGTTATCTATTTCGCGTTTTCTTTTTTTTTTTATTTCCCTTTTTTTTTTTCGTGTTTAAAATGTTTAAAAATAAATCAAGAGGCATCAATCGTTTCTCAGCAGCAGCAGAAGCAGCAGTAAATGGACAGTCGGTTTATGTAGATAATGGAAGAGATTATAATCTTCAGTCTGATTATCCTTTTCGACTCAACTTTTATTTGAAACCTCCCCCTGCTGACATCACCATTGAAGAATTTGAAGAATTTGCGCTTGACAGACTTCAAGGTAATCAACTATTGATTAATGAAAATGTACAGTAAATTAAAAAGATATTTCAAAGTATTAAGATGTATTGAAAACACCCTGATACGTGGCAAAGATTTGAAGACTGAACTTAACAAAACAATTGATGAATACTTGCCTTTAAAAAGTAATTCTTCAAGAGCAGATAGTCTTTATGAAGAAAGAAGGAAAGACCATATTAGTCATTTTGTATTAAGAATGGCTTATTGTAGAAGGTTAAGAGAAAAAAAAAAAAAAAAAAAAAAAAAAAAAAAAAAAAGCTTAATTTGTTTTATTAGTGAGGATTTAAGAGATTGGTTTGTGAGACAAGAGACAACTTTATTCAAGTTTAGATTTGAACAAGAACCAATGGAAGAGAAAAAAGCATTTTTACAAAAATTAAACTTGAATTGGAAAATGGTAAATTATATTTTGGGATAAATAGGAGAGACTCATGTATAGGATAGCTTAGTGAAGAAGAAAAGGAAAATATAAGAGAAGAATTAGAGATTTGTTGTCAAGCGTTATTGCGTTCTAAATCAGATAATCCAACACTTGCCATGATTGAACAATTTGTAAATATGGAAACTTTTTTTGAAGTTGATTTTGAGAAAGTGCCAAACTTGGTAGGCAATCGGCTGGTATATCTCAAACAAGGAAAGGCCTACGTACCTATGAGTGAACAAGTGAATATTGTGATGAATGAATATCAAGATTACCTATACAAATCTTTAGAATCAACAGCTAAATTACTACCAAGAATAGAAGAAGATGATCGATTGAAACCCATCTTGTTGAACGTTGAGAAGCAATATGTTGGAAAGAGCTATAACAATGCTGATGTGGATTATTCTGGTTCAGTCACTGCAAATGAAGTTGATACACTTGTGAAAAGACATGCACCCTTATGTATGCGTCATTTACATGATGGATTGCGAACAAATAAACATCTTCGACATGAAGGAAGATTACAGTACGGTCTCTTTTTAAAAGGAATTGGATTATCAGTTGAAGAAGCACTTGTCTTTTGGAGAAGGGCATTTTCAGATATTACAGATGATAAATTTCAAAAGAACTATGCATACAATGTTCGTTATAATTACGGTCTTGAAGGTAGGCGTGTCAATTATAATCCATACAGGTAATTGCTTGATAAACTGATTCTATTTAGTACTAATTATGTGTGTAGTTGTACAAAGATCATCAGTGGTACAGCACCAGGTACAGGAGAATATCATGGCTGTCCCTTTAGACACGGATCAGATAAAAGCTTAGAGGCAAAACTATTTAAAGATCAGATCAGTCGATCTCACATTGATGAAATATTAGACCTTGTTCGCAGTAAGCATTATCAATTGGCTTGTACAAGATATTTTGAAGCTACACATCTTGAAAATAAGGAAAAAATAGATCCTATTGAACATCCAAATCAATATTATGAGCTTTCTAAAAAATTAGCTGAAAATAATAATAATAATCATTCTGAAGCGATGGAAATTGATGGTTGAATAGAGTTACTAAATAAAGTATCATGTTTTTTAAACCCATTTTCAAAAAGACGCGGAAAAGATGTGTTTGGTGACTGTGACGATAGGTAAGAGTACACTAAAGCCAGCAATGATATCACAGGGAGGTCTCCATCACACCCTTTATGTTTGTTTTGCCAACGTTGTTGTTATTCATTTACTGCTGAAGACTGAGTGAATGGTTACGAAATTAAGAAATTGAAATGGCTTGGTCAATTATTATAACCCAATCGAAATTCTTTAAAAGTAAAAGGACATGCTAAAAGAGATGTAATAGACTGAAAAATATAGAGAGCTTCAAGTAAGCGATCAAATGTGCCTGAGATTCTATTGAAGTGGAAAGGATTGATTATCTGATTGAATCAATGCCGAATAGGATAAAAATGCAATTAAAAATATAGATCTGTTGACTATTAAATCCTTCATTATGATACCATCTTTAAGAATGATTAAGTAATGCAATATATCATTTAACTCATTAAAACATGCTTTGTTCATTGGAATAAATAGATTCCTTCTATATCGAGCTTCTTTGGAAAATTTAAAAATTCTTATATTTTGACAAGTATGGATAGCATTTAATGCGAAAACAGTCAATGGTGTCTTTTGATAACTGGAATTTATCTATTCAAACTATCAGATCCAAGTGATTCCTTTTATTTAAGCTATTTGTACTATACGATGTACATGTCTTTGATTATTCTCTTGATTTGTATTGCCTGCTGACAAAAATTGCTTTATTGAACATGACAAAATTATTTAATTACAGCTATCCAATGTTATCACTTATTGTAGGTTAATAAAGTAAACTCAGCTAACCAATCATGCCAAATAATTTGAGCAATTAAAAATAAAAATAATCTGTGTTTTGTTGTCTCTCTTTTTTTTTTTTTTTTTTTTTTTTTTTTTCTTTCTTTCTTTCTTTCTTTCTTCTTCTTCTTCTTTCTTTTGCTGATAACAAATATGCTTAAAAAGAAACATGCGATGGATGATGATATAACACCTAATGTGACAATAGAAGGAAATGTAGATTATTTATCTTATAATTTTGATGAAATGGATCTCGCAGCTTCATGGCGTGTGTTGACAAAACAAAAGTTGAATATTATTAATGGTATTCGACTTGAGAATGCCTCATGGCGTACTTGGGGAAAGCAAAGAAATAATTTAAAAACTGTTAGTCCAGAGACACTTAACTGGTATTTGTAATGATGATTATAGTACTATTAATAATTTTGTTATTTAGGTTAAAAGATAGTGATGTAACATGGCTTTATGGTCCACTACATACAGTCATCAAGGGAGGAAAAGATAGATTTTTAAAAAAGGAAATCAGACCATCTCCTTCACCCATACAACAATCACAACCACAAAAACCATTAAAATCCGCATTAAAGAAAGTGACCATGTCTGATTTATTAAAGAGATCAGCTTCTGAATTACAAATACATAATAATAATAACAAGAATGATGAAGAAGTTCAAAATGATAGTAATTTATCAAGTAGCTTATCTATCTCAAAAGTCAATCAACAAGTCGGTGCATTTTCTCCTTCCGTTATCGCTAATCATCGTCAACCAAAACTCAGATTTAATCAATACGTAGAACAATGCGTTGCGTTAGGAAATAATAAAAAGAAGAATAAATATGATGAAGAAGATGATAATATCACTACAGATTATGAACCAGAAGAAGAAGAAGAAGAATATGAATCAGAAGCAGAAGATGGTATTATTATGCGTTCTAGACCACAAAAGATTCGTTCTTCTATTCGAAAAATTGAACCCACTTTATTAAAGACAAGTTCAAGATCAGAACAAGAGTATTCGGATGACTCAGATGATGACTATCCACCTAGTTTCATTAAACGTAAATCATCTACCAATTGGGACGCAGAAAGTGCTCAATCAGATGCACTTGTTCAGCATATTATTGAAGTATCCAAAAATAAACCAACAAATAATAATCATGTTCAGTGGAATACGGATGATGACGATGATCAGGGTGTACCAAGTAAATCAGACTATGATTATGAATTTGACGATGATGATTGGGATACACACTCTGAACATGTTATAGATGACACACCTTATCATTGGGATGATGGCAATCATAGTACTAATAGTTCAATACTAAATAATCTAGTTCGTTGGGCTTCTAATCATCTATGGTCTTCTTCAGATAACGATGAAAACAAATAATTAACAAAACTATAGACTTTATTGCATTTCTTTCTTTTTTAACATTCATCTTTCTTTTGTTTTTCAATCCACCAAATTAGGCAATTGTCTTCTTCTCTCTCTTTCTCTCTCTCTCTTTTTTTTTTTTTTCTCTTTTCTCTCTTTTGCTCTTATATTAAAATGATTCTTTTCAACCTCTTTCTTTCTTACAATTATGTCTTTTTTTAAAAGTAAAAAGAATAACAATAGCAATAATAATAGTAATAAAAATCATCAACAAATTGATACAAAATTGACATCAGAATGTAAATATAATTTTATTTTATTATCAGATAGCTCACACTTTATTTAGCGTCTCTTTCTTCTCCTATCTCACCATTAACTAGTCTAAAAGACAAACCGACTAATGAAGAAATTGATCGATTGTTTGAACAAGCAGCTGTAAGCAAAAATAAAATAAAATAAATAAATATATAAACCTACAATTTAACCAATCAATAGACACGCTTAAATTTAAATACAAAAGATGCCAGCGTTAGAAGTTTGCCTTTTGATAAAAAATGGTTTATACTCTGTCATGAAAATGCACTGACATCTATACATACAACTGATATCATGAATGAATTGACCCCTTTGTATTATATTCATGCAATCACCAAACGTGAATCAAAATGGGAAGTACGTTGTAAGCTTGTGTCTGATTTGTCTGTTCGATTAAGGACTATGCCTATAAGGTATTAATAATAATTAACCAAATAATTTATTAAATATTCTAATAATAATTCTTCTTTTAATCTAGATGGGCTCAAGAGTTTATTGAAAAAAATGGCATAAGAACTTTATGTGAAGAACTATCTGCTATCAACAGAATCAATGCAAGGTAAATGATACTTGATGAAAGCTAAAGTTAATATTCTGTTAGGAATCAAAAAGAGTGTCAACTTGAATTTGAAATCATAAAATGTCTAAGACAATTATTCAGTAATTATGTAAGTTGATCGAACCGCATTTGCTTCATATTCTAATTAATAATCATAGTATGGAATACAACAAGTCATAAGTGATCCATATTATATCATTCAACTCACTCAGTCCATCTTGTCACCTTCAATATCAACCCAAAGGCTCGTCTGTGACGCACTTACTTTTATGTGCTATTTTGAACAACCCAAGGGTCATTCTATTGTGATGCAAGGCATGGAAACTATCAAAGAACACAAAAATGACTATGGTCCATTTGATTCATGGCTCAAGTCACTTTATTCAATATTGGACAAAAAGGATGATTTATTCTTTACTGCATCACAAGAGATCACTGCTGATATCTCCATTACTGAACATGCTGTAAGTTGTTGACTAGGTGCATTCATTCTGATTAAAAACTCTTTGAGTAGTTGGCAAATCTGTTACTTATCAATGCAATCGTGGATCCTGATACAGTTCAAGATAGAGAAACAAGAATCATATTACGCAACCAACTCTATCAGGGAGGACTGGATGGTGTCCTAGCCAAATTCAAACTATTCAAGAACGAACTCATGAATTTGAAACTAGAAGAATTCAAGGAACTCGAGGATAGCGATCAAATTGCTCACATGATAGTCGGCAGTACCTCAGATCCCTCAGAAACACTTGATAAAATTGTACGGTCCATCAGTGGAACAAAAGCCTATGACTATTTACAAAAGTTACTTCAAAATTTACTCTTGATTCAATCTGATTCTTCAGAAACAAAAAATCGATATTATCAGCTCATTGAACATTTTATATCTCAGGTCACAATGGATAGAAATAATGAGTTCAGTTTGAATTATGGAGTGACAGTGAAAGATTTGATTGCGAAATTTGTAGATGAGGATGAATTAGAGGCTGCTTTACAAGAAATGGATGAGCTAAGAGAGATTACTGCAAAGGCATTGGAGAGAGAGGCTGCTCTTAAACTTCAAATTGATCTAAAAGCAGGTAAAGTGCATATTTCATAATATATTCTATATTGACAATCTAGTAGATGGACTTGTCGGTCAATTGAGACTTAAAAATGAAGCCTTGGAACGTAGTTTACGAATTGCTAATCAGACGAATGCAGTACTTCAACAAAGACTAGATGATATTGAGTTAGATCATAAAAGAACTTTGGAATCTATGGATAGTCAAATACAACGGTTGTATGAAACAGTCAACATCCTAGTTCAAAGAAACCAGTACACACAACCAGTAAGAAAAAGTTATCATTTATAACTATCCTTTCTTATATTATTCGTAGAGTGAGCCTTTTGATGTGATCAAATCAAAAATTGACAAGAAAATGGATAAACCAAAACATAAAATACCTAGAAAACAACTTTCAAAGTATACAAAGCCAGTCGGTACAACCAAAGATTTACACAGCCATCTGCCCACTCCATCCCCTTCTCCTGATCATTTAACTAAGCAACCCATTTCTGATTCTGCTGTCGATCTGAAGCCTTCATTAAAGGGCACTGTACCACAAACTGTCATGGACCATTCTGCGTTACCTTTGGCCAGTCCAGAAATTGTAACCGCTCCACCTTCACCACCACCACCCCCATCTGTACTTCCATCTTCTTTATGTGGACCTCCACCTCCACCTCCACCACCCCCATCTGTACTTTCATCTTCTTTATGTGGACCTCCACCTCCGCCTCCACCTCCACTATTACCCTCACTTTCACCTTCTTCAACAGCAGGACCACCCCCTCCTCCTCCTCCACCTCCTCCTCCCGTATCCACTTGCTCACCTTCTGGACCACCTGTTCCTCCCCCTCCTCCATTATCTGCAGGATCTCCTACTTCTCCTCCATCTTCTAATCAACCCAAGCAAAAATTAAAATTCGTCGAATGGGAAAAGATTCACCGAAGACAACTTAGTGAAACTATCTGGGAACACCTTGAAGACGATAAAGAAGATGAAGAATTGTTTAACCAACAATCTATTGTGTCCAAGCTTGTGAATGCCGAAGTATTTACAGAAATTGAAAAAAGCTTTGTCCAAAAGCCGGTCATGAAAAAGAAGATGAGAAAAGTAGCAGACGTGGTTGAGTTATTGGACCCTAAAAAAGCATATAACATGAGTATCTTTTTGACAGGATTGCCCAAAGGATTTGAAATCCATCAAATTGCTAATTATGTGATGGAGATGTCGCCCTTGATTGAAACAGAGCATATCTTGGAGAATTTACTGAAATTTGCACCAGGGCAGGAGGAAGTGGCGAGCTTGAAGGCTTATTCGGGAGACAAGTCAAAATTGTCTAAACCAGATCAGCTAGTGTGGGAAATGATTCAAATTGAACAATTTAAGGAAAGAGTAGGATGCTTATTATACAAGACTTTATTTTGGGATACGATTGAGTCCATTGAGAAGGTAACGATGAGAACTATAAAGAAAAATAACTAATAATGATAAATAGGCGTTGAATATTGTATTGAAAGCATCTGATAATTTATTAAATGCAAAAAAGTTCAAAAAGCTATTACAGATGATTTTAGTCTTGGGTAACTTTATGAATGGAAATACGAATCGAGGAGGTGCTTTTGGAATAAAGATCACAAGCATTAATAAGGCAAGTTTCCTGGTTGAATACAATTTACTTGATATTCATACAACGTATGTATAGCTTGTGGATACGAAGAGTACAAATAATAGCTCAAATACTTTATTACATTTCATAATTGAAACGATTGAAAAGAGTTTTCCAAAACTTGTTGGGTTTTTAAATGAATTAAAGGACTGTGAGGAAGCCAGTAAAGGTAAGTGTTGATTGAATAGAAATAAGCGTTCAATTCATAATGATAATAATATATTTTAGTAAACAAGACGGAGGTCATGGCTGATTTTAATAGTATCAAGCATGGCCTAAAACAATTTGATGTGTTGATGAGCGATGATGTATTTACACAAGCAATAAAACAATTTCAAAAGGAAGCAGAAAATAAACTAAGTCAAGTAGAAACATTAAAGGTCAAGACAGAAGAATCATATCAAAAAGTAGTTTGCTTTTATGGTGAAAATGTAAAGGGAATTCAACCAGATGAATTCTTTAAAATATTTTATACATTTACATCAAGTTGGCAAGTACGTTATATTCACAATCACTCGTATGAACGGAATACTAACGATATGTCTAATAGAAATGTACAAATGATCTAATACTAGCCAAACAAACAAAAGAACGTATTGAAGCACAAAAGAAATTGGAATCAGAAAGAAGAAATCAGAATAGGTTAAATAATAAGGGAGGAAAAGGCATTGATATGAGTGATTGTAAGGTTATGAGTTATATCATATTACATGATACTAATTATGATTATTAGATACAATCAATACGCAACATGACATTGGTATTGAAACTTTATACGCAAAATTATTAATGAGTCCAAGAAGAGAATATAAAACAAGACAAAAAAGGCCACAACAATTAAATCCAATCAAATCAAGTGAATTAAACCCTTTGGAATTATTAGAGTCAATTTACCTTTAATTTTTTTTTTTCAACATTTTTTTTTTTTTTTTTTTTTTTCTAAAAAATATGAAATACGATATTTCCACATACGCAGTGATATCCACTGTGAGTTTTATAGTTTCGCTTGTTATTACTTCAAGGTCATTTTTATCTTCTGATATTTGGACAACTTGTTATTCAAGCGATCTAGTATCAAGAGCTAATTCAACAATAACTTGTAATAAAAGTTATCTTATGGCTTATTTTAGCCATGTGGAATCCAGAAAGATTAGTTTACTTGTAATCACTTTTTAAATATGTGTTTAGTCAATTGCTAATTAACAATATAGGCCCATGTGAATATGAGTATTTGTGCTTCTCTATTAATTGGAAGAGGTATTATAAAATGTGTATTTGGTGAACTGTGGCCAATGGAAAGTCAGGTATATAAACAAAAGCACACAAATATACACAAAATATATATAACAAGACTAATCATATGAATAGCATATGTATGATCGAATGCTGAACTTTTTATTATTTAAAGTAATATTTATTGGAGCAGTAATGGATCCTGTTTGGAGACATATCCTTAGACTATCGATGTGGATTGGTGTATTAGGATTCATGCGAATTTTTAGTTTATTAAGCCGAGACCGATTAGATAATGTAAGCAATTATGAGTTTAGCAATTTAACTAATAATAACAACAATCTGTAGCTTACTACAATCACATTTGTATCAATACATAAATATTACAAGATTATATTATTACTATCAACCATTTTGTTCAGTAATATCATTTGGTATCTTGGTTCATTTTATTTATTTCCAACTTCACTTGCCTTTCTTACACTTGAAGTAAGTTTTATTTTGCCTTATTAAGATGACTTATACTTTATAATAGTTTCTACCTGTTGTATTAGATACAATACAAGTATTAATTAAATATATCACACATCTATTGGATCAATGGGTTGAAAATAGATTTGAAAGTAAAAGATGGATTAATTATTATATTGAATTAAGTGCAGATGTATTAATACTTGGTTGTACTTTATTACAATATTTGCAACTTATGGTAAGTAATATATGACTATTTAAAACATAGTATCATCATAATCATAATTATCATTAGTGGATGCATGGTATATCTTTTGGTTTAGTTGATATTGTCTTGTTTTTAAATGTCAGAAGTGTCTTGAAAAATCTACACAACAAAATTATTATTTATAGAGAAAGATGGAAAGCCATGGTTTATGTTCGACAAAGGTAAATATGATATTTGTATTCATTTTAACTTAAATGTTTTATTAGATATGTGGATGCTTCATCTGAAGAATTATCAAAATTAAACGATGATTGTGCTATATGCCGTGAGAAGATGAAGACTGCGAAAAAGTTGGCTTGTGGGCATTTATTTCATCTGTAATAATAATTGAATATATATTCTCATTTTATTTTACTCATTATCTATAGTCACTGTTTACATTCATGGATTCAACATCATGTTTCTAAACCTACTTGCCCAACCTGTCGAAGACCTCTATCCACATAATATATACCACACACTCACATCAACAAATAGATTCCCCCATATTTCTCTTTCACACAAATCGACTCTTATATAAAAAATATACCCTTTCTAAAAAAAAAAAAAAAAAAAAAAAAAAACACATACACAGAATATTTTCAACGGTTTATGTAATCTATTCGTTTTCTTTTTTATTGTCCAGGAGCCAACTATGAAAAAAAGTCAATATATAAAAGCTTGTAATATTTTACTGTGCTTACAGATTGACTAAGTTCAGCGAAACGAGCACCCACTCTTTCAGAATGCTTCAAGAATTTATCGGCACATTTATTAACACAACTTTCTTCTTTTCCATTTAAAGACTTTGTAGTAAAATCATTCGTACAATCGTCAAAACAACGTTGAACCAAATTGCTGTAAAGTTTCATGAAATCACGCATCTAAATGGTATAAGCCTTTTGACATTATAAGTATCCTATTTCTCAAAATTAAACCTGCTTGTGTTCAATCATAGCAGCAATTTGTGCTTGTTCAGCTTGGTTAAATCGAGAGAAATCCATTATTGATCAAAAGGTTTGAAGAAAAATGCAATGTTATCAAGCACAAAGGAAAAAAAAAAATAAGCAAAAAAAATAATCAGCAATAGCTAGGCCAATCATCAATAGACATAGTGACTGCTCTCTTTCAGTAGGTTTGACCTTGTCAACCATCAAGATACTCATGTAATATTTTATTTGTGTATCCTTATACTTTAACTGTGGGTTTATATGTAAAATATACATTGCATATAAAATACACGTGCAGAATAATAGAAAAATATTGAATAATTCTTGATTCTAGTCTTTTTCTATTTTCGGGTTATGTCCACACATACACACGCATCCTGATCTCCGCTCATTCACGTTTTTTATAAAAATATGTAGAGAAACACATGTATTTAAGCTTTTTGTCAACTTGTCAAAAAAGTCAAAAATAAATCAAAAATCGCCTTCTAGTATTCCATTTTACATATTCTTTCCTGCTCCTTTTTATTTTATTCCATTTGTTTTTTTTTTATAGAAAATAAATGTATGCTTATTGGCCAGTTATTTTTAGATTCGTTTAAAATAGCTTAAAAAAAGTATGCGTATTTAATCCGCGGAACACAAATAAAGAAAAATGAAAACAAACCGCGGAATTTATTGTTAGTATGAATATAAATAGGAGTAAAAAAAAAGTGAAATCAACTACTCTTCTCCTTTTTTTAACACTCTTTTTCTCATCTTAAACTATGTGTGGAATCTTTGGGTAAAAAACTACTCAATTACTAATGTAGATAGATCATTAACACACTTATAATCAGTTACTGTAATTTTCTTTGTGAACGTTCTCGTCGTGAAGTCACTGATACTCTTTTGAACGGTCTTTCTCGTTTAGAATACAGAGGTTATGATTCTGCTGGTAAATATCAAAAACGCGTGTGCATGTATGTTTGTGCGTGTATCTTATGCGTATTATTAGGTTTCGCTATTGATGGTGATAATGAAGATGCTGTTATCATTAAACAAGTCGGTAAAGTTGCTGCCTTGAGAAAATTGGTTGATGAGCAACCTCTTGACTTTGAAAAACCTTTCATTAGTCATTGTGGCATGGTAATGATTCATCTGTGCCTGATAAAACGAAAAAAAAACTAACTATCAAACCTTTAGGCTCATACTCGTTGGGCTACTCACGGTCAACCTTCACAAATCAATTCTCATCCTCAACGTTCTGATGTTGATAACGAATTCACTATCGTACACAATGGTATCATTACCAACTATAAGGAAATCAAGCTTCTTTTGGAGAAGAAGGGTTACGTCTTTGAAAGTGACACCGATACTGAATGTGTTGCTAAGTTGACTAAATACGTTTATGATTCTCACAACAAGGACTTGACCTTGACTGACTTGGTTAAGGCTGTTGTTAAAGAATTAGAAGGTTCTTATGCTTTTATCTTCAAAAGCAAGTACTTTCCTAATGAAGTCGTTGCTACCCGTCGTGGTTCCCCACTCTTGATTGGTGTCAAGACTGCCAAGAAGCTCAAGGTTGACTTTGTTGATGTTGAATTTGGTAACAGTTCTAATGCAAAGGATGCTAGCTGTAAGTTATTTTTATATGTGTGTGCGTGCGTATGTGTTTGAAAATTAATTAATTTATTTTTATTTACAGTCCCCGCTGTCGAAGGTCAAGATATGTCTCGTCCTGCCTTGAACCGTTCTCAATCCAGAGCCTTCTTAAGTGAAGATGGTTTACCTCAACCAATTGAATACTTTTTGGCCTCTGATGCCTCTGCTATTGTTGAACACACCAAGCGTGTCTTGTATTTGGAAGATGATGATATTGCTCACATCGCTGATGGTGGTAAGTTTATCATAGACGAGGAAGAAAAAGAGTTTTGTTAATAGCTTTTTTTAATAGAACTTCACATTCATCGTGTTCGTCGTTCAAAGGAAGACAATACACCCGCCACTCGTTCCATTCAAACTTTAGAAATTGAATTAGCTGAAATCATGAAGGGATCCTTTGACCACTTTATGCAAAAGGAAATTTATGAACAACCCGAATCTGTCGTGAACACCATGCGTGGTCGTGTCAACTTTGAAAATCATGAAGTCACCTTGGGTGGTCTTCGTGGGTTTACTCATGTCATTCGTCGTGCTCGTCGTATCATGTTCATTGCCTGTGGTACCTCTTATCACTCTTGTTTGGCTACTCGTAACATCTTTGAAGAACTTTGTGAGATTGGTACCCAAGCTGAATTGGCCTCTGATTTCTTGGATCGTGCCTCACCCATCTTCCGTGACGATGTCTGCGTGTTTGTCTCCCAATCTGGTGAAACTGCTGACACTATCTTGGCTATGCGTTATTGTTTAGAACGTGGTGCTCTCTGTGTTGGTATCACGAACACTGTTGGTTCTTCCATCTCTCGTGAGACTCACTGTGGTGTCCACATCAATGCCGGTCCCGAAATTGGTGTTGCCTCTACCAAGGCCTATACCTCTCAATACATTGCCTTGGTCATGATGGCCCTTCAACTTTCTGCTGACCGTACCTCCACACAAAAGAGACGTGAAGAAATCATTGATGGTCTTTACCGTTTGCCTGGTCACATCAAGGAAGTCTTAGCTATTGATAACAAGCTTCAACAACTCGCTGTAGATGACTTGTGTCAAGAGAAGAGTTTGTTGATCTTGGGTCGTGGTTATCAAAATGCTACTTGTCTTGAAGGTGCTTTGAAGATTAAGGAAATTTCATACATTCACAGTGAAGGTATCTTCTCTGGTGAACTTAAGCACGGTCCCTTGGCTTTGATTGATGAACACATGCCTGTGATCTTGTTGATGACTCAAGATAGTCTTTATCCCAAGGTTCAATCTGCCCTTCAACAAGTCACTGCTCGTAAGGGTTCTCCTATTATTATCTGTAACACTGGCGATCAAAACTTGGTCAACTCTTCTTACAAGACCATTGAAGTTCCTAAGACTGCTGATTGTTTACAAGGATTGCTTAACATTATTCCTCTTCAATTGCTTTCTTACCACCTTGCTATTTTGAAGGGTGTTGATGTTGATTTCCCTAGAAACCTTGCCAAGTCCGTTACTGTCGAGTAAAAATAAGCATTCACATTTTATTAATTCGCATTTCGCACCTCCTACCATTCATCCATGAAAAAAAAAAAAAAAAAGAACCATTTGCTTCATTTTTTTTTTGTTACAATTTGTGTATATTCCCTTTATAATAAAACACTTACAATTTAAAGGTCATTAATAGACAATTTTTTACTTATTTGCTTGCAAATACCATTAATGAGAGGCTTAAAAGTGTTTAATGACAATCATTTTATGTAAATAATTGTTAGTTTTAAAAAAATATGGCGCTTTGATTACTGGAAATGGACAATTATGGTCCCTTGTGATTAAGATAAAACTCTCATTTTAGCTTCTCTAGTTATCCCAACCTAGCATGTTATCAATATATGTGCACAATGTAGTGCTTATGAAAAAAAAAAGGGGGGGGGGACACAGTATGGATAAACAAACAATAGACATTTCCTTTTTTTCTTTCACTTTTTTATATTCATACTCGCTAAGCTTTTACTACATGCTGTTAACATCGTAACCTTCATACTTTTTAATATGTATATAACCTTCCTTGCCCTTTTCATTCTAACATTGTATCTATTAATCAGACCTTTTCCCTTTTTTAAACAAAAAACTGTACAGAATCGAAGCTTAGATACTAATAAGAGCTTCGTAGTAATTAGTAAGCGCCTTGACTTCTTTTCATATCTCTGTTACAATTCCTTGTGATAAGTTTTTCTTGTACCATCTTGTCCACATTACGCAATAATATGGAAGCATTATTGATATTGCATCTTTGATACTGCGTCCTAGTTTTCATGTACTGCTATGCATTTGTTTTGTCAGAAATATTGCTTGATTTTACTACATATTGTTAGCGCAATTTCATTTAATAGTCTGTACTCAACAATGAAAAAAAATCGAAAAGCTTCCAAAAAAAAAAAAAATGCGTTTGTCATTGTGTAGGTTTCAAACATAGGAAAAAATAATTCAGACACATGCGACAATTACCTATATTCCACCAAATTGAGTTAGTCAAATCCTATAATTCCACATCTCGCCTAATCCTTTTCACTCCAAAAACAAGAATTACTTTGAACAGCTTCAACTATGTCGTATACAGGAAACCGCTTTCTTCCATCAATTCAAATGTCCATACAATTCAATACACATAATCTCATCAGCACTACCACTTCCTATGCTTACTGAAACAGAATTTGACAACATTCTGGATTCACTTTTACTAGATGAAACCCCTATTGCTTCTTCGAATACAAAGTGGATTCGTGAGTCTCAGCTACGCCACTCATCTATGTTATCAGTATCATATCCGCGTAAAAGTCCTACTGCCTGACGCCGTTTTTGGAAGACACCTATTCCACACAGAGCTCGCACGTTACCCTGGAGGCTTTATCACCACAAAATGCCGTGTGAAGAGCATCTTCACTAGCCAATCCCAGCCAGATTTCCAGATCCTGGTTGTGTATATTGTGGCGGTGTCGATTCTGAAGAACACTTTGTCTGGTTTTGTCCTTTCAAACATGGAATCTGGCAAACAATTTCTTCTTGCTTGTTCGTTGGCCCTGCCAAATTGACTTATACTCTCATTCAACTCTCTTCTTCCTTTGGCATTGAATTCATTCCATCAATATCTATGACCTACTTGGATATTGTAGCTTCTGTGCTGCTCTCTCTATGGCAACTTCAATGGAAATTTATTTTTTAATACTATCAATTTTGGCCTCATGAAGTAGTAACAAGAGCTACTAGGTAAATCCTAAGATTTACAAAGAAAACAATAGTAGCACACTAAAAGGCTAATTCATAGATTTTCTCTTCTTTGTTCTCTACCTCAGGTTTCATTGTCATTATCAAACTTAGCACGGATTACGCTTGCAATGGTGTATGCCTTGCAGCACCTGAATAAATTTCTCCTACAAAAGAAGAAATCTTACATTTTCCTTAGGAATGACCCCTATCCAGAAACATCCAAATATGATTTTTACATAATATTTCTATGATTGGCTCCTTTAGAACAACACAACATTCATAAAAAATTAAAGAATCTTTTTTTACGTATTTCTTTTTATTTCAAAATCTTTTATTAGATTTGTAGGATCTGGAGAGGGGGAAGCTCATTGCTGTAAGCCTTTAATCTATCCTAGTTTATTGGCGCTTACGAACAACTGCTTTGTTTTATCTTTTAACGGGTTGACTGACACTGTAGTTGGGGGATGCACGGAGAAAGCAGCCAAGAGAACTCTTTTTTTTTGTGATTATTTGTACTTTCACCTTCACGTTGGTTAATCCTGTCAGTATCGAAATACGTTCATTTCGAGAAGCCAAGAAAAGTACATAAATATATAAACACAAATAAAACAAATAATTTTTAATATTCCTGATAATTTCTTTAATCTATACGATGCTTTAACTTATAACTGCAGTTATTTTGCTTATTTTGTTTCTTTTGATGTAATTTCAATACCTCTTACTAGGGCGCAAAGAAGCCAACTAGGCTGGTCAAACCTTGTATTTTTACTTAGAAATGTCGCGAAACTGAAATTCCAACATTTTTCTAAAAGTTGAAAAAGTACCAATGGCGAAAAATGGAATGAATGGCAAAAGATCTTTAACTACTTTGTTTGTCTTTTTTTCGTATTACTATGTGTCTATTACAACTCTTTTATTTACAGCTTGAACTCTAGTCGGCATACTATCAATATATTTACAACAAACATCTCTATCAAATGTTTCCCATTCAATTTTGATTCTTTCCCATAGTTTATGGACACCTCTTGCCTTTTGCTCATATAGAGCTAATTTCAATTTCAATTTCAAACGTCTCCACATGTACTCAATTAGGTTCAGGTCAGGCGATTGAGAGGGGCCAAAACAACACTGGGTACTTTGCTTCTTCTTTAAGATAAGTCGTTGTTATCTTGACAGTGTGCTTCGGATCGTTATCGTGCTGAAAAATGAACTCACCGCCTCCTAGTCTGTAGTAATCAAGGGTATGTGCTAGTTTAGTTTTTATGATATGAATATAATCCGATGTAGTCATCCTGCAGACATACCTAACTCCATAGGAAGTCATACAAGGTCACATCATAACACTTCCACCGCCGTGTTTTACGGTTGGAGTTACATGATGAGGCTGTAATGCACTTCCAGACAGACTCTAATAGAATCCAAATCCATTAGAGCCCCGAACATTGAATTTCGAATCATCAGAGAAGATAATCTTTCACCAGTTGTCAATAGTCCAGTATCTATGAGCAAGTGCGCAATTCAAGCGTGTTTTCCTGTGTTTTTCTGACAAAAGAGATACCTTTCTTTTTGGTCGAGAATTGAATCCTAGGCTTTTTAAGGCGTTTAGGATAGTGTCTCCTCCTCCTCCTCCTCCTTTTGATCCTGGTGCCAAACTGGTGAACTGGTTGTCCTCGTAATTAATACTCGTATCTCAATACTGTTTCTGGTTTCTTTCAACTTTATACTTTTTTTCCCTCTTGTCTCTTGAGAGGTTTTTATTACTTTTTATCATTTCAGATCTGACCCGGGCAAGTACAGTATAGTTAAGTTACTATGTGCTCATTGGCAATTTATATTAAAAATTTTATAAATAAAATATCATTTAATCGTTTAGGGTAGTGTTGTAAGTCAACCTTGGATAAATAGACTTGAAATAGTCAAAAACTTCAACATCTGACTTCCATTGTTCTAATATTACCACCATCTTCATGAAACACTTGCTTACTTCGGTTAAATGCAGAGGTTGTCCACCAATATTATCAGGTCTTTAGATGTTTCATTCCTTACAGTTGTAATAACCGAAAATAGAAAGAAATAAAAAAAGCATCGAAACGATAATTACTTCGAGATACTTTTTATTAATGATAAATACCCAAGTTCAAGTTATTCTTTTTTCAATGTGCATTTAGGTGTGATGTTTATATTTTTTTTTACAGAATAATTCATGGAGAAGACTGAGTTAAATTAATTGATTCTTCCTTGATATTTCATTCTGGATTGGGGACATTGTCATCATGCCTTTTCCCCTGGAATCGTATCATGTATAATTATATTACAAACCGTTGTTCTAAGATACTAGTGTTGCATTTATAAATAGGCATCCATGGAATCGTTGTTTAAGACGACACTTATATTTTGTTCCTGAATGATTATTGGGTTTGAGTAAACTCGGTTACTAAATGACGGAGACCTAATGGTAGAGACCATAGGAACCATCAAGGCACCAATTGGATTACTGATAAGATTATTTCTCAATCATTCGTTTAGATCGATAAAGTTACTATGTAAGAAAAACAATATTCTATTCTGACATACATAGTCTCAATGCAACTTAATACATTGGAGTATAAAAGAGATCATGCAAAGACTTAATACTATAACAAGTTGGTATTATATATGCAAGACATTTATTACTCTTTATGATATAATTTATCGTCATATCTTTAACTGTTGTTTTTATATTTGATAATTTGCAACGACAAAAAAGGGACAATTTATAACTCCATCACTACATTGTACCTTAATCTATTTATTTGTCCCTTTTCATCGAATTTGTAATTTTATCCTGATTTATAATTATATCGTGGTCGATTAATACATGGCTCTGTAAAAGTGTAAAAGTAAGTAGTTGTGGTAAATAAAAATCAGTTTACCTTTAATTCTAGTGATTTATAGAAGAAACTTAAATAACATGCTTTTACAATAGCTTAAACAAAAATTAGCTTATTTTTAAGGTAAATATTGATCGCTTATTGATATATATTGCGTCTAGCGTATGTCTATACGATATGAGCTACTCAAATGTAAAACCTTTATTAAATCCTCTGCTTTATGAAATTATTAGTAGAGAAAAGTCTTTACATGGTAGAAAGAAAAAGAAAACATACAAGTTCAGTACTCATAATGAAAAAAAAATTATTTTGATTAGCATATTGGATATAAGTTTATAAATTCCTTTAACAACAACGTAACACTGTAGAGATAATGGAAGGTGTCAAACAGCATATCATTTTGCAGTGCAACTTGTTAATAAATACAAAACCTGAAGCTTTGTTTAAAAACTCTTAAAACAATTCTTTTTTATTACAGCTACAAAAGGTATGAAAATAGTTTCTTCTAAAAAGTTTTAACTAGAATGACATATACATAGAATTTATTTGGGTCGTAGGCAAAAAATGGCTGATATGAAGATAGCAATACATAAGAGAAGATTAGATATATATTTTGGATGTAGTTTTGATGGTAATTAAAAAAGGAATATGGAAAAAGAAGTTAGTAAATTATAGATGTAGGCATAAAAGCATAAATAAACAAAAAAGAAGATTATATAAATGAGATAAAGAATAAGGCAGTAATTAAAGATTGGAAAGCATGCCATCATGTCTACTGTCAGCTCTATCACCATAACGCATATATGGCCATATAACTTTGAATTTACTCTTTGTTGCTGAATATTAGAATAACCCAACACACTCAGGTTGTCTGCTACATCTAACACAGCAAAATTCTTATGTTTGTTATCCATTATATCAACATAGTTATCAACATCATCATCAGACGAAGTAGTTTCTAAATTAGAATTTTACAGCGATAGTTTACCAGCTTGATATTATCGAACAAAATATAACATACATCCACCACGTATTTGATGTAACTGCGATTTAGAAAAGATTATGGGAAAAAAAATAGTTTGTAGCATTGGAAACTAAATTTTTTGACAAAGATAAAAAAAGGAGATGAAGAGCAGATAATAATAATTTAAAAATAGTTATTCTCAGTGCACTATTATTTAAATCAAAATTAATAATAGTATCAAGTATTTATTATAGAAATCAGATGAAGATTATGATCCTTGAGGATGCTTATTTGGCTTTAACTGATTAAATCTACCTAATTAGTCAATGGTTCTGTATGGGATATTGCTGATTATTAGAGATGGTCTGTATATCTAATGCATGAGCATTGTCATTTCTGGAGTGCTATAGGTAAAACAAAGAAAAAGGTGAAAATTAATACAGAACGTAAAAAAACATTGGTTCATATCTTGCAATATACATATGTAGATAGCAAGTAACCTTTAGTTTAGAAAATATAATACTAAAACGCAAGTACTTATGGAAGAAGCAGAAGTTTATATAAAATTGTAAGTATTAGAGACAATTGTTATCTAGGCTAAAGCTAAATATAAAACTCATTTTTCTTTTATTTTGCTATGCTTTTTTTAAATAAAAAAAAACAATGCCAATTCCTTAAATCCTTGATCGTGGGTACCATCTGGGATTGTCTCGTCATGACTAAATCTTCATGATGGTAATGCTAACTACTTTTTTTATATACCTTAGCTGCTATTTTTTAGTATCATTAATCCTGTGATGTTAGTTCAACGAAATAAACTTGCATGGATTTTAAAGCTTTTTTTTTAAAATTTTCGTTATTACTCTACTTTGTTAACAGTTTTTGATACCTTTAGCTATTGCTGATATGCATTATGTTTTGAAAACAAAATAGCTAAAACTAAATCAACTCAAAAAGCTAACTATTACAAAAGAGGGAAAGACAATCATTTATTTTATTGCATAGTATAAAGTTGTTGGATGCTGTATAACTTTTTATTTCTTGCTTATAGTAAACTCTAACTTTCTTTAATTAACCAAGATGTTTTTAACTAATAGCACACCAGTTAGAAGAAAATTTGTTTATGATTAGATTTCAACATGTAACAACCTTTACTCTTTTTTTTTACATGTATATATTATTACTTGCATTTTTTTCTTTCCTTACATTGGCATCTTACTCTATCTGTTGTATACATTTTAAGTGTATAGTCAACACCATACTATGCTGTAGACCAGTTTGTCGCAACTATACATAATTATTCATCCACTACTTTTGTATACTGTACTTGGTGTGTTGCTTCATATTGCATTTGCTGTTGATATTAGGTAAGATTATAATGTGTACACTTTTAGATAAATTAAGCCTTAGCTAACAGCGTATTGTATAGATAATATGTTTGAACAAGATGAAAGGTATAAATTATTTGCTTGTTATTTTTCTCTTGACTAACGTTTTTTATTCATTAGATATTAATACTCTTTTTTATTTTGCAATGAAAAAAGCGTATGAAGCGACTGTAATGATATCAATGATAACAACAATGGTGATAGAGCATTATCGAACCCAATATAGTACACGAACATGCACTTGAAGAAAGACAGTAATGGTTGTATAAGGCAATTGATATCATTTTCAAATTATATAAAAAAGCTCAATCCTCGTAAATAATAATAACATTTAAAGAATTTAAATATTAATCATCTTGTTGAATGTAGATTGTAATGAAGGCTGTTAAATGTAATCAAATCTACTAAATGAGCTGCATTGGATATTATCATCGAGGACAAGTAAGTAATGACTTATGAATTTATTGGATTTGCTGTAGAACAGTAACTGATTGTAATTGACATTGATAAATATAAGCCTTAATACAAGAACATAATTAAATTAAATAAAATATAAGTTTATTTAAATAAGATCATACAATCAATCCCAATCAAACATATTCTTTTAGAATATGTTTTGTATCAATAAGAGTTCTCTGATAAGAAGTATCTGTTATGTTCTGGTAAAGTAATTAGGAATAGTAATAAAACCAAAAAAAAAAAAAAAAAAAAAAAAAAAAAAAAAAACTTATTGAGACTGAACTTTATTTAAGACAATATTAATTGTTCAAAAAGAAATCATTACAAAGTCTACTATTTATATTCTTCTATCAGTTGGCGGGTAAATGAGTAGTTATGAGCGTAGATCCAATAATTGACATGTTTGATTGAAGAATGATCACTGAATCGATTATGAAAATTTTTAATTCGTTGTTTTTATAGATCTTATTGTTCTTTAACTGATCTGGGATAATTGTCCCGTCTTCATTGAGAGGAAAGATATATTTATATGAAATGCCTCCAGTCAGATCAAAGTTGACTAGGTACCTGATCCATTATTATTCATTTACAGAAATGATGAATAGTAAAGGTCATGTCTTATTTATTGCTCATGTTTACTTTATAGAATGAATCTAATAGTGATGATTCTATATGAAAAGAAGAAGATTATATTTTATTTAATAAAGATTTAAATTATTATCTTTTATCAATTTTAATATATGAAGTGTTTTAAGTATTAAAAATAGGACAAAGAAGAATTAACGAGACCGAACAACAATAGTTCTAAAGTCGAATACTTTTATTAAAGAAAGATTTCAAGGCTATTTATATTAGTTGAGCAAGACCTGAGATTAGATGACAAAAATAGTTACGACCGATATGATTTGACATGTATAAGAAAAATTTTATAGACTGATGTTAATAATCAACTGTTGAGATGAAAGTGAAACTTGGCTGTTTAGGGCAGTGATAATTATCAGGTTCTATTCTTATTCAAACTCATTTGTAAAGATTTAGTCCAGAATGATAAGACTGTATCTTATTGACATGTCAAAACATGACAATATACTTCTTCTAGTTGTGATTGTTCAATGTCTTTTATGATCAGACACTGTTCTACAACAACCACCAGATCTTATAAGTAGATTAAACTGTTTTGAGTAAAGTAAAAATAAAAAGGTAAAATAAAGATAAAATAAAGATAAAATAAAATAAAAAGGATTTACAATGAAGTGTATATACTTCAAGGAACTTCTTGTTCTTGATGTTAAGTAAAATAAAAGAGAAACAAAAGAGATTTACTTTGGATGATATTTATTAAAATAATCAAAAAGCAAAGTAAATAAAGTGAAGTAAGTAGTTAAAGTAAGTGAAGTTAAAAAAATAGAATAAAATATATTGGGCTATGTTAAGGATACATAAGATTATAGTCACTTTATTTTAGTAAAAGGAATCAGATATGATCCTGAATAATATGTTGACATAACTTGGAATCATTTATAACATTATTCCCAACACAGATCAATAAAATACTTTGATTAGATTTTTATATTAAGCTTTATTCATATTAACTTCACATAGTCAAATAAGATGACATGGTTGTAATATAGTTTAGTGATAGTATGAGCATGTTGAATAAGGAATGACGATTACTTACCGGATCATCATTAGTCATGAAAACATTTATCCTGACTGAGATATTATTGTTAACAATGATATCCAATCACGGAACTAAAGGTCGTTATATTCATCCGTACCGTCTCCTTAAATAGTTATATCTGAAACCATCCCAATAGCATAATTGACAATACAAGCTAGGAACAGGCTAAACTAATAATTAGAAATAGTAATCATCTATTCTGTCAAGTTGATTATAAATCTGTCCTAATTCTTTATCCGTATCATGTCTATAAATACTCTCACTTTTTACATGTAGAATTTATTTTTTAATCGAATCATAGTTATCTTAACTTAATAAAGAGATACCAAGTTCTAACAGTATTTCTTTATCTTTGATTGCTATTACATTTTACCTAAAACTCCCCTATCCTAAACAGGCTATTTTTTTTTTTTTTTGCTTTGTCTGATTATATGTTGTTTTTGGTGATGGTTTGATAAAAGTTTAATTTTGTATGAATCCATAGAGTTATATGAATTCACAGAGTTGTATTAATTCACGAAGCTGTATGAATTTAGGCAAGGTTCGTGGCACAGTGAGATTGTTAGGCTTTCGGGTTTAAGTAGGTTTGATATAAGTTTTTGAGACAAAGTTTTGGTAATTGAATAAGGTATTGGATAAAGTAATATCCAAAAAGAGTAAATAACTTGAGTTGTAAGTTCGCTTGAGTAGAGTGACCACCAGATCTTGTTAAGTAGATCAGTCTGAATTGAATAAAAGTAAAATAAAAAGATGAAAGATAAAAGATAAAATAAAAAAGAGATTACAATGAAGTATATGATTCAAGGGATTATTAGTTCTTCCTATTTATAAAATAAAAGAAGTATTTTGATTCAAAGGAGATTTATTTGGATAAGGTAAGATAATAATAATAATAATTCTTGATAAATTGTTGATATTTATATGTTTTTGGTTTTTTTGATTTTGTGATGTTTTTAGATTTTTGTGTTTTCCTTTGAATTGTGAATTTAGTTGAGTTATTCAATTTCATTGAGTTTATCAAAAATATTGAGGACATGAACTTAGTTCAGGTCCGAACTTTCTTCGTCAAGTGGTACAGTTTGATTAAAAGAATGTCTATTTTCGTCACAATATGAATAATATTTTTTTTTTTTTTTTTTTTTTTTAACATTTCTTATTTTTGCGACTATTATTATTTCTTTGACAATGGTTGTTAAAATAACTAAAATTATTTTAACAATCCATGTCGGAGTTGGTTTGCGTTGTGAGATTGGAGTTTGTAAGGTTTATATGGTGTTAAATAGGTTTGATTTAAGAGAGTCTTGATATAAGATCAAAAGTTTAGGTAGGATTTGATTCCAAAAAGAGTAATGATTTGAATATAAGTTGCTTGAGTAAAGTGACCACCAGATCTTATAAGTAGATCAAACTGTTTTGAGTAAAGTAAAAATAAAAAGGTAAAATAAAGATAAAATAAAGATAAAATAAAATAAAAAGGATTTACAATGAAGTGTATATACTTCAAGGGACTTCTTGTTCTTGATGTTAAGTAAAATAAAAGAAAAACAAAAGAGATTTACTTTATATGATATTTATTAAAATAATCAAAAAGTAAAGTAAAACAAAAGTTAAGAGTGAAGTAAGTAAGTAAGTAAGTAAGTAAGTCTTGATTGCTGTTAAAATGTCGAGGTATTTATATGTTTTTGAGTTTTCTGATTATCTGTTGTTTTTGGTTTTTAGTGTGGAAAATTTTTGTATGAATCTGTATAGCCATCTGAATTCAAACACTGTCTGTATTCATTCAATTTTTTTTTTTTTTTGTAGGGGCTCTAGGCCAAATTTATTGATAAATAAATATAATATTTAAAGTCACGTGTTAGACAGCGGTGAACTTTTATACATCAGGAAAACGTGTAAAGTAAATAATGGAGGCGAGAATTACATTGCAGAGTGTCGTATTTACCTCATTAAATACTTATTATTCGTATGAGATTACTCAGATCTTATATAAGAAATAACAAGTACTGAATACATAATATTACTTATTACATATTCCTTAAAAGCTCATATACAATGTTTATATTGTTCAAGCTCAATACTAAAATTGACCTTGAACTCACTTCGGTCCCTGAATAATTTCATTTCCTATATAAAGGCGTAATTTGATTAAATGGGTTCTCTCTCTCGTCTTGAAATCTAATAAAGAGGTTACATAGAGACTCATTCACTAGTTTTCAAGTACTATTTCCTTTCTTTTTTCTCACTTTATTATCTGCAAATATCTCACAGAGGGCACTGTATCAGATCGCATGGAAGTGATAAGTACCGTAATTTGTTGATATATAATCATTGAGTCAAAAGGGGTGTTATCAAAAATAAAACGCCAGTGTGCCTTCCAGATACCAAGAAAAGCACAACCGATTATACTATCATTTTGAATGAGTCGTAATTTTTGACGAGGAAAGATCAATTTATACAGAGCGGTAGCTATATCTAACAGTGGCACGTCATGGACACCAAAAAATTGTTTCCAGAGTAGCCGCCAAATGATCAATTTGCTCGGACAACGAAAGAGGAAGTGGTCTGAGTTCTCGGGTGTAGAAGGGTCTCCACACAAACGACAATGTGAGTCACAGATGTTGGGCACTAAGGCTTGCACTTGTTCAGCATTGGGAAATTTCCTATGAAGTAGTCGGTACCATGGAGTTCTGATAGCCAACGGAATATCCATGTTCCAAAACCGTTTCCAAAAAGAGGAGGATCTTGTGTGGTCTAAAGTGCCAGCAAGGGACTGTTTAATTTTCTCGAGATGCGTTTGTCTAAAGGACTTTGGTGTAATTACAGACTTGATTGGATCAATTAGCGGGTCCACCAAAGCACTGCAAAAAGTGTCAAAGGTACGATATCCATTATTTACAGAATCAGAATCCGAAGAACGTGGAAGACATAACCGCGCAAAAAAAGGTAGTAATATTACTTCGCCAGACTGTATCCACCGTAAAAGTTTCAAGATACGGTATTTTCCAATGATAAGTGAAGAATGACCTCGGCTGGATGACAATGGAATAAGACATTGAAGAACAGGATCGAAGAAAAAGGCATCTTTAACAAGAACTGTGTCAAAGGAGTGCTGAACTGAAGGCTTGATCTGAGCAGGCCACGATACTGTAGCCGACAAAGGAAGTGAAAGACAAAAGTCAGATGTCAATTGAGGAGGTTGATCCAGAGGAACATTCAATTTCTTGGAGACCATAGCTCTATCAAAAAGACTATCGAAGGCACGATAAAGGATGGAACAGAGTCCAGGTCGATATTCATGCAACAGACCACGCCGTAGAACTGGGAAGATGAAAGGTAATCGTCGATCTAAGAGTGGTAAAGTAGACATACTTTCCATGTGAGCATCAATCCATCGTACAGTCAGGGAAGTGGGATTGTTTTCATGAATTAGTGGAGTCAGCCACCGAAACTGTAAGGCCAGCTGTTGGATAGCCGGATTCAAAACGCCTAAACCACCTTGTTTGAGGGGAAGTTGAAGTACATCAAAAGAAACAGGTGGAAAGACTCTAAACATAAGAAATTCACGGCAGATGGATCCAATAGTACCAAGCAGACGTTGCGGAAACCATGAAACACGCAGTACATGCCATAGTGTAGACAAAATCAAAACGTTGAGCACAGTCGCACGCCCTCGAACCGAAAGTAGGCGTTGTTTGTGAATATCACAAGCATGCTTAATTTTAGTAATCAAGCGATCTTGAAATACTTTTTTCTGTGAAGAAGAAGTAGCCAAAGGATAACCGAGGTATATAAGCGGCTCTGAATCATTGCGGTCATGCCATTTTGTAATCCCATGTTCGTGAAGAGCCGGTAACCAGTGTGGATGCGGTCGACCAGAAACAGAAAAAGCCACAGTTTTGTCATAGTTCATTTTCGCGTTAGAAGCTTGATTATAACACTGTATCAGTTGTTGTACCTCGGCTAAATCTTCTACATTTCTAAGATAAATTAAAAGATCATCAGCATATGCCAAAACTTTAAGAGACTGCAAGGAGGAAGGGTCATAACCAGAAGAGACAGAAGAATGCGGCGATAGGCTTGGAGGAGAAAATCCTTGTATGCGATTAGAATAAATGATCAATTTAATCAAAGGCTCCAAAACCAAGTTAAATAACAAAGGGCTAATGGGGTCACCCTGACGTAAACCTCGTCCAAGAGAAATGGGATGAGTCAGATAGCCATTCACATTAACCCGCATGGAAGTACCATAGAAGAGACCTAAGATAGAGTCCACAAAAACTGTGGGGAAATGAAAGCGATGCAAGACAGCCCGAAGATAGGTGGGATGAACCCGATCATAAGCCTTCTCTTGATCACACAGCAAACCCACTTCATCTGATTGGCGTACAGAGGCTTGTTCACAGGCGATCTGAGCTAAGAGACCGTTATCAGCAATAAAGCGTTCTTTCATAAAACCACTTTGATGAGGTGTAATCAAAGGGGAAATGACAGACACAAGACGTGCATTGAGCATGCGTGTGTAGATTTTTGCGTCGCAGTTGATCAATGTAATGGGTCGCCAATTCTTTAGAGAAGTTAGGTCACCTTTTTTTGGCAATAAACAAACACTAGTCTCTAACCAGGAAGAAGGAAACAGATTTTTAGAAAGAGCATCGTTGTAGACGTTCAATACTAGATCTGAGTATTTCTTGTGATGAAAGATTAGATTCAAGAAAACGTACGACAAACCATCCGGACCAGGACTGCTGGATTTTGGAGCTCGGGAGCTGTGAGTGGATATTTCTTGCAGATCAAATGGTAACGTCAAAAAATCGGCCTCTGCCTCGTCGAGCTGGCAGTCAGAGGGGATATGGGACATCATCCTATCCAATGAGTTGGAGCAGATAGGTTCAGCTGAGAAGAGATTGGCATAGAAATCATGTACAACATCCAAAAGCTGTTCACGATTGGAACAATGGTTCCCAGTCCTTGGATTCCAAAGCATGGGTATAGAACGCTGAGCCTGTCGAGCGGAAGCAGATTTCTTCAGATACCCTGCATCAGTCTCTCCGTGTTCTCTCCATGTTCGTTCAGCTTTCAGAATAGCAATCTTCGTAGTTTCCTCCTGAAGGACCTGAATTTGCTGTTCGACTCTAGGCAGATGGATCGTCAGAAAAGAGGCTGGTAGTGAATTCTGTAATAACCGTTGCCGTTTGCGCTGGAGGGCAGCCAATTGTTGTTTTCTCCAGTCCACATGTTTACGACCGTAACCACGAATAAACTGTTTTACCCTTAGTTTAACCATGTCCCATAATATCTGTGGTGAGGAGCAAGAGAGATGGATTTCTTGATCATATAGCTTTGTCAACATCTGAGCGAACTTACAGTGGGTGGACTAATTGTCCCAGTGTTTCAACATTTTTTACGTTTGACACTGTAACTCGACCAATTCTTAGGCTATGTGACTAGTTTTATGCTCATTAGAAAGGGCGCACTTCGTGCTACATAATATCAAAGAACTGGCGTTCGGAGATTACACAGTCTGAGTTAATTAGCAATAGAAAAAAAACACCGCACTGGGACAATTTTTCCGCTACCTGCTTATTTTGCAATGTGTTCTAAACATCGCCTTCTTATCAATCAGAAATCACCGAAACTAATATACAAGTCTTATCTATGATAATCTATGACTCATATCTTTAATGTAAAGTATAAGTAGCTTTATGTTATTCTTTTTTTTTACAATATTCTTAGTCTCTTTCTATACTGCACTTCTTACGACTTTGTCCCGCATCAAATGACTCCTACTATCAGCAAATCTGTTCAGAAACAAATCCAAATGCTTTTGGCTAGTAATATGACATATGAACAAGTTATGGAACGCATTCCCGGATTGAAAAAGTCAACGTTAGGTAGGTACGCGAACAAGTTTTTTCCAAACCGAATGAAGGCAGCTCCTGGTAGAAGAGCAACTGTTGGTGAAACTACCAAGTCGTACATCCGTAGACAAGTAATAAAGGGTGAATTCAAGACAGCCAAAGCAGTACATCAATATCTGAATGGTTTGGGATATACTATTGGTTATTCTGGAGTCTTGAAGCTTCTTAAAAGTATGAACTTCAGAGCTAAAATCAAAGCGAAGAAGCCTCTGCTCAGTAAACAGTACAAGGAACGACGTTTAGCATGGGCTATGGCCCACAAAGGCTGGACAACCGATGACTGGAGGCGTATGGTGTTTAGTGATGAGACTAAAGTCAATGTTTTCGGATCAGACGGTTGCAAGTATTACTGGAGTCGACCAGACGATGTATTGCAGCCTCATCACTTAGATCTTACAGTGAAAGGCGGCCAAGGAAGTGTCATGGTATGGGGTTGTATTACTTATGATGGCCCTGGGTATGCTAGTTGGATACATGACGGAACTACGAAAGCTGTGGGTTATGTAAATATCTTGGAAACTACACTTATGGACAGCCTAAAGTACTATGGATACAATCCTGAGAATATCTATTTTCAACAAGATAAGGATCCCAAGCACACTTCGAAGCTTGCTAAGCAATGGTTTGTGAATAATAACTTCAAGAGTGATCATATCTTTAGCTGGCCAGCCCAAATTCCCGATTTAAACCCTATTGAACATGTATGGCATCACCTTAAACTCAAGCTGAGTGTATATGACACTAAGGCTAAAGGAGTACATGAGTTATGGGAAAGAATCAAAAAAGAATGGAATACTTTTACAGTGGATGAGTGTAGAAGATATATAGATAGCATGCCGGATCGTTGTAAAGCAATTATTAGTGCTAAAGGGGGACATACCCGTTATTAAATAAAATTTATGTTCAAGCGGAAAAATTGTCCCAGTGCGGTGTTTTTTTTCTATTGCTAATTAACTCAGACTGTGTAATCTCCGAACGCCAGTTCTTTGATATTATGTAGCACGAAGTGCGCCCTTTCTAATGAGCATAAAACTAGTCACATAGCCTAAGAATTGGTCGAGTTACAGTGTCAAACGTAAAAAATGTTGAAACACTGGGACAATTAGTCCACCCACTGTATGTCTAAAGTCCCGATGAGTTACATATGTCGGGTTTGCACGCCAAAGGCCAGGACCAGAAGGCGTTGGCAAATCCGGTTTGAAGACAAGTGTAAGAAGGGCATGATCAGTCCAATGAGGATTGAGAAATTCGACATCGGCATCAACATAATTGATTGCTAAATCAAGCGACATATAAATATAGTCAATGGTTGAATGTGACAGATCTCCGCGACGAAAGGTTGGCGTAACTAACGACCGAAGGTCAGACATGACGTTGCGAAAATGACATTGTAGGAAATGCATCCACTGTTGTGGAGGACGAGCATTTCGCGTCGAAGAGGCGGTTGGGGTTGAGTAATTAAAATCGCCAGCAATTATGAGGCGATCAACGCACGATATAGTGTCAAGAGGAGACAATTGTCGAAAATTTAAAATAGATTCAAAAAACTCTGCACGTGCTTTGGAAGACGATGCAGGAGCATACACTACGAGAATATGGAAAGGTTCCATATGACCATCAATATGGTCTACTTGAGCGAGAATACATCGAGAATCCTCAGGGAGAGGAATTCTAGAGATAGTGAACTGAGGATCAAAACATAAAAGTCCACAATATTCAGTCCACAATATTCAGTCCACAAAGATTGTTGACAACAAAACTGTTGATGCAAGATGTTTTGATGTGGGAGAGATGCACCACAGTTATCAACCTCTTGAAGAGCGACAAATGATGGTGACTTTGAGCGAATGTACCGGATTAGATGATGTCGTGATGATGGTTTACTGACTTTGAAAAAACTATTGCCATTCAGAGACAGTAACGATAAAGCCTTGCGATTCTGATTATTATTCATAATTACAAATCAAGTCGATCGGGAGGCCGCGTAACGCGAGTACTCCTTCGTGGTCCTGTAGTTGAAGAATCTTTTGTCGTTTTCTTTTTTTCAGATGTTGAGACAGCGGGTGGATCAATGTTAGAAGAAACTGTATCTGTTTCGGGAGATGAAAAAGGTTCAGATGTAGTTGCCCATTGAGATTGGATTGAGACTTCGTTATTGGATTGTTCAGATATATCTGACATTGAAACATCTTCCGCATATTGAATGTGTTTATAAGTCGCACTGGGGACTGACATAAGATCTTCAACTGTGTCCTCATTTAGGGAAGGAGCTGCAGTTGGAGAGTCCACATTACTTTCTTGAGTTTGCTCCTGGATAGTGGATTGTATTGTCGATCCGGTCGGGTTATCAAGTAACTCAACTGTCTTAACAGCCTCAACCATCGTATTTTTCGGAGAAGGCATGGTATTTTTTGACTTATGGGAACTTCGAAGTCTTTTAGCTGGTGAAATCTTATCAGGACATTGAACCCTAATGTGACCGGGCTTATAACAATAATAACAGACTCTCTTGTTACTGGGAGCCTGTTGACACTCAGAGGCGCTATGCCCAAGTTCGTGACAATACTTACAATATGTGGCATTTCCTTCCAGTACGCATGGATATACACGGAATAGTCATCTGTTTCTGTGTTATGCGGATCAACCCAAGGCATTATGTGAGCCAGATCCAGAAAGGGGTCTGGCTGAGATGGGTCAGAGGAACAATCAAGTACTGCGTACCCAGAACCAAGGAACGCACCAGTGTCGGAATCAGTTACAATACCCACATCCCGAACATACCCATAACTAGACAGAGTATGTTTCAAGCCTTCCAGGAGTTGTTGGGGACGTAACCAAGGGAGACGTTGTAGGGTCAGACGACGGATAGTAGATCCAGGTCTACAAGCTACTACGGGACGTATAATAAGTTGTCCATTATCAAATTGAAAACCATTCGCACAAGCCTTTGACCGGAAGTGGTCATTATCGAAGTTGATTTCTAAATAACGGTTGTGACCTGATTTATGAACTACCAAACCGACATAGTCATGAAATTGTCCAAAAGCCAACTTATAAATCGTTCTGTCCGATTCTTTGCGAGAAGTAATGTCGAAGAAAAGACTTCCAGGTGTTTGTGAGACACCCCAGTATACAGTGTCGATGATAACGGGAGAATTCTGTTCAGAAATGGTAAGATCTGGACTAGATGACTGAACTGAAGATGTCATCATAGGTTTGGTGTGAATCAGACTTTCACGAGTTTTAGCCGGTCTTTGGTGTATCTTAGAATACAACACTTTCGTTGGACGTCGTGAGACGACAGGTAAACTCTCTGATTGTTGAACATTGTTAGGAATGTTGTCACCTTCTTCAGGTGGCTTAGCGTTGGTAGGCGAAAGAACCATGCGTACAATTTTTATTTTTTAAAAAAAAAAAAATGTTCTGCGACTCTCTTTTTTGTTTCTATCTTGAACTATATTTTGTGGTTGTTTTTATAATTGATAATTTGCAACAACAAAAAAAGAGACAACTTATAGCTCCATTACTGCCAAAAATGTAAAAAAAAAGAACAAAGCTTACGTTTTTTATGCCTCTGTCAATTGTCGTATCTTAAACCACTTCCACATCTTGTGCTCTAGCTGATATGTTTTTAATGGAAACTTAAAATGTGAAAAAGAAGACATGTAAGCATTATGGCAAAGAGTCAGTAATGCACCTGTGCCTTTAGTTCTATTTATTTTAGCAAATTTAAACAAGATATGCTTTGATTGCTGTAACTTTTCTTTGTATCCAATTGTAGTACTGCTTCATTATACTTTTACTAGTCGAGTTACATTACAAACTTTTTATGTTAATTGAACTGAGAGTAATTTGTCATAGTTGTGAATCTTTATTTTTTTGTATTAAATATGGGGAAATAAACTGAAGAATATAAATGCGTAATAGATATAAAAAAGAGTTGTATAAACTATTATCAAATTCAGACCATATACAATAAAGTAATTTGTTTAAATTACTTCTTCATTGGGTAAAAATATTGATTTGAGTAGGTTGTCCTTTGTTATTATACTTTTTCTCTGTTATAGTCAGTTTAATTGAAGCCAAAGGAATTCAATCTGTTTGACTACTAATAATTGTTGTAATCATGAATTAAAATAACGAATTTCAAAAATAATTGTAATAAAAAAAAAAAACGAGTTTGCAAATGCTCTAGGATGACGTCGTTATAACTTACAAGCGTTTCAAAAAGTACAAGAAACTTCCGATTGTACTTCTTTTCTTTCTTCATGTAATCCTGCTACGAAATTCTTACGGCTCGTAATTATTTTTACTATTCTAAACACTTGCTAACAATTAAACTGTTATTATTTATCTTGTACCTTAATCTAGTTTTTACAATTATTTAACAAGAATTAGCTTTTTTTTAAGGTAAATAGTGATCGTTTGTTGATATACATTGCATCTAATGTATGTTTAGTATATGAGCTACATTCCGTTTAGTCCTATGCTTTATGAAATATTTAGTAGAAAAAAAGTCTTTATTTGGTAGGAAAAAAAAAAAAAAAAAAAAAAAAAAAATACAAGTTCAGTACTCATAATGAAAAAAATCTTATTTTGATTAGCATATTGGATATAAGGCTATAAATCCCTTTAACAACAACGTAACACTGTAGAGATAATGGAAGGTGTCAAATAACATATCATTTTGCAGTGCAACTTGTTAACAGATACAAAACCTGAAGCTTTGTTTAAAAACTCTTAAAACGATTTTTTTTTATTACAGCTACAAAACGTATAAAATAGTTTCTTGTAAAAGGTTTTAAGCATAGAAACATATGCATAGAATTTATTTGGATTATAGTCGAAAAGTGATTTACGTGAATACAGCAATACATAAGAGAAGATTAGATATATATTTTGGATGGAGTTTTGATGGTAATTAAAAAAAGAACATGGAAAAAGAAGTTATTAAATCATAGACATAGGCATAAAAGCATAAAAAAATAAAAAAAAGAAGGCTACATAAATGAAATGAAGAAAAAGGTATTAAAGATCGGAAAGCATACCATTATGTCTACCACCCGTTCTGGCACTCGTCCTACTTCTCGTCGTCAAAATAAAAAGAGAAGAATATTGTTTCTTTTTCTTTTTTGTTTTATCTTTTGTTAAATAAATTCTACTATTGTTTGTTAAATGTCGTTTAGAATTGTCTTGTCATGACTAGATCTCCATGATGGTAATGTTGGTACTTTTTTATATAGCTTAGTTATTATTCCTCAATGCCATTGGTCCTATGACGTTAATTGTATGAAATAAACTTGCATGGATTTTAAAGCATTATTTTATTTTTTTATTTTTTATGGCTCTTTTCTTTTTTTTTTTTTTTTTTTTTCGTATATTCATTATTACTCTACTTTGTTAACAGTTTTTGATACTTTTAGTTATTGCTGATATGCACCATGTTTTGAAAACAAAATAGCTAAAACTAAATCAGCTCAAACAGTCAACGCATTACAAATGAAAAAAAAAAAAAAAAACAATTATTATGTTGCATGGGTATGAAGTTGTTGGATGTTGTATTCCTTTTAACCATTTCTTTTTATCTTTGCTTATAGTAAGCTCTAGTATTCTTTTACTTCAAATATTGCGAGAGCTTTAGTCAAACAAGATGTTTTTAACGAATGGTTCACTAATTAAAGAAAACTTAGTTATGGCTACATTACAACATGCAACAACCCTTGCTCTTCTTCATATCTTTATTTGTATTTCTTTCCGCTCCTTACCTTGACACTTTACTGACTCTATCTGTAGTGTGCAACCTAGCTGTATAATCAATACTCTATCATGCTGTAGACCAGTTTGTCGCAACTATTCATCCTCTGCTTTTGTATACTATGCTTGGTGTGTTGTTTCATATTGTGTATGCTGTTGATATTAGGTAAAATTATACTCTATGCTGCTTCAGATAGATTGAACCTTAACCAACATCATATTGTATAGATAGTATGTTTGAACAAGACAAAAGGTATAATTTGTTTGCTTGTTACTTTTTTCTTAACTGATGTTTTTTATTTATTAGATTTTAATACTTTGTTTTATTTTGCAATGTGGATTTTGTATGAAGCAACTGTAATGATATTAACGATAACAGCAATGATGATAGAGTATTATGAAACCCAATAAAGCATAGGCGCACGGACTTGAGGAAAAGTAACAATGGTTGTATAAGACAATTATCCATCATGTGATAAAAAAAAAAAAGGAAAACAATTTTGGTAAATAGAAATAAAATTGCATATGTTTAAATATTAATTACTCTGTTGAATGTAGATTGCAATGTAGATTGTTGAAAGTAATTAAATCTGCTAAATGGGTTGCATTGAATATTGTCGAGGACAGGTAAGTAATGACGTACAATTATATTGGATCTGTTCATTCTGTATTCCTTTTTTTTTATTCCTTTTCTTTTATTATTCTTTTTCTTTTATTATTTTTTTTTTTTTTTGCTATTACTTTTTTTTGTTATTACTTTTTTTTTTATTCAAATGAATAATATAAAATAAATAAAGCATCGTATTATTAAATCATTTAAATTTGTCCATTTATACTGCCCTATACAATAATAAACCTACCCATTTTACTGGACATAATTGATTAAACATAGCCATACTCTGCTTATATACAGAACAGCTAATGTCTGCCTCGTCCAATTAAATTGTTATACTTTAGACCAATTTTACTCCATTTTACTCCAATTTTGCCTCATCCAATTAAATTGTTATGTGAAAGCGTATGAGAGTTCATGTAGCATCATGTTTTACTCCAATGTTATTCCAATTTTATTCTAAATTATGCTAAATTATGCTAAATTCGACATTTTTAGCATCTTTATTTTATTAATCCGCGCCTACAATGAGTGTTATGCGGAGATTTTTTGCGCCGTAGTGCGGTCGACCCACATTCACACGTTCTTCAAGCAACTTGCTCTCAACTTCCTGTGCATGTAGAAGTTCAATCTATAAATATATAAATACAATACTTGTTAGTATAATGAAATAACCCGATGCAACAATCATTATCCAGATCCCCCATTCATCACCCGTTTGCCTTACATAGAGTGTTCCCAATAGTTCCAAATACTCTAGCATTAACAATCGATCATCCCATGTCCTTGGTATTTGTGCTGACCGCATTTCAATGTTTTTCCAACGGTGCTTATCATGAATCATTGTCTTGCTCAAGGTTACTTGCGTTTTGATGATTTGAATTCCATAAGCACCGAGCTTCTTAAATGTTTCTAAGGATGCGTTTTCATAATGACAAGCCTCCTCCCTCAAAGCAGCGACATTGCACTCATGGATCTTCATTGAATCCTCAAGACTATGTGTGGTGTGTTCTTCAATCATACCACTATAGATATTCATAAAAAAACAAATTAATTATCAGATTATTATATTCATGTGTTATCAATAATAGTATAGTTATATTTTAATTTAATACCTTGATGATTCTACAACCACCATCTCCATGTTATTATGCGTCTTTAAGATACCCAAAGCATCGATGTACTTTGCAGGTGGAGTAGAACGACCATCATAGTTACCATCCTTCAAATATAATTGTTTGGTAGCCTTGTACTTTGCCTCGCACCTTTCATAATAATAATAATAATAATATGTCAGAACAAGTCCTTTTTTGTATTTCTCTCTTCCCATTATCATTCCCTTGTTTCAATGAACAACTTGCTGCTACACTTACCACTTAAATTCAATAAACTTGATTATTTTTGACAAAGCTAAAAGTCCAGCTAATATGGATTCACAAAAAAGATCTTTCATGATTCATCACGTGCATTGGTGGAGTTCGATGTACAAGATGAAATGTCGTTAAGATGTGTTTGCAGACAATTAAGAAGTTTTTACTCTGATCGTCAATTTTAGGATCTCCTTTCCAATTCTAGACTTGATTGAGAAAGTCATCGTACGGAACCTTACGGAGTAAAAAAAACCAAATCGTCAAGTAACCCAATAGAACAAAGCGACGAACTATTGATTTGTTGCTCTTTATTGTTGTTGTATTCAGCTTTACACAAAGGGTCACTGACACAATACTGAGTGCCAAAGACGAATAATTGATCAAGTGTTTCAAGTTCACCTTTGCGAATCTTGGGCATGTGCGGCCGCTCAGTTGGTGTACAAGGTGGATCAAATACGTATCTATTAGACTCTTTGTTAATAGATATAGAGGCCTATTACACTATTCAAATGATTAGTAACCGGTGCATTTTGAATAGCAAAAAAAAAAAAAAAAAAAATAGGATAAAGAATAATATTACCAATGGAGTGGTAGACGTAATAGGAGTGACAGTAGCGTTGTAGGAAATATCGGTAAATGGTAATGGTCTCTGTTAAGAAGGAATAAGATATCCAAAGTGGTATTAGCGAATAAATATTTCCAAAATACTATCCTATTCCAATAATACCAATACATTACCTTATTATTTACAACATTAAGCTCACCGTGATTTGTAATAGTATCAGCAATTTTATCGATACGAACTGTGTTGTTGGTGGTTGAATATTAACATCTGCATTGTTGCGATCAGAATTTTGTCCTTCATTTTCGCTCCCTTCTTGCTCTTGCTCTTGCCCTTGTTCTTGTTCTTGTTCTTGTCGTGTCTTTATGCAATTCATATCTATCAAATTCTAGAAAAAGAAAAAAAAAAAAAAACATGATATTATTACCTTCCTCTTTATTTTTTTTATATTTTTATATATTACCTCAACAATCTCAACAAATAATTTTCCCTTCTTTTTGAATGTTGGTTGTTTTTCACATGCACTGCCAATATCATGTTACATCGCTTCCAATAGAGATCCAAAAGAATCATACCGTTTTTACTTATCATAGACAGAAATGGCTTCCAATATTTTCCACTCTTTTGGAGCGGTTTGAAAAAAGTAATCGATTGGTGCTTTCATGATAAATCACCAATGCGCTGATAATAAAAGCGCGTTGAAGAAAACTACTGGAAATTATTCGTGGAGACGAATCTATGCCATAAATTACAGTGGGTCAAAAAACCGTTTCAGTAAAATTGAAACTCACACATTTATCCTTTTTTTGAAAGAAATATTTAGAGTATACGTGTTCCTCGATCTTCGATCAACGTCCTTTTACCACTTCTGCCACAATAAGTTCTGCTAATCAACTTTTGTCTGCCTCCTTGCAAGAACAACTCATTTCCGATGGAATCTTTCCTGTACCTCTTCTGCATTTAATACTGCCGTGTTATTCATCTCGACGTCGATCTCACACTTATACGGGTTATCTCTCTTTCAACTAAATCATTTCATAAAACAAAAACACACAACAATTTAAAATCCTTAAAATCAACAAAACATATCACGTGATATTTTAAATCGGTTACTTAATAAACTCAGAAACTTGTCTCCTTATAAAAAAAAAAGAGTATACGTGTTCTTTTTTATTTTGTTATTATATGGCTTTTTTGCAACATAGCAATGTACATCCCTTCTTAATCTATGAATTACATCTTAAGCAATGGCCATTTTAAAAAAAGGGGATGACTGAAACGGTTTTAACTAGGTAAAAAAAATACTAATATATTTTTCCACCCTTAGCTTTTATTACAGCTTGAACTCTAGCCGGCATACTATCAATATATTTACAACAAACATCTTTATCAAATGTTTCCCATTCAATTTTGATTCTTTCCCATAGTTCATGGACACCTCTTGCCCTTTGCTCATATAAAGCTAATTTCAACTTTAAATGTCTCCACATGTGCTCAATTGGGTTCAGGTCAGGCGATTGAGAAGGCCAAGGCAATACTGGGTACTTTGCTTCTTCTATAAGATAAGTCGTCGTTATCTTGGCAGTGTGTTTCGGATCATTATCGTGCTGAAAGATGAAATCACTATCTCCTAATCGGTAGTAATCAAGGGTATCTGCCAGTTCGGTTTTTAGGATATGGATGTAATCGGATGCAGTCATTCTGCCGTCGTATATCTCGCAGATATATTCAACTCCATGGGAAGTCATACAAGCCCACACCATAACACTTCCACCGCCGTGTTTTACGGTTGGGATTACATGATGAGGCTGTAATGGGCTTCCAGGTAGACACCAATAGAATTCAATTCCATCAGAGCCCCAAACGTTGATTTTCGACTCATCAGAGAAGATAACCTTTCTCCAGTCGTCAATAGTCCAGTACCTGTGAGCAAGTGCCCATTCTAAGCGTGCTTTCCTGTGTTTTGCTGACAAAAGAGGTACCTTTCTTTTTTATCGGACTTTGAATCCTAGGCTTCTTAAGGCGTTTAGGATGGTGTTGTAAGTCAATCTTGGATAAATGGTCTTAAAATAATCGAAGACCTCAACACCTGACTTCAATCGTCCTAAGGTTACCATTCTCTTCATGAGGAACTTGCTTGCTTCAGTTAAGATCTGAGGTCGTCCGCCAGTGTTATCGGGTCTTTGGATATTCCATTTTTTGCAATATCGATGAACAGTGGCTTTAGAGAGAGTTAAGCGATTAGCAATCTCTTCATAAGACAAATCAGACTCTAAGAGCACTCTCAAATCATTTTGAGTATCTTGGGAATGGAGTGAGTCATTTTTAATAAAGATGGGGTTGAAAATGTTAAATGAAAAAGGATAAAATTTGTTACGTGTCTATTAATAAAATAACGTGTTTATATTGTCGTGTTTGGTCATTAATGATGTCTTTATTCATTATTTTATCATTAATCTCTGTCCAGCTTACGTCAGACGATATAACCCAGGGTTCATTCTAAATTATTAGTTCCTCTCCTTTTTCTTAATAAATAGTAGTTGTTAGTCATTGACCTCTTACTGTTTTCATATTATAAGCACCAAATACCTTATATATACTTGTTTTTTAATAAATGCAAAGTATTATACTCTTCCTCCAACTTTATGTGTATTGCATAAATGAAAAATGAAGTCTGCATAATTGCAATTGGTATTTATGTTTTT